>OY796893.1:32213961-32848961 GCA_963680785.1 Diplosoma virens | reverse complement strand
AGCACTTCTCTCTGAAGAGCACCGGCCAAAAAACTATGTACGTATATATACGTATATATATATATATTAACATAACTTGCTTTAACTCCATGATGAAGGTTGCTGATAAAAGTGCTCTACCAGAAGGGAGCGTAATAACACCGTATGAAAATCAGTACTTCTAAAGTGCTCAATAACAAAGTTAGAGCTTAAATTAACATTGTTACGTATATATATATATATATATATATTAGAATAAATGATTGGATATATATACGTATATATACGTACATAGTTTTTTGGCCGGTGCTCTTCAGAGAGAAGTGCTCTGTGACGCCTGGTCATAGCAGTTTCATCGAATTTTAGACCATACTTTCACATTATTTTATTTACCCACCGCAGACTGTTTTGCCTGTCCGGGTCCGTCGGAGGGCAGTTGGAGATCTTATTCAAATGGAATTTTTATTTATTTTTTTATTTTCTTTTTGAATAAGATTTTTAATTACAAACTAACAAGATATATGCCGCCACTAAAATAAATTTACTTTATATTAAATAAATGACCCACCTGATTTTGTGCACTTGAATCGCCCCTCTCTTTTGTGTACTCTCTTGTCCGTCTTAATCCGCTTGTACCTCTCACTATCGTTCGCACTATCTTTTACTCACTTTTCCTTTCTACCTCATAAAGCTAACAGTGCTCCCCCTTTTGCTTTTATTGCTTTATAGAGTTTCTTACTTTTATACCTTTTTCAACACACCAAACTCGCCTTCCCTCATTTTTAAATGAATGCAAATCTCCATACTTGCATTTCTTATATTTTTTCTTCTATGACGCCACAGGAATTGTATTATTTGCTTGACTAATTTAACTACGTATTATTTTTACTAAAACTAACTGCATTTTTAATTTTCTAGTTTCCACCTAACGATTCTTAGGATGAAACAGGCTGTCGTGGATTTTAAATTGTTAATTTTTAATCTATTTTAGTGCTTTTATTAATAAATACTGCTCTAACTATTTGGTTATTGAGCTCTGTACCGGCGAAGTAAAGCAAACAGATATATAAAAGTTTTGTATATAACTCGTATACATGTATATACGAAACTTTTCAATGGATAAATCATGAGTTTAAAAAAGTTATATATTGTATTATTGTATATATGCGCAAAACTTTTCAATTTATGGCTTATTTGTTAAATCATGTTCAGTCTAATTAGATATGTCGTACTCTTTTATAGTTTTATTTTGTAAGTGTTTGGAGAAACTCAACCTTAAAAACACCTCGTGAATTAATTAAGAGTTGTGGTACAGACGAAATCGGTTAATTGCATACCGCATAAACGCATATATCGTTTTATTGCATACAAATCTGAAATCCCAAACCAAATCCTATCTCTTATTAAGTAAAAATATCGGTTACCACTTAAAAAATAAATCGGATTATCGCATAAGATTTTCGTCACAGTTGCTATCTTTATTCGCTTAATCGCATTATTTTCCGGGAGGAAAACATTTGCGAAACAACAATGCAATCTACAATGGGATCGAAAAAGTAAACAGCGGTAACTTAATCTGTTACAGTGGCTGCTACTTGCTGCGAAATACAAACAAAAGAAGCACAATTGGAGCAAAATACGAAACAAAAGAAGTGCGATTGCAGCGAAATGCAAAACAAAAAAGTGCGATAATCTTCAAGGCGTGTCATGCAAAATGATGTCACTAAAACGTCTTTGTCCAATTGTCCAATAAAAACAAAGTCGAATGAAGCTCTTGATGTAATTTGTCGGCGATTGATCTGTCAGAAAGGTGACTTCAATAGATTTATCAGTTTGGAGAAAGAGGTGATGGACAATATGGCAAAAAATTTAAAATAATAAAGACTGGAAAAGTTTTTTTTAATTGCAGAATAAATGTTTCATTACTGAAATTGAGTGATTTTAAAACAGTGTGTCATAGTAAAGATCGTGGCACAAGAAAGACCAACAAACATTAAAACTGCGTATTTTCTTGCCAGTGTTTGTACAATGTCTTAATCGCGTAGAAACATTGCAAAACAAATTGGAAATCTACAACGTGTCGAAGGGTAATCATATAAATCGGTTTTTAGCATATATCAGATAATCGCATAAAATGCCTGGCAAATTAAATATGCGATTAACCGATTTCGTCTGTATTTTAAAGTATTGGTGTGCAAAAGTGGCTTTGTCATAACATTTATCAGTTAGTTATAACAGAGTATCATGTAGTACGAGGTTTTTGTTTTGAAAAGAAAGAATTCTGTTTCAATTGATTGTAAAGCCATTAGGCTTTAAAAAATAAAAATTTTGGTTTACTTTTTTTGGAGGTCTTCAAATGCTCCCAAAGAACTTTTAAGTTTCAGTGTCAGTACTTGCTGGTCGTACTCGTATAATATAAATTGCTTAGAGAAAGTAAACGTTTAAGCTTACCGCGTATAATCATATTTTGTCTAATTCTAACATTTATTTTGGAAATCAGTGACAATTGTTTGGTTTTATTCAAACGAAGCAAAATAGCTCAGAAACATACTCATAAAATTTTAAGATTAGCATAATTAATGAGCTTGATTGTGTGAACTATATCACAATAAATTTTAGATGAAATTAATACACAACATATTATTCTCCCACATGTATTTTTGGTATATTTAGTCTAGTTTTCTTCGCCAATTAGTAAACATTTTAAAAGGAACTATTTAATAACAAGATACCGTAGATTTGTAGGATTTGATAACTTTGTTCATTTTGAATGCACTGAGCAAAAACGGGGACCTACATTTAGGATTATATATATACCAGGAAGCGGCAAATGAGATGTTTAAGTTCTTGGCATTAGGTTTAAGTTATTGTAATATTAATAAATAAGTTACTATCTGGGCAGCATTATTATGTTTAATTGTTTGTAAAGTACAGTTTTAATTAGACTGCCGTGGACTAACTTATAAAAAATGCGTCTACTCGAATTAACGATTATTCCCGTTTACTGTTATAAATTCCCATTTTTTAATTATTATAGAAATTGCACAAGCCCAACATTGTTTTATTACAAAAAATTTATAAAGCAAAAGTTAAATTTTTGATCCACATTTTTGAAGTTTAGCACTTGTTGAATAAAAATAGGCTGATTGCACACAGACACAACTATATTTGCACACTTTTGGTTGTCGTAGCATAGATAAATATTTGCAATTTCAGCAAGTAGTACACGTATTTTTTACTTTTTTCGAAACCGAATGTTTCCCGACTAAAGATTTTTCTGAGTAACCTAAGTGCTTTGTTTTCATTGCTATTTTTAGTTTTAAGAGCAAAGCTACTTTGTTTCATTCTTTTTTCTTTCTTTTGTTCGTGAATATTTATTTGATAGATATAAATGGAATCTGGATCCACCCTTGACCCAATAAGAAACTAGATTTCTTCATTTATATTATAATGGTCAAAGACAGCATTCCTGCATTTATATAATTAAAAAATAAAACGGAAACAAAAAACTGAACGTTTTCCGGTCTAACGACCTGTTCAGACAAAATAAGAGAAAAATATAATGAGTCAATTTCTATTAATCATTTTCACTCAATTACCTAAAGCAGGGGTAGGAAAACTACGGCCCGCGGAAGCTTCAAACAAATAATTAAAATAATTATTGATTTTTTTGTCTTCAACCAAATTCTTGGTCATTGCTTTTAGCGATCATTGATTTCAAGTAAGAAAATCAAGAAATCCGAGACAGATCCAAAGTAAAGATCTTTTTTTAGAAAAATCACGTGATTAGTGCGACTGCAAACAAAGCCAATTTCCGAAGTGGCCCTCGAGTTAAAAAGTTTTGTTCACCCTTGCTGACCTAACGTATTAACGTCATTTTGCTTTTATTTTTCTAATCGCTACTATAATGCATCGGCGCTGTTATCATAATTTTAATCTTTTGTATACACATCGAACCAAATTTGTTTAGACATTATCTAAGATCAAAAAGAAACTAAAAATAATTTGCGCTGTGTTATTCATGAATTCGTAGATGGAAAACATGCAACTCTCATTAAAGTTAAATAAATAAACTAAGCTTTTGTGTGTACTCGTTACTTATTCATGCGCAACTAATGAAATTTGGCATAGAGTCATCGCATAAATGAGCATTCTTTTTTCTCTCTTTTAACTAGTGTCAACGAAGAATAGCAAACGAGAGGTTCATCTTTAGTTATGAAACTTTATGTTAAGTACAAAAAAATTGGAATATATTTACAAGTATAGAATCAAAGATATTTAGAGAAATTATATTTTACTGCCAGTTAAACGTTTTGTTTGCATGTTGTAGTTTAGAAAAATATAACCATTCAAACTTGTTGAATCAAGAAGTGTAAAAAAAAACCTAGCCTGATCCGAATAGAGATAAAATTTATTTGTATTTTTTACTTGAAGACATGAGTTTACGCTTATACGAGGCTTTCCAGCAGCAAATCCATGTTAGTTTGATATATGAAGATTATATTCATGTTTTAATCTGTAAGTCTAAAAAATAAGACAAAAAATTATAAATTTTTTTTGTTTAGAAGTTTTAAGGTACATAGAATGTTAATATTCAATTTGTGAATCTGAAATTATACTGAAATATTGTTCACAAATAGGATTTCTGAAGTATGTTGAATAGGCTATAAGCTTAAGCACAGAATATATGATTTATTAAGCTTTTCAAACTTATTTGGCCAAGCTGATATAAAACCAATTTTAATGAACGTTAATTTTTAGCAATTCTTGTATATTTTTGTTTTGTTTTTTATAAATAGCGCTGTTACCGATTAGCAATCTTTTGTAACTAGTTAGTTTAATTTGCTGAATCTTTTTAGTGCGATAACATTTTCAACGTATTTCCTGAATATAAATCACGCTTAAAAACCCTTTGGACTTTGTAACGACTTTTTCGATCTATTGGTAGTGTAAACTAAAAGTCAAGTTATGACTTACCCTTCTTCAGGTTAAGCAATAACTTAAAAAGCAAATAGATTACATTGTTTTTTTTGTTTTTATGCAGTTTTTTGTATTATAAGTTATTGCTTAACTTGAAGAAGGGTAAGTCATAACTTGACTTTTAGTTTACACTACCAATAGATCGAAAAATTTTTAATTCTATTTGGTTGTTGTTGTATTTCGAATTAGGTTTTTAATTATAATGCCAAATCTGATGCCAAAGTTAGCTGCAGTACGTGATTAAAATATTTCTGCTGCTTTGGTTGATAAACACGTACAACAGTAATTATTCATCTTGCATTTAATCTCATTAACTTCTTGTGTTCCTTCTACCACTGGTTTACACATTTGTTTACTAATTGATTCTGAACAAACAAAGTGGAATAGGTGCATTGTTTATACAGAACTGGCAGAATACAAGCAGCTAAAGTTTAGGCTGGCGTGAGAAATTCGAACCTCATTGTTTGGTTTGTTCTCTGATATTCTTTCTATGTTGCGTGCAAGGTTTACTTTATTCATTTCGTCTTTTATTTTTTATTTATTTGTGTACATTTTATAAATTTTTTTTATAGACATTTAGAAATGTATAACTGCATATATTTCTTCAAAAAATTTTTTTGTTTTTCTTTTTTATGGAACTAAAAGCAAAAAAACTAACTTTTTTAAATCTTTCTTGCGTCATCTACCTTTATATCCGTAGGTGCGCTGAGTGCGTACCTATATAAATAGGGCCAATGTTTTTTAAAAATATTTCTAATTTTTAACTGCACCAAGCAGACAAATTTATACTTATTGCTGTGGAATTAAATTATGCTTTTAAATTAGAAGAACATTAGTCGACTGTGGTTTTTGTAGTCACCATCTTGACTAATATTCATCAATATTAGATCTAACAGCAACTGACTTAGCTTGAGGTGTTTCTAGTTATAAAGTGTTTCAATCTTGAAACAATAGATAGATTGAAAAATAATCTCTTAAAAGCTTTGGAAATTAAATTGGTTTTGCCTTTGAATATACGTAAATTGCTACTAATAAAATCAAGTTTAAAATTGGAAATCAGAATCTATGTCTTTATGTCTCAGTTACTCATGAAATTACATGTAGATGTAATACTGGGAAATTACTTTTCATATATGAAACTAAAACAACTTCGAAGATGTATTATGTAGTTAGGTAATTCCAAATTTCAAAAGGCCTAAGCAATAACTTGTTAAGTTTATTCATTGTATAACAATCTGAAAAATATTTGTGCTTAGGATTAACACTGGAATTACCAAGCGCGTCAGTAAACGCGTTTTTTAATTTCAAAGCTTTATTTCCTGAAAAATGGATTGCTTTTTTATTAAAAGCTCTCGATTTATATTTTGTCAATGATCCTATACAATCCATTAAATTTTCTGAAAATTTGGTCGTCAGTTACCAAAATAAACTCGCAAACACCCACCATTACCAAGCTCGTCAATGGACGCAGTAACCAAACTAATGTTAATAAGAGAAAAAAGACGCTGTTTTTCTTATTATTTTGGTGAATTACAGTAATCTGTATATCTTTTTATTTTAAAAGACTTTTACGTTTTACAAAATCATAAAACCGTTTAAATTATGTTCACAAACTATAGCTTTTCGTCAGTTTACTGAAGATAAGTATTTCTATACCACTACGAGAATGGAACTGAAATTAGATTTAAATTTTGTCAAAGTTACTTTATCATCATAGTTTTTCAATTCGTAAAACAGTTGATAGCTTATATTGTTTTGATTTTTAAGAATATATTGCCGCATTGACTTATGCTGTCAAAGTGAAAAGTTGCAGTAGGTATCTTGCAAAGTTTTTCTCATGGGAAACAATTTGATGATGAGATAAATAATATAGAAAAAAATTTAGTTTAAGAAGAAATTGTCCAATTCCGATAATAATGATAAACAGTATTAGATTCTCGAGCAGCTGTTAGCTGATGCTGAGAAAAAATATAATGATGAGATTTCTGGGCATAAACATAGCCCATAGGCAGAGTTTTGCGTTAAATCTATCTTTTAGAAGGCACTTGCAGCATCAAAATACAATAATTCAACCAAAGTTCTATTGGTTGCACTGTTTCTTGCCTTATTTTGACAATCCTCGATCATCACCCCAATTCTAAAAAAGTCTAAAAAATTCAATTGCTGTAGTTTAATGAGTCACGGGTCATTTGAACTGTAAAATATCTTCAAAGAGGTAGGAAAGTTTTTTGAAGGGAGTTTTTTACAATTTTCTTAGTAGGCCTACTCATTTTCAGTCAGTAAAATAGGTTGTAGGAATTTGCAATTTTGAGCAAAACTATGCCTTTTCACAGATTTCTTAAGATTACAAAATATCAAAAATTTATTTGAAGTCTAAAATAAGAAAGTAGAAGAATGAGAACTTCTGCTAAGCCTCTTGGGAATTTTTTTATTGAAAATTATGAGAAGGTATTCAGGCCTAATGCTATTGCTATTGCTGATAAACAGTTACTTCCGATAAAAGCACACTGCAAGTTTTTACATTACATTGAGAA
Organism: Diplosoma virens; assembly: GCA_963680785.1. Taxonomy (NCBI): domain Eukaryota; kingdom Metazoa; phylum Chordata; class Ascidiacea; order Aplousobranchia; family Didemnidae; genus Diplosoma; species Diplosoma virens. The sequence continues at coordinate 32,841,468 of OY796893.1, read as the reverse complement.
CAAACCGAATAAAAAAAGTAAGATAAAATTCTAGATGGCCATTGACGTTGACATGAAATATTTTTTCAACTGTTCCCCATACGTAGGAAAAAATATAAACTGGAGAGATGATGTGCTCGTGCCAACTGACGGTGTCGTAACTCTTGTAACATCCTTGTTCAAGAAAGACAACAACGTAACCAGAGTCAATTAGGTTACTTTAAGTCCTCATCGCTTTTTTAATGTAACCAAAGCAAAGCTTCAGCCATGTCAGAACGATTTGATTGAACAGAAAGAAACCATACCAAACAATCTAAAAGAAACTTGCCAAATATTGTTAAGATGGCAGATGCTGCTGTGGTCACAGTTAGGTCAACTATAAATAGTGTATTTTGCAGTCTTTTTCTATTTCCAATTCATCAGTGTTTTTCAAAAGTCACTTCTTTCAATTAATTTAGAAGTTTAGGAAGAGAGGTGATTTTTAAAATCCACTTAAAAATTATAGCAAGCAAAATTAAACATTTCATTTATTTTGTAAAATTTTTATTAAAAAGCTGAACGTTTTCGAATATCATCAGTCCTTATCAAAGCATCTAAAATTGTTTAAAATCATCTAAAAATTTTTTAACCATAAACGACAATTACAATCAATTAAAATATATAAAAAACAACAATTTTCTCAAGTTTATGCTGTCACTGTTATTACTAATTCAGTTTATGGGCAAAGACAATTACACAAAACAACGCCAGAATTCACAGAGAAAAAAGGAGAAAAAAAGAGAAAAAAAAATGAGAAAAAAATAATAATTTTGCAAATCACATGACTAAAATTAGAAGAGTTGTAGTGAAAAAGACGAGCGATTTTCATACAGTTGTTTATTTAATTTAGGTTGATGTTTTTTAATTATTAACGCTTCGTGAATTTTACAGTCGTAATCTGATACGACTGTAAAATTCACGAAGCGTAATCTGATACGACTGTAAAATTCACGAAGCGTTAATAGTTAAAAAACATCAACCTAAATTAAATAAACAACTGTATGAAAATCGCTCGTCTTTTTTACTACAACTCTTCTAATTTTAGTCATGTGATTTGCAAAATTATTATTTTTTTCTCATTTTTTTTTTTCTCTTTTTTTCTCCTTTTTTCTCTGTGAATTCTGGCGTTGTTTTGTGTAATTGTCTTTGCCTATAAACTGAATTAGTAATAACAGTGACAGCATAAACTTGAGAAAATTGCTGTTTTTTATATATTTTAATTGATTGTAATTGTCGTTTATGGTTAAAAAATTTTTAGATGATTTTAAACAATTTTAGATGCTTTGATAAGGACTGATGATATTCGAAAACGTTCAGCTTTTTAATAAAAATTTTACAAAATAAATGAAATGTTTAATTTTGCTTGCTATAATTTTTAAGTGAATTTAGAAGTTGTTATCTAAACAATCTGTTCAAACGTTTTTAATGATGAATGACGAATTATTGAATGACTACAACTATTAAGTTTAACTAATAAATTTTTCAAAAATTTTATGTTCCAGATATAAATATTTTTAACGCTTTTTGATGTAAAATCAACAATCATTTTTTCTGCATTGCTCTTGCTACTTAAACTTTTAGAAATATTTTCTTTTCAAAATAACAAAATGTTTTCAGTTCTAACAATTTCTTTGTTCAATTTGGCAATTACAGCAGCTCAAAATACTTTAAACAACAATGAAGTATTTTGTGTCGACAAATGCGTTGCTGTTCCTGATTTGTTTATCCAGAATCGAACATGTGAAGTTCAATGTTGTCAAAGAATTATAGAAGACTTATACACAAGCTGGTATTATCAAGGTGCATATTTGTCAAGAACATTGGCAACTTTGAAAGCTTGGAATTGTCCACAATTTGCTGAAGTTTGTTCAAATCGGTTGCTTTCTTTCACTGATTACTCATCGTTGGTTTATGATCGGTTTTGTAATGAATCAAGTTTAATACAAAAATGTGGATTAGTTGTCACTGAAGTATTGTCAGCAATTGGTAATTTTTATATTAAACATACTTTTTAGAGAAAACAATTTTATGTATCCAAAAACATTTGTAACGCTTAGTTTAAATCAAGCGCTGAATTACTGTAAACACTTTTTTACCAAAATTAAGATATCTTACGAATTAATTCTGTAAACGTTTGTTTATAAAAGAAAATCGTGCACATGGCAAACAGCTTAAAACACTCAATCAAACATAAATCGTTGTATAAACATTAGGCAATAAGCTTGCACTTTTAATAAGAATTTTTGTGAAGGTATCTATTCAAACAAAACCAAGAATAATTGGACAACTTTGGCAACGCAACTGGATACAACTCTACTCAACAGTTCACAAATTCAACAACCATGTATTCAAGTAAATTGACAAACTCAAACAGTTGTCTAATTTAAAATTATTATAAATGCAATACAATAAAAAATTTTTAATTTATTAGTCTTTTCACATTCAACATTTGCCTTACTGATATCATCATTCTTATTTGTTCTCCCGATTTGCAGAAAAAGTTGAAGCTGTTTGGTTCAGAGTAATTGCCCGAGCGACTATTCAAATTATTTTGAAGATCCCAAGATATAGACTGGTTTCACTAGTTTTTTCTTTTTTGGTTTCTATTTAGAGATGTCATTGAAATTTAAAGCTGCTTCTTAAGACCGTCAAAATAAAAGAATGTGTTGCACAGTGTCTTTCCAAAAGACGCAACAGAATGGCGTGAGTAGTTTTTAAACTGTAACCTTGTCGATCACATTTGCGATCATTACGACGATCTTACCCATTCAGGCAATACTTCTAATCTAATACTTCTATTGAAAGACAATTTGGTAGAAACTACAAACATATAAAATAAATATAGTCATTTTGTAACTTTTTTACATCGTAATTAAAACAGAAAAAGAGTTGTAGTTGATGTAGTAGAAGTGGAAGTTTGCAATGACTAGTTGTTTATTGTAAGATATTGTTTGTTTACTTTTTAATTTTAATGAAATGAGTTTCTTAACTGAGACGCGTAATTCACCAAGGAACCAGTAGCAGTTTTCAATTTTGTACCCATGGAATTTTAATCTACATAGTTTCAATCTATCACAAACCCATATATTTTTGTCTGCTCCAAAAATTCTCACTCAGCTCTTTGCAGTTCAATCATATTTATTTTTCGGTACATTTGCAAACGCAATATAAGAAACAGATCGGTTTGTTTATTATCTTAAAAAGTTACTAAAAAGAAGAGCTTTGTCATGAAAACTAACATAGAGTGCTCCTTGATCGCTCCAAGAGCGGAGTGATAGAATTTTTATGAGCAGAGAAAAAAATTTTGGATTTTTGATCGGTTGAAAATATGTAGATTACGATTCCATGAGTACAAAATTGAAAATTGCGAGCCGGTAAACAAATTTTAGTTGGTTCAGGGTTTTTAAAAAACAGTAAGCTTAATTTATTTACAAATATTAATCTTCTGTGGACATCCAGGAGCTAGGGGCCATAAAAGCAGTCAAAGGATTTACAATTGTATCGAAGTAAAGAACTTTTCAAGTTCAATTCAAATACTTAAATTTTCAATTTAGGTTGAAATAAAAAGAAAGGAAAAAAATACTTTTTGGAAAATACTTCAAGTTTCAGAGCATGATGGCTTGAACGTTTTGGTATTGTTAATATAAAACAAACAGCCATTATTGCAGTTATCATTTTATTAATTTTAACGTTTCGAGTACATAACTTAAGTAATTGTTCAAATAATAATAAAATTATCAAAATTATTTTGACAATAAATCAGGTTATGTACTCGAAACTTTAAAATTGATGAAATAATAACTGCAATATTTTTGAGCATTTTATTATTATAGTATTTTGAAAATGAGTCAAGTTATGTACTCGAAACGCTAAAATTAAAAAATTGCTAATTGCAATATTGGCTCTTTTGTTTTATTTTTAAAAAAGCTTAAAGTTTTTTTTGAAGAAATTATTTGTTAGTCTTCTTTGTAGATGGTATGAAAAGAGGTACAAAAAGCATCAGCGTTTGAAATATTAGTGCCCGTGATGATTTGAATAAGAACTACAAGCATAAAATCAGATATGATTAAAAGAATATTCTAACCCCTTTGTAGTTTTGTTTGTTTATTCAATATAGCATTGGTGTTGAATATATCTTTCCGGCAAACAAATTTTTTATGAGAAAATTCAAACAATTTTTGATGACAATCAATTTTTGCAAAAATACATTCACTTGTTATAGTAAAAAATATTATATATAAAATATAGTTATAAATATCCTTAAATCTCATCGGTTCCTAACTGTACAAGTACAGATATTATAGATCAGTGGTTCTCAAACTTTTTTTAAAAAAGTACGCAACGGTCCCCAAGTAATTTTTTAAATGGCTCACGGTCCCCTTAAAAAATCAACACAAATAAACACAAGACAACACATTGGTTCTTTCTTTTATGGTATCAATGTGACGGGTGCACTTGCTTCTGTGCTATCAGTTCCGCTATGTTTGATTTCGTTTTGGACAATGCAACCCTCATATTGTGAATTGCATCCAACCGGTTTCGAGCTTTTGGCTTGATGGCAAGTAGTGCCGAAAATGCAGATTTACACTCCTATGTTGTTGGGAATGGAATTAATACTTTCAAGGCCATCTCCGAAATGTCGGGGTAGGTTAGTGCCATTTTAATCCAAAAGTCACTGCAAGACTTTTCATTAAATAAGCGTCTCGCATTTCTATCATTCACTAAATCAATAAACTGTTCTTGAAGTGAATTATCTTGTGATGGCAGATCTCCAACACTCGTTCCAAATGGGTTGTTTACAAAACGACAATACTTTTGAAAATCTTTTAAGTCAGGGAAGTAGTGCCGAATTTCTTCACCAAGAATGGAAATGTGGCGTTTTATGACCTCGAGAACACCTTCGTTGACGTCAAGTTCATTTTCATCAAGAAAAGCATTGAGATGCGGAAATGGAGCAAAGTTTTTGTTTTGCAATTTGGAATGCCACAAGGCCAGCTTCATGTTGAATGCCGACAACTTTTCCTGACAATGAATCAAATTAGTCTCCTTTCCTTGTAGCGCCAAATTGACAAAATTAACAGATTCAAAAATGTCCACCAAAAATGGCAAATACATCAAAAAACAATCATCAGAAAATTTCTGGTGCAATTCTGGTTTTGGGCCTTGCAAAAAATCTTTCATTTCTTGCCACAAAATGAAAATTCGTTTGAGCACTTTACCCTTCGACAGCCATCTCACATGAGAGTGCGACAAGAGAGTTACAAATTCCGAATCACTTTCCTTGCACAACTCTGCAAATAAACGAGAATTGAGTGCATTTGCTTTGATGAAGTTATTTAGGAATCATTGTATCTTAATTTTCTTCAAGGCTGAGCCATTTTCACTTTTTGTACTCAAATTTAATAGCAAAGTTAAAAGTGTCTAAAACAAAAAAATATTAAACCGGGATGCATGGTTTAAGGAAAAACGAGATGCCTCTGACCCTGGCTTTTTTTTTTAATTTTAACTCGGACTAGGACTTCTGCAGTCTCAGATAGGCTTGCTGGTACTTTTCAAACTTTGATTCTGATTTGTAACTTACTCAAATATCTTTTATCCTTGACTCCCGAATTTTTTGAACTCTGACTCTAATTTTTGAAAAACTTTTGAGAACTCACCTCTTAATCTGCATCCTATATAATGCCCACTTTTGCAAGCGTGACTGTTTGGTTCCGCAATAGAATTAGGCTACCATAGCTCCACATACTTTTGGATTTATTATTTACTAATTTATAGATTCTGCAAACTTATTCAAAGAAAATGAACAATTTATTATACTGAAATCACACATTACAGTAACTTTCTCTAAAACCAACGCTGTTGCCGCCACCCACCAAGTTTTTACTTTTAAGCCATCTGCAAAACAAACTTGATTCTTTTTTTTAAACATTTTCTTTCACTCGCAGACTTCACGCTAAAAGAGCCATTGCGTTAATGTAACGTCATATAGCTTCTTGTGTTATCGTAGATGTGTATGTAGCCTATAAAGTTTCATGACAAATTGTGTTTGTTAAGTTTGGTTTGGAAAAATAAGTTGCCTCAAAATTTTATTTTACACAAATTTTTTCTTCAGGAGCGTCGTGTTGATTTTTTTGGAAGGTGCTTCGCGGTCCCAGAAAATTGTTTCGCGGACCCCAGTTTGAGAACCACTGTTATAGATACTGATGTAAAAACATGTAAATCGTTTGGCAGCGAAAAAAAAAGCAAACACGTTCAAAAGTCAATTACGATTGCATGAAAGAAAAAAATATTAATATTCATTTTAGCATTTAACATATTTTTTACTTTTGTATTAAATTCTTAATATTTGCAACCTACCTGTACTATCAATTACCATATATTTTTTAATAGCACTTTACCATAAATTTTTAAAATCCTTGAAAACTTTAATTGCTATATTTTATATGCAATGATTTATACCAAAATAAATAAATTTTTTTAAAGTAATTTTTTGGTTCATAAATTCTTTTTACAACGTATTTGCCCTTGGGTGTTAAATAATTTCATACAAGTTTTTTTTTACATTTTGATAAGTTGAATGAAATTGCCAAATTTATTTTGACTAAAGAAGGTGAAAGATTTTTGCTTAAAAAGTTTTAGCTCCTTTTTTTAATTGCTTATTGAACATCAACGGCCATACTTAACCAGTATAAACACTATTACATTACCATCGAAAAAAAAATTTAATTAATACTTCAACTTTAGTTAGTCACAGAAACTGTAATATAAATTGAGTTTATTTAAAAATTTTAATAAAAAAAACTAAACAATTGTTGTTCTTCGTCCAACATTGCATATTTGGTTTTTGTTCAATTTTCAATTTATTGTTTGTAGGTTGCAATTTTGAATTCAAACAACGTAAACTGGAATAATTATCATGAAGTTATTACCCTCTTTGTTCCTTATTGTAGCTCATTCTGGGGTGGATTTGATTATGGGACTATTAAGCAAAACAACATATCACTATACACATTTCTTCCAATCAGGTCAGATTTTGTTGTAACCAGTAGTTCCTAAACGTTTTAAAAGTGTACAATCAATTTAAAACTATTTTTAAAATGCAATCACAATGCAGCTAATTCTAAATTCAGTTTAACATTAACAGCAATTAATTTAGCAACAAATAACTTTAAAAATTTTTAAAAATTATTAAGTCGTGAAAAATGTTCGAAACGTTTTTTCCTAACTAAAGCAAATATTAAATTATTTATGCTTGTAGATACTGCCTTGATAAAAGCAAATCATAAGCTTACAAGGTAAATCGATATATCTCATACCGCAAAAAGCTCTTGAAAAATCTATAATTTTTCGAAACAAAGTTGAATTGAGCATACCAAAACAAAATTAACAATAAGTTCTTACTAAAAAACTTAAGAAACTTCAGAAATTTTATGACAAAACTTGAAATTGACGTTTAGACTTTATACTAATTTTTTTAGAAATAATCATAAAAGCTTATATTAAGTTTAACTCTTAAAATTTAATACAACAATCATATACTGCAACTAGTACAAAATTTTTTTACATATCATGAATTTTATTCAAAACTTTATTTTATTAAGTAAATTAACATAATAATTAGTTTCTTTCGTTTATTTAATTTGCATAACTAAATTCTTAAATTTTTTGGTTTAGAAGTAACTACAATAATTGTTGTTTTAGATGCAAAGCGAATATTTGGTTCCTTGTGATACTTTTTATCATTTTTGCAATTCTTGCAACCTTCGGAAACTTTACAGTGATTCTTGTCTATTCAACTGAAAAAAAAATGAGACATAGTCAATGTATTTTTCGACTATTTTTGGGTGTTGCTGATGTTATGGTTGGTTTGATTATATTGCCTACGACTGCGAACACAATTTTAAAAAGTTTTCGAACTCCACTTCAATTTCAAACTCCTTTGACTATTACTGGAAAAGAACTATTCGTTTCTACAAATGAAAGTTACCTTTATAAAAATGCAACTTTAACTGTAAATATGCTTGAAACAACTGCAATGGCCGAAAATAGAATTTTTCCGTTAGTTTACAAGAATAGCATTGGATTTTTTACGGCTTTATCTTTGCTAGTTTCAATTTATTTATTAACAGTATCTGGGATAGATCGACTTTTAGCTCTTTCAAAGCCGCTTCAGTTTAATCAAATTGTTGCTAAACGCTTTGCAATTTCAAGTTCAATTCTATGTTGGTGTTTGGCAATCTTTCTTTCAACCTTGCCTTTTTTTGTTGACAATCTTTATTACAATATATTTGTCAGTGCATTTACAACCTTTCGTGGAAATTTGGCATCTACTTTATGCCTAATAATATTTGTTTTTCCTTTATTGGCAACTTGGATTATTTCAGTTTCAATTTGTTTAATCAGCCGAAAAACCTTTGGAAGAAGAATATGTTCAGCCACGAACGAAATCAACTTCAAGCAACAACGAAAATTAAATTTAGTTTTGACTTTGATGGTAGCTACGTTTTCTTTTAGTGTATTTCCAACTGTGTTGATAATTATGGTGCTTTTCCTTTTTATTTCTGAAATTAATCCAAGATTTCTACTAACTTACAATTCAATGTCTAGCAATATTATATACTCTTTATACCTAACATCTGTCATAATCTTGACAATGAATAGTTTATGGAACTGCCTAATATACAATCTACGTACCAAAACATTTCGTAAAGTTGCGATAAAAAAATACAAAAAGATTTGGAATCAAATCAGCTGCTACAAATTATTTTTAACAGCAAAAAGAAAGCTACAATTTTAACTCTTGTTATGTTTGAATCTTTTTTCTAATTTTTATTAAAAATCACGTCCAGAGATATCTTAAGATTATTAAAAAAGACTTGAATCACGTGTTCTTTTTTTTAATTGACATTGTTGTTTAAAACAGTGTTTCTTTATAGCACTAGATAAGAAATTTTTTTAAATGCGATTTTTTGAAGCGCTTTTTTATATAATAATATTCCACTGTGTAGAAAAATAAAGTTATTAAATCTTTTTGAATAAAACTCAACATATTAGCAACACTTATAACAAACATTTTCTTGTGAGTTCAACTATATTTTTTTCTTTACGAAAAATTCCCTACCTTGACACTTTTTTAAATGCTGGTAATTGAATTAACAACATTTGAAACAATACTTTAAATCAAAGTTTAAATTAAAGCATACTAAACGTTGAAACCATAAAACAGTTAAGCCTATCAGCAGTAGTTTAAACTAAACATCAGAAAATAAGATCAACTGCTAAACTAAGTATGAACTGATAAAACAATGATTAACGGAAATTACAATAATAAAACATCAAAAGCAATTTGCGTATTAAAAACGAACGACAGTGATTCATATTATACATAGTTCGATTCGTTTGTCATATTGTTGCTACAACGCTATAACGCTAAGCCTTCAAATATAATATTTTATTATTGAATATTTATTTAAGTCACACAAAATTTCTTTTTAAATCGTGAATCCTAAAAACAAAATAGTTTTTGTGTCAAAAGTCAAGTGCAGATCAAAACAAGTTTTCTTATCAAATCTTAATCCCGAAACATCTGGTAAATACTTTTTTCATTTATTATCTCCATTTATCCTCCTACTGACTTGCAGGAAAACGTCGGAACCGTTATACTTAGAGCAACCTTCAACAGATAACTCCGACGTACATTCGAGATGCAACAATAATGCTGTACGTTTGAAATATTTTTGGGAGTTGGGCGGTCAACGCTTGAAATTGTTTACTAAGTAATTTTTAACATAGGAAATTGTTCTGGGGGTTGTTTTTTGCAAAATTTTTAACGTTTTATGTAAATGAAACAATATTTTTTAAATTTCGTTTTAGAAAACCAAATTTTTAATTCAGTACGAAAGTCTTTTCAAAGATGCTTTTTAAAATAGTGTCCTTCAAGGGCGTATGCTACAAAGCGGAATAGGCAGCAAAGTTATTTAAAACTTTGAGTTTTTATAATATTTCATACTTTACAAAAATTATTTTATGTTTTTAAAGTATTGTTCTAATCAAGCTTTTTTCTTTTACGCTTTTATTACTGTTAATTCTTTAATTTGAGATTTTTAAGCCCACCAAAATTTGACTTATTATTAGTTTCTTTTTACTTTTGTTAAACATTTATCTAAGTCAGTGAAAAATAACAAAAATTTCCTGTCTTGCAAGAATGGTTTCAATTTTTTTAGGCTTCGCAGGACAAGAATGAAATGTGTACTACAAATGAGCGTTGAGAAACAAGTAAATTTAATCAAAACCTAAACATAAAGAACCTACTGTAGACTACGTCAACGTGCAGGATAATTTTAAAATAAAAGCAAATTAGTTCAATCAATAAATGCGCAAAACTGAAATTATACTTGGATGCAACGTGAAAAAATTCATAAATTTTTATGAAAATATCAATATTAGTTTTGAACTTATAACTTTGACGATATAAAATTGATACATTTTCTTAAGCAGTTCAAATCAGAAAAAGAAATGCTAGCACTTAAAAAACAATTTTATTATTGCATTTTGACAAGCTTGAGCTTCAAAATCCCGGCCGTTGAACAAAAAAGGTTAAAATATTGTTCAGTTTGTTTCAAATTTGCTTCAGCGCGCCTTTGCCCAATGCAATTATTTTTAGATCATATATGCACAAATATCGCCGCCCATACAAGTCCAAGGTGAAACGCTCTAAAATCTCGCGTATTCTGGCTTCACCGCATTCGATTCAACTCTGTGTGAGAACGTATCTTGTTGGCACTTTTAAAATAAATGCACTTTTAAAGTTGAAACAAGGGGAACGCCATAATTAATAAGAGGTATGACATAAAATAGTCTGCTATGGCAGCGCACTGTTTTTGAGCTTTAAAATATAAATTTAAGATATTATGTCGGCAGTCTAGTTTGTTATAAAGAAGTCTTTAAAGAGCCTGTACATACTGTATACGAATGGTTTGTTTGTAGTGTTTACCCACTTTGATTTGGCTGACATGCTGATATTAGAAGAGCAATCTTTCTTTCATGGCGTTTTGGCAAATGTAATAACGCAGGGCAACAATCACGATTCGATAAAAAATATTTAAAAAAACTAAAACTTTATGGTACTAATGAACAACAAAACCATATTTAATGCCATTTACAAAATACCAGTTTTTCCAAATATTCTAATTAAAAGTGGACTATTTTCAATTGAAATTTGGTGTTTTTACAACCGGAAAAAATTTTGTTAAGTGGCAGATTTAAGGACATAACTGTCTGACATTTTATGAGCTGAATTGAAATTACATGATCAACTTAAGTAAAAAAGTATCAGCTAAGTAGGCAAGATGTCAGTAAAATAAAGCTCTAAGTTTGCTGCGATTATAACGACACAAGGGGCGCTGTTGACCTTTGCCACTGCTTTTTGTTATCGTACCCTAATGCTCAAAAACGTCCAAAGAAATATTACCAAAAGCAATTTAGGCATATTCTCGATATGGCTGCATTAAAAAAAATGCGAGAAAAGAATAAAGACGTGTGTTTATTATGAGCTTAGTTGATTGCTTGGTTGAAACGTACAACTAGCAAAAGCAAGAAAGTTTTATAGGAAGAAGATACTCTTGTATGGCTATATAAAGATACTCCTCCATAATTCCATATATAATATCTATATAACATATCTATAACACTGTATGAAAATCAGTTCTTCTAAAGTGCTCGATAACAAAGTTAGAGCCTGAATTAAAATTAACAATAGCGAAAACACGGAAATAAAAACAAAGTAAAAACAAAGTAAAGTAAAAAGTTTTTACTTTGTTTTTATTTTCGTGTTTTCGCTATTGTTAATTTTAACATATCTATATAAAGATATTCCAAGATACTCCATAAAGATACTTCTCTATGGCTTATTGCTCGTCATTTTCCAGCTTATCTTACCAGTGACACCTTCCATCAAGAAATAAGCGTGCCACGAGAAAATGCCAACTTTCCATATCGCACGGCATAAAGAAAGTAACTATTTTTGCGTAAATTACGATGTGTTTTTGTGTGCAGTACCATGTTTTGAAACTTACCACATTGTGCAGCATTAATGAATAATATATACATTTTTTGTGACAGTTGTTTTATGTAAAAGACTTAGTATTTTTTATTCAACTGTATTATGTTTTATCGCATTGCATTGCTTTTGAAGTGTTTAACGTTTTTTTTTAACTAAACTTTATTCTATCTTCCAAACAAATTATAATACTTTATTCAATAAATATGGTAATAAAGTACTGAGAAACATAATAACATCTAAAAGTTTAAAAGCTAATTAAAGCGTCATCCGATCGCTGACTTTTATTTTTTTGAAAACCTTTTCTCATAATTAATGCTAATGAATTTTGCAGCTAAGAATAAATGTCTTTTAATAAATTGCATCTACCTTGCATTCTCTATTTATAAGGGCAGACCTAGCAGACTAACTGGATGGGCTATTTTCATTTTGTTTTACAGCTTACAAGTGTTGAAATATTTTATTGCAAAAAAAAAACATATTTTGATTTTTTCTGTGCATGTTTCGGACGATAATGAGCTTCATTCATTCATTCATTTTTTTATTCTCGATCATTATTAAACAGTTTAACACAAAAATTATAAATATTCAGAATAGTGAACTTCAGTTTTGTTAAGTTGTAGAAGCATTTCCCAAATCCAGTCGGTATTACAACGTAGAATAATCAAATTTATTTTATATTCAATGGATTTTCAATTGCAATTATTGAAAAGTGCGACAAGCCAAATGAGTCAACATTAGAAGTTTACATTGTCATGTCGTAGATACTTAAACTGACGTACATTTCAAAGCACTATAATTATTAGCTGCCATAAAACCACTTTGTTTATAATAAATGTAGAAAATAAATTGTAAAAAAAAGATTGTCTTTCCTGAGTATCGCTCCCAATGTTTTTATGCGATCAAAAGCAAAAATGTATTTATTAATTCGGCTAAAAACTCCAAACAATTATTTGTTTCTATAACTTTTTTATAGAACAACTAAATCAATACATCAAAACATCCAAATATAGTAAATTATATGATCACAAGTTTAATTTTTGTAAACGTATGATATTTATTGCTTGAATTATTCACTATTATTTGAAGAAAGCTCAAAATCTCGTCTTTTGACTTAAGGCGCGTTTACAGCCGTTTACAGTATTTTTTTCTTTCAGCGCAATCTTGGTTCGTTTTATTGACGCTCAAATCCACTCATATTTTCATGAAAAAATGAGTGAATTTGAGCGTCAATAAAACAAACCAAAATCACGCTGAAAGAAAAAAGTACTGTAAACGGCTGTAAACGCGCCTTTAGGTGCTTCTCAAACTGACTAATAGGGAAACCCCCACACAGTTCGTGATAACAAAAACAGATTCGTTTTTAAAAACGAAGCGGTTTTTAAAACGTTTTAACCCTCTGTCTACCAAAAAAAATTCCATGCAAATTGTCCCATTGGGGTCCAATGGACCCCAGCCTTCAAAAAACATATGAACCTAAACATCTCACACAAAGCATCAAAGTAACATTAAGAACAGTAAAAAAAGAAGAATTTAAACACAAAAACAAGTGAAAAACGCAATAAAAAACGAAAATCGGGTAATTAGGCCTTAAAATTCATATACAGTTACATAGGCAGTCAAACGATCAGGTGATTCACTGTAATTACTGTACGTAATACACCTTTTCTCGGCGGGATGTAATGATTTGTATATTCATGAAATTTTGAAATGGCTCATTCCCAAACATCAATTCTTAAAAGAATGCAACAATATAGCAGTTCGCATAAAAGCATAGAAATCAAGGCCGATTTAGTCAGCACATTAGTTGGTTACACAGAAACCAAAACACACAGTTATGCAATACCGCAAACCAAGGCAAGCTGTGATAAAGCGTTCAGAAAGCTACAAATGCTTATGCCGAGACTATTACAGTAGTTTTCTCCTATTAGTGGTTGCATTGAATGCAAATAACTTGCGAATGTTCTTGACAAATGTTCCTGTTGCAGGCAATGCATGTTTGTCGACATTTTCTATCTTTGCTTCTTTCACAAAGATAGCATCTGGCTTTCTTTGCTTTTGGTGCCTGGTTTTCCATTGCAGCCTTTTGTCTGTTACTTTGGGGCTGAATTGCGTGCCTTTTTTGCGTTGACGGAGCACTTGATATTCCACCAAGTTCTTTTCCTAAGCCAATCAAAAACTTTCTCCTTCTTTTCTTGCTAAAAGTCCGGTTATTTTCACCTTGCAGTTGCTGCCATACTATGTAAGCATTGACAGCGCTTACGTCGATCATGTTGTAAAATAGGGCAACTGGCCATCTTCTAGTCATCTTCTTGCAGGTGTACGTTCGAACCATCCTGTCCAAAATGTCCACTCCACTTTTGGTGCTATTGTAGTACAAGATTACTTCTGGTTTCTTTTCAGCAGCATTTGAAGCTACTTCAGGAAGTGAGTGCATCGTCGAGAGCATGTTTACCACACGGTCTTTTTGTGGGCAATACGATGCGATCATAGCATCATTCTGAAATCCAAAAATTGTAGAAGCTATCTCACGTCCTTTAGCAACTGTGAATTGTGGAGGCAATTCTGGTTTGTTCTTTCGAATAGTTTCTACCAGAGTAAGCTTCTTTTTCAGCAGATCTCGAGCAAGTGGTATGCTGGTAAAAAAATTATCGCAAGTTATATTCCTTCCAGAATTTTCAATTTCTTTGACCAAATCTTTGACAACTCTTGCTCTCTGGTTTACTTCTCTTCCAACTGCAGGATTCTTTCCAGTATAAACTTGCATCTTCCATGCATACGATGTGTTGGCTTCGCATATTGCCCAAATTTTGATTCCATACTTTCCAGGTTTTGAAGGAATGTACTGCCGAAATGGGCATCTTCCTCTGAAACAAACTAATTGTTCATCAATAGTCATATGGGGACCAGGTGTGTAAGCATCACGTAAATGCAAGTCCCATTGCTCAAAAACATCTCTGATTGGTTGAAATTTGTCTTCAGATCTATGTCTTCTCCGCGAATTAGCGTCATCAAACCTAAGAACTCGTAAAATCTGCTGGTATCGATTTCGGCTCATGAGTTTATTGAAAATAGGTCTGCCGTCCTCTTTACTCCAAAGCTGAGCAACATTTTCGTTGTTTGATTTATAAACACCAATTAAAATTACTACACCCAAAAACCTGTCAAATTCGGATTGATTTATAGCAACCCACTTGTCTTTGTATACAAGTAGTCCTTTAGCATTTGTCCAGTTACGCACATTTTGCAGAACATTGTCTCTAAAAAATAATCTAAATGAATCAGGAATTGAATCGCATTGCGATTTTGCGTAGCGTGAAGGGCCTGGTTTCTCGCGATATATGTTACAAGCAGCAGTTCGTCCTATGTCATTTGTGTGGGGCGTTGATGACCAATTTTCTTTCTTATTTCGGGAAATGAAAATGGTCGAAGAAGTATCTTGATCTTCATCAATATCCGAGATATCAGAAGGAGACAAATCTTCCTCGCTTAGATGGTCGATTTCTCCATCTTCCTAGCTTAGATGGACGATTCAATTGCTTCTTCTTCTTCACTCCAGCTATCATCATCTTTACTATCTTCCAGGAGCTCTAAAACCTCGTCTTCTTCCAAGTAGTTAGCTATTTTTTCTTTCACAGCATTACTTCATATAAAATGTAATTATACAAACTAACAATCTTTTTATTTGTGGTACTAAACAACTGGTCAGTTGTTTCAAAACAAAATGCTTCTATCAAGCAATGTTTAGTCGTTTCAAACTAAACAATATAGGTTAGTTATTGGCTTGGGGTCCAATGGACCCCAGTGGTATACGATGCTTTTTTATTTTTTTTTACCATTTCGGTTTATCTGAGATATATGATACTCTACCTCGTTGAAGATCAACTAAACTTAGAAAAAGTCAGGTAATATGGAAGTCGTATATGCTGTGTGTTCTGAGTAATGAAAGCTCAAGTTTCATTTTGGGGTACAATGGACCCCATGGTAGACAGAGGGTTAATTACGCGCTGAGAAAAACAACAAAATCTTAACTCTTATTTACCTAGGATGTTTTTTTTCTGTTGACTACCTAAGGGGGGGTCCTCGGAGGACCCTAAGTTTACATATCCAATACTCTGAACAGACAGTAGCTGTGCAGTTGATTTTTTGATATATCGGAAAAAATTTATTCTAGTTTAGTCAAATGTCTGTACTTTTAATATATTTGCTATTAGTCTCTTATTTTGCATAAAGTTGAAGGTCCTCCAATTTTCGTTGATTGCTTTGTTTTACGATATAATCAGATTAGTCACGGTCTGCTGCAAAAACAAATAACTACTAAGTGACGCAGTAATTTTGAGAAACACAGCACGACGTTCAAAACGTTTTTTGACTTACCTCATGATTTTTGTACACAAAAAGTGTGCGAAAATCATGAGGTAAGTCAAAAAATAGCCTGCGACACTAAAACTATCTATCGGAGTTACTCAAGTAAAATACGAAAATATTCAGGAATAAATTTTAGGAAAATTTATATAATTTTAGGTTTTAATCATTCGAACTTTACGAGTTCTAACGTTTTTATACCGCCACTTAAGGGGAGGTCCTTTGAGTCCTTTGAAGGCCCCCTTAGGTAAATTTGGGTTAAGAATAGAAAAATTCAAGTTTAGAAAGCCACACATTTCTAGTATTTATCTTTATAGTTGTATTTTCCATTATACTACAAAATGATAATTGAGTATGATGCCACTTTCACTGAATATATGTCAAATTATAAAAGCGTTGCTAAAGTATTTTTTCTTTCTTTTACGTAATTTTGGCTTGGGTTCTACAGCTGCTATTATCTCTAATTTTTCCAGTAATGTTTGTTTGAAAGTGGGTAGTTCATAATATTTTCAACGGTATTTTTCATCAAACTAATTTAACCACTTACATGAATTATAGCGGTTATTCAAATTGAGTATGATATGGCAAGCAGTAAATATTAAATAAGATATCTAGAAGAATTGTATAAAATTATAAGAATTACATAATTAGAAAATAAATAATTAAACGTTAGTGTGTGGTGAAAACGAGCTCAAAATTCTGATTTATCATAAAAAAATAAGATGTTGCGGTCATGCTTTCTATTGTTTTGTCCTTTCACTTTCTGATTATCTTATGCATGTTTTAACGTCTGACGTTGTGCTTCTTCTTCCTTTCGATGACACAGAGTTTATATAATTTATAACTACTTTTACTTTTCCACCGAACAAAAATTTCCTAAACGTTTAAATCACTCTCTGGCTTATTTCTTTATGTGTTATTTACATACATTTTCCGATTGATCGAAAAGGTTTGAGTTGGAGTTAGGACTCAATTGCTGTTATTTTAACGTATGTTCATGCTGCTTGAACATAGGTCGTTCATCATGATAAATACATCTCACTGTCAGGTTCAGACCACAGGAGGATATAGGGTAAATATTTAATTACGTATTTATGATCCTCAATAACTGTAAATAAAAAATTAAGTTTTAGCTTTTATTGTGTAAAAGATCAAATAAGCAAGATTTTCAAACTACGTTTTCTCAAGATTATAAAATGCAAACATAAAACATTCTTATTCTCCGAGAACGATTTTTGTCTTTGCTCAAAATTCCGCCTGCAAAAGCACTTACTTCGTATTGACCCAAAGTTTGCAAGCCGAATTGACAACGCTGTGTCTTGCGACTAAAAAAAAAGTTGCTTTTGCTGCCATACTCAATATTAAAGGCGCAAAAAAGGTTTTATTGCTTACAAGTTAATACATTGCCCGATGCATCAAAAAAATAGAACCAATATGATACATTGCTAAAGTTGACCATGCAATACATTTTCATCTATTTAATCTCGGCATATGCTTATCTCTAATTCATATTATTTTTGCATTTCTCTTTCTCTTTCTCTCTCTCTCTTTGTGTGTGTGTGTGTGTGTGTGTGTGTGTGTGTGTGTGTGTGTGTGTGTTAAAAAAGGAGTTTTGTGTAACTTTCAGTAAGTGAGAAAGCAGTGGACTTAGTACTAAGATTCATTTTGCTCAACTTAATCCATTAGTGTTTAATATAATTTTTTGATTAATTTTACTATTGTCATCGAATGCTTGTAAGAAACTTTGTGTCTTAGTTTTACTGTTAGAATTTTTTACATTTTGAATAAATTAAAATGATTTTCAGCCTTGTGTTGGACATAGTATCTTTACAAGCAATTTTTGAAGACATAAGCTAATCTCCTCCCTAGCTAAATCACTACAGGAAAGAGGAGCAGACTTGGATTTTTGCACAATTATAGTTCCTCTAATGTGTTTGTTATTTATTTAAATATAAATAATATACAGAGTGTCCATAAATTATCGCTACAACTTTAAAAATGTGCCATAAATCCATTTTTGACGTTATTTTAGTACGGTTTCTACAAAAGGAAAAACAAACACTTTGAATTTTATGTAATTATGTTTTTTGTATTTTTGCAGACTTCTATATTTTGCAGACACCCAAATCCAGAGAAACTTTCGAAATAACTGTTTGATTTTGCCGCTATAAACCAATACAAGTACTGAGGCTTTTTCTGGGAAGTGCTCATTTTAAGGAATTTAAGAATCTGCAAAGAGACAAAAAGATGAGTATATAATTAAATGAATACAGCAAAAATTCAAAAATGCAAAACGGCAAAAAAAGCATAAATAGATAAAAACTTCAACTGTTTGTTTTTCTTTTTGCAGAAACTGTACTAAAATAACGTCAAAACAGATTTATGGCTAATTTTTGAATTTGTAGTAATAATTTATGGACACCATGTATTATCACTTCAAAACATGACGTCATTTTACATTACTTATACTTCTCTATTACAAACTAATGATCTTGTTAGTTTTTTTTCCGTTTTATTAAACTTTGGTTTTCAATATAAAATAATTAAGTTATTAAGTTTTTAACTGTTTATATTGTAAGTTGTTGTTATACTTATGCAGCTAAAGTTACCCTGATTGTTATTTAAACTTCAGAAAGCTTAAAAATTTGCATTCATTCAAATTTATAGATGGTTTATCAAGCTCAAAAGCAATTTTCTCAAAATTGGTGAAAAATTGAATAATTCTTCGGGCATTTGACTCATTGGCAGTAAATTTGAATGCAAAGCTTGAAAAAGTCTTTAAAGGTGAAGGTTAAATTTTTTAACATTAACTTCAATTTTTTAAATCTTTTTTTATATTGCTGTCGCCAATATCTTTAGCAATTTTTTTGTTTGTACTACTTGAAAGACGTTCACAAAAATCTTTTCTGAGGACTTTCACAAGTTCAGCATTCAAACCCTTAACTCCTGCCCAATAAGTTTAAAATTTTTTAAACGGTCTTTTAGAAAATTAACTTTAAAATCAGTTAGAAATAAGCTCAAATCTTTTTGCTTTTTTACAATAAATTGAAAATCATTTACCATCGGAAGTAGAATTGTCCTCTCTGGCTAAAATAGAATAAAATACTATAAAATTACTTTACGATATAAAATTACACTGTTTATTAAGTCAATATTTTTTTATTAATTTCAATGATACAATTTCATAAAAATTTTAAAATAAACACATTAAAAAATACAGTAGTTGTAGGTCCGTATAACATTTTTTTAATTTAGTCTATATTAAAGTGTCAAACGTAAATTTTATCATCTTCACTACCAACATATTACAAAATTTTATAAAAAAATTTGAATGCAAATATTAAAAGCATAAAAAATATTTTTAATTTTTACGGTATACAGTATAATTAACTACCAAGTAAGTTATTTCTCATTCCAATTAATTAAAAGTATGCATTAAAAAGCCATTAATAAAGACATATACCATTGTTTTTATAATTAAATTATGTAATGTATATTTAATAAAATTTAAAAATAAAAGAATGGCTGTCGTTAAATTAAAAAGAGATTAGACTGTTGGCAAAACAAGTTTGAAGTATTCCAAAACTTCCTCTTCTGCAATAAGAACTCCAGATCTCCTGTAAAGAAAAACAAAAAATGAAGTTTTATAGTAGCATTTCAAATTCGAATGAAACTCATAATTGATTTTTAAAAAGTTTAAAAATAAATAGAAATAACTTTCACTAAAAAAGTGATGCATAACCAATGCTTATTATGTGTCTTATATAAAAATATAAACCTAAAGAAAAAAAAAAAGTAATATTTCTTATATTGAAATAAACACACTATTAAAATAATGTTAAGCATTACACTTTTTTAATTAAAAATAATAATAATAACTAAAACCGAAGCTTTTAATTATTGGTCTATAGAGCATTTTAATGGAAGTCGGAAAGTTATTTCAAAACTTGCGGTTTTTTAGTTTTATTATGTAAGTGTCTCAAAACGTTTAAATCTTTACTTTCATTTTTATAGTAGGCCTATGTTGAATAGTGTTGCAATGAAAATTGCCGTTGCTTTTTGAAAAAAATCTACAACAAGAGGTTTTACGAAAATTAAATTGGTTTATTTTATTTTTTGAATAAGCATCTAATACAACAATTGGTTTAAAGAGAATACCAATCTTTATGCTTATCAGGCCTGCGTTCTGGACTCCCTTCACAGAAAATAGTACCAATAATGCCAATTAAGCATTTTTAGTCTGTACTTTAAAAATTAATTTAATCCTACATAAATAAACCCTAAGCATTTTTACAGTATATTTAATAAAAATAGCTTTTTTCAATAATTTTGAAAGTTTATTTCAATATAAATAAACAATTTTTTTCTTTTCAATATAAATAAGCAATATTTTTAAAAACGAAACTTTAAAAATTAAAAGAAATTCTTCGAAAAAACTTTTAAAAATAATTCTTTAATTCTTTTATTGTGACTTCATGCAGTTATGAAGGTACGTTGAAAATTAGAAATACATTTTGTTGTCTATCCTAAATGAAAAGTTAACAATTGACTCTGATTTCATTGCTAAAAAATCAACTCAAGTGTGCAATATGGCAAACGTCAATATCTTTCACAAACCCAAACCATCTTGAATTTGTAAAATATATGAAATTAATTTTTTAAAATAGCTTTCAATTTTGACTAAATTTTTATAAGAGCAACTATGATTACACGACCAAAAAAATAACTATTTATAAATTTTCCGTAGACAACAATATAAAACTTGCATCAAAGCAATTTTACGACAAATTTCTTTGGTTATCAAATACAATACAATGTTGTACATATAAAAAACAACAGTCTGCTTTAGCCAAATAGTTATCTGTTTATGAAAAACCTGGACTTGCAGAGCCGCCATCCTTGATGATTATCTTTTCAAACCTCCCATTCAACGTCATAAAACTGATAAAGCTTTGCCATTTTTTAAAAGTTTACAAAAGATGGGAGTAAAAATTTTAACAAAAATTGATTAGCTTAAAATATATGAGACAGATCTATAAAGCTAAATAAAATATGCTTATATATTGGCCAACATTTTTAAAAAGAATTAGCTCAATCAGCGCTCCTAAAAGCTATAAAAAATTATCATTAAAAGAACCTTTAAATGCAAAAAATACGCCTAGTTACATAGTTGTTTTTTTAAAGATCTAATAAGTTGTTCAGTGTAAGTCAAACTTGCAGTATTTTGTTTCTGACTGTGGCAATTGTTTTATCTTTTTTTTGTTAATTCAAGAGTTGTTAGAACCTTTATTGGTTACTCTTAACTGTAAGCTGACCCACTTTGCTGTTCAATATTATTATATTAAGGCCTAAGTGCTATTTTTGTGCGTTGCGTTTTAAACTTTTTGCTCTTTTTCACTAACACGTGTGATGCTCGGTCAGTCTTCAGCTAGAGCAGGGATGGGAAAATTACGACCCGCCACCAATATTGGTGCGACCCGCGAAAGCCTCAAGCAAATAACTTTACTCACTCTTCGCTTTCAATCATGGTAATCTATTAAAAAAAAGTCATAACTTTCAATCTATATTCAAAGTTTGAAATCACTGTGTTTTTGAGACAAAAAAGCAGATTTTGGAAATGACCGTTGGAAAGTGATGACCTTTTTTTAGAAATCACTTCATATTGGGCACGAAAATCAAGAAATTTGAGACAGATTCAAAGTAATGATTTTTCTTTTAGAGATCACTACAATGAGGCCCGCAAACAAAATCAAATTGTGAATGCGGCCCTCGAGCTAAAACATTTGCCCGCCTCTAAGCTAGAAAGAAACGCTTGCCGTTGTTATGGCCTGTTTTACAAAGCGCCATGCTTTAGATAAACGTTGTTCTTTTATAGATGGATGGCTTACAGCTAATTGATTATTAGAATCTTTATCATCTGATGAGCCAGAATCTTTACTGCTCAGAACACAATCACTTTTTCCGTGGTCTTCTGAGCAATAAAAGTCATCAACACAAACTTTTTCTCATCTGATTCGAATGAAATTATCTGTAGTTGGTCATCACTCAAGTCTAGTCATATTTGCGGAAAATCAATTGAACTAAACAACACAACATATCTCTATGAGTCTTGACAGCAGTTTGAAGGCATCTATTGCTCTCTCACAAGTTTCCCTAGAAAACTATGCAATAGATTAGAATTTCGAATCATCCTGTTATCTAGCGATTTAAAGACGATTCAATACTTTCAATATATAGTATCACACTATTATCTGGCCGTTTGAAGGTAATAAAATAGAGACAAATGTTCCAACAATCATTTTTCTTTATAATTTTTTTAAATTTATATTTAGAAAAATAAAATATTTTTAGCAATATTATATCTGTTAAGCATTGCTAAAAAGATTATTTTATGTTACTTTTATTATGTTCAGAACTACAAACACTCAAATTAAAAAAAAGATCCAATGGAATATTTACCTAGTTAATAGAAGAAATGAATTTTTTAGCTTTTATAACCCTTTAGACCAGTGTTCTCAAAGTGTTAAGATTACGAGTTTTGGTTTTAAAACTAACCCTAACACAATATTAAATGCAAAACTTATTTTAACAGAATTTATTAATTAATTATAAAAACACATCTTTGTCCCAGAACAGCGGCGTAACGTTCTTTATAATGTTGTTTCCTCTCCCTAAAATGGTGTACAGCCACGTCAGTATATATAGCAAGCTTCATCGAATATCCTAATCATCGACCGTGGGACACAGAAACACTGTCACAAAATTTCACACGATAAGCATTATGGGAAGCGGATCACGATTGATAGAATAAAAGCAGAGGCTTGAACATAAGGCAAGCACGCTGCAACCACGCATTAAGTGTACACGAATCACGACAACTCACTAAGAAGGAATTCGAAATCTCAAGGGAAAAAACACCATTAAGGAAGTACTTGGGGGAAAATTTAAGAATCTTCTTAGCCTACATTGT
This sequence comes from Diplosoma virens, assembly GCA_963680785.1. Classification (NCBI taxonomy): domain Eukaryota; kingdom Metazoa; phylum Chordata; class Ascidiacea; order Aplousobranchia; family Didemnidae; genus Diplosoma; species Diplosoma virens. Next base: position 32,818,057 of record OY796893.1, on the reverse strand, counting down.
ACAGTAAGTTGACCCAAAAAATCGGTACATTCTTCGTAATCATAGCCGTACCATCCCGGGGGGGAAGGGCAGTAGGGAGAGTGAAGATTTTTTTAAAGATCACTATTTTTGTGGTAAGAAAATTGAGAAATTCGAGAAAGATTCAAATTTGAATCATATTTTATTGTGAACTTTCTGGGATAACCGGAATTCGGGTCACAAATTTAAATAAAGACAAAAATCAAAAAAGTCTTCACTAATTGGATCATTGAGATATTTTTTGGAGGGGGTAGGAATAATGGTACTTTATTCCTGAGAGAGAAAAATGCAGAAAAACGTTTGAAAAGCACTGATTTAGACAATTCCTTTTTTGCATAATAAGAGAGATAAAAAAATTAAAATTCATAAAAAATCAGTTTAACATAAAAACACAAACAGTAAGAAAGACTACTTAAAAAACTAAAAATGATTCCATTAGACCCATTTGATAGACTAACGGTTTAATAAACAACTAAAAAAGCACTTAATTAATATTTGCCAACCTTAAGCATGCGCTGTCACAGTTCAACTAATTATTAAAATGATTTAAATAACTTTAAAATAAAAAGAAAAGCCAGTTCAGTATACTGCAAAACGTAGTTTATAAGGTTGTTTTGGAATTTTAACTTGTTTTAGTACTGCATACTGGATTTTGCTTTTTATTCTTAAGGAGTTTTTTTATTACTCTTCTGCGCTCTCGTGCTCCCTCTAGTTTGCTACGATTTCTACTTTAGTAACATGGCGCATTACGTCGTGAAAAATAAAACTACATTTAAAGTTAAATATAGCGGCTTCTCTCACCGCGAAAGTAACATGTAACCAAATAAGACGTTTTGTTTTGTACCAACTACTTCAACAGAGTTGTCCAGACGATCCGTTTGTGTGCTAAAGTGAACAATCTTAAAACTTTGTGATGTTGATGAATTCCAATCCTGCAAAACGTTTTAATGTAAATTTTAGCAGAGAAGCACGCAAGGGCTATTTTAGTAAAATAATTAAAATGTTATAAACTGAAATTTTGATCTTTTCTAAATATATAAATTTTGTTTAAACTTAGATATGTGCTGTACATATGTATACCTGTGTATATAATAAAAGTGGTAAAGGTGTATAAAAAGTCAAAAATTTTTTATTAAATTAAAAAAACCTACAGTCTGTGGGATCCACTGAGCTTATCAGGAGGTGACTCTAAACACAGACAAAAAACTATTACAGTACATAATAAGAATAGTAAAAAAAATTAATAAAGTAATCACAAAAATAAAAATAAAACTGCCGACTCATATTCAAACATAATGTTATTTGAATAAGAGTTACCTTCTTACGAGCCGTAAAGGTAAAACAGGTTGTTGAAGTTTTACAATCCAATAAATTTTTTTTCGCAGCTTTTTAATTTAATCTGTTGCTCTGAGTTTTTCATTGAGTTCTCTTCTCGGTCTTACCACTTCCATTACAAAATTTATAATAGCCTATTTTAGACATAAAATTCGAAAACATTTTTTTACAATAAATTTCCAACATACTACTTAAACTTTCATAATTATATTAACTTTATTTATCAATGATAAAGAGTTAATAAAGTGTAGAAACTACGTAAATTACTTACACAAAAAAATTGTAAATTTATTGAAACCTACCGCTGTGCCCGAGAGCAAAAAATAGACTTCGCATATAGTTGGATCTGAAGTACCACTAATTTGAAAAACGTAGTATTGAACATGAAGGTCATTTACAACTATGCTGTTGTTGAATTTGTTTATATTTCCTCTTCCGTCGGCACCAGCATTGCCAGTAACCTGTATGTAAATTGTCGGAATCAGTAATCTGTGTGTAAATGGATGTAAAATGTCGACAGCGTGGTTAAGTGGTTAAGGCCCCGGGATTGTGATCGACATGGTCTCAGTTAAAACCTGCTCGCGCCCTTTTGTTGTGTTCTTGGGAAAGACAGTTTAAGGTACTTTCCCCTACTTGATTGCCTTGACAAGCAGTTCTAAATTTCAGTCTTATCTCTGTTAAATTTCAAGCGAACAGTTGTATCTTGGCATCTCCGGAAGCAGATCGGGGTAAATGCTTGCCCTAGGAATTAGTGCCTCCGTCGCTTTCTTGCGAGTCAAAAGGATAAACATAGAAATAGAAAATAAAAAATTTGACTATTTTACAAAACCATTTATAATTTTTTTTCTAAACTTTTACAAAAAAAGGCTTTATATAAGTTTCACAACTTTTTGACCATAGTTTTTTGAATTTTTAAGTCTTCAAATTTATTATATATAACTCAAAAATCTTCAAAAGCTGTAGTTACTGTGGTAGCTCTAAAATTTAACGCAAGAATTGATCAAAAATATTTATAAAGCTATAGGCTAAAAAAATTCTAAAAAAATTTTTGAAAGAAGTATGCATATTTGCAGATTAGTAAAGTGACTTCCACTTTTACATTTAATTGTTCTTTGAAAAAGTGCCAAAAGCAATAAGTTTTATAGAAACGGTGACATAAAACACTACATATTTGACTTTGAAATATTAAATGTTATGCAGCTTCAATTTATTCTTGCTCACTTTTTTTAATGTAAGTTATGTTCTGACTTGAGGTATCAATTAATCTTACTATAACAATAACAAACTATTTAATTTTTGTTTATTTTACAAGCAAAAATGCATATGCTGCCTAATAGAGTACAGTAGGCACGAATAAATACAGTCATGTTACAAGTTTAATCATTGTACTATTTAAAATAAATTTATTAAAAATAATGAAAAATTATACAAAAATAACAAATAGTTCAAAATGTGAAGTGGTAGTTGCACGGCGGAGTTTGTAAGAACACGATTGACACATTTGGGCTTCAAAACTTACTCAATGCAATCTGTTGTGTGGTTGAAAAAAATTCATTATGGCACTTCTATCTGCTTCAATGCCTTAGCAAGTAGCTCTAAATTTTATTTATAATAAGATTTTTAATTGGAAAGCAATATTTTAGTATTTCCAAAATCAGGTGGGGCTAATCGCTTAACGGTTTTGGTATGTGTAACGCCTTCGACGCTTTCTTATCAGTCGAGGAGATAAATAAAAAAATTTATGATAATAAATATAAAAATATGAATTATAATTATGGCTGCACTATAAATAAGTAAAAACAAAATTGTCTTTTCTCAAAAACTCACTTTAAACTCATCAAGCTTTCCCAAAAACAGCTTCATCTCAATGGTTACGAATATCTTTTCCGGTATGTTCTTACAAATAAATATATTAGAAATATATATTACAATAAATATATACAGAAAATTGGGGGGGCGAATAAAAAAAACGTTTAAAATAAATCTCTATTTTTTGGCATACGCTTGTATTAGGCTTCAGCGACAAAAATAAAACTTCTTTCAAGTCTTAAAATTGCAACACAATGCAATGCACTTATGATTTTTTGAATTTGTTACAACTAAGCCTACTTTTTCCATTGGGCTGGTATAATTACCTTTTTAACTACTTAGGCTTTAACAAAATTTTCATAATCAAATGCAGCAAATGGGACGCTGAAAAATAATCAGTGGTTACACTTTTTTCTCACCGTGGCAAGGATAGGGAGGAAATAGAAATATATCAACTTTTATAAATATTGAATTTAAACAAAAGTGTTAACATTCCAAATGTCTTTCCCACTATAGCAAAAATAAACTATATTCAGTGATGGCTTCAATAGGGCGCAAACAGAGTGGCTGCACAAGCCTCTTAAAATATATCAAAACGTGGCCCTCCTACACAAGAAATTGTTCTATTTTTACATAGTAGTACCAGCCTAAACTATGGTATGTCATTTCCACACGATGGCATGTCAAAAAGAAAAGAAAAATTTTTTTGAAAAAAACGGCTTCTTAGGTTGTTAGGTTGTTATCACTTGTACTTGTAGAAATGTGGATGTGCGGACCTTTTTTTTCAGAGAGATCTCAATGTTTTGACCCAGTATAAAGCGCCTTTCCATGTTTTGGATCACCCAATAGTGGCTCCCTTAAATTGAAGACCTTTTTTTTTGAGATCACTTTGCTTTTATATATTAAGAATGGCATCAGCTACCTTTTTTTAGTGCAATAAATAGTCGCCTCCCCCAAAAGTTTCTTGAAACAGCCCCTCCTTTTTGTAAGGCCATCACTGACTATATTTTAGTATTTTGCTATAAATACATATCCGTGCTTACAGCACCCTAATAGGTTACACCACTGATTTCATAATTAAAGCTTGCTCAAGAGTTAATTTATTGAAATTTTTGTGTCAATTTACTTTACAAGCAATAATTTAGTTGGCCTACTGAAAAAATCTACAAAATTTTATCATTATATTAAATCTTAATTACCTGAAATTTTCAATAGGAGTTCTTGTTTCAGGATAGTTCTTGGTGCAGATCTTAATGGACATGTGGGCGAAGGAAACATAGGGGATGAGGAAATAATGGGGAGGTACGGTGCTGGAACAAGAAATAAGGAAGGATCAATGGTTGTGGATTTTGGGAAAAGGATGGATTTGGCGATTGTCAATACTTATTTCAAGAAAAAAGATGAACACAGAGTGACATATAAGAGTGGAGGAAAAAGTACCCAAGTAGATTATGTGATGTGCAGAAGGAGAAACTTGAAGGAAATGTGCGATTGTAAGGTAATATTGAATGAGTGTGTCGCAAAGCAGCACCGTATGGTGGTATGCAAAATGGTTCTTATGGTGAAAAAGAAAAAGGCAGAGAAAATAAAGCCAAAGATACGATGGTGGAAACTAAAAGAGACAAGCTGTCAAGAAGCGATTAGACAAGAGGTGACCAGGATTTTGGGAGGCAAGGATGGGTTACCTGATGAGTGGGACAAAACGGCAGAAATGCTAAGAAAAACAGCTGAAACTGTACTGGGAGTGACATTTGGAAAACGAAAAGGAGACAGGGAGACTTGGTGGTGGAATGAGGAAGTTCAAAAAAGCATAAAAGAAAAGGGACGTGCATATGACAATTTGTATGCTAGATTGAAAACAAAAGAAGGTGAAAAGGAGTTGTACAAATTGGCTAGGCAGAGAAACAGAGCAGGGAAAGATGTACAGCATGTGAGGGTTATAAAGGATGAAAATGGTAATGTGATGGTAAATTCGGAAGCAGTGTTAAAGAGATGGAAGGAGTACTTTGAGAAACTGATGAACGAGGAAAATAACAGAGACCCTAGGACAGAGGAAACAGAAGTGGTTAACGAAGAGGTAAATTGTGTCAGTAGAGAAGAAGTAAAAAATGTACTAAGAAGGATGAAAAAAGGTAAAGCAGTTGGGGCCAGATGAGTTGCCAGTAGAAGTTTGGAAGTGCATGGGAGAGATGGGGATAAAGTTTTTGACCAGACTGTACAACAGACTATTAATGGGTGAACGGATGCCTGAAGAATGGAGAAGGAGTGTGCTTATCCCAATCTATAAAAACAAAGGGGACGCACAGTGTTGTGGAAACTACAGAGGAATAAAGCTAATGAGCCATACAATGAAGGTATGGGAAAGGATTATTGAAGCAAGGTTAAGAGATAGAGTGGAGATCAGCAAACAGCAATATGGATTTATGCCAGGAAAGGGAACCACCGATGCCATGTTTGCTCTAAGAATGTTAATGGAAAAGTACAGGGAAGGTCAAAGAGAGCTACATTGTGTATTCGTGGACCTAGAGAAGGCTTATGACAGGGTTCCACGGGAAGAGCTGTGGTACTGTATGAGAAAATCTGGAATAGTGGAAAAGTATGTACAACTAGTACAGGATATGTATGAGGGAAGCGAAACAGCGGTGAGGTGTGCAGTAGGTACCACAGAAAGTTTCAAGGTTAAGGTTGGACTGCACCAGGGATCAGCATTAAGTCCATTCTTTTTTGCAGTGATAATGGACAGGCTAACGGATGAAGTAAGGAGAGAAGCACCATGGACGATGCTGTTTGCTGATGATATTGTGATTTGTGAAGAGACCAGGGAAGAAGTGGAGCGAAGATTAGAATCCTGGAAGTATGCATTGGAAAGAAGAGGGATGAAAATAAGTAGGTCAAAGACCAAATATCTGTGCATAAATGGAGGAAATGATGACGAAACAGTAAAGATGGAGGATGCAAAAGTGCCAAGAGTAAAAGAATTTAAGTATTTGGGATCAACGGTGCAAGAAAGTGGTAGTTGTGATAGGGAGGTAAAGAAGAGAGTACAGGCAGGATGGAACGGATGGAGAAGAGTATCAGGAGTAATCTGCGACAGGAGGTTACCAGCTAGAGTAAAAGGAAAAGTGTACAGTTCAATGGTAAGACCAGCAATGATGTATGGACTTGAGACATTAGCAGTCACAAAAAAAACAAGTAGAAAAGATGGAAGTCGCAGAGATGAAAATGTTGAGGTTTGCTATGGGAGTGACGAGAAAAGACAAGATTAGAAACGAGCACATCAGGAGTACTGTTAAGGTTGAACAGTTAGGAATGAAGATGAGGGAGGGCAGGCTGAGGTGGTATGGACATGTCATGAGGAGAGACCAAGAGTATGTAGGAAGAAAAATGATGGAAATGGAGTTACCGGGAAAGAGGAGAAGAGGGAGACCAAAGAGAAGATTTTTAGATGCAGTAAAGGAAGATATGCAGGAAGTTGGTGTAAAGGAGACGGATGTTGAAGACAGAAAGATGTGGAGAATGATGATACGCTGTGGCCACCCCTGACTGAAGGGAAAGGCTGAAAGGAGAAGAAGAAGACCTGAAATTTTCAGACAAACAAAACTCTACTTTTTTTACTTCCTGCTCCAGTCAACTTGCACTATTTTTTATAAAGAAATGACTATTTTTCAGATCAAATTGCACAGCACGGTTTCTCATTTACAAAAGCATTAGCATTAAAACAATGAAAAAGTCATTACATGTTTTTTAATTTGAATTAATTCAATTTTCAGCACTAATAAGATGTTGTAAACATCAACGGAAATCAGGGTAATTAAACTTGTTAGTTTGAAGGCTGGATTCACAGGATGATTTTGACGGGAAACCGCACTGGTATTTACAACGTGAATTCGTGACTTAAACTAACAAAAAAAGTTTTCAGTTCAAATTCTTGATTTGTTACACCATTCTCGGACATGATAGCCATAATAAAATACTTTCATTCTTCTTTTTTACGCCGTTCACTTTTAATGCATGGGGGCGGATGAAATGGCTTGGCGGCCTGTAGGTTTTTATTCACTAAATTATATGGATGTAGAAATTTTAAAAACTACAGTTAACCCTTGAAATCTAGTAAAGTTACGTTAAAAGGAATTAAGGTAGTAGTTTTGAACCTTAATTTGATTTGATATATGATATCATAAACCATAGGCCTATATTTATTGCTCAAAGCAAATCAGCTGTGATTAAAAAATTGTTTAAACTTGAAGCTGAAATTTCTAAAGATAGAGTTTTAAAAGTGAATTTAAATTTAGATTCCAACTCAAATCAAAGCTATTATTAAGATAAAATTGCCTAAAAAAAATGTATTTAAGGAAATATAAAGTACAATAGTTTGTTTCAGAGTTCGTGAATTTAAAACTGAATCAATCAAACTGCAGCTCGTCTTTGCTTATAGTGTGAACAGAAACAAATCTGCGCCTCCAGAATCGCTAAGCACTTTTACTAAATAGATAAGCAAAAGACAAATAACAAATCAATCAGTTGCATGTCTGAAAACACAGTTTATCAAGTATTTGGACAAATTTTCAACCCAGACTGTTCTTTCAAACACTTTTCATTGTTGAAAAGAAAAATAATAAATATCCTGCTCATTTCAAACTACTCTAACCATTTACTGTGCGCTCAGACATTATTCTGCTCGAATTACGCGGATTTTTAGCACGGATTATTTAAGGATGCAACCAACAGGGCAAACCACTCTTCTAACATGTTAAAAATTCTTACTTATTTAGAAAAATAACTTTTTGAAAACTTTTAGAACTTTTAGAAAAATAAAGTTATTGTTTTTAGAATTATCAAAAGTGAAATCTATTGTTAATAAAATATTGCAATTTTTGTCCCAATCTTAGTCACGGTTGTTTCTGATCTCGATCTCAAATTTTAGGTCTCGATGTTTGCCGGTTTCGGTCCCAAAAAAATTATTTGGTTCTTGATTTCGACTACATCATTGCTATCCAAGAATGTTGAATTTATGGTAGCTTTAAAAGTACTGCTATTTGAGACTTTTCGACTACAGTAGAATGAAGTACAAACTTGAGAAATATATTTGCTTAAGCAGTTCTTTTGACACACCCACTAGAAATTGCTATTTTGATGTAGTATTTTTGTCGTTTCTTTGTATACGATTCATTTAAAAGTTATACCAACACAAAAATGGTACTACAAATATATTCAACTGTAAATTTTCCAAAAGAGATTTGTGAAGCGCGACATTTAACACAATGCATTTAATTTTGTAAAAGTATTTAAAATTCAAAGCTTTTTTAGGATTCTTAACGGCAATGCTGAAGCTAAACGTTTACATCCGTTGGATCAAACTTAAATCATTCAGTTGACATTAAATAGCAGACCGTTATTTCTTTGTTCTCTGAAACGTTTATTTAAATTAGCTTTTTAAAATAAATTATTAAATTTCGCAATGAATATTTTTCTTATATTTATTTATATTTTAATTTTAAAAAATTGTTGAGGCTGAACTACTGTATATATTTAAGTTTTTTCAGTCATTACGGCAGTCATAAATCAATAACGGGTCATTTTTTTTCTTATTTTTACCTCTATATTTATCATTCTGACTTTCAAAAAAGCGTCGGAGGCCTTATACATAGGGCAACTGTCAAGTAATCACCTCAACCTGCTGCCGGAGATGCTAAGATGTTGTTGTCCGGTTGATATTTTTATTTTTTCCTTAGTTCTTAATATATATGATGAAATTTGGAACTGCTGGCCAATACCACCAAGCAGAAAAAGTAACTTAAAGTGTCTTTCCGAAAGAAACAACAGAACTCGCGAGTGGGTTTTGAACCACGACTGTAGCGATCACGTTCCCCTTAATCACGGCGGCCTCATCCACTCGACCACCTGCCGACGGTCAAATAATGACCTCTTCAAGTCTGCACCTTTAATATAATATCATAAGAAAAATTGATTTACTCACTTATATGGTGAAATTATATCTTTTATTTTCTTGATTATAAACAAAAAGCAACGCCAAAAAGGGATGGCTAGCAATAGTTTTAAAACCGAAATTCGAAAATCTAAACATAAATTAGTTCGAAATGTGTAATATAAGTAAATCAACCGTTAAAAATAAAAATCAACAAAGATGGAAAACTATCGTAAAAGAACTGTATACCGTGTTGAACGCCACAGTTTTAAGCCGGTAAAGTCTGCATAGATATAATTTATACTTTCATAAATTTTTTATAGATTTCTAAGTGTGTTTTTATTTTTTCTAACTGTCCAAACAGTTACAGCAGGGCTGCTATTTTGTGCTTATTTTTAAGAATTGTGTTTGTTTTGGTTGAAGTGTTTAGTTTTCATTAATGTTGTTTTTGCATCAATAGAGAAGCTGAAAAATATGGTTGTTATACTCTCACAGTCAAGTAAAAACCAAAAAAAGGCTTTCCCTTATATTCGAAGAAAAACAGTTTTTTAAAGTAATGTGAAGACTTATTTTTTGGTGTTCACTTGATGTTAGCAATAACAATAACAAATTCTACAATCAATAACAATTTCCAAACGACTGCGGCTCGCAATACTTAATCTTATTTTTGTGTCAATTGGGATGGTATGTCTGGTTACAGCTTTTCAAAGCAAATATAGCCTTGTAATACGCAAACAAATAATATATATAACGTCATAATTACAACAACATTGAGATGCTAAGATTGGCTCATCTTCATTAGATAATTAGTTTAGAACAGCGGTTTTCAATCCGGGGGTTTGTAGGATGGTTGAAAGGGGTCCGACAGTAGCACTTTTTAATTTAAAAAAGACAATATTTTGGTTGAAAAAGGACTCTTTTACTTATTGATTTTAACGTAAATTTTTGAAGTGACCTTGCCGAAAACTCGATGTGAGCCAGCAGTTTTAATAGTTTTAATTGAAGACCAAAAAATTGTCTTGAAAATTTCTAGAAATCTGTACTTCGATTCTAGAAATTTTCAAGACAAAAATGCCTGTTGTTTATAACTTGATGAAACTTTTTTCCTATTTTTTTGGTCTTCAACTCAAATTGCTGAACAGTTTCCGGGAAGGTAGCGCTAAAATTTTGCATTGATCTCAAAAGTAAAAAAAATGGGTCCCCACAGTAATGAACGAGGCTATTAAGCAAAAACAAAAAAAGTATTGAGCAAAATTCTTGGTCAGTGTCAATTGTAAAAATTAGGAATTTGTAGTAATAGGCTCTAATTTCTGAAACGTGACTAAGGAGGTTGGAAATCACTGTTTGGAAATACTTTGCAGCGTTTCAAGAACGTGCTTCAGCAACGAATTATAATAATTCAGTATTTAAAGATCTTTGTAAAGTCAACAACCACTTTAATTAGGAAGTACAGTTAGTTACAGCAAAAAGTTAAAAAAGGCAAGTGTAAAACCAAATTTTTCACACAAGTTTTACAGAGAAGAGCAGAGATGTCAACTTGAAGTCCAAGAAAGCAAAATTATGATGCCCGCGGAATGGGGTGGCTTGAAAATAAACTAATGGCTTTAGCCAAATTCAATTCATTGTTAAATAGTTATACAGACAGAGAGCTCTACCATTTATTGATTCGTCATCGCTTCATTTAGTGTTTCGAAAGTAGATTAAAGTAAAACTTCAAATGAAAACCGCCGCGAAACGTATCGCTTGCCGTGTGTATTACGTTTTTTCTCATTTTTTCTTTTCATTAAATGAACTATCTAAACATTGCGTCTTCATGCTCAGTTATTTTTTGAAGTCTTAAAATCGAAAATTCTATAATTTATATCACAATGGCAACATCTAAATTTACAGCTACAAAAAAAAGATAAAGGTAGAGGAAGGGAAGAGGCTTTTTAAGAAAAATATGAACAATAGATTAGTTTTCGTAAAAAATTCAGAAGACAAGCCTTTGTGTTTGATTTGGTACAAACGTTTTAGTGGTAGTAAAGAGTAAAACGTTAAACGAAGCAAACCATTTGTCGTGATTCGTGTATGCCGAATGCGTGGTTGCAGCAAGCTCGGCTCATGGTTTATTTTATCAATCGTGCCCCACTTCTCATAATATTTATCGTGCGAAATTTTGTGCGACGGCCTTTCTGTGTCCTGATTTTGTGCAACGCCGTTTCTTTGTCACACGGTCGGTAATTTGGATATTCGGTCGTGCTCATTATATATAGTGACGTGGCTGTACCATTCGGAGACAGGCGACGAAATTCTATACGTCGTAATTGCGCTACTCGGTGTTGGAGACGTTTTTAAATTATTATTAATGAATAAATTTGATTAATTCTATTTGAAGAAGTTTTTTTGCAAAATTGTGTTAAGGTTAATTTTATAACCAACCCCCTAATCTTAACACTTTCTTGCAATTTATTCGAAAAACTGTACGGAAATGAAAAGAAGCTGTATCTTAAAGCAAGCGTTTGAAGTCTGAAAATGAAAAAGCAGTCCGAAATAGTTTGTAATTGTGCAAAGAGTAGCTAAAAAAATGAACCTTATCCCGTTGGAAATTTTGCAAAGAAATGTTTGATTGCTGCTGCACAAAATATACTGTATAACCTATAATGGTGACAGAATTAAAAAAAACAAGTCTGTCCTGTTGGATACAGTAGCAAGAGTCTTCGGCAAGCTTTCTAGTGTTATTTGCGCCACTCTGAAAGACAAGGTAAAATATTTTTTTATATGAAGCTTTATTAAATTATTAAACCATGGACAAAAGAGATGCAGCATAGTTACCTATATCAGTAAAGAGTGTGGACAAGGAAGTCAATGCAACGAAAGAACTTCTATCACTGCAGCTAATTAAGAACATTACAATTGCTGTTGATATATTTATTACAGTAGTTTACTTAACGCTTTCAAAAAGTTTAGAATGGACTTGCTCACCTTATACTATTGATAGCAATCGAGTTATGTCAAGCACTGGCATTGTTACAATTTACACTTTAAGAAAAAAAATCAATGATACTGCAATTTTTCACTGCAACAAGGACCAGAAAAATTTGTACTTTAAATCCATGATTAATTTACATTTACCGCCAATTCCAAAAGTCCCTATTTGATCTTAACTCGGGGAATCAAGACTTTTACTTGCCCAAAACTCTTCGGTTAAACTAGATTCACAAATTCCGACAATTTTCATTCTGAGAAAAAAAGTTTAAAAAAAAGCAGTTCATGAAACGGAAGACGAAAGTTGAATGTGTGATCCTTCTTTTTTGGTTAATATAACTGCGCACTTGAATGACTTCCACAACTAACTGCAAAGAAATTGCTACTTTGCGAATTACATGTATAGGCACTGAAGAGCTTCAATGAATAAGTTAAGTTTTTGTAGAGCATGCCGGTCAACTTCAGAACCTGCTGAATGACTTTTCAACTCATTTTAAAAATAAATCAATTAAATTTAAGGATAGAATATCGAAAAATCTAAATAATTAACGTATACATAACGTAAAGCTTCCAACCAGACTTTGTGTAAAGCAAAAGTCGGGAAACTGTTAAGTGTGTTTATTCGATAGAAAAAAATTATGTTGTTCATTAATTTTTATCAAATTCTTTCAAATGGACTATACAAGCTTTTGTGTGTAAAGCTTCAGCATTTTAAGTCAGAATTACCTGTAAGTCTGATTATACACGGCGGCAATGCGTTGTATTCCATTTTTGTATACAAACACCTAAAATATTAAAAGTTCAAAACTGAAACACATAAAATGCAGAATAATTGAAATGTTCAGCAAGCACTTTTTATTATATGATACAAATCTGTCTAAATGCAAAAAGCAAAAAACAGCTTTTTTCTAAAATTTAAAACAACGGCATATATTTTCAACTTAAACTTTTTATGCCATAAAAATTTACAACTATGGCAGATGTTTAAGATCACAATCACTTTGCGCTTCAGGATATACCACGAAACAAAAAACATTTAATTTTTTGGTTTTATAACGAGATACAGATCTATTTTGAAACAAAAGTTTTTAATTATACAAATGGGTGCAAAGATTTTTGAAAAACTTCAGGCCTTGGACTTAAAGTGGCGGACTTCAACTGGCGGACCGCGATCCGAATCCGGAACTTTTGGTGGTTGATTCTGGACTTTTTCAAAATGATACATAATTAAATGCTGATAAAAGCACAGATAGAATTATTTGAACAAGTTTGTGTTGTACAGCATTAAAATCCTGAAGCAATATGGATGTAAGCTTCTTGACACGAAATAGTTTTAATGAGGAACAGATGCTAGATTTTGATGTCACAATTTGTTGTATGACTGCTACACGCATCAATAATAAAAGATGGAAAAAAAGAACCTAAACTAGTTGTAAAAAGACTATTTTTTTCTTTGAAAGTAAACCAGATAAAAAATTTTTCATCCAAGCAAGGTAATCAACTAAATATCCTTCTCTTTGCAAACTAGCTCTGCAAATTTTCACTATGTTTGGATCGACATACTGTTGCGCATCGGCATTTTCAGACATAAACTACAATAGACCTTGGTTAATCCGGAATCGGTTAATGCAGAATTTTGCTTAACTCGAATAAAGCTGAAAGTACAAATGATTTCCTATTTATGTAGTTCTTAATAGAAAGCTTCGGATTATCCGGATCTTTGCCTGATTTTGATGATTTTGTCGGTCAAGTCGAATCCGGATTAACCGAGGCCTAGTGTATGTAAAAAAACAGTTTCGAAGTAAAATGACCAATGAAACTTTCACCATTGCCTTCGACTTATTGTCGCTATCTCATAACGAAGATTTAAGGCATCGGCAAAAAACAAAAAATGCAATTTCTTCCATCAAATAGGTAGCAGAAAAACAAATAATAGTAAAAAAAAAATTTTTTGTATAATGTGTCGTGGATTTTTATTCAGTAATCGTAAAGAAATGCAATACTGAAGACATGTTTTTTTTATCATCTTGAGAAAAATTGACATAATCCGTATTTTTTCTTTAATCTAGAAGTTTTTTATCACCTTGGTTACATAATTGATTGTCCCTTTATGTGCTTTGTTGCCATATGGCTACTTTTCATTGATAACATGCCTCACCAATTCTATTTAATTAAACTTAAACTTTTTGCCTGAAAGGGGCATATAGCTACATGACTCTATACGCGCTCCCGCCAATTCTGCCATTTTGCTTTCTTTTCAATTAGTTATTTTCAGCAGTGCGTGGCACAAGCTTGCAGTCGAGTTTAGTTGTTTTTTGTTTTTCTTTTTTGAGAGTTTCAAAAAAATAGTAAAGATAATTAAACGGTTTTACTTATTGTGTGACTTGCACAAAAACATGCTATAACTTTAATTTTTGTGTAAACCTAACACATGTGAACTTAAAAAGATGGATTTCCGTTTAAAATTTTGTGTAGCGAATTGGCAACAATGGTCTTTTTTGTTAAAGCTTGCTATGTATTTTATTCATAAAACGTTTTAGATGATAAAAAATAATAGCAGATTCAGCGGAGAATTATAATTTTTGTGCTAGAGATCAAAACTTGGGGAGTTGTCAAAGAGGTTGTTCTATTGTCATATGAGACTTTGGTGGAGGCAGAATGTGATTGTCTGTAACTAAAACAATAAAAAATGTTTGGGCTAAAGCAGCTGCAAGAGCGGATATTATTATTATCATCTAATGTTTTGAAGAAGCCAAAACTCATTCATAGAGAATAGAACTTTAGAGATCCTCTCCAACATTCCAGGTTGTTGTTTCCCCTTTGCCTAAGTCCGTCTTACAAAGTTTGTGTGGTTCCTTGATGTCCTATACCTCATCTAAATATTTTCGTAATATGCCATTGAATTCAGATATGTTAGTGAGCAGTATCACTTCTCCTTTAAGAAAAAATGCCCATTAACAACAAATATTTTCTTCAAAAAAAAAAATAAATTTCTTCTGTCCTTCCACCACCAAGAGATGTTTCGGAGGACAACGTTTCTGATTCAGGAGATGAAGAATACATTTCACCTGCCGATAGTCGTCTGCTTCCTGATGATGATTTTTTACGAAGTGGAGAGGAGAGTAGCTGCAGTGATACCGACATGATGCAGAGCCATTGTGGTGTGGTCCTGTGCTGGACAAATGAGCTAAATTGCTTTCTGGACTTTCGCACCAAACCTCTGTAGTGAACTTGTGATGTACGTAGTACACTATCCCCAACAACATGAGTTTGAAAATAAAAATATAAATAATATGTGTGTTGATAATTTAGTTTTATCCTGAGTGAACAAGAAAAGTTTTAAGTACTTGGCAACAGCAGGAATCAGCTTTATATAAAGTTTTAAAAGTGCAACTTTTTGTAATTCATATATGTCCTTCTAAGGCTAGGTTGGCTTAAATTTACGGTGCATTTTTGTAAAAAAACAAAAAAATTAATTTTTTGGAGGGAAGTTTAATCTAACGTTGATTTATTCTATTCATGGTTTCAAACAGTAACTTTAAGTTTAGCTTTGTACATTATGTATTAGTTTTGGATTTTTTGATTTTTTTACATATGCAACATCAAACTTGGTTTTTCTATTACGATCCCGAATCAAATAAATTAACCTAAAACTAAAAAAAATCTTATTAATAAATGTCACTATTTTACAACATTTTTGTTAATTTATTACTGTTTCTTACTCTATTTCCTCCGTCGTACATATCATTGCCACCATCATTTATGTATGTGGCTGCTGTTCCACGATCGTAACGATAGAGATACGAATTGTTTAAGTGAGGTAATTGATAGGGGATTTGATAAAACAGTGATAAAACAATTTCTTTGACTTCTGCAAATATAAACATTAGCATAAAAAGTGGTAAAACAAGCAAAAAACTATGCTTTTTACTTTCATACTTGCTATCAATTTTTAAAGTCACTTTTATAAGACTACCTATTTAAACAAAAGAGCTTTGAATGAGAGTGAGATCTAAGAATCTTATAACTATTTTAAAATTTTGCAGCAACAAAAACTTTTTAGAACAATACTTTTTTAATAAGTACTATCAACACTAGAACGACCAAACTTTTTTACTACGAAAATAAAGAATTTTAGTCTTTTTGATTCTTTTAGTCTAGAGAAAAAAATACTTTTAGTGGTTTCTTCACTTGTATGTACCCAAGACAGTGCTTTCTGGTAAAAGAGAAATTATGTTAACTATTTATTGATTAGAGCTTTTTTAAATATTGTTGTTGTTGCTTGTAGCCTAACAATATGTGTTGAGATAATTTATGCAAGCTATTGGGTTGTGCAATTATATTTTAGGTCAAATATTTACGCTTATAATCACACTTAGAGGTAATTTTTGCTGTTTCACTTAATGTAAAAAGTCGGTAAAACCCAGAGTACGGTGTAAATATAGTCGTCTGTATATTTATTGATTCAAGGAGCAAAAACAAGCAATTTTAGTATTTTATAGTTTTGTGATTTACTTTCCACAATACATTGCAAAACACAGCGATAATAAATTGTGTGACCACCCTGAACCCTTCAGCACCTCTTTCATCCGCTTTGGCCTTCAGTAAGCACAATAAATTTTCAGTTGTTTTGATTGATCGTTCTTTGTGCTAAATTTAAGTTTGACGTTCATGAGCTTAATTTTTGTTAGTGCAATCAAGTTTTTGTTGACGTATTTTTAAAATTAACCAGAGTTTTTTTAATGAGTTAAAGTCTGGCGAGTTTCTTGGCCAATTAGAAACATTTATTTTAGTTCAAGGAAAATCTACTGAGTTTGCTTGGACGTATGACATGGAATAAGATTTTGCTGAAATATTTTACTACCTTCTGGACAATCTTTTTCTATGTCACAAGTCATAGTTAGTCTGATTGATACGTTTTATTGTGTTGATTTTATTATTTTTTTAAATTTTTTTTATTAAATTTTATAAATTTGAATTCAATATTAACCTATGCAACATTGATTTTGTTTTTACATCGACCTGCAAGCGTAAAAAAGAAGCTATGCAACTTGCTTTGGAATTCAACAAAGTCTTGAATTAAAACAGTTTTTCAGCTTGCAAAAAGTAACTGTTTTAAAATTACCTGTGTTTTAAATGTTAAATTTCTTTTATTACATCTGTGTATATATTTGTAGTTTCTAAAATTTAGTAATTTTAAATTTTCTCACAATCTTTTTATTTATTCTTATAGTTTGTTCTAGAATTCTAAATGTATATATATGTCTGTTACACTGCATGTGAATTAATGAAAAATTTTTAAGCTTCTCTGTAGTGTCATCTAGACATTTTTGCTTGACAGTTACGCTATGTCCATCTCTAAGTTTAACATATTTGAATCCTACACTTACTACTATAAGCTTTATTGATTTTTTCTTGAAGAAGGTGGTTAATTAGCATCTTTTTATTGCTGCAAGTTTTTCTTATTCTATCGAACTGAGAGCAACTTTAAATTGAAGCATTACACAAATCATTATCTAAGAATGCAAAATATTATTCTGTAATGCATATACTGTATAGTAATATGTTCAATTAAATAGAAGTAAAAATGTAAAGATAAATCATATAGTGTTTATAATTACTTTATTAAAATAACATTTGGGCGCAATTAATTGTTATTTTCAAACAGAAAGATGAAATAAAATTAAAGTTCAATAATAAATTTAATAACACTAATTAATTCAACAATAATAATAAATTCATTAATATTAAAATTGAAAGATAACTAAAAAACCAAAATATAAAATTTTAAGCGAACAGCAATATCTTGGCATCTACCAAAGCAGTTCAGGGTAATTGCTTGTTCTATGTACGTATAGCGCCTCCGTCGCTTTCCTGAGAATCAGGTAGATAAATATAGAGATGAAATGAAAATAAATAAAATGGCTCATCTCCATGTGTGGCAATTACTTAGTGCTCACCAGTAAATGAAATTTGATTGCATTACTTGTTTAAGAATGTTTAAATAAATTGAATTGATTTTTTTTTTTTTTTTATTCAATAATTATCTAATATACTTTATTTATAAAAGCATTACAATGGCGGTTTCAATAAAAAGCAAAATATTAATCCATGAACAAAAAAATTTTATGTCTTGTGGGATATCAAAAATACTTTTAAATCTTTTTTTGCATTAATTGATTTTAATTTAATATATAGTACAAACTATGCTCATATACTTTGTTTAACGTCTGACTTTCTGATACTTTTTGTTAGAAATATGCTGCAAGACAAAAAACAAAATAACAAATATATATAATATTTTACAGATTTTTAAATGAATTTTTGAGCTGTCATAATCTGAATAAGTAAAAGCCATGGTCAATGAATAAGAGCAAAATGAAAAAATATGATTAAATAAGTATTTCAAAAGAAAACAATAAGTGGTCTGAAGACAGCACTTTTAACAAAGCTATATTTAAAATATATCGAAAACCTATTTTTTAAAATATTAAAAATGGACCAATATTCAAAACCGACGCTTTTGATTTTGTTTAAAAGCGGTGTCTTTATTAATTAAATTCTGCATACTTTAAAAAATTTTTAAAAATTAAATTCTAAACAATTAATTCCAAAACTGTCTCAATCGTTCATTTTGTTGTTAAAAGTTTTTAGCAGGCGACTTTAAAATCGATTTTTTCCGTGCTTCTTTAAGCCAAAAAAGGTGAAGTCTTTGTAGCTTAACGAAACAGAGAAACTTTTGCTTGTGAAAAAGCACCATGTTAATTGTATTAGAATAAGGCTAGAACCTTACATCCAAATTGTAGGCTAATGCGCCCGTATAAAAAATCAAATTAACTTAAAAATTAATGATTAAAATTATTTTTTATTGAAAAAAGCAGCTTTCCGCATGTTATACTGTAATGGAAAGTTTTTTTATCTGCTCAGCAATGGTTTAATTGCATTGCAGCAAATAGTATTTTAAAATTTTTATTAGAAAAACTTTGTTACAATCTGAAACAGAAACCAACAGCAGTATAATTTAGTGAAGATATTTCAAATTTCAAACTAATATGCAATTATGTACATTTATTTTTAAGAAACTGTGTTTTTTGTTTTTTTGACAGGTTCAAACTCAAATATAATAGCATTTTAATTTAGTCAGTATTTCATTACAAGACTTTTAAATCAATGTGCAATTTTATAGGTTTCAGTAAAAAATTGTTTGTTACAGGCTAAACCCAAACCAAGCAGCTCATTTAAAGACTCTAATTGACGTGTAATTTTGTAATTTATGAACAATTATTTATGAATAGCTGCCAACAGTGCCGAGTGCCGATGCAGAGCTTTTGAGCAGGTTTGGCAACCTTGCACTCGTGTAAAATACAAGGCGTGGTGCCAGCTTTTACTACGGCGACTGAAGCACTAGTGCTAATCTAAATTTACCAAGTTTTGTTCCTCATGACTGTCTACCTGACAAGCGTGTTTTAGAAAAGTTTGTCAGGCCACAATTTCGAATCTCTGTTGTTACACTTCCAAGGTTTGCTTTGCGGGTGCAAAGCAAGTTTTTAAATAATGAATTGTTCGCAAAGTAAAGTGTATTGCAATTAGATTGCTTTGAAAAACAAATTTGCAAAGACTTTGTTGCTAACCGATTCATCTAATGTGGACGCGGGCAACTCGCACTTCCATCCCCCATCTAAAAAAGACTATTCCATCTCTATGTAGTCACCACCTCGACCAAACAGTTGTTTATTTTTTAAAGAGTAATGAGCAATTCCTCTAAAGAGTAATGAAAGAAGGATGCCCTTTTGTTGTGATTAAATCATTTGGTGAAGGTGATTTTTTTGGATTTTTGTCTGGTTTACAATCAATCGTTTTTAATCAGATGTACTTAAACAGGTAGAATATTTTGTTTCTAAGTTTATATAATCAGTCGTAATTAAAAATCTTTAAAAATTGCTAAATATAATTTTAAAAACAGATTTTATTCATTTGCAGATGCATTTAAAAGCATTCTAAAGTCATATAAAAATTAAAGGTATTTATAATTGCATTTTTCTATTTCTATTAAAATCAACAACTTAAAATTTTACTGATCAGTACACTACTTGTTATCAGTTATGTGGTTGAAACGACAAACGTCAAGACCGAGACCCAGACCCGATAAGATTTCCGAGACCTAGAGCAAGAACAAAACCAAGACTGCCAAATTTCGAGACCTAAGGTTCGAGACCGAGATCAGAAGCTATCGAGACCAAGACCGAGAGCAGACTTTTTTATAAATAAAGTCCATTTTCAAATATTCAAAAATAATTGCTTTTTACTTTTTAAAAAATCTAAGGTTACATTTTAAATAAACAAGTATCTCGAACATGTGAGAAACAGGTTTTCTCTATGTGGTTTGCATCATTACACAAGCCGCTTTACAAACCTTCTCAGCTACTTTAGAAGAAAATCGAAATGCACAAGGCAAATTGGTTAACAGCGTTGAAAAAAAGCAAAATAATTATTAAATTTTTTTTCAAAAATTAAAGATGCTGAAGATAATTGTTGAAACTTTATCTAATTATCTAATCAGCTTGACTGTGCTGCTATTGGCGTGTTGCAGCTGTTGAATCAGTTGGTTATTTTTTGCCTACATAAAATAAAGTAATTTGTCTAATTAATCCTTTCAAAAAGATGAGAAGTAATGACGACTTATCCAAACAATTAAAAATTGTTAAACGAATCAAAGGTTTTTTTCCGGTATTACGCCTTGTTTATATTTTTCTTATCTTGGAGTAAGTTATTCGAGCTACCTCTTAGATTTAGAACATTGTGGTATTTTGCTATCTCGACATACTAATACTTTTTTAATTTGATGTTTAAGCAATTATTTATTTTGTTTTAAGCAATTAAAATCATACAGTATTGTTTGCAGAATTTTTTTATGGGGTGGGATTGAGAACCAAAAATACAATTGCTATAAGCAGTTATGGCTTTTACAAAAGAGTGGCCCTGTGCAACAACAATAAAGGAGCCACTTTTTAAGATTCACTTTAAAAAACAATTAAATTTATGTATATATTTTTGGTATACTCGTACTTATTAAATCTTTATTTTTATGCTTCTGACTCGCTGGAAAGCGTCAAAGACGCTTATACATTGCAACTCTCAAGCAATCACCCCGATCGGCATCCAAAGATGCCAGCTGCTCTCCGGTTAAAATCTTTTATTTCGGTTTTTAGTTTATATTTAAAGGTATGACTGAAATTTAAAGTTCTTTGGTAAAACACCAAGCAGGGGAAAGTGCCGTAAATGTCTTTCTTGAGGAAACAACAAAATAGCGAGAACAGGCTTTGAGCCGCAACGATGTCAATTTTGTTCACCATCAATCACAACGCTTTTAATCACTCAATCACACTGCCGACGAATGCAAAATAAAACTAAAAAGCATTTTTGGGTTTTCACTTTTTTGAAGTCCTAAATTATCTTTTAATTGAGAAAAAGACTTTTTTTAAATATTTTTTCACCTGTCGTTTTAATGTAAAGTAATGGGAAATATAGTATGGGGATGAGGATATCTTGAAGATATGAAATATGGGAAAAGTTGGTGCAAGGGAGACGGACATTGAAAACAGGACGCTTTGGAGAAACATCATACACTGTGGCTACCCCTGACCAAAGGAAAAGGCCGAAAGAAAAAGAAGAAGCTTTAATGTGAAGCTAATTGATTGAATGTTATTGCTAAGCAAACTACAAAATTTATAGCAATAAGATCAAGTAACAAAAGTATCCAAAGTTTCCGGTTAAAAGACCAATTTAAAAAACAAGAAACCAAACGCCCATTATCTCGAGACCAAGACCGAGATCACCAGTAAAAGGTTTAATTCAATTCAATTCCATTCAACTTAATCTTATTTGCACTCAAGGTATTATATTTTGAAGTACTTGTTGACAAAGTGATTGCGAAATAGGAAACACCGGCTAAACAATAAACAATATGCAACGTCAATTGTGCGTGGTCGTCGTTTAGACCGAAATGTAACCAAGATTACAAAAAATCGGTCCCGAGCCTTTATCAGCGTTTGTTAGCAAAAAAGTATATTTGGAAGTTGAAGTGGGCTTGTATTATTGTTAATATTTCCCGAAGTATTTTGTTTATAAACCAAGATTAGTAGCTCAAGTTAAGATTTAACTTTTAAACATTTGCTAGATTTTTGCTGGAATTTTTAGCGGGTCTTTCCAATAAAACTTTTCATAAAACGAACTAATAAAATAACTTATAATGTTTTCATTCTTACTTTGCAACTTCACTTACTACAATGTTTTGTATAAAATTAAATAAGATTATCACTATTGCTCAGTCTCCATATAATTAAACCAAACTGACTTATAAATTGTTAAACCAGTGTTTTTGATTTTTTTAGCTAAAGAACACACTTTCGACGAAGCACAAAAAAATTTACACGATAGTTTGAACTCATGCTTTAACCTTGAAAAAACCCATAATTAAAATAAAGATTTTTTTAGTCATCTTATTTGCTCTTGCCTTTATGAAGGATAAAACATTTTTAACTTCTTTTTTAAGACAACCAATGGTTCTAACAGAACCATTAACTCTTTTAATTTTTGGTCTTTAAAAAGATTATTTTTTCCTCAAAAAATTCTTTTGGCCAACTCTCGTCAGAAGAAATCGTTGGCAAGAGACAAATTGCATAGAAAACGTGGTTTATATAGAATTGGAAGATATCAAAAATAACGGCCTCTCTGATTACTTGAAGAAAGAGAGCACGCGATTGGTTGCGCGCTCACTTGTCGCAAGCGAGAAAAATATTTTTACCGAACTCCTTGATATGTTTTAAATATTTAAAGTGAAAGAAATAAAAAAACTCATTTAAAAAAATTCTTGCTGGTACAGAATTTAAAAATAACAAATGGTACTAACAGAATCATTAACTCTTTTAATTTTTGGTAGTCTTTAAAAAGACTATTTTTTTCTTAGAAAATTCTTTCGGCCAATACTTGTCACAAGAAATCGGTGGAAATAGTCAAATTGCATGAAAAGCGTGGTTTATATAGAATTGGAAAACATCAAAAATAACGGCGTCTTTGATTGCTTGAAGAAAGCACTTGCGCTTGAAGCGAGAAAGCTTCAGTCCATAGACGAACTTTTTCTGGCAACAAAGAGGGGTTCAAGAGACTCTATGAAGAGGGCTTCGAGTGTTGCCAAATGGAAAAACAATTGTCCCACAGGTAAAATTAAAAACCAGTTAATATTGAATTTTTTCGAGCAAATTTTGTTATTCAGCAAAGCTTGTCCAATAGCCGAATCCGAAATAAGTGCATTTTAAATGGATTTACATTGGCGAATTAGTGAAATGTTTTTGAAGTTTAACTTGATTTGTAATAAATTTTAAAACGTGTTGTCGAATTCGTTCTTCCAGTCGCTGGGACGTTCTACCCACGTGCACACTATCGCATTGGCACGAGTGTTAGTATACACAGGTACAATATTACTTCGTTTATGAGCTAGTAAAACATTCTTTTGAAAAGCAGGTAACTTCTATTAACAGAATCTCTTAAAAAACGATAGTAATCACAAGGAGATTCCCTGTTAGTTTCACTAACAAAAATTGCTCACGGTCGCTTATTCAAGAGACCCCATCTGTTTTGAAGAGAAAATTATTCTTGCCGACACTGATCGCGTAAACAATTGCGCGCTCGCTTTCTTCAAGCAATCAAAGACGCCGATATTTTTAATGTCTTCTAATTCTATATAAATCACGTTTTTCATGCAATTTGTCTATTTCCACCGATTTCTTGTGACAAGTATTGGCCGAAAGAATTTTCTAAGAAAAAAGTAGTCTTTTTAAAGACTACCAAAAATTAAAAGAGTTAATGGTTCTGTTAGTACCATATGTTATTTTTAAATTCTGTACCAGCAAGAATTTTTTAAATGAGTTTTTTTTATTTCTTTCATTTTAAATATTTAAAATATATCAAGGAGCTCGGTGAAATTTCTTATAAGAACAAACATTTTAAGACAATAAATTTAAATTTAAAAAGCAACCAAAATTAAAAAGAAAAAAATATAAAATTTGCCGTAATAATTGCAGTAAAACTTACTTTTTTCAATATTTTTGTTTTGTTCGATTGTTCTTTCTTTTGCTTGTTTCAAGTCTAAAAGTTGATTTGAAACTTGATAATTTTTTTGAGTCAATGTAAAGTTGTATGTTTCCAAGTTTTTGTTTATTTTGGCATTATCATAAAAGCACTAAAATAAAAGAAAAAAATTAACCGAAAGATGAACTGATTTAAAGTGGTCGTTGCTGCGTCGTATGGAAGAGCATTTACTTCGAGTCAAACACAAACAAAACTAGAACCAAGTGTTTTTCCTTTTCACGTTTTAATTCATGACTATTGTACTACCCGGATCAGTTCTTTGATGCGATGGTGTTGAGCCAGCCTTGGGTTTAACCCTCATTTTACTTTGAGACAGTTTTTTTTTAATTATAAAATAAATGATAATAGTTGCGTTTAATTTAATTGATTTAAAACTTGCAACGAAGAGGTAAAATATTTTCTCCGTTTAATAACAGTTTTCAAAAAATTGAGTATGTTTGACTGTTATAAAATGAAAATCTTATTTTGTTTATTTTATCTCTATACCTATCCTTCTGACCCGCAAGAAAGCGACGGAGGCGCTAATGCAATCTTTTTATAACATTAAATCTCATATGTAAGTTTTAGCTTGTAGATTCAAAAGAATATGTAAATAAATTATTTTACGGCAAAGCAATCATTACAGCTTTAGACTTTTTTTGGAAATGCTTGGATAGTTGAAAAAAATATCTTTTGTCAAAAGTTTGTCTTGCTTAGGAATTTGGGTGTGTAACTTTTTTATCCTTAATTAGTATCCAAACTCACCTAGACTGGCATCAATAAAAAATGATTGGCTAAATGTTTCAAGGAACGGTGATAAGTTTGTTTTGTCCTTATCTGTGGTTGTATAAAAAGGTATTAAATTCATGTCATAGTCTTACAAGTCAAAAAAATTTTGGAGGGCAATACGGCTTTGCTCAAATTTATTGATGATTGCCTGAATTATAATTTTGTAGCATCGCTAAAGAAATAAAAAAATGCCAAACATTTTTGTCCCAAAAAACTGGTAAAAACGAAAAAAGACGATCACTTTCAAACACCGGCAAATTTTTGTTTTGACCCAGTTTTTGAAACTGGGGTAAAAATTGTTTTTCCTGCCCCTCCGGTTAGTACGGCCATGGTCCATGTCAGACGAAGACAAGAATTGGACCTTGGACCGGTCTTTTACCACCCCAAGCTTCTTACTGCCCAGATCAAACCCTCTCATCGACTATGCTAAGCAATCTTCAGGCTTTGTCATAGTTTTCTTAAAAACCTTCAGACCTTCAGACCTTGTTTTCCACAAGATCCTTGATACATGGGAGCATCGATACGATATAATCCGTAGGTAGTTCAGTGGGACTTCGGCTAAAGAGCAAGACCCCGTTTGTTGATAAATCAGTGGAATTGTTTAACCACAGTCAATAGGTAATCAAGCTTAATCCAATACTGTTCCGGGCAAATCTATTTCCACAAGTCTGATAATGATCCTAGAAATAAAAGCACAAAGCCTGGATGCATTTGTCACAGTATTCCGTCTTCAATTTATGATTCGTCCACTGAACAGTGCGGATGTTTAGTTCAGTGAGGTTGTTTAATAGTATCCGCTCAACTGACACAAACGGGTGAATAGATCTTAGTCTGACTTGGCCAGCATCTGAGAACTGTTTTAAATAACATTGCAATATGGTCATGGCTCAGTGTGCCACAGTTAGCCGAAGAAAGTATCGCTCTCATTTGAAAAAGAATATAGCTGGCGAAATGGCTGAAATTATGGGTAGTTGGTTTTTTGGAAAAGGGGCTAGAACAACTAGCCGCGGCCAATTGACTGCAAACAAACCGACCGCGGCCCACTGGTTAGTTAGGCTGCGACTAGTTGGATTGTGGTCAGTTGGCCCATATTGGTTGATAACTCTTTAAGTTCTTAATGAGTTTTATCAACTTTCAAATCACGACAACCAGCGATTTTTTCCAGATTTTGGGATTTAATGAAAATGTAATCGGAAATCACCCTTCTAACGCTCTCAGAGAAAAGTAATCATATTTAATGTTACAAATTGTTTGAATTTAAAATTATGCAAGAGTTTGTTTAGATGGCAAATGGTCATATTATGAAATGTTCAAAATATAACTTCACCTTATATCAGTTCAAGCAATAGAAGTTTAAAACATTTTTTTTTGAACGGCTTCCCTCCGAAACCCACCAGTAGTAATAAATGATCCATTTGTGTTGCGTCCGATGGAGCAGGCGCAGGCGCACAGGCGCACCGACGTCAGTGCGTTCCGAACCCTAGACTCCATGAACCAAGGTCCAAACCCTATCTTTTAATGTTTCAAATCAATTTAGTTTCAAATTAATAAATTCTAAAATAAAAAATAAAATTAATAAATTCTAAAAGAAAAAATAAAATTAATAAGTTCGAAAAGAAAAAAAAAAAAATTAATTCTATTGAAAACGATTTTAAGTTCTAGTCAGTTACGACGAAGCGCGTCATTTCCTGTTCTGAATCGTATCAATTTGACCTTAAGTAAACTCTAAGTCCAAAAAAGCAATTTAATATATTTTAATCTCAAAGGCAATATTGGTGCACGTTTAAGCATTAATTTTTGTTAGACCTTTGTTGAATTTTTCTTGAAAACCTTAATTTTTGTCATACCTAAACTCAATTTTTCTTGACAGTCTCGAATTTTAGATACCTTTGTTCAATTTCTCTAAGCAACCTTGATTGTTTGTTATAACTTTGTTTAATTTTGGCAACCTTGATTTTGTTGTACTTTTGTTGAATTTTTCTTGAAAATCTTGATTTTTAGATTGCCCATTTTTCTACAATACCTTGTTTTATTTATGTTTAATTTTTTCTAGGCAACCTTGATTTTTTATAACTATATTTAATTTTTTCTAAATAAGTTTGGTTTTTGCTATACTTTTGTTGCATTTTTCTTTAAACAACTTTGATTGTTGTTGTAGACCATTCATTTTTACTTTCTAGTATTTATGACAGTAGACCATTCCTTTTTACTTTCTAGTATTTATGAAACCATTCATTTTTACTTTCTAGTATTTATGACAGTAAACCATTCATTTTTACGTTCTAGTATTTATGACAGTAGACCATTCGTTTTTAGTGATTATAACACCATTCATTTACTATACGTTTTAAATCAATTTAGCTTCAAAAATTATTTTTAGTCTTAGTAATATGCAACTGTAAGATCTATTGAAAACGATTTTAAATTCTATACAGTTACGACGTATTTCGTGAAGCCGCGTCATTTCCTGTTCTGAATCGTATTGATTTGACCTTAAGTAAACTCTAACTACATCCAAAGAGTGATTTAATTTTTCTTTCTTTAATCTCAAAGGCGATATTGGTGCACGTTTAAGCGTTAATTTTTGTTAGACCTTCACTTAATTTTTTCTTGATAACCTTAATTTTTGTCATACCTATCTTTAATTTTTTTTAAAAATCTTGATTTTTATCACAACTTTGTTTAATTTTTTTTCTTAACAACCTTGATTTTTGTAACAGCTTTGTTTAACATTTTCTTGACAACCTCGATTTTTGTCACACTTATCTTTAATTTTTCTTAACAATCTTGACCTTTGTTTAACTTTTTTTCTTATCAACCTTGGTTTTTGTCATACCTTTGTTTAATTTTTCTCGATAACCTTGATTTTTGTCACACCTAAACTCAATTTTTTTCTAAAGAACCTTAATTTCTGTCACACCTTTGTTTAACTTTCTTGAAAACCTTAATTTTTGTCATAACTCCCTTGAATTTTTTTCTTAACAACCTCGATTTTTGTCATAACTTTGTTTAATTTTTTTTAAAAAAAATCTTAATTTTTATAACTATTTTCAATTTTTTTTTTCTCGGTGATCTTGATTTTTTTATATCTAAGTTTAATTTTTCTTGGTAACCTTGATTTTTGTCATAACTTTGTTGAATTTTTTCTTGACAACCTCGATTTTTGTCACATCTATCTTTAATTTTTCTTAAAAGCCTTAATTTTTGTCGTATCTATCTTCAATTTTTTCTTAACAACCTCGATTTTTGTTATGCCTTTGTTTAATTTTTCTTGAAAACCTTAATTTTTCTCATAATTATCTTCAATTTTTTCTTAACATTCTCTAATTTTTGTCATATCTTTGTTTAATTTTTTTTCTTGAAAACCTTAATTTTTATAACTATCTTCAATTTTATCTCGGCGATCTTGATTTCTTTCATAACTTTGTTTAGTTATTTCTTAAGAACCTCAATTTTTGTCACATCTATCTTTAATTTTTCTTAACAATCTTGATTTTTGTTTTACCTTTGTTTAAGTTTTTTCTTATTAACCTTGGTTTTTATCGTACTTTTGTTTTATTTTCTCAACAATCTTGATTTTTGTCATGCCTTTATTTAATTTTTTTTCTTGAAAACCTTAATTTTTATAACTATCTTCCAATTTTTTTCTCGGTGATCTTGATTTTCTTATATCTAGGTTTAATTTTTTCTTGGTAACCTTGATTTTTGTCATAACTTTGTTTAGTTATTTCTTGACATCCTCGATTTTTTGTCACATCTATCTTTAATTTTTTTTTTTTTTTTTTTTAACAATCTTGATTTTTGTCATACCTTTGTTTAATTTTTCTGAAAAGCCTTAATTTTTATAACTATCTTCAATTTTATCTCGGCGATCTTGATTTCTTTCATAACTTTGTTTAGTTATTTCTTAAGAACCTCAATTTTTGTCACATCTATCTTTAATTTTTCTTAACAATCTTGATTTTTGTTTTACCTTTGTTTAAGTTTTTTCTTATTAACCTTGGTTTTTATCGTACTTTTGTTTAACTTTTCTCAACAATCTTGATTTTTGTCATGCCTTTGTTTAAGTTTTTCTTGAAAACCTTAATTTTTATAACTATCTTCCATTTTTTTTTCTCGGTGATCTTGATTTTCTTATATCTAGGTTTAATTTTTTTCTTGGTAACCTTGATTTTTGTCATAACTTTGTTTAGTTATTTCTTGACATCCTCGATTTTTTGTCACATCTATCTTTAATTTTTCTTAACAGTCTTGATTTTCGTCATGCCTTTGTTTAATTTTTCTTAAAAGCCTTAATTTTTGTCATAACTATCCTCAATTTTTTCTTAACAAACTCGATTTTTGTTATTCCTTTGTTTCATTTTTTCTTGAAAACCTTAATTTTTCTCATAACTATCTTCAATTTTTTCTTAACAATCTCGATTTTTTGTCATATCTTTGTTTAATTTTTTCTTAAAAACATTAATTTTTATAACTATCTTCAATTTTTTTTTTCTCGGCGATCTTGATTTCTTTCATACCTTTGTTTAGTTATTTCTTGGTAACCTTGATTTTTGTCATACCTAACCTCAATTTTTTCTAAGCAAACTTGATTTTTTGTTATACCTTTGCTCAATGTTTCGAAACAACTTTGGTTTTTATCGTACTTTTGTTTTATTTTTTTCTTTGATTTTTGTCGTACCTATCTTTAATTTTTCTATTCAACTTCGGTTTTTGTCATACCTTTGTTTAATTTTTCTTGGTAACCTTGATTTTTGTCATACCTAACCTCAATTTTTTCTAACCAAACTTGATTTTTGTTATACCTTTGCTCAATTTTTTCTAAACAACCTTGTTTTTTGTCATGCCTTTGTTTATTTTTTTTTTTTTCTTTGATTTTTATCGTACCTATCTTTAATTTTTCTTAACAATCTTGATTTTTGTCCTACCTTTGTTTAATTTTTCTTGGTAACCTTGATTTTTGTCGTACCTAACCTCAATTTTTCTCTTGGCAACCTCGATTTTTCTCACACCTATCTTTAATTTTTTCTTGACAACCTTGATTTTTGTTACACATTTGTTTAATTCTTCAAACATTTTCTTAGTCAACCGTGATTTTTAGATACCAATTTTAATTTTTTTTTCTAAACAAGTTTGATTTTTGCTATACCCTTGTTGAATTTTTCCAAATTTTTCTTTGTCAACCATGATTTTTATTATACTTTTGTTGAATTTTTAAAAGTTTATCTTGATTTTTGTCATTCCTAACCTCAATTTCTTCTAGAAAAACTTGATTTTTATTATACTTATTTTCAATTTTTTTCCTAAACAACCTCGTTTTTTGTTATACCTAAATTCAATTTTTTTCTTATCAACCTTGATTTTTACTCACAGTCAAAGTAATTCTTAAAAGTTTTAAAGAAAAATTTTTATTGATAGGTTATTCGTGTTCAATAAACAGATGTTTCATAATAAAATCGTCTTCTTTATTATTTAGTAAACCGAATTCAAACATAGTTATTATTTTTATGTTGTATGAATTCGCTTTCTAGTGTTAACATTTTAATTGTTTCAAAAATGAATTCAGTTCCAACTACGTTTAATCTTTTGGTTGTTTTATAAACTTTTAATAATAAAAAAGCTAACCGTAATATCTGTAAGCGTGACAACGTGTGTCAAATTCTCTCTCTTACACAGAAGCTGGCCGTATCCTGTTCATAGCGTATTACGTTTTCCGACATATTCATGATCGGAGTTTGAAAATCTGGTTACCTTAATTTCCAGAGTAAAAATAGAGTAAGCGAAAATTTTTATAATACACCTTGATTTTTATACCTTTTAACAATTTTCTGTGAAAAGGAAATTTTATTACAAGCTTGACCAAACATATTTTGATTTCAAAATACCGCTTAGTTTGATCCCCAATCAATTGCAACCGTTTATGTTAAAAAGTTTTACATTTTTTCACTTTTACTAAAGAAATTCATCATAAAACTAAACATTTTAATTCATTTTACCAACTAAATTTTCTAAAATTAACATAAAATTTGAAATCAAATAAGACCAAAGTAATTTTAAAAAGTTTCGTATAAGTAAGATCAATTTCAAGAAAAGTCAGTTGTTTTTTGAAAATATAATAAGATTTATTCTAGCAAATCCTATCACAGATAGTTCTTATGTCTAAATGAATGAACACATTACAAATCGAACGCTTGCTCAAGAAGAATTTGAAAAGCAAAACCATCTTTAAAAAAAGTCTGTGCTTTGGATCAGTTGAAAAAAAAAAAAGTCTGTGCTTTGGATCAGTTGGAAAAACCTACTTTTCCGTCTGCTTACATCATCAACTCGGACCCGAGTAGTGAACCTGGAGAACATTGGGTTACAGTTTGGACTACCCCTACATTGGTCGGTCTCGACTCTTACATGGATGTCTACTCCTTATCGGGATGGATTTACAATCGCAAAACCTTACAAGCGTACTTTTCCAGTTTTTGTGCTCGTTATTGTGTCTATTTTATTTTATTTCGTTGTCGTGGCGTACCTTTACATGCTATTGTATCCGATTTTATGTCAAACCTAACTGAAAACGACCACTCTATCTTTCGCTTTATTCGTAATATATCACATCATTGATTGTACACATATCGTTTATTAATAAAATAATACACATCAAGGCATGCTTGCAATAATATCTACTTTTCGCTTTTTCATCGGTTCAGGGTTAGTCAAGAGTTTGACAAAGGTCTCCAGTTGTTCGTGGTTGTCTGGTGGCAGGTGGCAGACATCGTCTTTTTGCACTTTTAAAAAGATGTAGTTGTTGAGTAGATAGAGGAATTGACGTCTTGCAGTTGGTACGTTTTCCACCACACAGCGCAATTGGAATTGATCCACTGCTACTTCTCGCTTAATGATTTCCATGTTTTTTTTGACTTCACACGCAGCATCGTCCATGTTGGTAGACCAGCATAGTAAAACTACATACTCTTTTGTTTCGGATTTGGGACGAAAAAGGATGTAAGGAAGATTCCCCATTATCACATCAACGACTTGAACAAGTTGATCCATCGAAAACATGACTTTTCCTCTTTTGACACTAATAATTGCTTTTCTCAATAACGATGAAGAGGGTATCGGCAGTCCGGATGTGGCAATTTTTTGAAACTTTTTTCGAATGTTTCTTGCTGCACTTTCCATTTCTCTTGCTCTGGTGATAATCTCTTGAAACTCCAACAAACTTTCGTAACAACTTGTATAAGGAGGAATGTAGTCAGGGTACTCGATTTCGTTTGCTTCTTCATATAAATCGTCTGCTTGACTTGTATACGTTTCCATAATGTGAGGTTTCGCAAACGCGTCTCCTTTTATAACCACTCAACCGGATACTGCGCAACGTTTTGAAATAGTCTTACGTCACACTAATATTGCGCAACGTTTTGAAATAGTCTTACGTCACAATAATCTTGCGCAATCAACACCGAAAGACGCGAATTTTTTCAGAGATGCATTGGGAACACAACCAACAAGAGGGGGTGTCTTGAATGCATTCCCAACAAAGCAGCATGTGTCCACAGGGCATGCATATTGCATTTTTTTCAGCGTTTTTACATTTTAAACATTTGTCGTCTTTTTTAAAATCTAAAATAGCATTTAGCAATTCTTGACGATTGGAGAAATTGCAGTGATTTTTTTCCATTTGATTCCATAGCACATAACGGATCTTGGTGTCCTCCACCCCAATACTTTTTGCGTATTTTACATGAGGATCAAACAACATAAGATCCTCTAATCTTTGACTCCTTTGCTTTGCTACCGCATTGTTTCGCATTTGGTGAAACAATATACTACGTAAGCGGTTCGCTGCAATGGATGGAGTTGGATTTTTTATATCTGGTCGATGCAAATCCGAATGTTTCTGACATACTTTCTCCACATAGTTGACTCCTTGTTTTTTCAAAACAAATTCACACATAGGGAACCACTTTGCATGTTCGTACCAAGGATTATCATGCGGTTTCCAGTGAAACAAACCTCCACCACAATAAAAACAAAGAACACCATCGCCAGAACCTTTATAATAAAAACCTGCATCCACCACTTCGCGTGGTGTTGGGCGCTCCTCATCACACCAAGAGGCAGGAAAGGTTCTCATGCGATCCTCTTCATCACACATGAGCGGATTTTGCGGAGACAAACAACGAAACATTTGCGCTTCCCATTCTCTTTTGATAGCTTCATCAGACGTCACTGCAGCATCAACACAATCTTGATCCATATTTCTTAGAATGATAAAAATAAAAACAATTCTGCTTTATATACCTACCGTTATGGATTGCATCATAGTTTTGCAAAGAAACCTATACAAACAATGCGGGTAAAAACCTAGGGGATTCCCCATGGGAGAACTAAGTATTGTGCAACAAACCTGCTGTGCTATTTTTAGTAACAGATTGCGTCAGTATTTTACAGCGTTCTGATACCCTAGGGAAATCCCCATGGAAAAACCGAGTATTGACTTGATGTGTCCTGACTTGCCCTTTGCAGAAAATAGAGCGCTTAAAAACAAGAAATTGGTTAAAGAAATTTTCTATTGTATACTTAAAAAACAGGAAACTGGTTAAAGAAATTTTCTATTGTGCGCTTCAAAAGGTTTGACAGCTTTTTCTACAGAGTGCTTAAAAAACAGGAAGCAATTGAGAGACTTTTCTATTGTACACTTAAAAACGGAAAATTGGTTAAAGAAATTTTCTATTGTACGCTTCAAATCAAAATATATTTTGACAGCTTTTTCTACAGAGTGCTTAAAAAACAGGAAACCAATTGAGAGACTTTTTTATTGTGCACTTAAAAACAGGAAAAACTTTGCTTTATTGCTTTAAAATCTTGCAGAATGTCTTGAAATAACCTTATGTTTTGAAGTATTGAACCAGAAACGAACTCAGGACTACTGCTGTTCTTAGGGTTTGGTTTAATATTATCTTGAGTAGGAGTCAAACTTAGGACCACCGTCTCTCTTAGGTTTAGAGATTGAATTATCTTGAGTAGGAGTCAAACTTAGGACCACCGTCTCTCTTAGGCTTAGAGATTGTATTGTCTTGGTAGGAATCCAACTCAGGACCACTGTTTCTCTTAGCATTAAGATTTCTTTTATCTTGGTTGAGAATCAAACTCAGGACTACTAATTTTCTTATGTTTAGGATTTATATTGTCTTGAACAAGAAACAAACTCAAGACCACTGACTTTCTTAAGGTTAGAGTTTATACTGTCTTGGGTGGGAATCTAACTCAGGACTTCTGCCTTTCTTAAGATTTAAATATATATTATCTAGGGAAGGAATCCAACTCAGGCCTATTAATTTTCTTAAGGTTAGAGTTTATACTGTCTTGGGTGGGAATCTAACTCAGGACCTTTCTTAGGATTAGGATTTACAGCTTCGCTGTCTTGGTTGGGGATCAAACTCAAGACTACTGGTTTTCTTAGGGTTAGGATTTACAGCTTCGCTGTTTTGGTTGGGAGTCAAACTCAGGACTTCTGTCTTTCTTAAAGTTTGGTTTTATATTATCTAGGGAAGGAATCCAACTCAGGACTACTAATTTTCTTAGGGTTAGGATTTATATTGTCTTGGGTAGGAATCGAGCTCAGGACCTTTGTTAGGATTAGGATTTCTACTGTCTTGGGTGGGAGTCAAACTCAGGACTACTGTCTGTCTTAGGTTTAGTTTTTATATTGTCTTGGTTAAGAATTGAACTCAGGATTATCGTCTTTCTTAGGAATAGGAATAAGAATAGAAATAGAATTAGGAATAGGAATAAGATTATGAATAGGAGTAAGATTAGGAATAGGAGTAGGATTAGGAATAGGAGTAGGATTAGAAATAGGAGTAGGATTAGAAATAGGAGTAGGATTAGGAATAAGAGTAGGATTAGGAATAGGAGTAGGATTACAAATAGGAGTAGGATTAGGAATAAGAGTAGGATTAGGAATAGGATTAGGATTAGGAATAAGAGTAGGATTAGGATTAGGATTAGGATTAGGATTAGGATTAGGATTAGGATTAGGATTAGGATTAGGATTTAAAATAGGATTAGGATTTGAAATAGGATTCGGAATAGGATTCGGATCCGTCACTGCTCTCTAGCGCCACCCTCCGCCACCGCGCCACTGATGACGTCATATGCGCCACTGCGCCACCTGCTCTCTAGCGCCCCTAGCGTAAAAACTCACCAAATGGATCATTGTATACTACTACTCCCACCCTTTACAAAAACGTTTGCATTTACTTTATTTTATTTGATAAAATTTGGGACCTTTTTTATTTTTCTTAAAATGACGTGTTAAATAGAATTGTAAAAATTTTCTACAGCCTATGATAAAAAGGAAGTAATATGATATTATTTTTTGTAAAATTTATTAAAATTTTAACTTTGGCAGCGATCCCAACTCAAGCTGCGGCCCCGCTACCCCAAAAGAACAAGCGAGAAAAGAAAAATGCACTGACCTAATTCAATGTTTTCCCCAAAAATGATGATGATGATGACTTTTGCAACCAAGTATAAAATTTAAATTTCATATTTTTATTGAACAAACAAAATTTCTCCTTAGTTCTAAAAATTTGATCATTTTTGTGTATTAATTAGGCTTAATGCTTTTGTCCAAATTTTTATCAAATTTACAAGATTCTGAACAGTGTATTTGTTTAATTGCATTTTAAATATTTTTAATTAGGGCGCACCAGCCAAAAAATAAGGTTATATTACTGAATTGTACATTTGCATACTTCACCAATTCCAACAATTTTTTTAAAAGAATTTTCTTACCATAAAAATTAAATAACTGATCTTTATTAACTAAAAAATTTAAAAGTACGATTTAGATTGTAGTTTTTTAACCATAGATTGTCAAAATTTTGTGTTCTACTGAAGCCCATGTTGAGTGATCAATAGCTCGAAAAACGTTAAGGATAGTCTGAATAGAAGTAATATCTATTGTAATTCGCGCACTTTTTACAAAGCTAACCAAAAAACATAATTTAATCCATATAAATTTTAAGTATTTTTTTGGTACTATATTAATGTAGATGTAACAATAAAATAAATTATCGTATTGCTATAATATCTCAACATATTTTTAGAAATGCTCCAACACTTATTCCAACGGCGATAATGAATAAAAAAAGCGTCATTACGACGGAACAGCTACAACCTCTTAATAACTTTGATTTTTCTTTTTTTTCGATTTTTTTCTCTTTCGTATTGTTGATAAATTGCTCTAAATCATTTTAAAAACAATATTTATCATATCATGCATTAAAATTGATTTTTAGCCCCGTTTATTTTTAAAAAAACTCCTATGTGAAATGCTTTTACATTTAACATCTTGAAATAAGCTATATTCTTGGACTATCCCTGCCTTTTTTTAAGCTTTTGTCTCCCAAAATTAGTTACATTAGTTCTTCTTGTTTGATATATTCTTGATCCAGTTTTCCTTTAGATTTAGAATTTTTTGCTTCAGTTTTTATCCATAATGTTTTGTCTTTTTTTAAACTAATCGTTTTTCATTACAAATTCTATTCTTATATCAATGATTTTTTCCCATAGATGTTTTTCACAACTTTACTCGGGAATGCGATAGGACCCGTTGAACTAGGTAACCCGAATACCTGCGCTGAAGTAAAGCTATGTCATACTTTTTTTATGCCAGGTCGAGAAACAGTTTGCCGCGAGACTAAAATTCTTAATACATTAAATTTTAACTAAGTACTATGAATTCTCTGTACCACTTTTTTCAACAGAAAGAAAGAAAACACCATTTCTAACTATAAAGAATATATTATTCACAAAATCAAACAAACTTAATCACCTCTCGTAAAACTTGACTCTCAAGCTTCGCAAAACTTCATAGCAATTTAGAACGCCAACATTTGCGAACAATTACTCAACAACTTTGTACTGACTACTTTAAGAATAAATTAGCACCCCGAAAGCTGATTTTAACTTAATAGTTCGTCCAAACAATTCTATCTCAACATGAAATTAACTTCTAAGCCGTCAACACCGACCCTTGATAACAAACACTTATACAATCCATGCAGGTAACAATAGCACAAACACTTTCAACTGTATTTAGCTGGAATGACTACTGGAATAAATGAAGAAATTTACAATGCAATGTACAGTATATATATCAGCCAAATTACCAGAAAGTACTGGAAAGGGACAAGGACTCTAATTATTTTTTATAGGGAACAAAGCGCTTTATGTTGTCAAATACAATCATATGGCAAAGTACAAAACTGGTTATGTGAATTACAAAATAGAATTTGCTTTACGCTAATAAATTGTATTGGATAAAAATTTGGTGCTGCACTGTTCGTCGCAAATGGCTTAAAACTTCAGTCAATCAATGAGCTTTGAATAAAACAGTAAAACACTCTTTACAATCACTTATAAAAACAACTTGTAGACAAAATAGATTTGGTAAGCGGGGGCGGTGTACCAATTACGCACTCATACGTAACAATGAAAAAGATGACGTCATAATTAAAAGATTAAAAAATTTCTGTAAAATACTGAAAATCAACTAAAGGTTTATAAAGTTAAGATTAGGATTAAGAATGAAGTGTGGGATCTTGATCAAAATCTAGTTTAAAAATGCTTTTTTTAAGACTACCTTACAACAAAAAAACCATGAATCAGTCTGGAACGAAAGTTTTTTAAGGTTTGGACCACTCCACATCTGTTTCAGACCACGTGGTACAAAACTTGATTTTGTCATTGTGTCATGTCATCCGTAGTCTTTTCCATGTTTACGTTTCAAAGCACCCATAGTTTTTTTTGCTAGCCATAAAGTATATATATTTTATAAGTTAGAATATATATAAACTTCCAATCAACTTTATCAAAATGCAATTTTATAATCTAGCAAACGTAGCAGTGTATTTGCTTTTCATTCTCAATTCGCTTCTTGCACAAAACTCTGAAAGCTCTTTTCGAAAAAAGCTTTATTCAAGAAATTCTCGTATCACATCGGCCAGTCATTCCAAATGACCGTAATCATAGAGTTGAGAAAAAATAGGTGTTAATTCAATAAATAATTTGCGGCTGGTTACCCCAGGCAGAATTTCTTTGTGATTTATCTCCGGCCACTGTATGTTTTTTATGTTTTATCCAAGACATATCATTGGCTTTACCATACTTGAAATTGCCAAGGATATTAATCTTGTTTCATGGAAGAAATATTTTTGAATCGGCCAAACATGGCAAAACGAGAATACTTTTCTTGTAGTATCAAAAAAAAATCCTTGCATAGGCCATTCTTGGTAATGTCAATTATGCATTCATTGATTTATCATAGTAAAATACTTGGCTTGGATTTATCATAGTAAAATACTTGGCTAGTAAAATATTTACGCCAAGATCAAGCATATCTTTCTTGTTCCTTGAAATACGTAATTTGGCTATATTTTTGAACTCACAATTCTAACCTGATTTTTTGTACAAAAGTTTTTAAAGGTTTTTATTATGAACATTACTAAAATTTCAGATGCCAACCGTACCAAATAAGCACATTTAATTAAAGTGTAGTTAAAGTGACATAGGATAAAAAATACTAAGTAAACTAGAATACGTTTTTAAAAAAACAAGCCTTAATGCTTTCTGTAATGCGTAAACCTTCCAAAAATGTTACTAAAATTAAATTGTTTTAGTTCTATATTTGCTTTTGTATAACATATAAGTTTTTAAACGGCAATTTGGTCTCAAAATCTAGATCATTTTTTCAAAAGTATTTATACTGTAGTTGCTATGTCAGTTTGGACAGAGAAAAAAGAGACACGTCACTTCTCATCAAATGTTTAATCTCTCACTTTTTCGCGTCGGTATCTATTCGGTAGCGAAAAGCGCGCTCTGGGGATTTTTTTAAAAAACGCTTGTTGAATATTTTTCTTTATTAGTTAATTCTGTATTTAATATTTTGAGAAGCGGCGTGAATTCTATACCACCTACAAGATAATTTTTTTTCTAGTTCAAATAATATGCAATTTATAAAAATTAGATAAAAAATGAATCAGTTACAAGTAACATTATTGACACCAAAAATACCTTTTTTCTTCTTGCGCCACAATGCGGCAAAATAGTTTAATTTTTTAACTGCTAACAGTAGCTAAGATAAACGATTTACTTAAAAAAAATTCACTTGACTTATTTTTCAAATCCTTGCGCACGTGTGTAATTTTGACAAGATTGTGGGTCTTTGCACGCGCTTCAAAAAATTATATGATCCAACTGAAGTGGAAAAGTCAAACAGTCAAACTATGTCAGCTTGTTTACTCATAGAAAAAAAATTTTTTTCGTTTAATATGCTAAAATGGTAAACGCATGGCGAGACCTGGCAATTCTTTTATTTAGCTTATTTTTCACAAAAAAAATACAATTTTTGATAAAAAAAACTTATTTTTTTGAAATATTAAGAAAAACTGAAGATAAAAAAATAATATTAAATTATAAGTTAATAGGTTACAACCAGGGTGCCGGAAGAGAAAAAATTGGAGGGGCAATTGTTTTCTGTTATGCAATATTTTTTAAACGCGCTAACACAAGGGGCATATAGTGTCGTGCTTTCAGTGTTGCTTGAAAAGGAGTAGGAAAAGCCATACATATAGCTACCTAGTCAACTACTCCGTACATAGAAATTAAAACTAAACACTAGATTTAAAGTCACAAACATTTAAAAAAAAAAGAAAGCAAAAAATAAAAAATCACAGTCATAATTATAACAATAGCAAAGTAGATTGTTTTCATACAAAATCTCATACAGTTGCACTTGCACACAAAAGTCATGCTTTCAAATTAAAAATCACTAACTATACAGTATGCAAAAGAAAGGAGATACACCATGCATACTTTTGCTACACACATAAAGTTTCAGTTTCAAACAAAATGTCAAAACAAACATATTTTTCGGCAATAATAAATTGTGTGAGATTTTAACAAAGTTATGCTGAAAAGCTTATCACATTTTCATATGACAAAGGCAACTAATGCATTGAACCATTCCAATGCATTTGTTAGAGGCATATTTTAAATTTAAAGATTTATAATTCTTTTTTTATGAAGCAACTCTAGGATAAAGCTTGAACACTTCTGGCAATATTATTCCACAATTTTACCCCTATTTTACACCGACATTTTTTTTCTGATTGAGGCGGAAATATTGGTAACAAAACGGTATCAATGCTTGTTTCCACGATGTTTTTGCCAAGTACCAACTTTATTTTTTGTAGAATTGCACTGGTAAGACCTTTCCTGGGTCTTCTTTGGATGAAAGGCTTTACTAACCCGAGACAAGGCTAAAGCCAACTTTAAACAAGTTCTGTTTTCGCGGCTCCGTGTGTTTATTCATTGCCAATACACTTTCTGCATTTATGAGACAAGTGTCAATCAAGCAAATGAAAAAATGCAATTTCGGTCCATTTTTGAGACTTGGTTTTACACATATAGAAACTAATTTTTTTGTGCACAATGTCTGTACTTCCTTTCGTGTAATCATATAACTTGTATAAAGCCGGTTTCTTTTTAGATCTTTTAAAATTCCCAAAATTAGGTGTATTGTTTATAAGATTAAAATATTTTTCTTTCCTGTGGTTTTAAAGTTTACCATAAAAGAATTGAGGTTGATATATTTTTCAGGTTCGTTCCAAAAAACATTATAAGAACAAATATCTCTATTACACACTTGCTTTATTTCATTTCGTATTCTTTTGCAATTAGCTTGAATAGTTTTCATGGCAGTAATTTCCCGTTCCAAAAGCCATTTTACCAAAATTATTGAATTGTATAATCGATCGTAAGATAAAGTTTTATAATAATGCTAAATCAAGGCCTTGGGGTTTTTTCCAAATTTGTTAGAAAATTTTATTTTTATTTTATCTCTATACTTATCCTCCTGACTCGCAGGAAAGTGATGGAGGCGCTAATACATAGGGTAAGCAATTACCCGACCTACTTCCGGAGATACCAAGATATTGCTGTCCGCTTGTAATTTAATAAAGATATGACTGTAATTTAGAACTGCTTGCCAGGACCACCAAGCAGGGGAAAGTGCCGTAAAGTGTCTTTCCCAAGGACACAATAGAATGGAGGAGTAGATTTTGAACCGAGACCGTGTTTGTCACGAGCCCGGCGCTTTAACCACTAGACTACGCTGCCGACGAAATTTTACACAAAAAGAAATCTAAATCTACAGTTACGGCTTTTTTAACAAAAACAACTTCCCTTGGATAACGCATAAACAATCGCATTGTATAAACAACTTCCCTTCCCAATATTAGTACATAAATATTAAGTTTACGTACGTAAACTTTTCAATTTGCTTTTATTCCACCATTCCTTCCGTAGTTTCGTCTTCAGTGCCACCAAACTTTTATGATATGTTGCTGAGACTTTGCTCTCAAGGTACCCCCAGATACCAAAATTGAGAGGATTCAAATCGGGTGATAAAGGGGCCATTCTTCTTTGGAAACGAAGTTGGGAACATTGGCTGATAGCCACTCCTGCGTCTTTTTAGCTCCTTGTGACGTTGCAAATTTTGTTAAAACGTCCAAGGACGTTTTTTGAAGTGTTTTTTTGCCCAGGGCAACAATGAACCAACAAGGATGTCATTTCGGTAACTCTCGTGGTTTCGCCTTGTTCTACGAAAATCAAAGGACTTCTTCCAGATTCGGTAACGGCTGCCCAGACCATCACTGACGCCTCCCCTTGGGCCCGAGTGACTCTTCGAGGTCCTACTTCCCCATCACGTGATCAAACACGATCATTCTGGGGATTCACATGGTGTTGAACGTCGCATTTCTTTTCGTCGTTGAAAACGAGGTTAGGAAGCGTGCCTGCCTCAAGGCGGGAGTGAAGAATTTTGGCTCTGGCAAGCGTGATTCGTGACTCTTGCAGGTCATTTTCGAGGCGTCTTCAGCTTGTAATTGATTTGAACGGAAAGCATATTGAATAAATTGTATTTGTACTAAATTTATATTCATTCTGTAACAATATTTCACCTGTGTTACTCCAACTGTACGTATCATTTCCCAAATACAGTTATTTGAAGTTGTAACGCTAAATATTGATCACCCTGTAGTCTAGTAAATAGGCTAGTATCTATCCAATAGCACTAATAGCCTATATAGTCAATTTTACACAATTATATAAACTAATTTTTTTTAATTCCTGTATATAGTCAATTTTACACAATTATATAAACTAATTTTTTTTAATTCCTAACCTAGATAGGCTAGTAAATATAATAACAATTTGAATTAAGTAGTAAAAAAAATTTGCCTGAGCTTAAGTTGGAAAACCAGATAAATAAAGTAATTCAATGCATTTTGAAACTTGTCTATAAAAATTAATTATTCGATAAATAAAAGTCCGTATTACAAACCGCTTAAACTCCATATTATAATTTTTGACCACGCTTTAAAAAAATAATTCATTCATAATAGGAAGCATCTTTTTCAAAGTTGCTTACATATTGTAAAAGACTGACAACTAGTGATTAAACAAAACAACAATTTAAAAAATTTTTATAAAAGTTAAAAGGGAAAAAAGTTGAAAATAAGAAAATTAATAAATATGATCAAATAAACAAAAATATTTTTTTTAGGAAAATGAAAAAAACAAAACAACAATTTAATTTTGCTAAAACAATTTTTGATTATTTTTAATGTAGTTTTCAATAATGTAAATTGTTTTTTCTAAAGTTTTTTCACATTTGAGAAATCAGAAGAGATTATTATTACCTCGGGGTCCGAATTATCTGACTCTCCCAAGTTTGTTTGTATTTCCATCTTTTATCTATGTCAGGCGATTGTGTCACCACAACTCCATCTTTTGTAGGAATAGTCCTGCTAATTACTGTCTTGGACTCTAACCTATGGTACACTTATCATACATTTGTAGCGCTTGTCTATTTTTAGTTAATGCTTTTATTTGAGAATATTTGTGTTAGAGTAGTTCCTCATTTTCTATGCTTCTTTTTTAATTTGATTTTTCAGTTGACTATTATCTCTTCCGACCTTCTTCACTATTTATGTTCTTCATTTGTCTCTTTTATATCATATCGAGTATCAGATTGATTATTTACGATTTCACTAAATCTCTATTTTGGTGGCTTCGACTCTTTTTGTGACATGACGTGAAACGTAAATGTATAAACG
This sequence comes from Diplosoma virens, assembly GCA_963680785.1. Classification (NCBI taxonomy): domain Eukaryota; kingdom Metazoa; phylum Chordata; class Ascidiacea; order Aplousobranchia; family Didemnidae; genus Diplosoma; species Diplosoma virens. The sequence continues at coordinate 32,774,905 of OY796893.1, read as the reverse complement.
TTTCAAGTGCGAAAAAGATCTTAACTCCTTTTTCTCGTTTCTTTACGTCCTGGTTGAGAAACACAGCACTGGACGTATCACATCTGTGTACAGCAAACCCATATTTACCGGGCAGTACTACATTGGAATTCTTTTAGCCTTACAAAGCTTAAAATCAATTTTGTGGCTACACTGGTTTGCAAAGCTCGGTTCATCTGCTCAAGCAGCAGTCTTTAGGCCAAACTCGACACAATTCTATCAGCTTTGGTGGTTTAATGGCTACCCAAACCATACATACAAATTTACCAAAAATATCCAACAACTCAACCAGATATCTTAACATGGACCCAAAAAATGCTCAGTTTACCTCCACTTTCTAGACTGGCAAATGTTTTAACCAAATTTAAAAACCAAACTATTACAGCCATTCGGCGTTGCTACTTTGCTATTGAAACACGTGTTGCTTTTACAACGAAGTCTTTTCTACCCGCAACCAAGACGAATGTATTATATTTATCCATTTTTACAATGCCATTTATCTATTTGTGTGCCATTGCGACAGTCAGTACGTAGGAGATACATCTCGCGAGAACGCACTAAGCAACACGTTTCCAGGCCGACCAGAAAGCATCATTCTTTTTAAGACTGCTCTAATCTTTCCCCTGCCTGCAAAACAGACTGCATTTCTCAAATTATTATTAATGACTCTGCTATTGGACAGCAATTTTTGTAAAACCTTTCTGTCCCAGCCAATATAGTGACGCCAAACTATCTATCCTTTCCCGAAGATGTACTTCTTTCCACCTGTCCGCTCTTGAAACTATTTTTATCAAATCTTTTCAATCTAACCTATGTCAACACTAGGAATTTCTTTATAGTCTAAAACTCATTTACTAACGCTTTTTTTTCTTTCGCTTCTGATTAGTCATTTTTCTCGACCAATTAGGCGCCCTCCCCTTTTCTATATAAACACGAGCGGATAGCTCTTAGTTTATTCTGACAATTCCTCCCGACGAGTGTCAAATTAAAAGTCTTTGAGAAGGGAATACGCTTTTTAAATATATCTTGAATATTCAAAGCCTCACAACAAGCAAAATCAACGTTTTTGTCATGTTAATCTCCTATTTAAGGATTTGTTTTACTGAAGAAGGCTCACTATAATATTGCTGAGGAACAAGTAGCCTACTTACAAATTTTGTTCTTGCTAAATTTTTAAGCAGGAAATACAGATTCGCCATGTTTGTCAATGAGCAACTAACATACACGTTCTTGAATTAATTTTCAGTGGCTTCAGAGATTGAGTGGTTGCATGTGGATGTTGACCACTAAAACATAGTAACGTCCATGAATCTTTACCAATAAGATTGTGATGAATTCCTTAAATTTTCGTTAATTTTGTTTTTCTGTTCAGCCTCTTCAGTTGAATCTTGATTTTCACTTTCATTATTTTATTTCTTCCTTATATTTATCCTTCTGACTCGCAGAAAAGCGAGGGAGGCGCTATACAGTACATAGCGCAAGAAATCACTTAGACCTGCTTGAGATGCACGAGAGATGCCAAGTTATTGTCGTCCGGTTAGAATTTTTTATAGAATTTTTTTAGTTTTATAGACATATGTGAAATTTAAAATTGCTTGTTAAGACCGCCCATCAAGGAAAATTTCCGTAAGGTGTCTTTCCCAAGGACACAACAGAATGGCGCAAGTACGTTTTAAACCAAGACCAAGTCAATTGCAATCATGGTGTTTTTAATCACTCGACCAGGCTGCCAACATTAAGTTGTTATTTGAATAGTATTCTGTTTCTGGTTTAATCTTACTACAGTTTACACTGCTCTGCAACTCTATCTTATAAATATTTAACCTATTTGATATCTTCTTTTATCATTCAAGCTTTTCTATTTTGTCTATTTCTCTTACGGCAACTGTACCAACTGCTAGCTACCATCAAATTCATCGTTTCCCCGAACTCAATCTATTGCAATCTCTTTCATTCTTTTTGCACAAGCCATAGGATTCAACCATCATTTTTTCTTGTCCTTTAACAACGATAAAGTTCCAATCAATAGAACAATCTAGCAATATCTTTTCGAACTTCTATGTACAGCGCCTTGATCTGTAGATGCACCCTTCTATAACATGCAAGCTATAATTGCACAAATTTAAGTTTGTGACTTTGATCTAATTTTCAGCCTGATTCTTTTTTGTCACACAAATAAACTATCTTGATATTTTCTACAGCTATTTCACCAGATTTAATTCAACTATTTAATCATTTGCTTTACTTTATACTTTTGCAATGCATTTTATTGCCTCTTCAATTATGCTTTTTAATTTCACTCTTCAATTGCTTTTATCGAAAAATGTCTGGACTATAATTTCTGGACTATTGTAAGACTGGTATTAATTACTATCATTTTGGGTCATACAGCTGCTTTTTCAACAAAAAAACAATAATTTACGAAAAGCCGTGTGATCTGAATTTAGTTTGCTACGTTACTGAAATGTATCATTATATTTAAGAAAAAGCAATTGATATGAAGCAAATCATGGTAGCCCAAACGTTCTGAAGTAATACCAAAAACGCAGTTCCTTCTGATCAAAATTATGAAGTTATGAATTCTTTTTTGGGCACAGACTTGCCACATGTACCTAATTATTTTGCAAAGGACCTTAGAGTAGATATTAAAGCAAAATAACATAAATTGTTTAGTACTTTAAAATTTCATTATTGTTATTACCAAAACTTTAAACAAAAATATTCTTACTTGAATTTTCGCCAAAGTCGGTGTATTCATACAAATCGCTTTGGTTGTTCACTTGATACTGTGGTAAATTTTCTAATAAAACACAATGATATTGTGGCTAAATCTATAAGTACCCGACCAAAAACTTTATGCAAACTTTTTTGAACGGTGGGATTCTATAATAGCGGCTTTTTTTGTTTTTATCTTTTAATAAAAATTGTTATTAGTAAATTACAATTAAACTGAATAGATTTAAGGTTACTTCTTTCAATTTAAAAAAAATGTTTTCGTCAATTAAAAGTTCTAAAAATTTTGCTTAATTTTTATCATTTAAAAAGATCACTTTTTTGCAGTAAGTTTTATCTTTTTGACTAATTTTGTTATTAAAGTGTTTTTTAGTTGAATTAAGTACTAAAGTATCTGTACAAGCTAATATTTTTTTGGATTGCTTGAAGGTTGCAGTGAATTGTGAAATGACGCGTGTAAAACCTTCTAAATCATGTGACTCGAATTTAAAAAGGTAAGTTTTCGGCTTTGAGTTATTGTTGAACAATCCGATATTTCATTTATTTTTGAGAACTCTAGTGTTATACGCTGAGTGTAAAAATTTGACAAGATAGCAAAGGCATACCCTGTGTTAACGCCCAGTTAAAAACACTCATTGACCACGCGTAATCTATGAGAAGCTTTCTCTGGTTAAGAGACTTCAATCATAACTAATAATTTGATCGCTTATGGATCTGATTACAAAACAGGAACTGGTCTTCGCCAAAAACCACGTAATTAATTACAAAAGAGACACTGAAAGGTTCAATAAAAAAACAACACACTCTATTGCTGTTAATACAAAGGTACGAGCGTATTTTAAAAAGTAGCAAATTAAATTGGGTCAAAATACTAACAATTTTCTGGGGGTCGGTTTGCAAATGTTTATTGTCATAGTGAGGGGCATTATGGACCACCGTTTGACTGAACTAATGAGTAGACTTAAAAATAGTTTGTTAGACCCTCTTCCTATACTAGTTAAACAGAAACCAGCAAATAATTTTGTGAATTTGCATATAGAAAATCTGCAAGGTCAAATCGTAAGGTGAATGATACCTCTCCTGGCCCGACCATGTGTATTCAATAGTAAAGAGGTCCAGCCACCAGATAGAAAGGTTTTTCCGATGGTAACCCCTTGCAATATGGATTTTTGTGAGGCACTTTGATGCTTATACGGCGAGAGATGTTGTCCACATGTCTGTTCTCCTCGACTTGTTAATGTCGTCTTGAACAGGGGAGCTTTGAGAGAGTATTGCCGACTGTATCATGGACAGCGTTCTAAATTTAGTTTACTTGGAGGCTCTTAAGAATCTTATACAATATGCACTCCATTGTTACAACCCATGTAAAACGGCTTATTGAAGGTTCTCCCTTAAAACAAAGCCATCACGTAGCTCTGTCACAACTTGCACATGATAGGCGAAACTGTAAAATCTGTTGTGCTGGCATAGTCAGTGCTGGTTTAAACACCCAGCACACAATTGCTTGTAGATTCAAACGTCTCCCACGTCACCATCAAGACAAATATATCTAAGCTCAGTCCACAGCAAGAGCAAGGTGGCGCTATCACTTTTTCCCTACAGAGACGAGCCCAAATCAAAAGAAGCTTTTTAGGACAACTAATAATAAAACTGTTGCGCTATTTGCAAAAGCAACTTGAAAAGGATTTCCTTCTTCACCAAACTACTCCACCAAAATAAACGAATATCTATACCTCGAGTTATGCTCAAATAATCTTCTCAGATAAACTAGCGTCTAGTCTTAGAACATGGTACTTGCCAAACCGTACCACTGGTCCAAGTTTTGGTGGTATTCAAGTGCGTCACTAAATGCAAGGACACTTCTTCAAATGAACATCTGCTTCAAGCCCCTGATCAAATATAAGCAGCTTGTTTGGTGTTATTTTGGGCTTTAAAATGGCTCCTATTGATGTGATTACCAACCAAAATACAATGTTCCACCAAATTTGGGTTGATCCTCAAGAGTATGACTGTTACGGCAAGTACTCTTTTGAGTTTCGAACCCGAGTTTATTTCTGCCTTTGATTTACTTAATTTTTGTTTGACATTTAATTTGATTCACTTTATTATTTCAAGGCGCTCGTTCGCTAATTGATTGCTGCTTTGAGCCGACCTTTTCCATTATCTCACCGCGCTCGCTTGCTAATTTGTTGTTACCTTGAGCTGACTTCTTTTTTTCATAAGTTGGGTGAAAATTGTGTAGAGACGCTTAGTTAGCTGCTTCAGCCTTTGTGTAGCGGTTGTAGATTTACTGTTTGAAATACTTTTAGACGCCGTTGGGAGTGCTTTTGAGGCTATTGAGCTGTTTATAATACTGTTGGAGATACTGTTCAATATTGTTAGTTTTGTCGGTCTGCTCCGTGTCAGTCTACAGTTGGTGAGTGTTTATAAGTCTTTCTTTTGCGCCTTATTTATTAGTGTTTACGTTTATTTAGAGAAAACCGTCCGACCAGATTATTACGTCCGATTTGTCTTATTTTTGTCCGTCCATCTTAATTTCGTCCGATCATCCATTTTACGTCCATCCTGCTTATTTCGTTCGTCCATTTTATTTTCGTCTATCTTATTTCCCCCGTCCAATTTAGTTCGTCTTATTTCGCATCGTTTTTATATCTTGTTAATACAAATTTAAATTAAATCAAATCAAGGACGTGTACATTTCCGGAGACAGCCACACGGAGTTTAAGACCGCGAAGAACTTATTGTAACAATGACAGTCTGCCCTTCGTCTGGTGGCCTGATGGTGATTTGTCCGCGCCGCAGCAGGTGTAGAAGAGGGTTGTACATCTATTCGGAGCTATTTTATTGCCCAGTATCTGCAGATTTGCATAAAAAATCAGCTGCTATGACTACTGCCGATTCCAATCAAGATGTTAAAATAGCACTCTTAAATAATTTTTATGTAATTGACTTCCTTCGTGTGTTTCAGTTAGTTGCCAAAGCTAAAAAAAACTGTTAAAAAGATGAGCGTTTAAGCTCACCAAATTAGCAACAGCTCGGAAATTCTTAAATCTATGGCTGAAGCAGACTGAAGAGCTCCTTCTGAGAGAGTAACTTTTGATTCCTCAATAAAAGAAAAAAACTTAGATGTTAATTGGGTTCCCACCACAGATAATTTTCATTTTGGGATAGAAGTCAAAGAAAAGTTACTTTTCCCGTGGGGGTATTCTCTCTACCATGAGCGAATGTTACAACCCTTTATGGTTCATCCATTTTGCTTTGATACCCGCAAAATTGATTCTGCAAGAAATTTATATCCTAGTGCTTGGCTGGAATAATCCGATTCCGCCAGGTTATGAAGTTCGGTCGAAAATCTGAATTTCTAAAAGATTTACAATTGGTAAGTGTACCGTGGAATTTGGTACTACCAAGACTTCGGGCAAAACATTTATATTCAGCTCCACTGTTTCTGTGACGCCAGCCAGTCGGGTTATCAATCTGTTCATTACATGCACATGATCGATAAGAAGATTCAAGTACACTGTGAGCTTGTCCTTTCTGGGTCCAGATTTGCCCCAATCAAACTTCGTACCATTCCCTGCATGGAACTTGTTACCGCGGTTGTCGACGTTGAGCTCGACGAGATAGTCATTCTTAACTTTGTAAAGTTGAAGTACGTATATACCGCTTTGTCTCTCCCGTTTCCCGCTAAAAATTATTAATTAAAATTCACTTTCAATAAATTTAATCTTGACGCACTGAACCAAAAGCGGTTAAAATTGCAGACCTACGCCTCCCGCCATTCTACGCCTTATCTGACTTATTTTCTTATCTGTCTTATGTGTCTATTCTGCTAATTTTTTTTCGATTTGTTTATCTTTTACGTTAAATCGTTGCTGTAATTTCGCATTTACTCTTCTTTTTTGTTGGTTACCACGTTATTATCTATCTATTTTGAAAAATATATTACTTGATAATCGTTTGGGCGCATTTTAAGTTTTTAAATCGGTAGCATCGAGAGCAGTGGGAGTTAGATAAGTGCTATTGAATAAAGTTTCTACTAGTTCCTATCGGGTTTACAATAGTGGTGCAATGGCCGAAAATCAAACCTAGGTCCCTCTCGAGGCTGGCAAGGATCAATTAAAAGAGAAAATGTTTTTCGTCGTCATCGTTTGAAGGGCATCCACTCCAGGCCAGACACAAACAGAACTGGGGCCGAGGGTTTATCCTTTTACTACCCCAGACTGCTGCACTGCCTGGATCAGATGCTGGCAGTGATGTTATTAAGCCAGCATCGAGTTTCGTCATCCAAAACCGTCAGACCGTCAGACACAAATATTTTTATTACTATAGCACTGGTATTTTAATTACAAAAATTGATCTCTCCTGTTATTTTTCATATTTAAAAGTTAAAAAACATACTTTCCATTAATTCCATAGGTGGTGCTGGTATATAAATTCTTAGTTCTCTAACAATTCTTTTCACCAATTAAAAAAAATCTTATACAGTATTACCTAAAAAAAAATTTTTTTCTTAAAAAGTATTCAGTCATTTAGATTCAAAGATTAATGCTAAATGAAGAGCTTTACATGGTTTGGTTTTCACAAAAAAAGTGGCAAAAATGCAGGAAATGACTCAACATCGAAAAGAACAATTACTTCTGACAGCCTTTGTTTCGTTTCCTATCTTGCTTTACGTACAAGAATGAGCCAACTCAAAGTAAACCACTTAATTTTTTATAATCTAAATTTACCAAACTATTCGAGAGAGATTTTTGAAGTTAAATATGCGTATTCGTATAATGACTAATCTGTTTTTGAAACCGTTGCACATTTCTGAAAATATCATGTGCATATTGCCGCTTTATGTTTAAAAATATTGTTTTTTCTTTCTCTAAAACAGGGTAACCTATTCAGTTAAACAAATTAATTGAATCTGTTAACCATTATGAATTGTTATAGTGATATAAAAATTTTGTTTAGGCGTAATTTCAATGTCGTTTTTGTACTTAATGTTTCGCTGAAATTTTGGTAATGTAAAACCTTAATGTTTACCGTTAGTCAGCACATAATGATAATAAAAAGCAAAGAGTCAAGTTTGCATTTAAAGAAAAAGAATTGAACGATGTTTTTGCATAAAAAATTGTTATTAGCAATTTTTTTAAGGACATGTTTTAGCCAAGGCATGAGCTTAAAGCGAACGTATATCTTTTAGGAGTGTAATAGCCATCATCTTTATTCAGTATCTGCATTCTTCTTCAACCCAGTCACTTATTCACTTAACTCCTTTTCAGAAATAGTGGCTTTAGCTCCCCTTATTTGTTTGCAATTTTGATCCATTTTAACTTCGATCTTGAATACTTTGGTTAAGTTGTTTTTATCTGTTTTTGTCTTTTGTTGCAACTCGTCATTACTGATTTTATCCTTCCATCGCACCCCAATATAAACGTCTAAAATTTTTTTATGAGCAAACAACAAAACTTATCTAATAAATTTATTTGATTCTAAGTTTTCAAAAAATTTTTAAGGTCATTATAATAAATTATATAGAACAATTTTTTATTTTAATTAAGTTTGAGCTCAACTAAAAGTTATTTGAACCAATTTGCTTTAAGATTAGATTAAAAAAAGTTGTAAGTATAGTAAAATTTATTGTAAATTAAATGCTCCTACTTATTCTAATTAAATTTTAAAGGGTAAAAATTATTGTTCTTTATGTATATTTTTTAGCTAGATGCAGATATATGTAGTAACAGTTTGAAATGTTATTTGTTAATAACACTACGTAACAAATTTTTGCTTATCTGATTTTTTTAGTGTTTTCAAATGTTTTTTGAGTCACTGAACACGAAATCATTGCTATTATTTGCCTTATACAGTATAAAGGATTTTGAAAATATTTTAAAAAATACGTTTTTACCGATTTTGTCAAATTTGTCTACAAATTGTGATTGCTCGATTAAATAATCATTGTTTTTTTTTCAGAAGTAGGTTTTAAGTAACTTAGGGTTTATTTAAAGCTAAGTAATGACCATAAACAGAATTTGTAAACTTTCTTCGGATTGTTTTTGTTTGTATGTGGTTATTATACCTATCTTCAAATTTTTTCTGGACAAGCTTGATTTTTGTTACACCCTTTTCTTGAAAACCTTGATTTTTTTCATACCTTACCTCAAATTTTTCTTTAGACAAGCTTGATTTGTGTTATACCTTTGTTCAACTTTTTTTTAAGCAAACTTGATTTTTGTTATATCTATGTTTAATTTTTTTTTTTGGCAACCTTGATTTGTGCGCCATAACTATCTTTAATTTTTTCTAAACAACCTTAATTTTTGTTATACCTTTATTTAATTTTTCTAAACAATCTTGATTTTTTTATAACTATCTTTAATTTTTTTTCTTGGCAACTTGATTTTTTTATATTTATGTTTAATTTTTTCTTGGCAACCTTAATTTTTGTCATTCCTAATCTTAATTTTTTTCTAGACACGCTTGATTTTTGTTATACCATTGTTCAATTTTTTTCTAAACAAACTTGATTTTTGTTATACGTATGTTTTTTTTTCTTGACAACCTTGATTTTTGACATACCTATTTTTAATTTTTCTAAACAACCTTGTTTTTTGTTATACCTATCTTCAATTTTTTTTCTTGACAAACTTGATTTTTGTTATAACTATGTTCAATTTTAATAATTTTGTTTGTGATTATTTTTAACGGTGAAACATGTGCCTGCCCTTCTCAGGAAATATTAATATTTTGACAAGTTTTTTCTATTTCGTGCCAAAAACAAAAAATGGTTTAACATGTTCGTTTCGTGTGCGCTTAAAATAAGGAAACTGGTTAACTTTTTTGCTTTAAAATCTTGTAGAACATTTTGAAATAGTCATACGTCCTGTTTTAAACACTTGCGCTTGTCTTGGGTGAGAATCAAATTCAGAACTGCTGGTTTTCTTAGGGTTAAAAGATAAGGATTAGGAACCGTAGTTTTCTTTAGGGTTAGGTCTTTGATGTCTTGGTCAGACCACTGGCTTAGTGATAAAAGATTAGGGTTAAAAACCGTAGTTTTTTTATGGTTAGGTCTTTGATGACTTGGGAAAACCATCAGTTTAGGGTTAGGAACCGTAGTTTTCTTTAGGGTTTAGTCTTTGCTGTTTTGGGAAGACAATTGTGTTAGGTTTAAAAGATTAGAGCTAGGAACAGTAGTTTTCTTTAAGTTTAGGTCTTTGATGACTTGGGAAGACCACTGTGTTAGGGTTCGACGGTTAGATTTAGCTTTAGCAGTCTGTTCGGGTTCTATGACGTCATCAATCCATCGCACCAGTGTTGGATCGCTCCAGCTGTGATGACGTCACAACACCAACGAAAAAAGTCATTCCCTACTACTATCGCCCATAAAGTTGCAAAAATATATAATTAACTTACTCGAAACAATTAACAAATTCTGCCAGAAAGTATCAGAAATGCTAAAGCACATGAAAGAGCCACGTCACTTTACACACTATATAAATAACGCACTGGACTTGGCAGCTATTAATGCATGAATCGTTTGCAAGGAGGTCACAAAGAACAACACACCCAGAAGAACTTTTCTTTAGCAGTTTGCTGAGGAGGTAGCTGCGCCTCACATTGACAAAAGAAGCAACACTAAGAAAAGAAGGTTGCATAAAAAAGCATCCGATGAAGGACATGGTAAAATGACAAAATAGTGTCAAGTGAAGGGCGAATGTGAGAAAACTTGCACAGTTGACATCTGCCATGAGCCAGTAACTCACTGTGCGGAAAGTGTACTGCTCAAACCGTGCGCCTATGTGAAATGCAGCTCCTCATAACAATAAGTGTTCTTTTTTGTCCTTTTGATTTGTTGTTTGGGTTTTTCCAATACAATAATTAACAGAAAAATCACTAACTGAGCTGTCTTACAAAGCTATTCTACATCGGGAATGACAGTAATGTTACACGAGAAACGGCAGGGAATCAAAATGACTCCTTCAGAAATTCTAGGTAAATTCTTGAGTGTTAAAGTTTTTTTTAACTGTTAGTCAGGCCTAAAGCAAAAAACTAAAAAAATTTATTTTAAGCAACCTATTTCTTGTATAATATTTTTCTTAATTGCACGATACTTGTAATTTCGTCTGATTTGTGAAACCGTTGCAAAAAACATTACCAAACATAAATGAATAAACGACAAAAACCGTGAAAATATTTATTATTTGCCATACCAAATTACCTGCATCTGAAATTAAAAACAATTTTGAAAAAACTCTATTTAAAAGTTTTAAACTTCATGTTTTTAGATGCTTCCTACATCGGACCTAAAGATGTGACTATTTGTAAAAAAGGATTGGCAGCATTCGTGTCTCATCAAAGAAACGAGTGGATTTATTTGATCTTTGTAACAGAACAACATAGAAAAACTCTTCACTTGTTTTCACACTTGTTTTGCATTGGCTCTAAAAATCTTCTTATCTAAATAAAAATTCAGAATTAAAACAAAATATGTCTTGTAATGTCAACACATGGATTTACAAAAAATAGAGAGGCGATTTTTATTTGCTGATTGTCGTCGTTATCGTTTGGAAGGACATCCACTCCAAGTCAGACACAAACAGGACTGGGGCCGAGGGTTTAGTTCTTTTACCACCCCAGGCTGCTATTCTTCCCGGATCAGATGCTGGCAGTGATGTTGCTATGACAGCATCGAATTTCATTATCCAAAACCGTCAGACTTCGTGCTCCATGTAGCGCCCGCGATGTATGGGGCACACTATTAAAACGTAATCTGCGGCGCCGCACTCGCAATTTGGTGAAGGAGCGAGACCCCATTTGTGCATGGACGAATGGAATTGCTCAACACCAGTCCTAAAGCGGTTATGTTTAAGCAAAGCGGCTCGGGACAAGTCCATCCCAACAGGCATGGCATCGGTCCCGGGCACAAAAACACGGAGCCCGGAAGCATTTTCACATTACTCTGCATTCCATTTATGATTTCTACATTCAGAAGCGCGGATCTCAAGTTCGACAAGGTTGACCAAAAGATTCCGCGCAGCTGGCACAAATGGGTTTCTAGATCTTAGTCTCTCTTGGCAAGCATCTGAGGATCCATTTAAAGATATGATCAGGGTCCAGAGATCCATGGTGGGCCAAAAAGAGTGTCGCTCCCAGTCAGCGAAGCTCAGCTGGCTGGATGCGCGAGAGTATGAGTAAGTGGTTCGTTGGAGTGGGACGCAGGCATCCAGTGACCGCGATGAAACGATTTGGCCCAGTCGTTTTGGCGCCAGCCATTGTGGCAGTGTGTCGTTTTCTTATTCGTAAAATCTTGAAAAGGGTTAGGGTTAGGGTGATTGATTATATTTTTTTATTCATACCTTACTGCCAGTTTCAAATGGACTGGCGCCGAACGGCCGCGCCAAAACGGCTTAGCCAAATAATATTCTAACCTCCAGTGACTACGCTCAAGGTGTCGTTCAAGACACTGTCTATGAGATGAGTGTGAGCGCTGCAACACCAGATTGCTGCACAGTACTCAGCTGTCAAGTAGATTAGAGATAAGGAATGGTATGAGTAGTGTTTTGGCACCCGCAACCCATCCTGAACCTACAAATCACCTCAGCAGTGTGACGCGCGACAACAGTTTTTTGCGCAATACCACTAGATGGTGACAAAACGTGAGAGATCTGTCCAGTTTTACCCTAAGGTAAGTAGGGGTTAGACAGAAGGTTAAAAATATCATTTTTGTAGACTTTTAGCTCACGTTTGGCCTCTCGATTATTTAAATGAAAGGCTGCCATCACCGTCTTAGTGTGACTGAGCTTCAATCTCCAAGTCTACAGATACGCTGAAAGTGTAGACATGCCTTGGCTTAAAGTTTCCTTCAAGTCCTTCCAGTTTCCAGAAGAATGCAACAATGCTCGGGTGGTTAAAGCGCCGGGCTCGTAACCAACACGGTCTCGGTTCAAAACCCACTCGCGCCATTTTGTTGTGTCCTTGGGAAAAACACTTTATGGCACATTCCCCTGCTTGGTGGTCCTGACAAGCAGTTCTAAATTATAATCATATCTCTATTGAATTACAAGCAGACAGCAATATCTTGGCATCTCCGGAAGCAAATCTGGGTAATTGCCTACCCTATGTATTAGCGCCTCCGTCGCTTTCCTGCGAGTCAGGAGGATAAATATAGAGATAAAATAAAAATGCTAAATCATCAGCATAAGCAAATTTCCTGGAAATCATGGAAGGAAGATTGTACATATAGAAGTAAAATAAGAGGGGAGCCAAGACTGATCCCGGAGGAACGCCATTTTTTAGACGGCGTAGCTTGCTTTGCTTGCTGTCACCGGTAGTAAGGGTAAAACTTCGGTTTTTGACAAGTTTCCTGATCATTTTGACCATGTGCTTATCCGGCAGAAGCCTCAGCAGCTTGCAGGTAAGACCACGATGCCAGACAATGTCATAAGCAGCAGTCAGATTGACAAGTATGGGACCGGGCTTCTTCTTAGCCTCAAAAGAATCCTCAATGTTCTGGGTCAGTAGAACAACTTGATCTATGGTTGACTTCCCGCATTGAAACCCAGCCTGCTCTTTGGGGAGAAGTGGATTAATTAATGGCTTAACGCGGGAGTAGATAAGCCTGTCCAGGATCTTGTAGGCGACACAGAGCAGAGATATCGGTTGATAACTCTTTGGGTACTCCACGGGCTTTATTGGCTTTGGGATCGCGACTACAAGCGCTCTTCTCCAGATCTTGGGAGTTTTGAGTCGGCGCAAGCAGGAATAAAGGAAGTCACATAACCAGGATTATTTGCTGTTAATCATTTTTTAATATTTTCGTCGGCTTTTCTTTTTTCTGAATAAACTCATTATCTTAGACCTGTTCGGATCAGTGCTGTTTTGACACTAACCCAAAGACAGTTCGACCACATTAGCGGTTTTACACTTTAATACTAATTTTAAAGCAAAATAATTTGAAAAGAATAGTAATCATAATGCTAAAACGAAAAAATCGGATAAAATCATACAAAAAAATCAAGTTCACCAACCTCAACACTGAGTACACCCTTGTATTTGTTCGTATAGCAAATACGAACAAATATAGCCTACAGGCCCTAAATGTAGCTCAAATTTCGCACCCTGGGACTCAAAAACAGCTCCTAACAATGCGGAAAGTTAAAAATTTGATAATGCAAAACTTTTACAAGAGAATTAATTATAGAAACTTTTAGTGAGATTGATAAAACAACAATTATGAAATGAGCGTGCTAAATTAGATTTTGCAGGCTCAAATCACAACCTTCTACTGCTGGTTGCAAATAAATTTAAAAAGTTAATTTAAAAATATGAAAACATAATTGTGCACCACCACGCCACGCTGCACTCGCACGGAATTTTTAAAAACTGGAATGGCCTTGTAGTTGTTGAGGATCGGAACGCGTTATCCATCACAAATCGCAAGCCACCAAAAAATTTATTCGACAAATTTTTCAATACGACAAGTGTTCCAGCGGCAGACGGACTCGCCAGATTGTCCAGGCGCGGTCGCCTAATTAAACTGCCGTTCCGATACCGCGCTTGATGGCAAACAATTCGTTTTTAAACTGTTTTAATTTTCTTTTTTCCGCTCTTTCGTTTAGCATTTGAAACAGTTGGTGATGTAATAATCCATTGTATTCTGACTTTTCATTCGTTTAACCTGGTCATTTTAGTTTAGCTAGCTTAGGGTTAGGTTAACGTTTCTCTTGTTTATATGCTAATTCAGTTAGAGTAAGGTTAGGTATTTTGTAATAATTAATTTGTTTGCGATAGCTATGTTTATCAATTAATTTTTTATTCTTTTATTTGTTTCTATTCTATTTGAATAAGTTCGATAGTTTTGATTTAATTCTATTTGAATAAGTTCGATAATTTTGATTGAATTCTATTTGAATAAAAATTTGGATAGTTTCAGTAGCATACATGATGTCTTTATTTGTTTCTATTTGAACAAGTTCTGTGCCTTTATTTGTTTATTTTGTGCCCCGAAATCGGCCAATTTATGCCGCATAGAAACAACGAGCAATTGATGAATAACGGTTTTCTAAACTTAACATATTAATAAATAAGCAGTGATACATTAAGCGAGACGAACGCTAAAAACTTAATACACAAATGTAAGATTTACGATTAAGCCGGGAAACAGTTATTATATGTATTTCAAGCTGCTAATTATAAAATACTTTGCACTGAGCTATCATTTAATTTTGCAATTATATATATAAAAAACAACACAATTATAAAAATTTCTTTCAATAAAAAACACACTCATCAACTTTTTGCGGCCAAATTACAAAACAATACTTCAATATTTCAACGGACCAGTTTTTGCTTCTACAAAACTAATCTATTCAAGGCGCAGCTGACGAAGCGTATTTCGTTACATGACTTTGCCCGAAGCGAAAAAGTCAAAAGGGTCAATCGATTTATCATTAGTTCCGCGCGAATAAGCGCGGACGACGACGCGGTCAAGCAAGGCCTTCTTTAACTTCCAGGCCTGGAATTGAATTCAAAATGGCGGCACTACCAGGCTGATAAATGCATGTAAAAACTAAAAATTTTTTCCAAATTTTATTTAAAATCGTTATACTATCTACTAAATTAATTGAACAAAGCCCTATAAAATTTTTATTGGAAAATAATGTATTAAAATAATATGATAATAATAAACTAATAACGGTATGACAAATATCAAAAAAATGCTAACGGAATTTTGAAGTTAAAAACATTAAGCAAAATGCTCTATGATGCAATATTTAAAAAGTATATTATTCTAAAACATTACTATTTTAAAATAATTTAAATATCACTCAAAAAAATTAATATTTAACAACATAATCTACAATACGATTTACAGCAGCATTTACCAAAGCCAAAAAATATGGTTTGAATTACTTTTATAATTTTGAAGCTTTTGCCGCAAAAGCAACAGCGTAAGTTGTTTTGTCATTTTTACTTTTTGTATAGTTATTATGTAAAATACCCTTCCTGCTGCAACCCTCCCTAGGCAGTGGGCAACCCTCCCTATGCTGTGGCCATCCCTGACTAAAGGGAAAGGCCGAAAGGAGAAGAAGATTAAGTAAAATGTTGGAAAATATATTGACACAAATTTTTAAAATATGGGATTGTTCTTTACCACATGTGGGATTAGGGCACATACTATTATTTCTAGACTATCAGAGAATTTCCAGAAATTACTGTTTAAATCTAATAATACAGCCTTTTGATTTTTCAAGTTTAAAAATTTCTCTTCTAAGTTGCTTGAAATACAAGTGTTGAAAATGCTGTATGAAGCTTGGAAGGTATGAAGTAAAATTGAAGATGGATAAGTTAGGCCACCTCTATTCAAATTGTTAAAATATTCATTCAGTGAAGAATCAATTTCGGCATTAATTATATTTTTTCCTGGTGACAAAATTTTTTTACAGTTACTGCAATTCAGCTTGCTCATCGCCTGTGAAGCAATAAAGCCAGCCATATACACAAGAACGGGCAAGTTTTCCATTGAAAAACTTACGATGATGTATGGAAATTCTTCGACAAAATGTTGATCTAAATTGCAATGTTTTTTTTAAGGTCATCAACACTTGAAAGATCAAAAAGTTTTTTATAGTTAACTCTCCATCTGCTGCATAAAGTTTCAACATGCTGTTAATTTTTATTTTATTTTCACTTTCAAGTATTTCTTGAATAGAAACAAGTCTGTTTTCACCACTCATTTGTCTGTAGTGACCAAATCTACTTTCTAAGTCGTCGGTTTGAAATTTTCCTGTAAGAACAAAGTCGACATTCATTGTCACCAATAAGTGTTTTAAGAGTTCAACCAGGCTTTTTACTCAATGCCTGAAAGCAAAGTATGTGTCAGATGTTACAAAACCTTTTTTGGTTTGTTTATCACACAATGCCCAGCAATCTAGCCATTCTACTAATTTCTCCAGAAATCAAATTTTGAAATTTCATATAATAAAACATACTAACTTGAACTTGTATGTTTATATCTGGAAACTGCTTAATCCAGTTTGAAATTTTGTTTGTAAAATCTTGATATGATTTAATTGAATCTAAACTAATCCACTCATCTTGCTTAGCATTTTGGTATTCCTCAAAACATCTTTTTCTTTTTAAAGGACTAGTTTGGGATGGCAATTTTTTAGAGTCAGACAGATAATTTGGTAGATTTCGAAATATTAATGGAACAGCATCTGCTTTTAATTTGATTCTTTTACAAGGAATAACAACATCTGGATCACCATTTTTTGCAAGCAGAATATCATTTCTAATAATGTCCTCTTCTTTAAAATGTTTTACACAAACAACTGTTCGTTTAGAAATTATAAGATTCTCAGGAAGAATTTTAATATCCATGTTTTTCTTTAATTCTTCTTTGGAAGAAAAAGTAAAACAAGTATCAAGACCAGCTTATTTTTTGCTGTCATAGTTAGAAGTACAATTTGGTACACAGCACTTATTAACCATTCTAAACTATTATATATATCACACAATTCTTATTAATCACTATGTCAAAAAATATGTCTTCTTATTTACAATCACTGTGTTAATGAAAATTTTAAAAAATGTATTAATTCAATTGCAAACAAAAATAAACAGCAAGCAAACATGGAATAAAAAGAAGAGAAAATGGATTTCTCAAGAAGCGATATTAACCACAAGGGTATTTGGGTTAGTTTCACAAACAAAAAAAAAGCACTTACAGTGACTTTTTGAAAAGACCCAAAAAATAAAATAAATTGTTTTACAGTTTCTTAAATTTTATAATAAGAAACCATACAGCAGAGTTGGAATAATTTTAATTTATAATTAAAGTAAATATTATTAAGTATATCTTTTTCAGTTATTGCAATTAAATTTTTTATGTGTGTTCAAAAATTTTGACCTAAGTAAAAAATTAAATTCATGGAATCTTTGTTTTAATTGAGTGCAAGTCAAACATACTGGACAAATACATTTCTATTCAAATCTGAGTAATATATAATTTTATAATTTGTAATTAGAATCTGTAGCTAATTAAAAGTTTAAAAATAATTGTAATATACTCATAATTTAAATAAGTTCTTGGTTGTACAGATTCTAATAATAATAACTTTAGTTATTTTTAAATTCTAATTAGTATTTTTAAACAAAAAGTAATAGTAATTATTAATAAAAGTTTTGAAGTAGTTGTATTTATAATTATAATTAAAAAGCAATTATGTCATTGATTTAATTCTATTATATAATAGTGTATGCAAAATAAACTAACTATAACAATGGTAATAGCAATGTACTGGTTTAAAAATAAAAATTCTCCTAAATTTAAAATTAAAATCAAGTGATTATAATTTTAAACAAAAAAATTTTCAATTTAAAAAATTTCTGTTAACAGTTCATTTGTTGATTTCAAATAAAAAATATGAATCCATGGCCTATGCAAACCAATGATTTATATTTTAAAGTTAACTGAAATTTATTTTTTTAATCACCATTACTATACCATCAGTTTTTGAACACTAAAATAATCTTTACACTATTGTAATAAATGCTGAATACAGGTAAGTTAAAAAAAAGTTGTCATGAGATAAACGACTAAAATATTCTAAATAATTTCTAAATTAATAAAAAAGCTAAGATATTGAGAACAAAGCCAACATTTTGCAGTAATTAGATTTTAAGAAAACCATAAAATATTTTTCACTGATTAAAAAGAACTTAATCAAAAGTACATTTTCTTGTAACACGCTGTTAGTTAAACACTAAATACCTTAATTTGAAAAAATATAATAATCAAATAATAATCTTAAAATTCAGCAAGCTTTTTAATAAAAAATTTAATTTTGCTATCTCAAAACTTTTTCCAGCTTTTTCAAACTCAGTCAGCCTGGTATGATGACGTCATCGACGCCATCGTGTGTCGATTCCAGGCATGGAAGTTTAAAGAAGGCCTTGGGTCAAGCCATTTATCAAACAAATGACGTCGCATTCGACTTTATCTCAACAAACAGGTGGCAAAAATCCACAATAATTACATAGCAGAAAAGTTTTCAAAGAATTACATTTAATAAACAAGTGGGCTATATTTCTGAGATAAACGAAGTAGAACAATATCGGAAATAATAAAAATCTCACATTGAATTGTTAGGCTAGTAAGTGACATCTTTTGAAATGTAAAAGTGATACACCGAATGTGTTAAAAAAACGTAATTTAAGTGTTTAAGAAATAACTTCTGACCGCACCTTAAAAATAGCTCATATGAAACCATAATATATCTTTCTTCGAAGAAAGTCAGTAAATAATAACCTTATCGAAAAAACAATTACTATATCTTTCTTCAAAGAAAGTCAGTAAATTAAAAAAAGTGAAAGCAGCAGCAAGAAGTAACAAATCTTTAAACGAAGTAAATTTGCTCAAAGAAGAAACTGCCAGGTACGTGATTTAACAATAATAAACTTAAACGAGCTGACTTTCAAAGATCTAAGCTTGCAAGAACAAGCATTCAGCAATTTTTATGATTTTTGCATTATTGACTTACTCAGATCAGTTTAGTAACCATAAAAATTAGGCTATCAATTTCAGCCATATTTGCTTATTATTACGTCATCGATTGATATTCATTTAATAGCAACAATTGTTAACTTAGCCGACTGCTGAATCTGAAGAAAAAAGTTTTTGTTTAGCAAGATAAAAAAAAAGAGGGCTGCAAGTAAGGTCTTAATGAAAGAAGCTGGAACTGAGAAATTATTGTGAGAACTGATAATGATAATGATAATGTTGCCTTGGCTATTTACATTTTGCTGCTTCATTACTACAATGTCTGCCGACGATATGTTTAAACTGAAAATCCTCTGAATCTCAACGATAACCTTTTCTCCGGACTGACTGACAATGTGCATGATTGTGAATAAACTGAATATTTTGATTTTTAAACTGCCGTCTAAATTTTACTCCGCAAATGGCCTTTTGGTTCTGCATATTAATATTAATATTCGATCATAAAGTTTAATAAAAATTTACTGATATTTCTTAGCACATTTTTGCGATTCTAAACCTGAGATTTATTTATAACACAGGCCAACAAAATAATTTTTTTGTCAAAAGGCAAAGAATATTGAATTGTTTTGGGTTTAAATCGGGAGTGCTGAGTCTGAAAAAGCACTTAGTTTTGCCGACTTAGCACTAGTTTTGGAGATATTTTTACTTTATTTTTTTATAATTTTGCTTGAGCACGGTACATTCTCAAGCATGCGAAGCTTCTTTAATGTAATATTACTGGTTACCCATTCAAAGTTTAGTGTCCATTTACTCCATGCAACCTATATGTATATCCATTTGTATAAAAACAAGTCATAATGTCGATAATTCATAAAAATTTAATGCGGTTTAGAGCATTACTATCAGCTAATAACTATAAAATTTACGACTTACTCCTATCAAAAGTTTCTCTTTATTACGTTTATATTCCTTCGTAGAGAAAAGTTATCAGTTTTAGTTCATTTATCCTCGCCTAGTGCGTTAAAAGAACCATGATAAAGCCTAAAGGCAGCATAGTGTGGAAAGCATGTATCATTCACCTAACTAAAGTGCTAGATTTTGTGGATTTAAGGATATAATGAACGATAAATTGCTGCTTTTTAGGTATGGGTATTACAGGTATATAACATTTTAATGGATATTATATATTTATTTGCAGGAAAATTTAGTTACATTGTCTTGAATAAAGCTGTATATGAAAAAGTAGTAGAGATGAGCACTCAGCAAAGGCAATGCCGAAACAATCCAGACGTATTTTGCTACATTTATGGTGAATATATGATGGCAAAGTACCGATTCAATGTGAGAGATTTTTCCAAGAGAGCTTATAAAGCCTACTTTGGGATGAAGTTAAGGGACCAAGACAAGTCTTGGGCACCCCACAAGGTGTGCAAACATTGTACAGAAATGCTGCGCTTTTGGACCCAAGGAAAAGTCATTTCGATGCGGTTTGGGGTTTTTATGGTATGGCGTGAACCCAAAATTTACAATGATGATTGTTATTTTTGCATGTGGATATGTCAGGATGGAATCAGCTGTCACACTTTATTCATAATAATTTTAATCATGACGATGTAGTTTATTCCCATTAAAAGTAATTCAAAGTTTTATTATGAAATAATAATATGAAATAATAATCGCTTCGCCGTGAAGCGCTACTTTCGTATTATGTGATTTAAAGTCTACGATTCGCTTTTTCTTCTGCTGATGTATTTCCTTGTCCTTTTTCTCTTTTTGCCCAACAGTAACGATGTAATATGTTTTTGTCCAGCGTCACTGTAGTGGAATGTTCGCGTATATACAATTTGGTTAGAGCAAGAGGCGTTCTCCCCAGAGAGCTGGAGAATGATCTAACTTGTCGTCATGTGATTTTATGTTTATATATATGTACGCTCGCTCGATTGAAAGGAGAGACGACGAAAGCGACGAAGAAAGAGAGACAATTTGAGACGACTCGAGAGACTACTCGAGTAAAAGTAATTTGGTCTGGGTGCAGTGTGGGCAGGGGCCTGTAGATTTTGTATCGGTTGACGAGTGTTGAATTTATTTTGCGCCAGTGTTTTGAAGTTGTATTCTACGGAGATAGAATCATTTGTGTTGATCGAACTAAGTTGTAGCGTTGATTTCGCTTTGCAGTTTGGCAAAGCGTGGAAGAGAATTTTTGTTTGTCGTGAATTTTGTAATATATTGTTCTTATTAGAGACAGTGGTCTCTGTTTGTCTGTGAAGAAGAGTCTTCAACGAACCAATCCCAGCTTTCGTTTAAACCAACTGTATAAAAACTTCAGGCTCATAGCAGACTACTTCTCGAGCCGGAATAAAATAAAATTTGGATACAGCTTTGTTTCAGCGCAGGTATTTGGGTTACCTAGTTCAACCGGTCCTTTAGGATTCCCAAACAAATTCTGTGACATCAGCAAAAGAAGAAAGGTTGGTATTATTCTGATATTGAGTTTGCTCGACGACCCATATCACATTGCGGTGAAGCTCCAGTCCCAGTTTTCACTTCCTTACCTGACCTTACTGCAGATGAAAAGCTACTGGAAGCGATGGATGATACTGATAGCAGCGTCAGTAGTATTAGTAGCTCTTCCAGCATGCCTACTGCAGCATCTTTGCTCAGTGCAAAACCAAAACCCTTTGTCAAGGCCAACTGAATGACCTAGTTTGTGATCTCGGCCTATCCAAGAAATCGTCTGAGATTTTGGCATCTCGTCTTGGTGAACACGGTATACTGGATTCGGAAACTAAAATTACATTCTACCGTGATACGGATGATTTGTTGATTCGTTGTTTTAGTGTACTATAAAAAATGACTTTATTTATTGCAACAACATCCAAAGCCTCCTTTCAGAAATGGGTCTTCCAGAGTACAACCAAGATGAATTGAGATAGTTTATAAACAGCTCCAAACGGAGTTTGAAATGTGTGTTACTTTATAATGGCAACAAGTTTGCATGTGTTCCAATCGGACATTCCGTCATTGTTAAAGAACACTATTTGAATGTAAAGATGATTTTGCAGAAACTGCGCTACAGTGAGCACAACTGGCTATATGCGTAAACTTTAAAATATTTAATTTTTTGTTAGTGGTACACTAAAATATTCTTATTTTCTCTGTTACTGGTACAGTCGCGCTACTGATCAGCACTGGGTAAAGAAGGATTGGCCGGCACGAGAAGATCTTGCAGTAGGCGATAAAAATATCATAAATGAGCCACTGGTTAAACGGGATCGCATTATCCTGCCTCCGTTTTAAATAAAGTTGGGTTTGATGAAACAATTTGTGAAGGCTCTTGATAAAGTTGGTGATTGTTTGAATTATATCGCCAAAACGTTTCCTGGTCTCAGCATGGAAAAACTTAACCCTTTACTGCATAGCATATCATATATGATACAACCAGTGATGGGATTCAGGGGGTTCGCACGGGTTCGCGTGAACCCGTTCTTGGAATTTCGGCACGTTTAGCGAACCTATTTGTTAATTTCAAAAGTTTACTGTAGATCGCACAGGGAATTCCTCTCTTCCTTAGCTCCAAACTCTTCAAACTATAGGGAAGCTATCCGAGCCTTCCCCAATCACAACGCTGGCTTTCCCACACGTCTTATAGCTTTATAATATTTATTAAAGTTGAGATATGAAAGTATAACAGGCTTCCACAAGCCAACGACCACAATTATTTTCTCGACAATACTGCTTAAACGGTGCAGTTAACTATACAACCAACGAGCCGCCAACGTGCTCCCAACGATGAAGCCAACGATGCAGCCAACGATGCAATCGCAAAACGAAAGTTACCCAAGTTTCGCCTGCGATCCACAAACTCACTCTACAACTAAACCACCGTACCACTTGATCACCAACGACTGAAAGAGGAATTAAATTTACCGACATCTCAATTTATAGTGTGCACGCCACGTGTAAGTGAGCCAATCAAATTTCATTAAGATCGCTGCACGTGATCTGTCTATAAAGCAGTGAACGCAAACAATAGAATTAATTACGAGGTTTCAAAAAAGACTTCTATTCAGTTAATTAACTTTTTCAATTTCAGTGCGAGTTCTATTCTTATGATTTTAACACTATTCTTGGAATTTCAGCACGTTTAGCGAACCCGGTTTTAACTTTACGTAATCTATGTACGAGTATTTCAATATCTCTGTGTTTAATGTAACAATTTCAATCTGCTGCAGATGTTTGTTCAGAGTGTAAAGAACGATTCTGAGTGAAGACCTTTTTTTTTTTTTAAGAGAACACCCTAAGTTTGGGAGAAAAATAGAGAAATTAGAGATGAAATCAAAGTGAAGACCTTTTTTTTTTAGAGAACACCCTAATTTTGAACCTGTTCTTAAAACTACGAATCCCAACACTGAAACTGTTGTTAGCGAGTGTTCGATACAAAAGAGAACCTGTTCTTAAAATTTTGAATCCCATCACTGGATACAATCAAATTAACAATTATTTTTTTATTATAAAAAACTTTATTTTTAAAAAATTTTGCTTTTGAATCAAAGAAAATGCAATATTTTTTTATTCAAAACTTTTTAGTTTTGAAATAAAGTTCAAAATAATTTTTTAATTTAATTTTATGATTGAAAATATATTTTTTCAGCGACCGTTACTTTTGATAAAAATAAATTTAAAATTTTTTTAACTTTTCATATAAATTTCCCGATGAAAAAATTATACTGTAGTTATTACTTCGTAATTAATTATTGGAAATCTTATTTTCAAATTTTTAATGTAAATTGACCAAATTACACGTATAAATGTGGTTGTATCATATATCATATATGATACAACATGCGGTAAGTCATGTCTTGAAATATGAAACTCAAAATGCTATTTGACTTGGAGACAGGAAACTAAAAAAAAAAATACTAAACCAATTTTAAACTTATATATGGCAAATGAATTTAATTTATTAGTATTTGACAGAATAGCTCAGTTTTATGACACTCTAACTTTCGAGCAAGAGGATGCGAGTTCGATACTCAGTCTATCCAAGTGATTTTTGTTCATCATTCAGAAAAAGATACTTTACGGCAAAATTTTCAATGGAGTTTGCGTGGATTATACAATTTTGAATCTGCTTGAAAAAAGAAAGCAACAGTTTGGTCTCTAAGGTGATACAAAAAAATTAATTGTAAACGTATGATAAAAACAGTGTTAGATAATTTTTTTTCATCAAATAAAAACTTTATCAAAAAAAAAAACTATTTTATGCAGAATGTTTCAGTATGGCTTATCAGAAGAAACTTGGAAGTACTAGCTTTTCTGCTCTGGTATACAGTAGATCTAACGAGTTTCCTGTGAGAAGATTACGAGCGCATCAAGCATTTGAGCAAGATTATGAAGAACGTTTATCTTGCTTGTAATGTAACTTTAGGTGTTCAACTTGATCATGGTGCACCATTAGAACTTGTTGACAATGTTCACTGATAGTTTTTCTGTTCTGCAAAAAACGTTTTTCTATTAGAAGGCAGTGGCTGAAATAGCGGATGGGTAGATACTCTTCAGATTTGGCAGAATCGGTTTCTGTTTGTCTTCAAAACAGCAAAAACTTTTTTACTCTTAGCCTGGGCTTCCAAATAGCATCACCTCACGGCTCATCGGCAAATTTTTTAGAAATTGAGAAAATCTGAGACAGTCATAAGCGTAAAACAAGAAGACCATTCACCAAAACAAAGCAACTCTTTGTAGAAAAACATTGGAAAAACGCTTCTTTTTTCTCAACTGTGTAAGCTTCCTTAGAAGAAAATTGGCATTTTTTTGAATGAAAAATGCCATGTCAATGTTGTAATATGCATTTTTATTATCACTGCCTTTATTTCTGTTTCTAACTTGCAGAAAATAGTGGGGCATCCTCTTTAGGCCAACTGTAAAACGATTATCCCAACTTACTTTCAGAAATCTCAATACATGTATATTGCTGCCGGATGAAATTTTATATTTGATTTTTTAGTTTTTATTTAGAGGTAGGCTGAAATTTAAAGATATTTGATAAAATTGTCAAGCCAAGAACAGAAAAATGCCATCAATTGTTTTTACCAAAAATAAAACAAATTCGAGTAGGTTTCGAACTATAACAAGTCAATCACGTCACTTTAAATAAAGCGCTAATATCCATCTGCCCCATCCTGATGACTGTTTTTATTCTAGTTTTACTTTTGTACACATTGTTTAAAAAATTGTGTAAAACTTTTCTTTAATAAACGCTAAATTTTATTCTGAAATTTTTTTGAAAAATTTTCTTGAAGCACATTTTGTATTATGTATGATACAATCATAAAATTACCCCATTTATATTTTTTTCAATTTTTAGTAAATTAACATTAATTTACATGCATTTAATGGTTTTTAA
The DNA here is from genome assembly GCA_963680785.1 of Diplosoma virens. Lineage (NCBI taxonomy): Eukaryota > Metazoa > Chordata > Ascidiacea > Aplousobranchia > Didemnidae > Diplosoma > Diplosoma virens. The sequence goes on along the minus strand of OY796893.1, from coordinate 32,749,256 downwards.
GCTTCATTTCAATTTTTTTGTTTAAATTTGAAAATTCATGCAGTAAAGGGTTAAAGCAGGTATTTTTGATGGACCCCAAATTCGCAAACTGATGCAAGATCAAGCCTTCACTGCTCCTATGAAAATGGTTGAGAGGGCTGCCTGGTGCCCATATGTCTCATTGATACGAAAGTTTCTAGGTAACACAAAAGCTGGCAATTACAGGAACCTTGTGGATGTGACGCTTCAAAACTTTCAAGCTCTTGGTGCAAGAATAAGCATCAATTTTCACTATCTATTTAGTCATCTAGACTATATCCCAGAGAATCTTGGTGATGTTAGCGAGGAACAAGGGGGAGGTTCCATCAAGACATTAGGACGATGGAAGAAAGGTACCAAAGTTGTTGGGACTCTCACAAGATGGCAGATTATTGCTGGACATTGATCCGTGATTGTATTAAACAAAGCCATAGGCGGAAATCATATAAGCGAACTTTTCTTTTGATGAACAGTTTAAATCCAATGTGATATGCTAGTTAATGTTTCTTTAAGTCTATGAACATCCCCATGTATTTGTTTGTTACAGAGGCTGTGTTTTGCAAATGATGGACCGATTTAATTCTTTGTACTTTGTTATGGTGTTGAACATTACGCGTTTACTATATACGAAGCAAGACAATTTGGCGGGACCAATTTGGCGGGAGACAATTTGGCGGGGCCAATTTGTCGGCAAGCCAATTTGTCGGCAAGCCAATTTGGTGGGAAAATAAATAAAAATGATTTACTTTCACTAGCGTTGAAGCGACAGCAAAAAAGTTTTGTTATGTCATAAAGGCAATTGAAAAGACAATTGTAAATGTTCAGCTGATAAGAGCGAAAATTTTAATTTAAAGTTGTTAAATGCGTTAAATTTAGCGATGTTTCTAGCCCAATATTTATCTATTTAAATTTACAATAGCTTAATTTCGAATATTTAAATTAAAAAAGGTATTTGAATAGTTAAATTTTCGAATCACGGTCGTTTAACATATATCTTTTACAAAAAAGTACAATAATGTAGCTTACTACAAAAACCACAGGTTTGAAGTTTTACGGGCGCACGAAGTTATGACGTCATAATGAGCATTTTACTATCAGATCTATTCTGGTCGTCACGCATAAACAATTTTATTTTAACTTTTTTTTTTTTAGTTCTAACAGTTCGTTTCGTCTATAGGGCTCGTGAGAAAGCAATCCAAAATTTGAAAAACAAATACAAAAAGTAAAGCTATATAGCATGCTTTATTCATTCTGTAAATTAAGAGCTTTGCCTGTTTTGGCTCAGTAATCAATCATGTGAGACCAATATGGATCAGTTACACTGAAAACACATTTTATTCATTGACCAGCCCTTTATATTTATCCATTTAAAAGTAGCCCTAATTACGGTAAAAAAATAAAAAATTCAAAATATCTCAAAAACTAGAGCCAATCTGTAAAAAATAACGTCATGTTTGAACTCAGCGCCCCCAATTTACCCTTAGACCGCTTTAACCTTACATCCCAAAAATTTTTGTTGGCTTGTGTAATGAAGTTCAAAATAACATGTATAAGTTGTCTAACTGAAAACAAATCAAAAAGAAATTAAACAGGATTTCGTGTGTGAAAATTAAATAGGAATTTAATGATTCAAAATGAGACATAATAACAAAAAATATTTTGCAAAAAAACTTTTATAAAACTAGAAACAGTAACGGTATTTTTGTAATCAAAATAGAAAACAACTTTTAAAACTCCTTTACTAAATTATTGTCTCAAACTTTTCGTTTGCATTCTTGGATATAGTCACGGATTCACCAAGGATTATAGAAAGTATTTGATTCCAATTTCATTCTGTCTCAACAGTTTTAAACTTGCAATGTTTTTTTTGATAAAACTTGGTGTAAATCAGAAGTTGGTTTGAAGTTTACAAGTTGTGGTCGCGTGGTGGCGATGTTAGGCAACGTGATAATGGCTATTAGTACTGAAAAAACAATCTTAAGAAACAACAATTCAGACTAATATTTAAATTTGCATTAATTCAAAATGTAATAGATTCAAAAAGCTACATTTAACCATACATATGAAGATTAACAAAACAGCTATATTTAAGCAAATGCAATATAAGGCAAAGTACATTACATTTAGCATGTAACGTGGTACATGTTCTTGAAAAGCCTTCACATCAAGCAGAGGCTACTGAAGCAAGCCTGTATCTGTCGTAAAAACAAATAAAAGTAGCTATTTCTTGATGCTTAATTGATCTGCACTATAGCTAATTTTTAAAGAGAAATTTTTTCCGCGGATAACAAAAAAAAATTTAAGTACAAATGTTTAACAAAATAAAAAGCAAGTAAAGAAAATCTTTCTACTATTTCTTATAGTTTTGAAAGGTATCATAAGACATTTAAGCATAAAACGTAACTCCACATTGCTAATAAAAATTATTCTAGAATAACGGAAATTAACTAAAAGTTGTATTTCATTCATTCAATTACTGTATTACTGTATTGTTGTTTTTTTTGTAATTACTGTATTGCTTTTTACTTAAATTTTATCTTTTTAAACCTTTGTTATTTTGCATATGTTTAAAAAAGACATTGTTTTCTGTTTTGTTCAACTTGAAGAAGTTTAGGCAATGGAACAAACGAAGCGTCACAATTTCGGTTTGAGTTTTGAAAAATAATTCCATGTATTTTTGTTAGTTGTAAGGATCATTAAAAAAGGTGTAAAAATATCTTCACATGTTTACCACATTTTTCTCATCTTTCCCTCTCTCTCTTTCGCTCTTATATTATGTTGTAAACAACCAAACCTCAAACTTTTTACTTACCTCTGCCTCTTTACCAAATCAAATTTTCACCACGGGCATTTTTTTGTAAATCCTCAAAACACCATCTTTTTTTAAACATAAATGCTAATCCAACTATAACTGGTCCAAATAATGTCTCCCTCAAAGTTTCTTAACATTTCAACAACAATTCATTAAATTTGTCCAAAAACAGTTTGCATCGGAAAGACAATAAAACAATTGATAAATTAATACAGGATTGACATTACACACTAAAGAAATAAACCTGTAGCCGAAAATTTTAATAAAGTGGATTATGCGTTAAAACATTTTAAATTAGCAGTTATCAAAAAATCAAAGGTGCAGCAAAACAACAACAGTAAGTCGAAGATCAAAAATTTATTTTCAAATTTGATTGTGTTGGAAAAGGTCTAATTTTAAATAAAGTTTACCTATTCATGTCTCATTATGTGCAATATTTATTTATATAAGCTTAAGGGTTAGTTATTTATTTTCTGCTTTTATTTCACATGGGTGTATGTTTTCGTGTCATTTTCTCGCACAATCATTTTTTTAAATTAATGCAATTCAACACTTCAATTACCAAAGTGTTTTATCAGACACCGGATCTTCCTTAAGCTAGCGATTATCTCTTTAAATTGAGAGCTTTTGTTCTGAAACTTCTTGACGTTCATTGAAATTTAGTTTACTTCATATTACCGTAAAACAAAAATTTCTAGGCATTAAAAAATTATAGTGTGCTTTTGATTTTCCATCTTAGAATTACCAAAATATCCTATAGGACACCCTAAACTCAAGTGTAATGTCTATACTTGGAAGATACAATGTATATGCTTAGGAATTAAAAATACCAAGCCTTCTAGTGAATGGATTCCTGTGTTTAGCACCAAAGGGCAAAGTTGTATATATAACCAGGCATTCAATCATATGAGGTTCGATTTAACAGAATCCTATTGTCTCTAGTTTACGGTGCACTGAAGCTTGGGTGTCCCCTGCATGGCGTCTTCTATCTTCCCGTATCTTCACCAGCATCGAGACACTCTTTTGTGCCTGCTGCACCAAATTGGCTGATAACCGGTACAACACATTGGTTGGACTAAAAAAAAATCATGGAATGCCAAGAAAAATGCTAACATTAGTACCTCACTTTACGGTACGTCGGGGTCATCCCTAACCGCCTTCAACCTAACCTTGGCCTTTTTTACTAAGAAATACACGGATGAGGTATAGCTTTCTCGGAAATCTGTGTTTGTGGTGCAGAGAATCAAATCAAATTATGAAAGCTTTGGATAAGAGCTTGGTCAGATGGCTGACAAATAAATGTTCAACAATTCGATAATTTTGCGTTCTTCAATGAATACCTTCTTCAACCGAAAAAGAAAATCCCTGGGCACGCAGGGTTAGGTTAAAGAATATGGATCAAAAAAGAAGGCTAAAGTTAGTTTTAAAAAGAACAATATTTATTACCCAACGTATTTAATCATTATAAATTTTTCTTAACGTAGTTAATAATAAGATTTAAAAGGCTCTGTGTAAAAAAATAAAATCACCCCACCAAAGCAAAGCTAACTGCCCATAACTTGAAGCAAAAATAAGAGTGCAGTTTAACAAAAAAATAACTGAAGGATCGCCATGAAGACACATCGAGCACCGCTTCTAATTTTAAGTTATCTCTAGTTGCAATCGTAGCCTGATAACAAAAGCATTTGTTAGCTCAAAAAAGTTAAAGAAAATAGGATCAAAACTAAAAGAAGTATTATGCTCAATTTTGATAAAGTTAAGATAAACTATAAATACGCCTTCAGGCATACTAGTTCTTTTTTAATGTGACCATTATACATTGAAAAAAATTACAAACAAGAGCTTATATATTGCTGTATATAAAAATTACTGTTGATAAAGGTCAAATTTAAAACTTTCAAATTTTTAGAACTAAAACAAAAAAACTCAAATACGGGAGTTTCGTATGCTTACAAATAATTGCTTATAATAATTACTACCCAATTACAGTCATTGAAGAAAAAAACACTAAAGGCCCGTTTCCACTACGAGCGTGGAAAAAAGCATTTTTTGTTTGTTTTATTGATTTTTTTTTGCGCTCGCTTCAATTTTAACCGCTCGCTTCAATCGAAGATCAATAAAAGAGAGAAAGAATGCTCTTTTCCACGCTCGTAGTGGAAACGGGTCTTAATTCAGTTAACCCAGAAGCTTGTTACACTAGAACATTTATGCAGCAAATAGCAAGGGCAAAATACATCTAAGTTTTTTTAATTTAAAACGTTGGCCTAAAGTCTTAATTCAAAAAAAAACAAATTGCTCCGAACGCTAACTTTTATGAACGATTGTAATACATTAAATCAAAAAGTCACAAAATATATTATCGGTCATCACAAATTGTTTACGTACTGTCTAGCACCGTGGTTTCAACCTTTTTACACCGCAACTCAGTTTGCAATTTAATATAACTTAACGACCCCTTTTCTTCAAAAAATTCTATTTAACCGTACGTAGGTTATTTCATGCGTTTCTGAAGGAGTGCATTAAGCAAAAAAATAATTTAAAGCAATTCATTCCATTAACCCTTTGCGGTTCAAGGTTATCTCACAGATAATTTACAAAATTATGTAATTCAATCCAATGTCCTCTCAGAAATAATCTTTTATTTTTCTTGCTGTAGACAGCCCAAGGTTAACTCTGGAGTGATTTTTTGACGTCATCGCGCATCCTTTTTTTCATTGCATATCTCGGCAGCGCGACACTACGCTTGGATGGTTTTCCATCATCCAGGCAACTTGATGACACTTTGTCGGAAAGATAAACGTTTGATCTTTATGTTGAGCACTTGGCATAAATGTGAATCAAAGACATGGTATGTTCTGCGCAATAAAATCTGCGTGGTATGTTCCACACGCCAGCAACGGAAAACAACTGTTTACTATTGTGAAACGTGCTGGCGAAAACCAGGTCTTAATCCAGGAAAGTGCTTCAAAGATTACTATACGAAGCAGACCTACAAACAATAATTGAACAATGAACATTCTCTTGATTCTAGTTCTACCGTTTTTCTTGAGGTTGTTGCACGACATCTACGTCGTTGTCGTCGTCGTTTGAAGGGTATCAACTCCAGGTCAGACACAAACAAGACGGGAGCCAAGGGTTTATCCTTTTACTACCCCAGGCTGCTGTACTGCCTGGATCAGATGCTGGCAGTGGTATTATTAAGCCAGCATCAAATTTCGTCATCCAAAACCGTCAGACCTCGTGATCCATGTGGTGCCGGATGTATAGGGCACGTTGTTAGAACATGGTCTGCGGTTTGTTCAAAGGTACCACAATCGCAATTTGGTGAAGAAGCGAGGCCCCATTTGTGCATGGACGAATGGAATCGGCCAACACCAGTCCGCAGGTGGTGACCTTAACCCAAGCTGCTTGGAGTAAGCCCATCCCAACAGGCCTGGCCGGTCACGGGCACAAAAGTATGGAGCCTGGAAACACCTTCACAGTACTTTGGGCGAAGCTCAGTTGGCTGGATGCCTGAAAGTACAGGTAGGTGTTTCGTTGGAGTGGGACGCAGGCATCCACTGACTATGCGCAAGGCGTCGTTCAAAACACTGTCGATGAGGCGAGTGTGAGCACTGCAACACCAAACTAGCGCGCAGTACTCAGCTGTTGAGTAGATTAGAGATAAGGTGGCTATGCAAAGTGTTTTAGCACCAGCACCCCATCCCGAGCCCACGAGTCGCCTCAGCAGTGTGATGCTCGAGGATATTTTTTTTTGCGGAATGCCACTAGATGGTGACGAAACGTGAGCGATCTGTCCAATTTCACCTCAAGATAAGTAGGGGTTGGACAGAACGGTAAAAGTCTATCATTGCTGTAGACCCTTAGCTTACGCTTGGCCTCTCTGTTATTTAAATTAAAGGCCGCCGTCACCATCTTAATGTGACTGAGCTTCAACCTCCAAGTCTGGAGATCTACGTAAGACGTGATGATAAGTTTCGTGTTTACTATAAAACCATTTGCAAATAAACAAGCTGCTAATAATGTGATTGCCTTACGCCTTACTCCTTAATATGATTGTCATTATGGCCATAAATCAAATATCGATAAATAATTTTAAGTAAACTTTAAAACAATAGTAATGAATATACTTTTTCTTAAATGTTATGCGTTACATTACAAAAGGTTATTACTTGACAAAAATCTTTCTATAAACTTGTCACACTTAATTCATAATAATTTTAATCATGACGATGTAGTTTATTCCCGTTAAAAGGTTTTATCATAAAATAACAATTGCGTTGCCTTGAAGCGCTGCTCTCATATTATGTAATATAATGTCCGATTCGCTTTCTACTGCTTGATGCATGTATCCTTTTTCTCTTTTCGCCCGACAGTAATGACATAATTGTTTTCGTCCAAGCTTTGCTATAGCTCGCTAATTGTGGAATGTTTGTGTATAAGCTATTTGGCTCGAGCAAAGGCGCCTTTCCTAGAGAGTTGGAGAATGGTCTAACGTTTGCAAGTAATTCGTCGCCACGTGACTATTATCTATATACAGTATATAGCTCGCTCGATTGCAAGACACAGACGAAAAAGAGAAAATGGACAACGCCGACAAAAGAGAGACGCATAAAGCAAAAAGTATCGTTTTGAGAGAAAGTAGAATTTGGGGCGAGTGTTGAATTTATTTTGCGCTAGCATTTTGGAGTTGTGTTCTACGGAGGTAGAATCATTTTGTGTTGATTGAATCAAGTTGTAGCGTTGATTTCGCTTTGCAGTTTGGCAAAGCGTGGAATAGAAATTTCGTCGGTCGTGAATTTTGTAATACATTCGTTCTTATTAGAGACAGTGATCACTGTTTCTTTGTGAAGTAGAGTCTTCAACGGATCAATCCGAGCTTTCGTTCAAACCAACTGTATAAAACCATCAGGCTCATAGCAGACTACTTCTCGAGCCGGAATAAAATAAAATTTAGACACAGCTTTGTTTCAGCTCAGGTATTTGGGTTACCTAGCTCAGCTGGTCCTTTAGGATTCTCAAACAAAGTCTGTGAGAAAACTTATTTTGAGGAAAATTATGAACATTGCAATTAAATACGAATGTTTTATTGCGTTATTATGCAGAATAGATTCAGTACAATTTTTTCTGAGTGATGTAAGAAAACAAAGGTCAAAAGAGGCAGCAAAATTGTTGAGTACGTACAAGCAAGAACAAGAAATGAAAAAATTATAGGGTAAACACTAACTACAAATTGCTACAGCTAACGAAAGCCAGGGATTTCTTAGCTATTAAGAGTGATTGCTATAGAATAATTTTTTTAATTTTTCGTGTACATACGTTAAAGTGTTTGTGCAAAAGTTGAAATGCGTAATAAGGGAAACGAAGGGTATAAAATTGACCAAAATAGGATTATATTATATATATATATATATATATGATTAGCTTCTTGTTATCTTATTATTTCTCCTTGTGCATGTTAACTTTGTAGTAAAGCGTTAAGGCGCATTTACAGCCGTTTACAGTACTTTTTTCTTTCAGCGCGATCATGGTTTGTTTTATTGACGCTCAAATCCACTCATTTTTTTTCGAAAAAAAGTACTGTAAACGGCTGTAAACGCGCCTTTATTTAATATATTCATCATCATCATGATCATCATCATCATCATCATCAACATATCTTGTTACCCTCCTGACTTACAGGACTAGGTTGAAGACGTTAAATGCAATCCTTCCGTCAAGCGATTATCCTAAGCTACTTTCTGAAGAGCAGGATATTTTTAATTAAATTTCTTTATTTGTTCTTTGTAGAGCTGATTGGTAACACCGCACGCATAGAATACAGAAATGTTGTAAACTGTGTTTTTCAAAGACACCGTAGCGAAATTAGCTAACATAAAGAAATAACGCTGCTGTCACTTTACTCTTCTTTCGACGACTGTGTTGTAGGTGCTGTAGAGTTTCTCAACAATTTTATATAGCAAAGTTGTCTGACATAGAAATAACACTGGTGTAGCTTGACGCCTTTCTTAACAACTGTATTTTCAAGTTACAATATTTTAACTTGTGTGAGGCAAATTTCCGTCATTAACCCAAACATATTATCACGTCATAGTAGCCACTATAGCCACAACATAAAAAAACAATGAGACTAGGAGTTGAACCCGTAGACCTTGTCGATCGCGTTTGCCATCAATAAGTAGAGTGGCCATAGTTTCAAAGTGATGAATTGGGACGTTCGTTAAAAGTAGGGTTGCCATATCTAAATAGGCGCAATTTCGGACAGACATGGGCGGTCCAGTTAAAAAAAATTTTTGGAGAGGGAACAAAATAAATTTGTCTGAAATTCATGGATTTTCCTATTTTCGTCCCAAAATCACGGTGTTATCTAAAAAAAGAAGTCTTCTCTTAAAATTGGAAATACATAACGGGACAATAAAACGTAACGAGACGTATTGGTTAACCGGGCGGGACGCCGGCACAAAGTATAAAATACGGGACTATCCCGGCTAAAACGGACGTATGGCCACCCTATCAATAAGGCGTACCTGCCTACACAAATATAAATTTTTGTGCTTTTTTGTTTTTTTTCTTTTTATAAAACAAATTCATATTGTTATGAAACAACCTTGCTTCCTGTAATACAACTTCTGTATATACTTCATTAGAATTTTTGCAAGCTTTATTGCTTCTTCCTTTTTCTAATCCGCAACCTTAATTATGTTTATTATTACTGTAAATAATTATAGCTTTACTTTTACTACGTGGCGGAGCAGAAATAAAAAAACTGAACTGAACTGGAAACTCGTTAGCTTAGTATTTAAACCTTAGTTCAGCGTTTCTTAATCAAGTAAATAAAATTTTTATTGAGGTACACGCATAAGGAGTAGTGAAAAAGAGTTGAACAAGCAAAAACAGAGTTACCATTTGAACTGACCCAAAACTAAGCAAGGATAACTGTTCAAAGTGAGAAGGCAACAAAACTTGAGAGTCATAAATTATTTGTTTTGAAACTGTTTGTAATAACAGCGTCAAGTAAAAATTGAAAAAGAAAAGAAAAGGTAGCATTTATTGCTGACAAATCAAGTGAATTTTTGGATTGAATTGCGTTGTGGGTTAATGAAATACAAAACCCAGTGGTAGGGGTAAAAAAAAAGTTAATGAGGGATGCTTTAGTATGAATGTTGACAGTGTGGCTGAGTAGATTGAAACTTTGTAATGATGAAGAACGCGATACAGACTTTATCAGCATGTTCAACAGAAATGGTACAACAGTATACTCGAATTAATAGCCAAATAAAATCACTCAACTACGGATACAAATAGAAGGCTTTCTTGCATATCGATCAGTAACAGCTTTTTTGTTATTCAGAGGTGCGAGCGCAGTCATTTGAATTTTGATGCTTTTTTGGTCAACATGGTTGTGTAAGACTGGGTTTTTTTGCATTGCTTGGAAGAAAGAACAGAGTCAGAAATAAACGAATTTTAAAACAGGATCTATGGTTTACTCTGGCAACTGGAGTCAGCCAAATTAAGATCCAACACAAGTCATTTTACAGTGTTCTTTTGTGGATGTCAAAATAGAGTTTTCTTTAATAGAGCGAATTGCTTTAAATTATTTTTTTGCTTAATGCGCTCCTTCAGAAACGCATGAAATAACCTACGTACGGTTAAATAGAATTTTTGAAGAAAAGAGGTTGTTAAGTTATATTGGATTGCAAAATGAGTCGCAGTGTAAAAAAGGTTGAAACCACGGTGCTAGACAATATGTAAACAATTTGTGATGATCGATTATTATTTTTCTTTTGCTATTTTCTTTATTATGTCAAAACGAGATTCCTTGATGAAAACTTTATTTCTTAATATCTACAAACGCAGCTCAACATTTTAGATTATTTCTCTTAGAAGTTTTCAGAAGTATATTAAAGTTTGCCGATTTAAAAGTAAAAATGGAATAAGCTGTAGCTTAAAAATTTTTAACAAAACCAAATATCATTTTTTAAGAAATTTAAAAATTCTTAATTGAGCAGTTTAGTAAGATCACCTTAGTTTTTACGTTTAGGCAACCTAACAAGCGTAAAATGAAATTATAACAAATGTTCACGCCAAAACGCTCATATAATTACAAGCCAGCAATCACATTGACATGCACGAAGATCTTAAAACTCATTCGATGCTAACCTTTGGCCATTTGTAATTAGTTGTCATTATTTTAGCAAATCAAAATAAAAAAAGTCAAAAAATTGTCTGCAGTAGTCACTGTAGTTAAAAAATTGTCTGCAGTAGTCACTGTAGTTAAAAAATTGTCTGCAGTAGTCACTGTAGTTAAAAAATTACACATTAAAAGAATAAAGTAACTTAATATATTTTTGAAAACCGATGCTTCAACAAGGCGTTGAAAAGGTGAACGTTTTTTAAATATTGCAGTTGCTTCGTAGCAGATAAAAAGAAACCAGAAAACTTGAAAAATTCTTCGTTTGAACCATAGGAAAAGTGGAACCAATTTAACCCTAATTTACCTAAGGGAAGGTCCTCAGAGGACATCCCTTTTTTTTAAAAACGTTATAACTCGTAAAGTTCTAATGATAAAAACCTAAAATTTTATGACTTTTCCTAAAATTTATTCTTGAATATTTTGATATTTCACTTGAGCAAATCCGATGAGTAGTTTTAGTGCAGCAGGCTATTTTTTGACTTATCTCATGATTTTTGTACACTTTTTGCAGTAGCATAAGATAATCCTATTTACGCAGAGTCACGTGAGCGGCAACGTGAAGATTTAGTGTTGCGGCAATATAGATTTTTTGTTGATTGCTTTGTTTTGCCGACATAATGGATCAGGGGTGGGCAAAGTTTTCAATGAAAGAGCCACATGTGAAAATTCAAAACTGCCGGAGAGCCACAAATTCTATTTGAGGTGTTAATGCAAATACAGTAAGCAAAGCAAGTTTTAATTAAATAATAAAAATAAATGTATATCGTTACACGATTTACAGTATTTTCGAAATTTTACCAGCATTAGATCTACTGTGGATTTCCACTTTATTAGCTAGCTTTTGAAAATCTGGGCGATATCAAGTCAAAACTGTGTGAATTAATTCTCTCAAATCTTCATTTGTTAGAGTTGCACGATATTATGATTTTACAAATTTCGTTACAGAGAAGCGAGCACTATCTTTGTTTCTTTTATTCTAATGTTACCAGCGTGTCTCGGCGGGCGAGAAATAAATGAAAGACAGATAGCGCTCGCTCTGCTCAAATTTTTGCTGTAGTGTAAATGGTTCTTAACAACAAACAAAGAAATGCTTTATTTCCACGCTATAATCCGACTTAGCACCTAATTAAAAATCTTCGTTTCACCCAAATTCAACTGTCAATAACAACTGTATATTGCTCAATTTCCTTATTATTGTTTAGCTAGAAGAGACGCAAACGGAAGGTCGGCGAGCCGCAATTTGCCCATTGTTGTTATAGATTATGTCGGCAAAACAAAGCAATCAACGAAAACTTGAGGACCTTTAACTTTATGTAAAATAAGAAGAGACTAATAGCAAATATATTAAAAGTAAACACATTTGACTAAACTAGAATAAATCTTCTCCAGGACATCAAAAAATGAACTGGGCAGCTACTGTCTGTTCAAAGTATTGGACATGTAAACTTAGGGTCTTTCGAGGACCCCGCTTAGGTAATCAACAGAAAAAAGTATTCCAGGTAGACAAGGGTTGAGAAAGATTTATCTTAATCGTTTTTTTAAAAAAATCATTATTTCTAAAATCATTTACAAGTAAATCGAATTCATGTGCAATTGCCAAAACTGAAGCCGCTTTAAGCTGAAAGACGAGAATCAGGCATTATTTTCTCATAACCTTTCATTACGTAATGCGCAAAGAAAGAGAATTTGCAGACATTCTTTTTTGCGCCGGGCTCAAATCAATCAAAAGCTTTTATTGAGCTGCTTCAGACATTCTTTGCTAAACGCTATTTAGAAACTTTGGCTTAAGGCAAAAAACTGAACTGTTGTATGATATGTAAAAAACAGCTTTATTTTTATTGTATTTAGTCTGAAACAATGGTAGAAAATAGTAAAAACAATAGTAGGCTGTAGATAAAAGCAAGACTATTGAAGGCTTGTTTAAAAATGAAACAAAAACCTTTTTTTTGGAAAAGCACAGCGAAAATAGGTTTTGAATCACCCTTTTTTAATAATCTTAGAAAGAATGTATGAATATAGCGATAGTCCATTTAGCAGCTAGCTTCATATGTTAAAATCATTTTAAAGTATGCTTTTAGTATCCCTTTATGTTTAGCACGTAGCCTATGCGTACGATCAATCAAGTTAATATCTATTTTGTCTTAATTCCATTATTCGTGTAATGATATTTTCAAAATAATACTTTTACATGTACATAATCAGTTTTAAAGCCAAGAGCGATTGTTTTATTATGGTAGGGCTATTTTCTTTTGTTAAAATAAAAAAACCTCCTGACTAGAAAAATTAATGAACTATGTAACGATATTTAAAATAAAAAAATTATATTAAAAATTTAATCTTACTATTACAAAAAAAGTTTCAATTGCATTTTTTTGGTTCAAGTACTCGTTTAAATTAAAAATTATAGGTTTATTGTTCAAATACGGTTTTTTAAATTTTTTAAAATTTAACATAATGTTAAAAACGATACTTATTATAAAATAGTAGAAATTAATAGGCCACTTTAAGCCAAAAATAGCGCTAAATTCTCTGGGGCTTTAATACTAACTACTAAATTCCCTGTAAAAAACATTTAAATCTTTGTTAGTGAAACTGCCATACATGTTTTAATGTAAGAATTACTGGAAATAAACTAACATAAATTCAGATCAACATTGCAAAAGAACATGAATGTGAATGGCTAAGATTAAAAACTTTTGTATCAGCGCATACGGTTCTGCCGAAACAAATACGAAAATTTTAAACTCTAAAGATGTTTAATTCATAAAAGGAATTAGACCTCCTTTTATTTCAATTTTTTTCTACTGAATGAAAAACATGTTGACATGTTTTGTAAAGTGCTGGGTAAAACTTTATAGAAAGGATCTTTGTATTTATTTAATAAAACGCTTAACTTTAGCTTGCTTCATGCTGTTTTAAAAGCCATCAGGAGGTCTACAACGCAAAAAATAACATATGAGATCAACATAATTTGAAACTTTTATAAAAAATTTGAAAGTTGAAGGATGGAGACAAGTCTTTTAGAATAAATTTATCTTTTGCGAGGCAGTACTTCATAAATGTGGCACTGAACTGTATCTATTTTGCTTAACTAAAAAATGCCTATACATATTTCAAACAGGTCAAAATAAACTCATAAAAAAAGCTCTGAAGTTATCGTCGAATGCCGTCAGAAAAACAACTTTATTTTGAAAAGTTGTCGTACTTGAATTTGATATATTGAGATTCAGTCTGTTGTTGCTCTACTTTAATGTTGTTTGTTTTGTTTGATTGTGTCACGATTTGCATTACGTTAAAATATAAGAACCTGATGTTTTTAGTATATTTGAGCAATGTTACAACCTTTTTCTTTACGCGCGGCTAAACAAACTTTTCTTTTTTATTTTCAGCTTTAGGATTATTTTAACTGAAATTTTCAACAAGCATTTTTTTGTTTGTTGTTTTTGCTTGGTTGATTTCATGACGTGTTGATTTCATGACGTTAGTGCGTTTGTTATTACTCAGGCCTGGTCTATCTTAGAGGTGTGCGAAAAATAACAGTTCGTTAAAAAGTTCGTTTAAAATATTTCCTTAACGAATATTAACAGTTAAGCGAATTCCAAAGCAACAGTTAATGAATATAAAGTAACAATTAAAAATGTAACAGGTAAAATTTTAAAAGTAGCAGTTAGTAACAGTTAGTCAGAAGTAACATTTAAGCAAATCTCTAGTCTACTCCTAGAGGTTTTGCACGATGTGCGTTTGTTGTTTCATGTTTAATATTTTTTATTCACTCAAATTTAAATAAGACATTTCATTTAAAATTTAATAAAATTAAAATTCTTTAGATTTATTTTTATGAAATTACACAGAATTTAATTTATTTTAATTTTAGTCTGAGTACGAAAAGCTTAAGTAAAGTTGTATTTTAATCTTTTAAGGCTATGGTTGATTGAATTAAGTCATTTTGCAAATTTGCTGATTTTATTTCTATCATTTATAAACGTAGACTTCTGATGAATCCTATAGCTCAGGGATGTACAACCTTTTCGCTACTGCTGGCCACATTACGTTTATTTATAAGAAGTACGGTCGCCAGTGAGTTCGAGTTATATTTATGAGTCACGTTTAATTCAAAAATTGAATTTTTCCGATGTATCTCTTTTACTTGTGTCTAAAAGCACAATTAAATTCCGAAAATTTTTACAAATTTATTTTTAAAAAAGTTTGCAAAGCGTCGTAGAAATTAATGACTCCCTTGATCTTGTTCGTTGGTAGATAATTTTGCTAAGTCCGGTAACTCGTTTAATACCATTAGCCAAGTTCAGACTTCATATTGCCATCTAACAATCGGGTTTGGTGCTTGCTATTTAGGTACTTGATTCTTGAAATTGCTGCTTCGCACACGTAGTGCTTCCAAAAAGAACAAGAGTTTTTCTTGCCAATTCTTCTGGCATTGAATATTTAACTGCACTTTTTCACATGTTCGGCAGATTCTCTTCATCTTTAAACTTCTTCACAAGTTGCTCACTAATTTTCGACTCCACCAGTTTCATTTAAAGATGCAATTGAGCGCTTTTTGGTTTCCACTAGATGTAGAAATGCAATGAGTTTTAATGTTGTTGAAGTCCTTTCAAAATCTTATTAACAATCGGCCAAACTCTGCAATGCCGCGTTAAAAACGCTACAAAAAATATGACGGTTGGCATTTCATCAATTTTTATTTCTTTGCTCTTAATAAGAACTGTCAGTTGTGGAAAATGAAAGAAATTACGCTGCTGGAAATGACCTTGGAGGAGACGACATTTGTCACGGAAATTCTTTATTTTTTGTACATGAGACAATTTGTTGTTGCTTTTCCTTGTAAACTTTAATTCAGATTTTTAACATGAGTCAAAAAATCCCCCAAAAATGCCCAAGATGTGAGGAAGTCTGTGTTTAGTAAAGGACAGTTCTTGTTTCTTATCCTTGCGCAATTGCAGAACTCGACAAGATGTTTCTCCCTGAGACCACTAACAAACTGCAGTGTGATATAGAATGTCTTCAGCAGACGTCTCACTTGATTGCAAAAGCTTTCAAAATTGCCGGTGATGAAGAGCATTTGCGCCGCGAATGAACAAGCTGATGAGATTCACGTCTTTTAAAATGGCACTTAAAGCAACAGATTTGGCACACAATGCTTCTAGGTGAATTATACAGTGAAGGTTAATGAGCTGCCTATTATCTCATTCCTTTGCTACATATCCAAAAAATCTTGTTACAAAACCTTGCGTGTTATCCGTCATGGCAGGTGCGCCATCCGTGCAAATGCCACAAAGATTTTTCAAATTTATTTTCTTGCGCATACATGTATTCTTAACTGCAATAAAAATCTCTTCTCCACGGGTGCGAGTAGCTAGTGTTTCCATGGAAAGAAGATCATCACACAACTCAGTGAATGAAGATTAGTAGTTGCTCTGCGTCGTTGACGTCAGTTGATTCATCATTAACCAGAGAAAATAAACTTGCTTTCTTGTTAACCTTTGTCTGCAAAAAGAGAGAGATAACTGCTTGGTGATATTAACTTGCCGGCGTCGTATGGTAACAGCTGAGAGAAAAATTGATAAATAGTCAGTTTTTTACCCGGATGAATCCACTTGAGATAGCGCCTAACAACTTCCCCATCCGAATAAGATTTTCCCGACACACTAAGATAATATACCACTCTAGAGAAAGCTTCGTAGCGATTATCAGTAAATTTAATCAAAGTTGAGAGGCAGGAAGTCTGTTGTCGTACATTTTTTTTCTAATTTTCTAATTGCTTGACTCGCTTTTTAATTTCGCACAAGCGTCTGACATATGACGACGAAAATGCTGCGTTGCATTATATCCCTTTACAGTTTTCATAACTTGATTGCGTATTAGACACATTATTGTATGTACTGCTGTCTCGATTACAAAGTAATCTATCTCCCATTTGGAATTAAATAACCTTTCTCTTCAACCTCTGTTCTTTTCCGTTTTAGCGACATGACGCAATGTTTATGAGTTTTATGCAGTTTTGATAGGCTGGCGCTGTAATAAACACGATACAACCAAAATCATTTATTTAAAGCAGATTAAGTGTAAGCATTTTATTAAAAAAAAAACACTTCCTCTGAAATCTGGTTGCCAACGACAATCTTAAATAAAGCATTAAACTTGATCTATCCCAGTGATTCCCAAACTTTTTTAAAAAATTCCCATGACGGACCCTTGTATTTTTTTAATGATTTGTGGCCTATCGTCTCTTCCATATATTGTCTATTTTGCAATCATTCTATTAATTAACGAGTCGTTGAAGCAATTCCCTGTGGTGAAAAATAGCGCAAAGCCTTGACGTTTTGCGATGTATCGCGGTAATTTAAATAGCTTCTTTTTATAGTTAATGGGAAAATTGTATGCAGAAAATTTCTTCCGCAGACCCCTAAAAGTGCTTCACGGATCCCGAAAAGTCCGCGGACCCCACTTTGAAAACATCTATTTTTTTATCCTAAGTTCTACAGTCTACAGCTCCCAAAGAACACACATATTGCTTTGACTAGTCGTTATAGCCACATGCCAACCAAGACATTCAAACATGAATTGCCTATTCATTCTATAACTTTTTGTGGCATCACCATCTTGATTGTTACGCACCGTGTCGTTTGATTTTCTTGCCTTGTGTTTGTTTTGCTTCAACTTACGCCGGCACGGCCGCCAAATTCTATATTTTAAATTACACGCCGACGACCGCAGGTTGTCCACCTTTGCTATAGCAGACTTGCAGAAGGATTGATTTTTTTCGTTAAATAAATCATAATTTGTTTAAGTTCGTACACAAAAAAATTGTGAAATCTTGCACATTAAAATAATACTTATTACTTTTGTTTAAAAGTTTTTTAAAGCTTCAAAAAAAATATTTTTATTTTTAACCTTACTTTTTAGCTTTTATCTGTTAGCATGTCTTTAATTTTTAATTGAAAATTATTTTTCACAAAAGAATTGTCGGCAGTATGGTCA
Source organism: Diplosoma virens (assembly GCA_963680785.1). Lineage (NCBI taxonomy): Eukaryota > Metazoa > Chordata > Ascidiacea > Aplousobranchia > Didemnidae > Diplosoma > Diplosoma virens. The sequence goes on along the minus strand of OY796893.1, from coordinate 32,731,233 downwards.
AATGGTTAGAGCGGGGTGATTATGATCGACATGGTCTTGGTTCAAAACCTACTCACGTCATTCTGTTATGTCCTTGGAAAAGGCACTTTGTGGAACATTCCCTGCTTGGTGTCTTTGCAAGCAGTTCTAAATTTCAGTCATATTTCTGTAAAACTAAAAAGCCAAAATAAAAAATTTCAACCTGACAGCAATATCTTGCCATCTCCTGAAGCAAGTCGGAGTAACTGCTTGCCTTATGTGTGGCGCCTTCGTCGCTTTCCTGCGAGTCAAGGGGATAAATTAAAACTAAATTCAAAGTAAAAAAAAAGTGCTTGAAGATTTCTGATAGCTGCTTATCAATTGAAATTTCATGTTAAAAATTTACACTCTTAATTCTTCGGTTCAAGTTATCGATAGGGGCTATTGTTTAAAACCTCAAAAAAATGTATTACTTAACAATTTTCATGTGCTAAAAAACAAGATCATATAAAAACTTATTTAAGTTACGTCAATTTTTTTTTCAGGAATATTACACTTGTATTTAAAGATAACTTCGCTTTGTAATTAAAGATAATTTTTAAAAATATTCTGTCACGACAATGATTTTTTTTGAGTTAGCCAGACATTACAGTTTTTTGTGAAGTCATAAATATTGTCACTACGATTTATTAATCATTGTGGCATGCAGTGCTAAATGTGTTAAAAAACGAATTTGCCAAGTCAGTGTGACTGCAAAATAAATAAAAGGTAAACACGGTTATCTGCAGTGCTAACAGGAAAAAGAAGTGATTCCGCTTTGTTATCCGAAGTTAATCTCTCCTGGTTGAAGTTTTTCCAAAAAAATTCCATCAAATTTTTAGAAATTTTTCATCTTCTAACTAAAATAAAATAACGTTTATCTGTTAGTTTTTTCTCTTTTTTCCCGATAAAACCCGGATTTGAGTAAAGACGTTTCTTTAATATTTAATTTACTTACAAAAGCGCTAAATATTTTCGACCTCAAGTTAATACGTACATCAAGTTTAATTTTAACTTGGCACTGTGCCCTGGAGAGCCTTAAATCTACTAATATCTTTTTATTAAGATTAAGTTATTTTTAGAAAATGCTGAGAAAAACCTAGACATGATCGAATTCTAACAGCCTGTCTCGACTAGAAGGCATTGTCTCAGTAAGCAAAACCTTAGACGGATTCAAGAGTGCTCAATTTTGGTCTGATGTGAATTTATTACTTCAATTAAAAGTTAAGCTTTTTTGTTTTATTTTCAATTGTGTGTGACCAATCGATGGTAACGACTAGTGAAAGCCATTTTTTCTATTCAAAGTTACTCTTCGGCCACCAATTTGTAATAAAGACCTTTTGGGATTTTCTCTTGATTTTCACAGCCTGTAACAAAATGCCAAAAAAAAATTTTTAAATTATTTGTAAAAGAGTATGAGGAACTTGCACGTTGCTCAAATATCACACTTTTAACGCGTTGCTATATCTTTATGATCGTTTTCGAAATATAACGGCTGGTGCAGCAAAATTATAATTTTTTTTATGTGAAGCAAAAGTTTCGCATAAGTAGAAAAAAAAGAATAAATAATCCTATATATAGTAAATAATGAATAAGTTAAGGATTATCAATAAATTCAGGTCTTCACAATATTTTCTCCTCACAACCAACTACCGATTGAAAGGGTAAACTAAGGGGAAAGAAAAACGTTTATTTAAAAAAAAATACACCTATTTTACACGCACGTTCTACGAGTATGGTCTTGCTACCCAAATTTTGTAAGGTACATTTTTCTGTTAATCTCATAACTAAAATTTGTAGAAAAATTGCACTCACTCCCCTTCAACAATTAAAGTTTATTTCCGACTATATTTGAGACAGCAAAAAGCAACTTGTTAATTAGCGTCGTAAATACAAGGTCGAAAACGAAAAGAAGTAGTGGCATGTTGTTTTCTAGAAGAGTTTCCTTCGATTTAGCAAGCAAGCATAACTATACTTTAAAGATAAGTTTCGCAACTTTCCTGTTATACAATCATTTTTTTGCGACACAAGTCCATCTGGTCTGTCGTTTTGATTTTTCTAAGGCCTCGCAGAAAAAATCAATTTGTTAAAAAATTAATAAAACATTTATTACAACAGTTATTTCGCTATACAGTATAATTTACTTTGGTTGCAGTAATCGTAATTTTGGGCGACCAAGAGATAATAAAATATTTTAAAAAGTAATTGAAGTAGCTAAGCAAAATCAGGTTTGCATGCTTAAAAAGCACGTTTTGACTTAGCACAAATTTCCGGAAAAGCAATAGCAACACAAGAAACCGAATATCAATTGTTAAGCCAAAAAATCGAAAAGGCTGCTGAGTTTGAATCCAAACCGATATTATTATAAACGTGCAAAATGAAAAGTTACTGATTGACAAGCGCGTGTATTCAAAAATACCTGTTATACTTCAACTTAGTTTTTGTAAAATTTATCACAACAAGTACATCAGCTATCTTCCTATGTAAAAAATTAATCATGAAAAAGTTTTGTTGAATATCTCAATTGTGAGTTATAAAGCAATTGTAGAGTAGTGAAGGAAAAGTAAATTTAGATATCAATTTCTAATATTTGTACCATTAAAACATCTTTAGAAAATAGTTTATTGATGTTGTTGGAGGTGATCAGGGGTATAGAGCGTGATTGTTTAAGTAATCCAAATAGATTTCAATAAAATCTTCTCCATATCATATTGTTGCAAACTTAAAAAAGATAGGACAAAACGTTTTTATCTCCCCTTTTTTTAAAAAACAGTAAGGATTGACAATTATATGAAGCTAATCATCATAAAAAATTAAACCCAGTAACAATTGGTGGGGAAATCAAGGTAACCAATGATTGCCGGCATAACCTAATCAAAATATGTTTTAAAGTCATTAATAATGCTTTAGGTATTTCTACCTTTGATATTACCGTTTTGTTGACGTATAAGCAATTTAAAACTAGTGCGAAGCCAGAAGGGTATTTAGGGGAAGGGGCATTCTCCCATGCCCCCCTTGGGGATCACTAACATGTAGGCTTAACATAAGTTAAACAGTAATTTTAGTGCCATTGCCTCCCTTGGAGATCTTTTGGGCAGAAAATCCGCAAGAAAACAAAGACAGATGCCTTGTGCGACCCCTTTTTTGTTTTTCAAAAAATCACTAAACCTTAGAGAAGAAAATAATAAAATACGGAACTGATTCAAAGTGAAGATTTTTTTGTTTTTGCTACCATTTGAATAAATTTCTCTACTAATTACATTTGGTTGTGGTAGTATGCCCCCTCCCCCTTTTAAAAATCCTCGGTATGCCACTGTGTGGAGCTAACTGCCGAAGGTAAATTTACTTTTCTAGAAACTAGGACAAAGTACTCAACTCACTAAAATTGATTACTCAAGTGATTACTACATAGTAAAACGCTTGTATAACATGCAGTTATAATGCTCAATTTCAAAAGAGACACTACTATAAACGAGATTTGCGTTCGCAAGGCAAATTTCTGAGATCAAAAATATTCATAATGCTTGTCACAAGAAAGCCTGAAGACATCCAGTATTTTTCATTAGTATCAGAATAGCTTCTCAGTACTGTTTAGGTTTCAAGGTACATTTGTTTGTTTAAACTAACATCGACATATTATCACTTCAAAAGTTTAATAATATAGTTTGTTTAAGGCATACTAAAATTTACGTTTACTGTTTTGATATTAACTTATTTTATTTCTCAAAATATTTAACATCCAATAGTTGCTGCTAAAAGCCTTATAAAAGTAGAAATATCATAAATTTTTTCACTAGTTGTCATGGAAATCGCTTGAGGATAACTTTAAGTATAATAATTTCGTCGCTTTTCTCAGTCACGAGAATTAGTCAAGCTTAATGGTTAAGTCATCATACTGACGCACAATAAGTAGGAAAAGGAAATACGATCTAAACTACTTAAGGTTTACCTTAATATCTATAAATAGCACAGGTCACTGACCAAGTAGTAGTGCAAGGAGAAATTTGATAATTCAAGCAATAAAGTAAACATGTAGCTTTTAGACTTATCATCATCATATTAAAAACTGTAATAATCAGAGTAAATTTTCAGTTATTTTTAAAGTTGTAAAAACTTCTTCAAAATACAGTATAATTCTTTATAGCCCGTGTTCGTGCCGATTGTTCGCAGCAGTGGCAATCGAAACGACTTTTAAAATGCTCACATGATTGCTCAAGCATAAAACCATTCAAAATCTTGAAAAATTGATAAAACCATTTAGGATAAAAGCAGATTGTCTTGCATTTGCAGAAACAAACAGCAAACCTGAAGCATAGACTTTTCATTGTAATTGTACTTTTTATAAAGATCAGCTAAAGGCAAGAAGGTTTATTTCAAGGGTTGCCAAAGTTTTTCAAGCATGAGCTGTATTCAATAAATTAATAATGATCGCGAGCCGCAAAAATTAAAATAAATCTGATTTTTGTCCCTTAGTCTTCTTTAAGTCTTTAAATCTTTAAATAAAAACTCTTCACTTTAAAACTGCCTCTGCTACTCAATTTTCGTCAGAAAAACGTTGTGATCTTTAAAAATAAAGGTCTTCTCTTTGAAACGTAAGGTAAGCTTGTGCAAATGGCCATCTTCATAGTTAACAGGAGCCGCAAACGAATGGTAAGCGAACCGCATGCATCTAGCGAGCCACGGTTTGACCACCGTTGGTTTAATCTTTTACTTTCCCAGCATGACACTTGCTCTCTACAAAATGGATGCTACCATTGATGGCGAATACGTACATTGTTTCGTCATTAAAAAATGTCAAAATTACTTCTCATGTTTCGTCATTCAGATCCCAGAGGCATTGAATTCCGCAAGTCATCCAACCGCCGAATAAGACTATTGAGCGCGGCCATTTTGGCGCCAACTGACAGTTAGTTTTTCTTGTAATAAAGAATTTTGGGTTAATTTCGCCAAAAAATTGCTTACCGTGACTTTTTGAAGAGATCCGTTTTTGGTTGAAAAGCCTTTTCAAATAGACCTGAAATAGGCTGACAACTAAATCGGCCAAAACGGTTGTGTCAAAATGTACCTTACCTATCCAACAGATGAAGCACATCTTGTAAATGCGGTTTGCCATTTGTTTCAAATCAACTTCGAAATAAAAAGACCATATGTGTGCACAGACCGATAGATACGCCTAATGTCAGTTTGTAACGATTAAGTTTTTGACTCAAGATTTCCTGCACAAATCTACGACCATATCGACAGCCGATTAATAAATATGTATGATAGAAAGAAGTTTGTTTTGTCCTAAACTTCTTATTCCATGTTGAGCCAGTTCACCTCAACACTGTGACACGCGTACATTTTTTTGAGAAAATTTTTCTTTATAATACCAGTATCTTAAGATATGAGTGAAATGTGAAAATTATGTCCATATTCACTCAAATACAAGCATCAACAAGCTATCGAGATTAGAAAGACAAACATCATCTCTTTTGTGGTCATACGACTTAAACAGGACTCAAGTTTATAAATTATTATTTAAAGTTTGTTTTGTCGAATCTTTCAATACTTTATTGGCGCCTAAAAAAGTTAAACAATCTTAAAGTAGTATCTACTGGAAGAACTGTTAAAATTATAACAAACCGAATAATGAAGGCTATAGCAAAGCCTAAATTTTAAACTCGTTTGACTCGAAATAAAGCAAAATACACCAATTTAGTTTTGTCTCACTGAGTTGTGTTACAACACTGTTGTTGCATTATAGGCATAGTATCGGTTCAAATCTTTACGTTTTCTTTTTGTACTTTCAACAAAGGTGTTTTTGTCATTTTATCATCACGTGATGTAATTATGTTTTAAAAAGAATTTAAAATCATAATTACATCACGTGATAAAATTTAAACATTTGTAAATAACAAAATGTCTTTTTAAAACTGGGTTTGATAATAAGAGGGCTATACTAATTTACTGAAGTTGCTTTTCGCTTAGATTGCGTGACTTCAATATTAAACAATGACAGCTGTCACGAGTTACCAACTTACTCATTATTAACGAGGTATGACTGATGTACAGTTGACGGAAAGCCCTACTGCAACAATAATGAAAAGTTTGCAAAATTTTGAACTAGAAATAAATTCAAAAGCTCGATTGATAAAATCAAGTTAACTAAATAAATTGTTGATTAACTGTTTTTGGATGTATAATAGGCAAAAATGGTACAGTATTTACTTTTCAGAGTTATTACTTTTATTTGAAACAGGAACACCTTCAAAATGGATAGATTTCGTATTATTTTAAAATCAATGTAAAAAGAGTTTGTTTCTAGAGTCTATTGCTTTGAATTTAAATAAACAAAGCAAATTTTCTATAAATAAAAGAGATAAACCGTAGTTCAACCAAATCTGCTTTTTGCGTAATGCCGCGCAAAATATTTTTAGTTTATTTGAGTTTGCTCTGAGTTACAGGCCTTTGTATTCATTATCATTTTATATTTTTTGAAAAAACTGTTCTCGAAAAACCTTTAAAATGCAGCACAAGAAGTTTAATAATGCTTAAATTAATATTTTTGTGTAATTAGTTTTGCTTCCCACAAAAAATTGTAGGGAAAAAAACTTCTTGCTTAATGCAAGCGGGGTAAAACACGTGCAAAATGAAAATTTTTTGAATCAAAGTCCAGGTGGGCTTATTTCCAAAACAGGATACCTGGTATTTTTGACCACTTTGTGATTTCTCGTTACAACCCCTCGCGTTTTTTTCTGTCGTACTCACTGTATGACGTAAGGAACATTCTTATCTACGTCATCATAAAATTTGAACTTAAAACTCATGATTTAAAAGCAAAAATTAGGAACGCTTTTATTCATTTCAGTAAAAAAAACTGCAGAAAGCTAATATAGAAATTGTGAATAGCTTAAAAAACTATTCAATATTATGGATAAAATTATTTATGAATCGAAGTACTATTTACTTAACACAAAACTATTTCCGGCATTTTAACTATTGATTGAGCAGTTAAAAATAAAATTTCAGTTTGAAAACGAATGATATAATTTAATTAAGTCAAGAAAATATGTTTAATCTTTGTGTATTTAGTATTTAAGATAATATAAATCTACTTATGGTTTAATCATTAAACAAGAATCTAAACTCTAAAGTCTTTAACTGGACAACAAGTTGCTTTTTCGAATTTTGAATAATTTTAAAAACAGTTGTGCCCTATTGACCACGCTAGACTTATCATTTTCTTTATATTGTACATAAGCTTTATAAATGGTATTAGAATCAGCTATTAATTTTTTTTTGATGTTTTAAATTTCTACAGTTCCTTTAAAAAATGTGTGAAAAAAGTTTGTTTATTATTTTTTTAACTTGCTTGGCTGTAGCAACAGCTCAAAATATTTCAACCAATGATGACATTTTTCTTTCTAACAAATGCACTGCAGTACCCGATCTGTTTATCCAAAATCGAACTCGCGAACTTCAATGCTGTCAAGAAATTATTGAAGACTTATTCATCAGTTGGTCTAACCAAGGTGCATATTTGACGAGAACATTGGCAACTTTAAAAGCTTGGAATTGTCCAGAATTCGATGAAGTTTGTTCTAATAGGTCACTTGCTTTTACTGATTACACTTCATTGGTTTATGATCGGTTTTGTAATGAATCAAGTTTAATTCAACAGTGTGGGTTGGTTGTCACTGAAGCATTGTCAGAAATGGGTAAGTCTAATAATGTTAACCGTCAATTAGATGGGAGGTTTTTTGAGTCGATTGTTTTCGATATGAAAAAAAATTCAAATTTAAAAAGATTGTCTTAAAGAAATTTTAATGATTTTGTTAATTACCATTTTCATTAATTTGTTCTAAAAATTAATTTTTTTTTCTTTTGTCCTATAATTGGAAAAGTAGATTTTAGTTGTAAAGATACTTTCAATATTGTTTTGAACGTTTAGCACAAATTAGAGTTCTTTTATAAAAATCAAATTTATAAAAAAATGGTAAAACATATTAAAAAATCAACTACAATCAAATACAAAATTTATGCAATTTTGCTTCAAAAAGCCGTAAAATTTGACAATTTTTGTATTGTTACTGTGCTTCTTAACCGGGAGAGCATGCTTCTCTACGGAGAAGTTAAAAATTTTCAAGGGGCGCAAGTATTATATTGAATATTTCTAGCTATCTCTTCTTTGCCTACTTAAAAATTATCTTTAGTGCCGAACTAATGTAATGATATCAGTGCTTTGAAATTGACCTTTTGTTTATTGATTTTTTTAAAACTTGGCAAAATTATTTTTAAGCACTCTTTTTGAACTGAAGATTTTTTGACTTATTCCATTTTTCCGGCTTTAACTTAAATTGAAAACTGTTTTTGATCTTTACTTCTTTATCAAGTGGAAAACAATATTTTCTCGGAATATAACAAAACTCTGGTTCTGCTTTTTTTCTAGGTTGTGGTGTCTAGCATAATCAACTATGGCGATAATTTCAAAAACAATTTAATAACCCAGGATTTAATCATTCATAAAATATTAATGCATATTATAGAGCTTTATATATTTAGTGTTCTTAACTTTAAAATTTTATTATTGGCAGTGGCGTTTGATGAGAAATAAAGTAAAAAATAAATAAAAAACTAATATTTTTGTTCAAAGGTGTTGCCACGGATTCAACTATAAGTAATTGGACTGCTTTAACCAAAAATCTGAAACCAGTTCTCTTAACTGGTGAGCAACTTGATGAACCTTGCATACAAGTAAGCTTTTTAATTATTTTGAATGGGTTGAAGCCAATGTAGCAATATTAGGACTTTTGATTCAAACAAAATATTGTAAGAATGAGTGTTACACCAAGTTTTTTTTTAAAATAAACACAAACTGCTTTTTTATTTATGCAATTTTTGCTAATTACATAGGCAAGAGTTGTTAATTTATTTCATAAAACGCTAAACTATAAGTTTTAGTTATTAACGTCTACCTAGCCCTTTACATAATTCTGGAGAGAATGTTAAAAAGTATACTTAAAAATGTTATAAAGTATACTTTAAAAGTTTAAAAAGAGAATGTTAAAAAGTATAATGTTAAAAAGTATTTACCGAAATTATACAAACACAAATGCAGTAGAACTATTCGTGTAACACTTTTACATGTTTGACAAATATACGTATAGTGCTACAACTAAACGCAAAACTTCGCTTATAATTGATTACCATTATTTAAAGTCTTTTAATTGCATTGGTAAATAAAACATTTATGCGTAAAATGAAGCAGTCCAATTTCTTCACTTTTGCGGGCCGCTTTTTAAAATATAAAACTCACAAGCCAGGTGATGCTAAACGGGTAAAATAAATGCGCGGTGACAAACGAAAAGCCTTCACTTCTAATTGATTATTAAAAATTTACTTTCGCATAAAAACACAAATTTGAACGGGTTGTTAAAAAATATTTATTGACAAGAAATTTAGGAATCTTAGCCATGAAACCTTGAAAAAATTAACAATGCCGTCCTCCGTTGAAAACTGTTGTAGACTTGTGATCTCTACTGCGTATGAATTGGTTATTTAATTTGTTTTTGCTATAAAATAAAGAGCTATAAATCACTCAAAAAATAATAAAAATTGCAATCTGTTAGAAAAAAATACTATAGTTTCCTTCCTTTCGTAATTTTTCCCAACATCATGCGATGCCCAATATAATCTTCTTTCTCTTTTATAAATATTTTATTTACAGTAGTTAGATTTTAATACATCCGCTTTTGCTACAGCGTTTGAAGTATAAAGAACAGGAAGTAAAATTATAATTTTCTCTAAAATTAGGTGATTCATTATGACTCTTGAAATTTTTCAAAACTACTGTCATTAATAATTTGAGAAACAGATTAGCAGAGTAGACGAGAAATGACGAATGCGAATTCTGGATCAGACAAATTTTATAGAAATGGAGCCAACAAGTTTTAACACAAACTCGCAACAGCTTCAGTGGAAAGCTTCATTTTTTAAATTTCTATAATTTATCTTCTTGACTCAAAGGAAACCGTCGGGGCGCTATAAGTAGGGTATGCAATTATCCTGACCTACTTCCGGAGATGTCAAGATATATACTGTTCGTTTAAAATTTTTTATTTTGATTTTTTAGTTTTTTTTTATGAAGATATGGCTGATATTTAGAACTTCTTGTTAAAACCACCAAGCAGGGGAAACGGCAGTGAAATGTGTTTCCCAAAGACACAATAAAATGGCGGAAGTGGATTTTCAACCGATACCATGTTGATTATAATCACGGCGCTCGACCACACTGCCGACGGATATAACAGTTATAACAAAAAATTTGATAACTAAACTCAAATAGTGATGTGATGCGTTGGTATAAATTTTCCAAATGTTTTCTAATTTTAAAAATTCTTTATAATAAATAACTTTCTTAAATAATTCCCTATGAAAAATGTTAAAATTTGTTAAAATTAGCAGATCATGATTTAACGTAAATCTTAATTTAATATGTCTTATACCTGTACGTTCCCTTTTGTGTTTAAAATCAAATTGTAAATTTACAGGCTTACTAAAATTAAATCAATTTTCAGGTTGCACTGTTTGATTCGAATAATGTTACTTGGATGAATTACCATGAAATGATCGTCTATATTGTTCCTTACTGCAATTCTGTGTGGTGTGGGTTTGATTATGAAACCATAAAAAGAGAAGGTATAACTCAATGGAAATGTCTTCCTACAAGGTATATATTTAGTCTATATATCATCATAAATAAATTAATTTTTTTTTAATTAAAATTAAAACATCTAAATATAAAAAGTTATGTAGTTTTCATAAATAAAAAACTGAAGCTTAGCTAAAGAACTTGATATATTATTAACTAAAAACAAATATAGTTTTTAGTTTTGTTTCTGAACTGCTTATTAAAGCATTAAAATATACGAGATTTTTATGAAATTGAATATACATATTTTTTGTTTTTATTTTTGTTTTTGAACTGCTTTTTAAAGCTTTGAAATATTAAATGATATTTATAAAATATAATATATATATTTTTGTTTTAGATGCAAAGCTAATGTCATCATTCTTGTGGTACTTTTTATTGCTTTAGCGATAGTGGTTGTTGTGGCAAACTTTACGGTAATTCTTGTTTATTCAACTGAAAAAAAGTTTAGACATAGTCAAGGTATTTTTCGACTGTCCTTGGGTGTTGCTGATGTCATTGTTGGTTTAATTCCTTTACCAATAGCAGTTAACACAATATTAAAAACTTATCAAAACACGCCTCAACTTCAGACTCCTATCATTATAACTGGACAAGAAAGATTCTTTGCTTCATATTCCAGCTACAACTATACGAATGCCACCTTAACCATTGACATGTTGGAAACGACGCAAATGGAAGCAAAGAGACTTTTTCCATCATCGTACACAAGCAGCATCGGATTTATTACAACTATGTCTCTAACAGTTTCAATTTATTTGCTAACTGTATCTGGAATAGATCGACTCCTTGCAGTTTCTCGACCACTTCAATATCGCAAATATGTAGCGACCCGCTTCGCAATGACTAGCTCGATTATAAGTTGGGTTTTGGCAATTTTGGTTTCGATTATTCCGATCTTTCTTAGAGATTTAGATTACATTATTACAAGTAGTTCTTTTATTACATTGGGTGGAAGAACCGCTTTGATTTTGTACTTAATTGGCTTTTTCTTTCCTCTTCTGGCTACTTGGATTATTACTGCTGCAATATATGTTCAAGCAAAAAAGAAGTTTTCTAAAAGATCCAACATGACTTCAATAAAACAAGAACATATTAAACAGCAGAAAAAGTTGAACTTTATCTTGTTCTTGATGGTGGCCGCGTTTTCTCTGAGCATACTTCCGACTATATTAGTTTTAATTCTTGTTGTTTTTATCCCTGGAACAGATCCAAGATTTCCACAAACCTACAATTCTGTCTTTAATAATATAGCAAATTCACTGGAGGGAGCAGCGGTTATTTTCTTAATATCAAACAGTATATGGAATTCAGTGATATACAGCATGCGGACAAAAACGTTCCGCAAAGTCGCGTCCGCAAAATACAAACAAATTTGGAATCTGATCAATATTTTTAAATTCATTACAAGATATAGACCAGAACGAGATCAGCGCCTGCGAAAAGCGTCCAAGATATCGACGACATTTCATAAAGAGAAAACGGCGTGTTCCGTAGTTTTGCTATCTTCTAGAAATAACTCTCCCATTACTTCAAGAAAAGACAGTCTGAATAATAAAAACGTAATAGAAAGAAATTCTTTAAATCTTGAATTCGATAAATCAGCAGTTTAACCTTGTTTATCGAAAACTTCCCAAACATTACTCTTCATTAAATTAGTCAATCTTTAATATGTTTATGATAACTGTTTGGTTTTGATGCGACTAAACATAAATGCTAAAAAACCTAGTTGTATTTGCCTTCAGATCACGCACCGCTGGAAGCGTATTTATGCACGCCTCTTGCATTTTTTGTTTTTTTATGTTGTTATTTATTTGGGCGGTACAAAGGTTTTTTTTATGGTAGAAATAAATATGAAACCATACATGTCGGCAAAAAGTTACTTGTATGCTTTGTAAATGTTTGTTTACATCTTTGTTTAAAAAAGAAAAGTAAATACCAATCACTTTAACGGTATATACAACTCTGGCAATTTATATTGCACAAATCAAAAAAAGGAAATAAAAAGGACTGAAAACTTCGCGTAATTTTTTTGGAAGAAATCATGATTCATTCTGCTGTTGAAATGCTAAATTATCTTAAAATGACCCAATTGTAATGCGAAAAGTATTGTTGTCAGCTTTATTGTAACTTTATTGTAATTCTTAATATATTGTTATCGCAATTTTTATTTAACTAATGGTAAACTTTGTAATCATATATTGTTTTGTCTTATTTTTAAATGCTTGGCGTATTTTCCACATAAAAATAATGTTTATTGCATGAAAAAGTAAGGTCTACGCTAAACTGATTAGCCTACTATACCTTTTCAAGTCCAAATTGTTTTTTTTTTCAAAATCAAAATGGTTTTTTTCAAAATCAAAATGTTTTTTTTCAAAATCAAAATACTAGTGTATTTCAAAATAAATTTAAAAAAAAATAAACTAGTAAGTATAAAAAAGGAGTATTTAATTAATATGAATCCTATATAACTGATGAAATTTGTCAAGATTTTTCTAAAAAGTAAAAAAAGTAATCAAACATTCAAGTTTTTTTGCAATAGAATTTTTTGATAATTTAAGTAAACAAAATTTTAGTGATTTAGATATAACAATATAATGAAAAAATGCAATTTTTATCATAAAAAGAAATGAATACAATTGTGGGATAAAAAATTTTTAAAAAACATTTTCATTTTGAAAAAAACATTTTGAAATTGAAAAGGTATAGATATGAGTAGATTAACAATGTTTCTACTAAACACTTTGTAAATGTCGTATTCATATCCACTTTTCTGCAGAAGTTAAATTAATTTACGAACTAAATTTAGAAACAATTAGAGTCACTTGTATCATAAGTTTTTAAAAATAACAAAGTCCATCCTAACTCTTTCTCTCGTTTTCTTTCAACTCGCTTCCAGCTAGTGCTTTTATTTTTTTGATATATTTTTTGCTGTGGACAAATTAGTTTACGAAAAAATCTTAAAAATTAAAGGCAAAAAAGAAATTGAAAGCAAAATAATATGAATTAAGAAATTTATATAAAGAATAGAGCAATTTTTGAATGCAGACGTCACCAAACAACGGCTTGTGAGCTGCTGTATTTGGTCTGAGCCTTTAATTTCTCCAGCTGACCTAACAATGGCGCAAATTATTTTCATCCAAATTTTTGGGAATAGACTTATTGTATAGAAAGTTTATCTAGTTTAGTTTCTTTTAAAGGGCTTGATAACAAAAAAAAATGAAGATGGGCCGACTTCTGGTTAGCAAAACAGTTTCCAAACAAAAAAATGTTTTTATCTATAGAAAGCTAGGTGATTTTTTTAATTTTTGTGACAAATACTTGTTATTCGTTTATTAAATAAATATTTTGTGCACTATGTAAAATAAAGAATAAAAACACTATATAAACAAAAATGAAAGATTTTAAATAAACTAATTTTGCCGGTTTACTGAAAGCAGATTTATATTCAATAAAAACTAAGTAATTGCCTCAGGCAAGATACGATTACGTTATTCCTGCGAAATTTATATCTCAAAGCCAAAAAACAACAATGAAATCATTGCTAAGCCTATATCTGGCAATTGCGTAAGGACTGCATTTAAAAAAAACAATAAATTTCCTGTGCTTATGAAAATTTTCTTGGTATAAATAGACCTATTATGCGGAATTCAATAATTTAATAAAAAAAAGCTCTTTAATAAACTTACATAATTAGAGAAAATAAAAAGGGCTTTTGTGGTTTTAAAGTACATTTGTTTAATTAACTGTGTCGTTGCGTCAGCTCTAACTCAGTTATAGTTGACTTAAAAAAGTCCTTATTCCATTCACGGAACAAAATTAAGTCACATAAACGTGACAATCAAGTAGGCTTGATATTAGGTATGTTCTCGGAAAAGACGTTTTATGGTTTCACTTTTTTTGTTGAACGCTCGTAACACTTAAAACAGCCTTTTCTACAAAAAAATTTAACAAACAGTTAAATGCATTACTGTGTTGACTTTTTAAACAAGTTTGCCTCAAGTAAACCATAAACTTACGATATAGTTAGCATTATAAATTCAAGTTACGATTTGCAATTAATGCCAGTTTAAAACCAACAGTATTTACCAAATATAGACCTTACGAAATAGCGTTAAAAATGTAAATTGATAACTGTACCAGCAATCAGTTAACTAACAGAACACGCCTAGCCATATTCCTAAATAAGACCAAATATTCTTTCGCTTCAATACTGATTTTGACCTTGCCGTTTTGAGCATAGTTTTTGAAAAACAACTGTAAGTTTACAAGGTTTGATAGCATCAATAACAGCAAGCACTATCACTGTTTCCGTCTTTAGGACCTCGTCAGTGATGTGTTGACCATTACTTTTGTTTAAGCTATTTATATAGCCCTAAAAATTTATGGTCAACACAGCACTGACGAGGTCCGAAAGACCGAAACAGTGACACTGTCTGCTGTTATTAACGATAAGCTCTATTTGCTAAGCAAAATTGTAGAGCTGGTTTTACAAAAAAAGAACAAAACACTTAAAATCTCCAAATTACAGAAAAACCAAAACACCTCACCGGACAACTGCAATTCAAAAGAAGCCTTTGAAATGTATGACCAACAAATCGAGAGATTTAACAAAAAACAGATAAGCTTTCTTGAGTTTTCGCGTCTTGGAAAACTTTAAAAATCAATGCTGCGCCAACATTGACAAATAGGTGATAATAGTTTTGATAACCTACTTACAATCTTTTTTAACCAAGTAGCCAGTAGAGCTTTGAACTATTTCATGGTTATCATTTCAATATTTTACCTTGCACTTATGTTTTTACCCAAGTATTTTTAATTAAAAAATTTTATTTCAATATACGGTATATTTTTAAACCTTCATTTTCGAATAGACGAAAGCAAAAATTTTAACGCAAACTATAGGGACGATTGACTCTAGGCAAGCTGTCAATTAAGGACTTTTCAATTTTCGAAGTTTGAAACCCTTGAACACGACTTTGGTTATTACGCTAACGGCTACGTCATCGTGCTCAAGGCGATAATATTGATTACAGCTGCCCTCATGTGGATATGAGCATCATGACTTACGATGTTAATTAGAAGATAAAATGTCTTTGGTAAATTGTCGCTGTTCTCTTTTGGTAATTGCTAAGAAACAGAGTCACAGAGAAAATGAGAAGCAATGAAATTTTTATTCACAATGTTAAATAAATAAATGAGTGGGCCAGGCTAGGTCAAGTTGGGATAGTTAGCAGTTTTTAAAAATTAACGGGATTGTTTGTAAACATCGAAAGATGTAGCCAACGCATAGTTTGTGACAAACCATTATGTCAAAACATAGGAGGACATTATAATACAAATAATTGGAAATTGCATATATCAAATAAAAATTAGGTGATTTGTTACCTTTCAAACTGTTTGGTTATAAATTGTTTTTTAATGCACATTTAAACATTTTACAGCTAATTGATTTTAAATTAAATTTTTTATAATCTGTGTACTTTTTTTAAAGTTGTTTTTAATGTTTTTTAACGCAAAGCTGTTCAATGTTGATGTATTGAAAAAACATGGCAAAACGAAGAAAGAAACCTTTAAAGTAACTTCAAGAAAAGTTTATCCAATATTCTTATGGTTTAAATTATAATTTGAATTTTAACATTTACTTCGTTGATTACTTTTGAAAAAGAAGTAAATCTAAAACAAACTTGTTTAAACATTTCTGTGAAGTTTAATTGCAAGTAATAGGAATGCATTTTTATTTTATCTGAATTAATTTCGATCCTTTGCTCCAGCTGTACATAATATTAATTTAAAATCACTTGACTTATTGTTCGAAGTTAATCAAAATGGTTATATGAAGTGTAAACAAGTTAATTTAGAGGAGAATATTATGCTATAACAGTGAGCTATTTGTTTAAATCAGGGATCTCCAACATTTTTTCATATTGGGCCAAATTATAAAATTAAGTACGTTCAGAAGGCTGCAAAATTACTATAGTATTTAAAATTTCTTTTTTTTTAATATTAAATGCCATGACCAAATAACAGGTATTAAAATATAAATTTAAAAATGATTAACTATTTAGAAATCAAAGTAAAATTTAAAACTATTAAAATCATTACGTAACTAAAAAATATCCATGCTGGAGCTGCTTTGAAGTCCGAGAGTTACGTGAGTTCCTTTTTTCTGCTTGCAACGATTCAAAATTCAGAAAATCTGAAAAAGAATTGCTTGTAGTCGCGATTCCAAAGCCAATGAAATCTGTAGGGAACCCAAAGAGTTATCGACCAATATATCTGCTTTCTGCCTCCTACAAGATCTTGGAGTGGCTTATCTACGCACACGTCGAACCAATTATTGATCTACTGCTCTTGAGAGCAGGGTCGATTTTGACCGGAAAAGTGAATCGTTAATCAAGTCATTCTATTGGTAGAAAACTTTTTTCGTCAATTTGTTGATCTGACGGCGATTTGTGACTCTGTCAACCTTTCGATTTAACGGCTGGCACCGTAACCTTACATGCAAACTGCTTGAGAGTTCTGCCAGATAAGCACACAGTTAGAATGATCATGGAGCTTGTCCAAACCAAAGTTTCATCCTTTCTAGCAGTGACAGCAAACAAAGCAGGATTCGCCGTCTGATAAATGGCGTTCCTCAGGGATCGGTCTTGGCTCTCCTTTTTTTTTTAATCTCTATATGTACGTCTCCATCTGCCTTCCACGATTGACAGAAAGTTTATCTACGCAGACGACCTAGCATTTTATATTGCTTAGGAAACTGGAAAGCCTTTGAAGCACTTAAAGTTAAGACATGAGTACACTTTTTGTGTATCTTAACACTTGGAGGCCAAACGCAAGCTAAAAGTTTACAACATCATTAGACTTTTTTTATTTTGTCCAACCTCTATTTATTTTGTGGTAAAACTGGACAAATCTCTCACGTTCTGTCAAAATTTTGTGGTATTGTACAAAAAACAATCTTTGTTGGTCATACTTCTGAGGCAACTTGCAGGCTCAGGATGAGGTATTGGTTCCAAAACAGTTGCCATACTTCTAGTTTACTTAACAGTTGAGTATCAGCGCTCACACTCGTTTCATAGACAGTGTCGTGTATGACGCCTAGTGCATTGTCACTCGTTGCCTGCGTCCACCTCCAACCGACCATCTACCTCTACTTTTAGGTATCCAGCCAGCTGAGATCCGCCCACTAGGAGCAACAATCTCCTTGGCTAACTTTGAAATCCTTGAACCTGATCATATGTTAACTTCGTAGGTTTGACCTAGAATCTCTGAAATGTCTGATCTTATTCCACCTTCCTAACAAATCTGCACATTTTTTTCACTAGCAGCATTGCTGCTAAGTGTTATCTTTAAAATAAGAATGTGAAAACGGAAAATGATGCTTTGGAAAAGCGTTTTTATGATAAGCTCCTCCCACAAAGTTTTCATAAATCGGTGTATTGGACGTCAGTTGACGCAGCAATAAGCTGACGTTTTCATTGCAAGTTGGAAATCCCCAGTTTGAACTGCTTTATTTTGGAAATTTTTCAAAAAAAAGATATAAGCAGTATTTTAAAACAAAGTTAATCATCAATCACAGATTCAATTTTTATAGCAGCCATTTATTTTATTTTCTTACCTAAGTCTTTTATTTTATTTTTCATAAGTTTAATTTTTAAAGTAATCAGTCAGAATGTTATATTTTTCAAAAAATTTATTCTTGATGTAACCATTTATATTTAAATTTTAAGTTTAAATCTTTAACTTTTCTTCCAGCCAGTCATATTTCAACTTATTTCAACTTATTTTTTCAGGCATTAACCAAATCGATTAGCAAAGCATTTTCAAAGCAGCAGAGGTTATCTATTCGTGCGCGTCAAGGTTGTTCTTTAGATAGTTAAGGGATGGCCCCACAAAGATCAGCGCTAAAAGAAAAAAATAAAAACGAAATCAACTTGCAATAAAAACAAAAGTAAAAATACTCCAAATATGTGTGCAATATTTTAGGCTTCCCTATCAACAATGCTAAGCAGAGCCTGTAAGAGCCCTGTGAAGGTAGCCTGTACGGGGCCCGTACCAATTTGGTCGCAGTGGCCCCACATGGGCTTACCGCACGGGTTTAATGAGGTTTTCAGCTTTCAGCTGTAATCTGAAACAGAGAGATGCTAATATTACTACCTTTTAATTGTTTCAAAAAAGAAACAAAAGGGCATAAATAGTTTGAACCGCATGAAATTCGTGCGGTAAGCCCATGCGGGGCCATTTCAGTGCACGCGGCCAAATCAGTATTGGTCCTGTACAGGCTGCATAGTATTGTTGGCTGGGCTGTATTCAATGTTTTTTAAACTCTAGATTAGAGGTTGTCAACCTTTTTAATTACGTTTCCCGAAAAGCTTGAAACACACAGCCCAGTGTGCCTAGTCTTCAACAGGGCGCGCCGTAAAACCATTTCGTCAGCAGGAAGGCAAAAAAAGATTATCACTTCCAACCAGCGTAAAAAATCTCCTTTTTGTCTCAAATTTCAGGCAAAGACCAAAAAAGTCTTCACTTTCATTTTATACGCAATTTTACTAAATTGTTACTTCACAACAAAAAAACCTTCGATACGTATATATAATTATAACACTTTTATACACCATTTGTGTGGCCCACCTAAAAACTCGTTGTGATCGACTGGTTGGACCCCTGGTTTCTGCGGTGCAAAGGGAAATAACTCGTTTGCAAACTTGCGCAGTAAGGCGTCGAAAAATTAATTGTATTGGATAGCCAAAAATTCAATTGCGTGTGTGTGTGTGTGTGTGATACAAAACAATTTTCGTATTACAAAAATTAACCAGAGAAACTATTTCAAATGCAAACAATACAACTAGATTTAAATCAATGATGTAAAAACTTTTTCAAATAGAATGAAAAACCAAACAAAAATATAATTAAAAATAAAGTACGTAACCTCAAAAACTGATTTCAAATGTTAAACAAAAAAAAATCTAGATTAAGAACTGCTATTAAAAAGTTACTTAAACGAAGCTTTTAACACAAAATTACGCGCCGCGAGAGAACGAACAGAAAGAAAACTAATTACAATGTCTGATTAACTAAGTAGAAGAATTAGCGACGCGAGTTCAAAATCCAACAAAAACGGTAAATTAAAACAATAAATAATCAATATTAAAACAATTAATAATAATCCTTTTGACAAGCCGGAGGTTTTACTGTTCGCCTTCTTGACGCGACCTCACAGCTTGGCAGAATTGCACCACGACGCACATCATCCGTTGCAACACCCCCAGCCAAATTTTTGAAAACAATTTTGAATCTTTATGATTTAAACATCAAAAAGACTTATTTCCAAGATTACCAAACATTCTGTTTAACAACTACTGCCATCTTTACTTTACAAAATTTTTCCAATAACCGTGAGAGAAAATGCTAAAGCTCACGACAAATTGCTTTAATATTCTTAAATAATCTTTTGAGTTGCCTGCTGAATATTAAAAAAATATTGTGAATGTGCAGTAAATTAACGGGTATATTAAAACTCTTGGTGAGAGTTCCTACTTTATCCAAAAAACCGAACGACACAAGGCTATCACCTCCGGGATTGTATTGGAACATAAAATGCGCAAGTATTAATAAATATTTTTGGTAATTTTTATTAAATCATTTGTCAGCTAACACCTGAAAGTATTTTTTGCTGTTTACCGCTTAATGTTAAACCGGCAGCGTGGTCGAGTGGTTAAAGCGCCGTGCTCATGATCAACATGATCTCGGTTCAAAACTTACTCGCGCCATTCTGTTGTGTGTTTGGGAAAGACATTTTACGGCACTTCGGCCCTGCTTGGTGGTCTTGGCAAGTTCTAAATTTTAATCATACCTCTATTGAATTACAAGCGGACAGCAATATCTTGGCATCTCAGGAAGCATTTGGGGTAATTGCCTACCCTACGTGTTGCGCCTTCGTTGCTTTCCTGGGAGTCAGGAGGATAAATATAGAGATATAAAAAAAAATAAAATCGAATAACTACCATAGGAACTAAACACAAGAAAAATTATAAAATATAAATTGAATCTGTAAAAACGCGAAAAAAATTTTAATAGAAAAGATTGTTAATTCTCATGTGCAGATAGTAATTAACAAAAGCTGATTAAGGTGGAAGAAATGCAATAATCGTGACGAGGTAGCAAACAATGATTTTTTTCAATTCGACAACTTTTATAACCGATTCAAGGCTTATACTTCAGTTATTTTAAATGTGAAAATATTTCAAAAGACAGGAAAAACATTGAGATGGATAATGACGGTTATTTTTAATGTTCAAAGTTTCAGCATATTTTAAGTGGGCGCAAGAGAACCTAGAAGTAAAAACAACATAGAAATTGATTTTTATTTTTTTTAGGGAAGGCTTCTTCGTTTGAGGGAGATTGGACGGGAGGGGTCCACTAAATAGCCGGCCATATTTCCATTACCCAGGTTACCAGCCTCTCACCCACATCTGAAAGAGCACGGGATCCATTTGAATGGTGATAGATGGCGCAAGATTTTACTATGTGCTCAGCTATCTGCTCCTTTGCGTCACACTCACACTCACAGGTCTTCGTAGAAGTCATACTCCATTTGTGCGTTTTTGAGTGGAATAGATCAACGCCGGTTTGTAGGCGGTTGCGCTTGACCCACGCACGTCTGGGAAAATAATTTCCGGTGGCGTTGGGCTAGCATCTTTAATAAATGCATGTAGTCTAGAAGCACTTTCTCGCTACTCCATTCTTTATCTATATTCCGCTCATCGTGCTAAACTGGTGCCTGAATGAGCGAAATCGTTCAGCAGTTCCAGAGCAACAGGCACAAATGGGTGTCTTTATTTAAGTTAATGCAGCTGTCCGTGAAGAAAAGACATTAGCCTTTTTTATTGGAGATGTTCTGGCTTCTGAGCGCGGCGAGCTAAAGACAGCACAACTTTTTAGCGGCAAAGCTCAATTGGTTGAAAGCTTGCTAAGATAAAAAGGTTGTTCAGTGATGAGGGACGCAGGCATACGGTGACTATGCACAAGGCATCGTTAATGGGTTTGTCGATAAGACGAATATGGGCACGGCGACACCAAACAGACGCACAGAACTCAGCCATGGAATTGACCGAGGCAAAAGTGGTTGAGCGAAGTATTGTGTTGCATCCGCATTTCAGTTTAATCCAATTAATCGCCTTAAAAGCCCAACAGGAGTTGTTAACTTTTTGCAAAGTGACTCAAAGTGTTGGCGAAATGTGAGGGCCCTATCCAGCTTTATGCCAAGATAAAGAGATTCTGTATAAAATGATAGAGCCTGTCCGTTGACAAAGATACTGAGCTCACGTCGTGCCTTCTTGTTCTAAAGATGGAAGACTGCCAAGACAGTCTTTTTGTACTGAGCTTAAACTTCCATTTGTAAATGTAGAAGGGTAAGCTTGCCATGTCCTGAGTAAGAGTGCCCTTTAACCCCTGCACTCGCTTGCATAGTGCAAGATGGTCAGGTCATCAGCATAAGCAAATTTTCTGGCGACTGTCACTGGTAGGTCATATGTATAGTGGATAACTAGGACTGAGCCCTGTGGGACGATATTAAACAAGTGGGGAACCAGGAATAAGCCCTGTGGGGCGCCATTCCTTAGATGTCGCAATCTGTTTTGCTTTACGGTACCAGTGGTTAGGGTAAAAAGTCGATTACGATCAAGTTCCATAATCAAGGAGACAATGTTCCTGTCCGAAGGAAGATGGAGTAGCTTGCAGGTGATTACAGTATCGTAGGCTGCTGTGAGATTGTCAAAAACAGCGTCAGTATTCTTTTTGGCCGAAAGCTATCTTCAATTTCTTGAGTTAGAAGAGTGACTTGGTCTACGGTTGACCTTCCGCTCCAAAACCCAGCTTACTCTCTAGGTAATTGAGGGTCAAAAATTTGTTCGAAGCGGGCATAAAAAAGTCTCCCCAAGATATTGAAGGGGACATTAAGCAAAGAGATAGGTCTACTTGCTTTTGCGGTTCCCTAATGGCTTATTTGGCTTTCGCATGGCAACCACTAATGTTCTTTTTTTTGATTTTTTTGGAAGCTTGAGTTGGCTTATGCAGGAATACAGGAACTTGTTTAACCAGGACTTCAAAGAAGAGTCTTTAAAGCAGTTTCATATATTCCATTTTTAACCAAATGTGAGGCAATTGAATTTGCCGTAATGAAGCAAAGGCGGCGTGTGTGTCTGGTTCTGCCAGTGAAGTTGTTAAATATATTCCATGCAAGCCGACTGGAGTACGTAAAGTTGATGTTATTGACAGCCTCAGATCAGTAATCTTTTTGTTTTTTAGCCAGATGGGAAAGCAAGGAAGAAGCAGCTGAACTAGTTGTTTCATTCTGCAGAGCCCGTAGAAAAACCTGACAGAGATATTCGCACTTTGCATCCCAACATGGCTTATAGTTATTTCTGAGTTCGCGTGAAATTGACAATTTTGCTACTGGAAAGACGGTATCGCAGAAATCCTGGTATGTCTCATCAATAGAACTAGAGTCAGGAGATGGTAATCCCTAAGATAGCTGGTTTGTGATGAGCCCGTATAGTCAATAGAACTAGAGTCAGGAGATGGTAATCCCTGAGATAGCTGGTTTGTGATGAGCTCGTATAGTTTCCGGTTGGCCTTACGGAAGTTCCAACGCTTGTACAGCTCACTTGGGATTGGGGACAGATTTTTGAAAGCCGTAATTAGCGAAAGAAACCAAGGAAACATCTCTAACACATGTTTTAAGTTCGGAGATTTTAAATCTTCACTCGTAAAAGCCTGATAAAGATTGGTTCCATTGTTCCAGTGACCATAGAAGAAGCTAGGGACATCTTAAGAGTTATACAAAATGGAAAGATTTCCCTTTTCGCCCAGTGAGCCAGGCATTCTCCATCTGGGCTGGTGTAATTATAGCCCCATTCAGTGTGCTGGAAGTTAAAATTACCTGCTTAAAGACTGGGGTATGGGAATACTGGAATGGCTGTAAATGCGAGTTGTGAGATTGGTGGTTTGTAGACATTGACAATCTTGCAACCATGAATGTCCAAAAACAACTACTCAATTGATGATCTCTCTGTGGATTAATCTAAAAGGATCTAGCGAAGTTTTTTGTGGACAAAAGTAGCAAGACCATGCTTCCTGCTTGAGACCCAAACAGCCAGTGTGAAGTGTGGTATTACTAGCTGGAAGAGGTGGGCACGCGCAATTTAAAGCGCAAATTGCGGAAGTTGCGCTTTAAAATTTCTGCTTTCATTTATTTTCTGACAGCATTGTGCACTTTGCCATTTGCTCCTAAAAATAAAAAGACTATTTGCATATTATTGTGTATTCGGGCTGCATTCGAGTAATGGGTCTCTTGTAAGAGGATGACAAAAGTTTTATGTTTGGTGGCCCATTGACTGACAACGCAGATCTTATTTGCACTTGGGGTTAAACATTTAACGTATAGTAGTATTATGGGAACAAAATTACCGCGTCTATCATTTGTGGACTTATTGAATCTCTTTCGCTTCTGGAGCAGAAATTCTATCCTTTTACCACTCCAGAAGCACCCCGAATTCATGATCATTTGCCTGGTCATTGCTAATTACAGGGACTTGCAACGCGGAGGCTGATGATGTGAGTCCCTATGAAAGATATGATTCCTCACAAAAGGCTTGATTTTTGTATGCAAGATGAAACTTTTAAATTAATTGGTTGGAAGTCACACTTTGTTAAATGCTTTTAGGTCTAAACATTTTAAAAAATGATATGGGCTGTATAGATTCTAATTCAATCCATATTTTACTTGCTTGCATTTTAAGTAATTTGCTAACAGCTGTGCTTTAAAAATACAAAAGGTAAGAAATTCCAATGTGCTTTTTCCACTTTACTGCTTCTTATAAACACAAAAAAATTTGTAAAAAAATTGAATTTGTTTTAATTTTTAGTTGAGAAAAATTTTACGCTTAAACCAGAATCGTTACTTGCAAAACCAAAACAAAAATTTACTTAAAGACAAAAAAAAGATCAGCTCTTAGATGTTTTAAACAGTTTTAATAAAAAATGTTGTTGGATTGATATAATAATCTTTTTTTAACTTTTTTGTTGGAGGGCTTTTAAGTAAATTTGAACAACAAATGTTAGTTCTTAGCATGGAGATGTAATCTGAGTAAAGATCAGAGAAAAAAGCTTTTCACTTTAGTTTCTGCAAAAAAATCGCATAAGTTTTTTTATAGAGGTCGCCAAAAAAATACATATTTTGAGCAAATGAGGTCTATGGATCAAAAAAAGTGGAAAACCTCTGTTCTATATCGCAATATCTTACCCAAAATTTTTAGGTTTATAATTGATAAAAAATTTTTTATTTTAACAATTTCGAAGTGTGACAGAATTCAGAATAAAGGTTAAGGCGAGTGATGCGTCTTTTAACAGCAAATATCTAGTCAAGTTGATACAACTTTGTTCGAATCAACATGTAATAAAACAAAACGCGTGCGTTTGGGTATCTCTATTTATCGTCAAGTTACAGTAGATTGATAACAATTACGCAATCGTGAAACAGAAAAACAAATAATGACAATAAGACACAATTTACTTTTTGTACAGCTACAAGTACGGCAAAGCTCAACATTTTATACAACCAAAAATATATTATTTTAAAAAAGAACACCACTACCAAAAAACTGTTCGTTGAATATGGCTTTTCAAAGTTGTATACTCGAAACATTTAGTTATCGCTCTTGCAATGTCTTGAAAAAGGTTTAACTCCGGTTCAGATTAATTGGTTTAGCTCCGGGAAATGCTATTGATTTTATGAACTTTTTTCTCCGAAGTTCTGACAATTGAGGTCAAGAGGTCAAGACGAAACAGTTATTTTTACCAGTCGTTCTTTTTTACAAAATATGTTTTAAATTTTGTTTTATATCGTGTTTTTCTTTACTTGCTGCTAAGGTTTTAATTTCATTGTGTCTTGCCGCCACTTTTTGTTAATCACTAGTCGATGAGCAATTCTGTGTTTTTGAGCTTTACGATGAATAAAAGCATCCAAAATTACACGTTTTTCTTATCGTCTAAAAAAAATAAAAATTATAAAAAAAACATGACGACTTTTATTTGGTACTAAATGACAACCTCTTTGCCGAAGTCGCATTTTTAGCTTAAAATCATGACAATTTTTTTTTAAATTAGAAATCACTCGTTTTAATTAGCATTTCTATCTGCTTATTCTATATATTATCATGTTCTTTCATATAGAAACAAATTAAGCACTATTAAATACGTGTTATCACTCAAGTGTTTATCTTGGTTGCTTTGTTTATTGCTGAGTTCATTTACATTTTGCTTAGTTTTTAACATATTTGTGTTGGCACTCGCAATTTCATTATCTCATAAATTTTATATTAGATTAGTCTTAATTAAGCCTGTTAATATTCACGACAATAAAATCTATCAATATTTAGCTGAATAGGCTTTAAATCATTAAAGTTGATTGCAACCTTGTTTCCGAGGATTCAATTAATTATAAAAAATAAGAGCATTTTTATTTTGCAAAAACTAAAGATGCAGATTGAATTATTCGAACGTACAACTACCGTAAAGTTCTTTAATTTACATGAATGAAGCAAAGTGTCTACAAATGAAAAAGGAAAACATGCTGATAAACAATAAATATTTGTTAAAAAAGCAAAAGTTTGATATTTTACACTGACGCATATTGGGCACCCCAGAGATAATTTTTTGCTGACGGTTAATGCGTTTGTTTGTAGGCTTAATTAAAAAAATAATTTTTCTTTAGTAGCAATTATTTGAATTTTTTGCATATGAGTTCAATAAGATAGACTAGCTATGTAGAGTCACAGCACTTCGTTAATCTGAGTGATATTGATTGCTTTGTTTTTCATAATTTTAGCAAATTGCATGATTTTTATTTAACTAAGTTAATTGAGATTTTTACAGAGAGAAACTGAGACAGTTTATGAGAAATATTATCAAAATAATACTCGTACAATAAGATGCATTATCAAAATATGTATAATTGTTATCGGTTCTTAAAAAGTACAAGCTAAAATTTTTATGAGATAAGCACAATGCTATTTGCAACTATATAAATAAACGGTTTTTATCTTTCTGCATATTTCACCAAGTTATTAAACTAAATTAACAGATTTACTTCTCTATTCAAATAAATTATAAATCTAGAAAACTAATTGAAAACCACGGCGGCCCGCAAAAATAAATTGAGAATAGAAAAATAGAAAAATGGAGAACCTTTTAATTGTTAAGTGTTTAAATAGCATGGAACCAGCAGTTAGCAATACATTACAGGATTTTCATAAATTATCATTGCAACTTCAAAATTTACCATAAGTCCATTTTGGACATTATTTTAGTACATTTTTTGCAAAAGGAAAGACAAACACTTTGAGTTTTTATCTAATTATGCTTTTTTTGCCTTTTTGTTATATTTATTTAATTGTTTACTTATTTTTTGTTGTTTTACAGATTCTTTAATTCTTAAAATAAGTACTCCCCAGAAAAAGGCCCAGTACATGTCTTGGTTTGTAAAGACAAAATCAGATAGTTAGTTCGAAAGTTTTTCTGGAATTGCGTGTCTGGTTTTGTCTCTATAAAGTAAGACAGGCACTGAGTCTAAAATTGGATAACAAGTCGAAGTGTTTGCCTTTCCTGTTGTACAAACTGTAATAAAATAACGCCAAAAACATATTCATGGCAAATTTTTAAAGTTGTATTATTAAGTTATGGACACCCTGTACATACTGGTATTTACAGTACCAAAGAGTAAATCAGAGGCAAAACCAAGCTGCAATTTTTCTCTCACCAGAAGTAGTTGCTTTCAAATCATTAATAGTTTTGCTTTCTGATTTTTATTAATTTAGATATAATTTTTATTGATTTATTGATTCAAATATAATTTTTGTTGATCTATTGCATTCATAATGAAAGAAACAATAAGTTTGGAAAAGAAACAAGAAAATCTTTTAATTTGCTTCTTGCTAAATTTAAAACATAAACACACAAAACCACAAAAAATTGCAATAACACTGAAATAAATAAAAAATATACAAATTTTTATTACGAAGTGCGAAAACAATAAAATTTAAAATTACAGTCTGATTAAATTTTGTAAATTGATAGTTTAAGGCAAAAAATAAAAAACAAATTATTCTATCCTAAAAAGTTTTGAAATTATTTCTAGACAATTTATGATGTTCCAACCAAGTTAGTTTTTAAATCTGAGATTAAAAGATATTTTATGATATAAATAACAGCGAAAAGTACAACTACTTTGGTTAAATGATTTCGCGACACTTTGTATAATAGTTTTTAGACGTTTAAAAATTTGATTGAGTGTTTTAAAAAAACTTTTTGCTGTTTCGGTGCGAGCGCACTTAAGATTGGTATTTCTCATTGGTTATACCCAACATTGGTGCAACAAATTGAGCACACTTAAGATTGGTATTTCGCATTGGTATTACCCAACATTGGTGCAACAAATTGAGCATACTTAAGATTGGTATTTCGCATTGGTATTACCCAACATTAGTGCAACAAATTGAGCACACTTAGGTTTAGTATTTGTCAACAAGCTATACAGATGAATACTTTGTACGAAACTGCGAAAGACTTTGTAATCTTTCGCAATTAATTTATTTTGTAGTCAAAATTTTTAGCGGAACTGAAAAAGATTTTTTATTTTTAATCTTTTGCAGTTCCGCAAAAAAATATTAAACCTCTTTATTTATTGGTAAATAGCTTTAACGTTTTTTAAATATCGATTAATCCTAAAAAATTTTTTCAGAAAATGATTCAGTAGAAATAAAACGTGAAACGTTGCTAGCTTAACAAACACTTAAAAATCCTGGTGCAAACATAAACAATTGAAATATTAAAATCAATTTTTGTTCAAACAACAAATTGAATATGTCACAAATCAATTTTATATATTTTTGATAATTCTTAAGTTTTGGATGTTGGCCAGTCTCAGCAAAAAAATTATCAATGTTTTGTAGTATAGTTACTTTTAATAAAAAACGAAAGACAAACATCAGGTTGGCTAACAACAAAAGTAATTGCCACAAAGCCTATAAAATCTTTAACGCTTAGCGTTAAAAAACAATTAATTATTTAAGTTAAAAATTAAACAGTGTTAAAAAAAGCAGTTTGTATTTAGTTCACAAATATATAATCAACAATAAATAAAACTGTTTTAAAGGTTTTGAAGCTACTTCTATCAAAAAAATATGAAGTTAAAAATTTAATAATAATGATCAAAGAAACCATTTCAACTAAAGACAACAAGATTGTAATAATACATTTGAAAGTAAGGGATTTAATTGTACAGATAATTTAAGTTTTTATCTGTTTGCTATAACCATTTCATTATAAAACCAGTTTTGATTTTATCAGAACCTTATTAATTAAAAAACGCTCTAAACTGGGATTTCTTTTGTTTACTTGATTAATTTATAAAATTTTGTTCTTGATTCTTTAAGGTGCAATTTTCATTTTGTCTAAGTTCAAAAGAATGAAAAACAAACGTGCGTTTTGTAACGATTAAGCGGCTGTAGGACGACCTTTGCCGCCATGTCCGTTTGAGCTAAGATTTGAAATATGAGTAGTGGGAAAATCTGTTTTCTTCGATCCACAAGCAAAGTGTTTTCCAAGAACAAGTAAATGAACGACATTTTCGCGGAATTTCGGATCCCTCACGCTGTACACGATCGCGTTCACCAAGCTGAAACAAATCAATAAAAAAGCTAGCTCAGTTTCTACTCATCGATTAAACGTGTTTATTTAGTTAGCAGCAATTGAAAGAATAAAAGATTGGGGGCGATGGAGTTTCGCATAAATTTCGTGACATTGACCCGAATTATAATTTTACAGTGTGTTACAGATTTGACAAAATCATTGTCTGAGATTCTAGGATAAAGATCACAAAAAATATGTCTCTGATTTCTTAATTTTTCGGCCCAAAATTATAGTGTTCCATAAAAAAAAAAAAGATTTTCAATTACAATTATTAACTTTAAATTTCAATAAAATATTAAAGTTAACCTTTTTAGTTTTTTTCTCCTTGTTGTACTCGAGTCCTACGTTTTAGATATAAATCGAAAATATTTGACCGAACAATAATTTAAAGTTTAATTACAGAATTAAACAAGTTGGCAATAAATTGAAGGATTTTAAGGCTGAACCCAACAGTTTAAAGGCGATAAAATAAGGCAAAACTTTTTAATTGAAGACTTAAGTATTTTATTTGTAAGTTATGATTTTATATTGAGATATACCCAATGTGTTTGTATGTGGCCCAAGCTAAGAAACAAAACATCACCAAAACTTTTTAAAACTTTAATACCGAACCCTATCCAAGTCCAGCTTGAAAAACACATCCCAATTTACAACTCTGTATTGTTGTATTAATCTGTTATTAACTTTTTCAATTTTTTTGTAAGTTTTAACAATATGAGTAAGTTTCAAAAGATATAGGCGAATGAACATTGATTTTTATTTCAATCAGAATATCAATTGACAACAGCTATTTACAAAATCAAAGTTTTTTAGATGTAAAAATGTTCTTAATCAAACTTTAAGGTTTGCTTGGATTAGTTTAAAATTTTTTGCAAAACTTATCACGAACATTTTAACCTGCAAATATTCATTTCCTGCTCTAAAAAGGCATTAAACTACTGCAAATATTAATTCTCTGTGCTTGTTAACTATCCTTGCCAAAATGTTTAATTTTCTAGTGAGAAAGGCAGTTGTTCTAATACATTTTCGCGCTTTAATAAAATAATAAGAAAAATTTTCCGTTAACACAGATAGTGCGCTTTCCTAATAACAAAAATTCGTGTTGCGTCGTTTTTAAGAAACTTGGGCATCTAAGAAAATCAATTTTAATTTTCACTCATTAATTCCACAAACCCTTAAAATAAATTATAGAAAAGGGCAATTTTTGTTTAATACTTTGGAGGGCGTACAAGATTTGTATAATGCTCATAATAGTAAACTATCAAAAATTTACAACAGCCGGACACTTCATCAAAAAAATCCTCATTAAGGAGATCCATTTATTAATGTATAAGAACATGGGTAAAATTACAAGAACTTTAACAATAAGTCTTACATTTTAACAATAATAAATTTTTCTACAAAAACATCATCATGATTGAGTCAATTATTAAAAATTCAAATAATTTATTTTTGTCTGCTTTATCACCCCTTAATTTTATTTACGTAGTAGACGACCAATTATCAAATTTATGGTCCTTAAAGTTTTTGTCGATAAAGTACAAACAGAGAGATGGAGTAAAAATTTGTGATCATGGACTCACTGTAATTTAAAAGATGCTTGCCTATATGAATTGAATTTGAATGGTGATAAACAAATTCAATATGCAAGGCCCAAAGTTTTCATAAAAATTTACTGTTTTAAAAAGTCAAAAAATGGCTTATTTATTGAAAATTTTATTAGGTCGATCTATATTCAAATTTTGATGCTTTTAAAAAAAATGATAATTGAAACACAGACCTTAAATTTATGTATTTCACTTTATAAATCATTGACAACTATGTAATATAAGAATCAGTGATGCAGAAAATTGCGTCTTATTAATACGAAAAAGCTGGTCAGCAGTTAGTCAAAGGTTTTATTTATTCTATTTTTTTAATTTTTTATTTCTTAGTTTTATTTCTCGTTTAATACAGTAAACATCGGCTAATTTGGATTCAATTTGACAGACAAAATTGTCCGAGTTAAGCGAAATTCTGCATTAACCGAATCCGGATTAACTGAAGTCTACTGTATATTTGGATGCTTGTTTTTTGTTGTTTCTATTTGTTTCAAATGATCGCCAGACGAATTGTTTTTTAGCGAAACAGACTGTTGTGATTTTAAATTTTTGTTTGTAGTGTTTTAATTGAATGAATATTTTAATATACATGTATATTTGTTTCTGTATCTTATACCAGTATTAAAAAACTTTTGATATTGCTATCTCTTCGCGTCAATCTTTAAACCTTTTGCCCTCCTTCTCTTTATAAGCTCTGAATTAGTAAGATAAGTTTTACATGTTTCACAATGTTGCAATGTTACGTATTTCAGTCTCTCTTGTTGAAAATTTTTAATGCCCCAACCTTGGGGTGCACTATTTTCAGTTTAAGAAT
Organism: Diplosoma virens; assembly: GCA_963680785.1. Classification (NCBI taxonomy): domain Eukaryota; kingdom Metazoa; phylum Chordata; class Ascidiacea; order Aplousobranchia; family Didemnidae; genus Diplosoma; species Diplosoma virens. The sequence goes on along the minus strand of OY796893.1, from coordinate 32,699,378 downwards.
CCTCAATCTGTATGGTAAAAGTGTTTATTGATTTAAATTTGCTGACAATAAAGTATTATTCTCATGCAAGTGAAAAGAAAATCTACTTTAAATGCGTGTTTGTCATAAAAAGTTGCCAGCGTAACAAAGTAGCTGAGAGCTCTGTATTGATGGCGAACGTGATCGAAACTTTGTGATTTAAAAAAAAACCTTTTACGGCATTTCTCTCAGCCTTACAGTCTTAGCAAACAACTTTAAATTTTAGTTATATTTCATTTCATCTCTATATAATCTTCTTGACTCGCAAGAAAGCAACGAAAGTTCAATACATAGGGCAAGCAATTACCCCGACCTGCTTCGAGAGATGCCAAAATATTGCTGTCCAATTAAAATTTTTATTTGGTTTTTAGTTTTATAGAGATATGACTAAAATTTAGAACTGTTTTCCGAAAACGCCAAGCAGGAGAAAGTGCCGTAAAGTTTCTATCCCAAGGACACATCAGAACGGCGCGAGTAGGTTTTGAACCCAGACCATGTCAATCTTAATCGCTTAACCACGCTGCCGACATCTTATATCCTTAACAAAAACTTAAAATCAGATAAAGTACTTCAACCGGAAAGCAATATGTTGGCTCAATGAAAGCTTGTTAAGGTAATCGCTGGTCGGTTGCTTTAAGCGCTTCCAACGCTTTCTCTAGAGTCAGGAGGATAAATAGAAACAAAAATAAAAAAATATAAAAAAGATATTTATAACAAAGTCACTATTGTTGATACATGAAATCATTTTTCTCAATGCATATTACTTTTTACACAAGTTAATTGTTACGCAGAAAAACACACTTTAAGGGTGTTTGTAATCATTTTTAACAAATTAATTGTTACGCAGAAGCAAACGTGATGCATTTTGAACCGAGTTTGCGTTAACCAGAAATTGCAAGTCCGAGTTCGAGTTCGAGTTCGAGTTTACCATAATCAATTGATTGATTTCGGAAATTTCCTAACTATAAAGTGAACACTAAAAAATTTTCTTACACGATCAAATTTTTTCGAGTTTAAGTTTCAGAAATCGTATTTGTAGCAAGTTCGACTTCGAAATAAAGGGCCGAGTTCTTCGAGTTTAAGTTTGAGTTCACAGCCCTGTTTCCGGTTGTGGATTTTTATTTAACTCATCTTAATGTACGGAATGAACTGAGATTTTTATTTCTTTTTTACAAAAAAATACTCGTACAATTATTATTTGAAGAATTATGAGGATTTAGAATTAATTTAAAACAAGCCGCTTAAAGATGAGAAGCACCAGACTCGAGTTTCTAACAACAGCGAAATTAAATTAAAAACAATTATTATTTTCTAAACTGTTATAAATTAGTATTTCTGTAACAATGTAAACAAATTTTCCACTGTAAAAACTCTAATAGTAGACCAAAATTGTTAACTCAAATATCATTTAACAAAAAGATGGCAAAAAAACTTTAGGTCAAAAAAATGCTTTTAGTTATTAGCACATTCATTCATAAAGGTAAGCAGCATAGTCCCATTTACGAATTCGATATGAAAGGCGTTTTTCAAGGACACAACAGAAATTACATACTCGTACGTTAAGTGAGCAAACTCTCAACCTTCTTCTCACAAGTCACAAAGTTGGCGAAAGAGTTATTGCGTTGAAAAGTAAAAATGATTTTTGCTAATCAAAAGCCATCTTTGAATCAAATTAGTCAGGTCAGAATTAATTAAAAAAGTAAAGCAATAAAATTCTGGTGAAAAACAAAAATTAAGAAAATTCGTAACTTGTACGGTTATTTTTACTCTTGAAAACTAAAACGCAGGATTAAGTGACCTTAAATTATTAATTTCATTTCGTTCCATTCCACTGAAATAAATGGGAATGAAATTTTTCTTAGCTAGTAATTTTTTTCTTTTTATAATAAAAATTTATCTTCAAAAGTTAGTTTTAGGTTGTTTTCTTTTCAGTGTACAATTGCTTTGCCAAAAATAATGAACTATTATATGAGATTTTATTTAATTTTCTAAGCAATTACCTGTTTGAAAAAAATAAGATATAACAAGCAGTTTCATATGGGTCCAGTATTTCACAAGGTACATTAAGAGAGCCAAGTAGGATTCCAAGGATAGCGGGCCCTAAAAAGCAGAAAGTAACTGTAAAACAATGTCTTAAAGTGAATCTAGAAACAAGATACAGGTAACAGGTATATATCGATATTATAATAGGAGCTTTTAATTCAAAAATAAATGTTTATATTTTGACAACGTTGTTTTAAATAAACTATATTCTTTCAAAAAATTAAGTTTACTAATTAATTTGAGTCTTGTTATAATTAATATCAACCGGCTTCAAAGCAACCTTGAATATAAGGCAAAACTTTTGCAAAGCTTAAGTAATTGTTTTGTGTAAATGTACACATTTTCATATTTTTTTGACTTGTAAAACTCAAAAAAAATCAAAAAATTTGTAAAAATCAAAAAAAGGATCCGAAGCGACCAAAATTAAGGATAGTATAAATTTGATGATGTGATAAAATTTTAACTCTATTGACTTTAGCAGGCTGTCTAATCGTCTAATTTCTGAGTCGAGATTTAGCAAAGGCACTGCATAAGTATCTCAGTAAGTAATAATTCATAACATACTCAATTTATAAACTCATAACAATTTCAAGTAATTCTTTTACTTTGAATTACACTACCAAGTATGCTTTTAAAGAGAAGTTAGAAACATTTGTTTATGGTCTAAATTTATTGGGAAAAAAAGTATAGTCTAAATTTTTTGTTATTTGTAAAAAAGCAACCTACGTATATGTAAAAAAAGTTATTATGATTACACAGCACAAAACAAAAATACCTTTTTCTTAATAATAATACCAATAGAAAAAAAACTGTACGTTGTAACTTAAAAATGTATGTGTTGTGTCTTGTTCAAAATCACTACTAGCACAGCAGTGGCTTTGTACTGTATAATGTAAATCATAAGGCGTTACAATTTTTGTTGAGGTTTCACTCGACATACATTAATAAAATTTTTTGCCTATTTTTGAACTTAAAATTCAAAAACCTTGTTTTAGAAGTTCTAAAAAAATGCTTGGATAAAAAAACAAATAAAGTTTTTATTTTTTCTTTGCAAAGAAGTAAAACACTTTTGTTTTAAATATCGTATAAATATGTGATAGCGGCGATTTATTTTTTTGTACTCATACTGACGTCTTTGTTGAAGAAGTTCCCATTTAAAGTTTATAATCGAATGAATGAAGTATCTACCGGCTGTTTGAATCAATGGAAAAGTGTTATAAAACCAGGACTAAGTCGTTAATTTAAATGAACCAAGAATTCTGCAATGCATCTATACATAAACTTTTTAACAAGTGAATTTTTCACTCTTTCTTGGCTAAATCAGAGCATTCTTTAGCAGAAAGAATTGTAGCTTTTCTTGTGCACACTAAAACTTGAGTGACTTGTTTAACATTTTGCAAACCTCACATCATAGCCGACAGTATGCTTGAAGGGATGGCCGCAAGTTTCGGCTGTGGACGGTGTTAGGGTTAGGTCTAGGTCCTAGGCCAAAAAATATGAGGTCAAAACGTCCACAGCCAAAACCTATCACATTTGCTTGAAGTAATGTGGATGCGATGGTATTATATTGTAATGCGATATTAGTTTAAAAATTTTTCTCGAAGCTAAACCTGTTTATACTTACAGTTGCAAATAATTTATCAACAATATGTAAAACGTTGCGTTTGCTTTCAGATTTTTAAACTTTTCTAGATTAAAAAATGCACATTCAGCCGGTATTTTTTGAGAACATAAAGTTAAGAATAATATTTTTGTCGAATAGAGAATATAAACTATTGTTAAAGTAACAAAAAAAAAACACAAATTTCTAAAATAGGTTCAAAAAGATCAAATGCATAAAATCATTTCTAACTTTTCAAAAAAATCTGAATGTATAAAAAGTATACAATTAACACTTCCACGGTTATCTCGTAAAAAAGAAAAAATAACGAAACCTATTTATTGCTATCTGAGTTCCCAATTTACAGTTAGATTTAAAGCACATTTTTGCCAAAGGCCGAAACAGCGGTTTTCAACAGGGGGTTCATTGAGCCGCGAGTAACTCTTGCTAAAAAGGCACTCTTTTGCTCATTTATTTCGTAAATTTTTGGAATTATCTAAAACAGAAATAGATTTCAGATGGCCGTTTGAGTTAAAGACTAAAAAAAAAAGCGGGGCAAGTCTTCAGTTTGACTTCAAGCAATTTTTTGTACAAGGATGTTTGTTGCTTAAGCGTTGACTTTTTTTCTTCACTTTGAGTTCAACGTAAGGCTGCTTATCAGAAACTGGCTGACATTTTCAGTTAAATAGTTTTGAGAACTCAGACGGCAATTTGAGTTGAAAAAAAATCGCGTTAAACAACAAACATTCGAAGGTTCGTAGCTTGTATAAGTTTTTCAATCAAATTCGTGACTAAAAAAAAGGTTGAGAACCACTGGTCAAAACAAGTATTTTCTAATTTAAAAAATCTTTTTTTTAAATTTCTAACATAGTGTTTTTTAGCTAGTTTGACTACGTGGTCCATAAGAATAATTTAGTAGATTTTGCAAACACCAGAGAAAGAGAGACTAAAATTAATTAAAGCGCACAAAAATTTTCGAAAATGTTTAATAATTGCTATACCAAAATGGTTTTTATTTTGTATAAATTAGAGAAACATTGAAGTCAAAGATTAAGAGGACAGATTCCTTTTCTGAAACAAATTTTCTGGAACAAACGTCAGAGATTCAAAAGTGGTTCTTACTTATAGCAAACTGCTTGATAAATTTATTTCAAAGTTCAAGTTAGACCAAAAAAGATAATCTTTATTTGAAGTTATAAAAAAAGTTTTTATTTAAAACATTAAGTTAAGACCTTTTGTCGGTCGTCTCATGACGCTTCCGTTTTTCAAAATGCTCGAACGTCAAAACATTATTTTTAAAAAAGTTTGCTAAACCGAGGTCTAATATGTTTATTCTACTTAATTGCCACACCCTTGTTGTTTTAAAATGTTGCACACTTTGAAATCTCTGTTCTACCATGTTGATTGACTGTGGATTTTGAAGGCCGCTGAAAGTTTTTCAATGTTAGGAATGTTTTTTGGATAAAGAACAACGTAAATTGCAAGTTATTATCATTTTATAATAAAATCTCGTGGACCCCAGAATAGGTCATAATAAACCCCGAGTTTAAAAAACCTGCGCCGACTTCGTACTCACCAACAGACAATGTAAATCCGACTTGCATGAAAGCCACTGTCTTCAAGGCGGTCGCTTGTTGCGCCGTAAAGCCGTGACTGCTGTGGCTATCACCTGAAGTGTTCTTGCGAATAGTGAGTGATGATTTAAGCTTGTTGTGAGCAACGATTCCGGTAGTGCATGTGATTACAGTCTGAAATGCAAAGATTATTAGAGCATGGTGTTCAGTTTCACAGCGTTGCTCTAAAGAGCTTTCCTTGCGACTTGTATTTTCTATGTGAGTTCGATGACTGTTGAAATTTCGCTTTTGTAGGTCAACTTCGTAAGCCTAACAATTTTTTACAAACTAATTAAAATCAATGCCATGAAGCGCTGGGAATTTGTTAACAAAAAGCAAATTAAGCTTATCACATTGACGTTTTTAATAATTCAGTTTATTTTGAGAAAAAAACGAATCTGACAAATTTGTAAAAATTCAATATATAAACTGCAAGTTATCCTTTTAAAGTTAACAAACAAACGCCTAAAAACTTTTAACATTTGTTTTTACCAAAAAACTCGGTATATCTTTAAATGGCAAGCAAACTTTTTTTAATTGAAGATAAAAATTTTACAAAAACATTTTGTACAATTAATTTTCAAGCAATATTAAGACTGAGAAAAATTGTGAGAACTTCAGCTTTACTGTAACCTCTTTCTAAATTTACTGTGTGTTGCTTCACAATATTCATTCAATAATGCATCTTTTATCATCTCTATTCATTCTCTTTCAAAAAAACGTCGGAGGAGTTGTACTGAGAGCACTGTCAAGCGATTACCTTAACGTGGTTTCGGGAGGCCAAGATGTTGCCGTCCTGTTGAAATTTTTTATTTTGACGTTATTTTTTTTTAAGGATTCAAAAACGCAATATCTAATTCTTAACTACTTTCACAAAAAATGATCTAACTTTACAGTTAGAACGTAATGATTCATCTACTATGATGTAATAAATGTTTCAACTGAAAATATTTAAATATTGTAAACTCTACGCAGCTCGCAATGTGCATAAGTCCCGTTTCCATTATGAGCGTTGGCTTGAGTATTCTTTGCTTGTTTTCTTGATTTTTTTTTACTTTTTTCCGCGTTGAGGCGCTAAGAAAAGCAAAAAATCAAAAAATGAAACAATAAATATTCCCGCCAACGCTCAAAGAAGAAACGAGCCTTAATTTGCGTTGGTAGAACAATGTAAAATCATTGAAACGTTTTTTGAGTATACTAAATGACTTAAAAAATAAACACCGTGCCACTATAGAATATTTCAAAAAGTTTTTTTATGGGTAACAATAACAAGTTGCATTGCTCAAGTTTATTATTGCTTTTTGCCTGTTATTTTATAATTTTCATAATTTTTTAAAAATTCTGTTCTGGTCAAAAATATTATTTTATGAAAATATATAGTCTATCAGAAATAGAACAAATTTATTTAACATAATGCTTTGCAAAAGCAGCTAAAATAAAAGTATATTGTTGGCAAGGTCTGTTGTAAACAACATGGTGGAATTGTATGAGAGTAAAATTAATTAAATAAAAATTTAGGCTTTTCTATTACAGCAAAAAAGATAATTTTCATCTATCATTGCCATTTAGTCATTTCGAACTTATAATTATTATTTCTGTTAAAAACTTAATTGAAGGCCTTATTTCTAAAAGTACCTAAGTCACATTTTCGAAAAAATGAGATAAGCTGAAAAAATTGTTTGTTTACTCGCCAGAAATATTCTGACAAAAAATCTTTTCAGAAAATCACTTTTTGAATAGCACAGAGGTTTGAAATCCTAGCGAATTTCTATTGTAGAAGTAGGGTTTTGAAAACTTTAAAGCCCGTTTTCTCAAAATGACAATATGTGACTTAGGTACATTTAGAACTAAGCCCTTCAATTGAACCGATAAAATTGGAAGAGTTAAACTTAATACAATTGTAAACAGTTACACAAATAATGTGAATTTATGGTAATGCAAAGAATAAGCTGCATACGGAAAACATCATAAGTTTTGTAATATTTTTCATATTTTCCTCATTTTTAAAATTCTGATACTTCATTATTGTCAACTAAAATAGATTTTTTGAAAAAAATTATAATTTTTAAAATTTAATATAGTAAAAAATTTTTTGGCAACCTAAAAGCACAAGTAATTGATTTGGCTAAAAAAAAAGTTTAAACAATTAAAAAATTTTGGAGTACTTTTCTATATTTTCAAGGAAGTGTTTTTCTAATGAAAACCAAATGAAAATTTTCTACTTACATAAATTTTTGCTTTTCTAAAATATTAATAATTGCAATAGCTGAAACAAAGAAAAAACTTTTGTAGAAAGTATGTTAGAGAATGTGCAAATGTGAAAAACTATGTTAAACAACAAACTTTATTATAAAAAACAACTACATGTATTTTTCAATATTTATAAATATAACCTACCATAACAAAAAACGGAAGAAATAAACATATGGTATAAAGAGTTATGTACGCGATAATGTCCTTGCTGCAAACAAGACATAGACTAAATCTTCTGCAATAGTAGAATATTGAAAAAATTCCTGAAAAAACGTTTTTTCATATTTATATTTTTTGAAAATGAAAATAAATTATTTACAACATATCATATACAAACTTTGTACCAAAATCGAAACAGTTATATTTAAAAAAATTTAAATTTTTTAAATCATTTGCTTTTATATGAAGAGAAATAAGCTCGCGTATTATCTTTCAAAAAAGTTTTTTCAAGTTATAGAATATAATTTTAAACGCTTTAATTTTTCAAATTGAAAGTAAGTGTTAAAAATTGTATATGTAAATTTTTCATTTATCATCATCAAGTGGTTCACGGAGAAATATGATAGTATAACAGTAATGATTATTTTAACTCAAATTTCTTAAAATGCAAATAGTCTAAAAAATAATTCAAAATTAATTTACCTGGTATAGCAGCTGTAAAACCAGCTGCTAACCAAACGAATATCAAACTGATATATACTGATTTAAATGAACTTTGTTGATATTTCCAAGGCCAAATAATGGCTGAGAGACGTTGGATGCCAAATAGAATCAGATGATACAAGGATGAGGAAAAGCTAAAGATAAGCAGTGCTCCGCATTGCCAAGCGTCTTTTTTTGATGAACAACGAAAGTCAATTTGTTCAGAGCCAGTGCTCATTATTTTTTGAGAAATTTCAGGAAGAATCATTGCAAAAATTTGAACACCTAAAATATTTTAACAGCTTTTTACAAGTTAAAATCATTTTTAATTTATCAATCTTCATTTTATAGTAAAAATTGCAATTTTACATTTTCTGGAATATATACTTAAGAAAAAAATAATTTATAATAACCATCTTGCTTTACTTACCCCACGCCAAATTTTTAGAGTTAGAATAGAAAAAAATACCTATTATTTTAGATACCAGAGATGTATATCCTATATAGGTATTTAAAACATAAAAAAAAATATCAGAATTATAATTTTTTTGTCATCACTATTTATCTTTCCAACTACAGGAAAATGTCAGAGGAGTTGTACTCAAGGCGACCGTCAAGCAATTGCTCCAACCTGCTTTTGGAGATGCCAAGATATTGCTGTCCAGTTGAAATTTTTTTTGTTATTTAGTTATTATTTAAAAACTAAAATTTAGAGTTGCTTGCTCAGACCACCAAGCAGAGAAAACTGCTGTATAGAGTGTTTTTGAAAGACCAAACAAATTGACGCAAGTAGGTTTTGAATAAAAACCGTGTCAATGGCATACGCCATAAAAACGATACTCTTAATCACTTGACGACGATCCCGAGAAAATAACATACTTCTTTATATTATATCCGCCTAACTTTTATAAAAATTCAAAATGGGTTATTCTTCTAAAACATTTAAATTCAAATAAAATTTTATTGGATGAGTTTCATTTTAAAACTTACAAAAATGATTTTCGTACCTGTCAGGATATCGGCAATTGCAAGCGAAATCCGAATGGGATCCGATTTGGCCACAATTTTTTTTGTGTATTGATAAGCATAGACGGCAATAATCATTCCATTGGCTATAAAAATGGCAATGGCCATCAAAAAATAGATAGCGAACAAAAAATAGGCAATCGATACATTGCAGTATTTGCAAGAGGCTAATTGCTGGTCTTTGCAAAGGTAAGCAGCTTCTGAAGAACAAAACTCATTGAATGGACAACTTGATTGATTAGTTTGTTTGGAAAGACTACAGTTCATGCCTATTGATATTGTTCAAAGGCCCAAAATTAAAAAAAGTTTTTATCAAATCCCAATAACATAAAAAAAATTACTTTTAAAAAGTTTACTTTTCTGGAAAATAATAAAACCATTTTTATATAGAAAGTTAAAGCTATACTCAAATTCATATTAAAAAGTTGGCGTCTAAATATTACATCAAAGCTGTCTTTTGATTTTAAAGTTTTCTCGTCAATATACTGTAAAATACGGTACAATATGTCCAAACAATATCTTTTTAAAAGATCATTAACTGATTAACCTTCTAAAATCAATTGCTTTCACATTAAGGTTTATAATATCAGTTTTGACGCATAACTTTAAAGTTTAAAATAGGTTGTTGAAATCGCTCTTCTCCAATCTTTTTTTGATTAATCTAAACTACTACACGTTTAGCAAAATAGAATTGACGAGTTGTGAGCTCATCGATCTAACATTATCTAATTTTGTCGTGTATGTCTATTATAATTATGTAAGAAAAGGGATCTCGTATTCCACATCTCACAAACATAGAAAACAACAAAACGAAGTTTGTTTATACGAATCTAAAGCCTACTTTTTCGTCAGCCCGAAATCGCATCATAAAAGACAACAAATGCGATTTCGGGCTGACAAAAAAGTAGGCTTTAGATCCGTATAAACAAACTTCGTTTTGTTGTTTTCTATACTACACGTTTAGCCTATAATATTGAACTTTTTTTATGCTATTGCTTTTTTCTAAACATACAAAAATGTTAAGGTAAACAAATAAAATTTATATTTACTTCAATCTTTAAATTAATATTTTCGAAACTTTCAATCAAGATAGCAAACAAGAATAATTTGAACCACACATGTACAATATATTCCATTACAAAATGTTTTCAGTTTAATATAATTCCAACACTTGCTTTGCACTATTAAAAATTACGGCTACGGTCTGTAGAATTTACCTTTAAAAGAATTTTAAACGTTTTAGAAAACTTAATTAAGCAGGATTTTACTTAAAATGAAGCTGTTTTCCTTTTTTTAATAATGTTTGCTAAATAAAGTTTCTTGAACCTGATTTTATATATTTTCTGTCGGCATTTGCTTCGATTGCATCTGATTTCGATTTAGTTGTGAACTGCGGGGGCACCAATTTTAAATTAAGATTTTAAACTTACGTATGTACAAAAAGAAAAAACGTCAATAATCGTCAATTTGCTTCTGAAAACCTTTATCCTTTTAATGGTTTTGAGTCACGATAAACATAGCTGAGTCACGAACGTTGAGATTTCAACCTTCTATACGAATAAATTCAAAATCGTAGGCACAAGGACTGCTTTACATAGTATGTCTTTACGTAACAGCCACGGACCTTTTCAATATTAAAGAGATTTATGATAGTAATTTCGTCATTTATTTTTAATTAGCCATTTTTACCTTAAAACACGCCGACACCTTGCATGCCAAATTTTCATAACCGTACCAGCAAAAAAATGTTGAGTGGAAATACAGTTTTTTTTCAAAATTTTATTGACGTTTGTCCGAATCATGATTTTTAGCACTTCACGAATACGCAAAAAATTTCCTTAAATTTAGGATGAAGACCAATAAATAGAAAGTAAAATAAAAAGGTCTTTATTTTGAATCTGTTACTGATTTCTTGATTTTCACTTATGTAAAATGTAATGATCTCGAAAAAAAACGAAAGAGCGAAAGGTCTTAATTTTATATCTTGATCGCTTTTTTGCATTTCGAAACTTTTTCCTGCAGGAGTAGTTTGTTTTCTGGTTTTCAAAAACATTTGTTTTGCCCAAATAATTCCTATTCGCCGTCCGACAATTTCTGATTTTGCCCAAATACTTCCTTGTCGGTGCCCAAAAAATCTGACTTCGCCCACATTTTTGAGACTTGGGGCAATTCCTTACGTTGCCCTTCTCTTCCCGGCTGGTGTTACAATGCTGATTTTGCTTTTTTTCAAATCGTACCCAGCTCTCCCACTCCGAAAATAAAAGACCGCAATAGTGGCAGCTACACCAGCATAAGAAAATAGTTTAAAATCAATTTTTTTGTATTAATTTTTCTATCTTTTTTTATTTAAACATAGATAACTATTAAAGTTTTTATGAACGTGTCATCGTTTGTTAACTCAAAGTTAGTTTTTCTATCACGTTTGCCCATCAATTTTGGAACAAAACGTAAAATCAGCATATTGTGCGGCGCGCCTAAGATTAATTAAGCCTATTCAAGCTGCGTCAAGGTTTTGTGATATCAGTAAAAAATTTTTGAAATAAAATCGTTGCCAAAAGTTCAAAGTTAACGAAAACACTTTTTGAAAAAATTTTAATACTAATGACGAACGTAAGCGACTGTTAAAATGATTTTAAAAATACGTTTTCTTTGCAAATGACCGTCTGCGAAAGAAAAAAAAGGATTTAAAAAAAACTTTGTTGTTGCGCCAGCACAAAAAATACGAGTCTTGAAAAAACTACTGCATCTGAAACAACAGTCATTTACTTGGAACTATTTTTCAGTATCAAAGAAAAACTCTGAACAAATGCCTGATATTTTTGTGGGTGTTTTAGCAGTGTTTAGAAGAATTAAATCAGATTTTTTATTTTCTTCACTTTCATACAGCGAAGCTTGTTACAATTTTATGGTTTATCTCTCAATAGTATAATAGGGCGATCGAGCCTCTTAAGTTTTACCGTGCCAACGGTCGAAACCTTTTAGCAACACTCTGCTGGATTTGACCAGATTGAAACTCAAACCTAGTCCTACCGACGAAAGGCAGAAATGCTGAGCACTGCACTAAGAAGGCGGTCATTTCAAAAATTAACAATAAAAATGTTTTCTTAAAGACTTTATCTAAATGTTTCTGACTCCTTATTTTTGCAGTTTCTTTTGACCAGCATAATAAAAATCTTCCAAAGCGAGCAGAATAATATTAACTATTAATTATTAACACTTAATATACAAATTAAATGCCGCTGCCCAGTCTACATCATTCTAGCAGCTATCACAGCACTGATTTTACAATTTGTCGTGGTGTTTCTCCAATTTCAGGGTAGCGTATAATCGTCAAAAAAAAATTTCAACATTTTTCATTAAATACTAATGACTTTAAAAATCTTAGAAAGATTTTATATTTTACTTCTTAAAATAAACTAAAACTTATGTTATTTATTTCGTAAAAACTTATCTTTGAAAATCTAGGGTCTTTTTGCATAACTTGTTTTTAATCTTACACAGTCATCAGTTGTATGTAAAATAACCAATATAATAAATTTTGCTTGAAGCCCTGGATCTGTTGAGTGACAAACAAACAATTGGCTGAAACAAACTTTTAGTGATCTTGACCGACTGCTGTGGCATTGCTGCTATATCAGACATTCTATATTTAGTGCGAAGTTTGTCATATCCTATCATGTCACACTTGTGCCAAAAGAAAAAATCAAAGGCCAAAGTAAATTGACTCTATCCTGCCTTAAAATGCATAAATAAATATTACATCAAGCAAAAAGTATTTTTAAGGTCTCAATAATTCATATTTCCATTTGCAAACAATCCCAAAGTAGGCTTTTAAACGAAAAGTCGTTTTCAGTTCTAAAATTCCATTTATTTTCGGAAAACTTGATTGTTGTTATTTTAAACCAGGGTTTCCCAAACTTTTAGTTGATCGGTACCCTTTGGACATTGTAACAGGTTTGCATGTACCTCCGAAATTTTGTGATGTTTCTCTAAAAAAAAAGGCTTTCAGTTAGAATCAGCCACTAATTTTCCCCTGATTCATGCCCAAAATCAAAGTGATCTCTGAAAAAAAGGGTCTTCACTATGAATCAGATATAAATTTTCCCAATTCATGCCGAAAATCAAGGTGACCTCTAAAAAGTGAAAACTCTTCCCTTTTCAGCAGCCACAAATTTTCCCCATTCATACCCAAAATCACGGTGATCTGTAAAAAAAAGTCTTCCCTTTTAATTGTCCTGTTTGACGTAATTACAATTGACCGGATTCGAAAATTCTAGACATTTGAGTCTATTATTTCTTCCGGATACGGAATTTAACTTAAATAAGGACATACTCTCACATATTAATGTACACCTTGAGAAGCCTAAATGTACCCCTAGGGGTATATGTACCCCAGTTTGGGAACCCTTGTTTTAAACAATGTGTGTGTTCTGCAATTAACCTCTGAAGTCTTTCAACTCAAATTCCATTTGCGGATTTTGTTTATAATCAATAGCAACCATAGAAAGATTATATTGTATAAACTAAGCAATTTCATTGTAATGCCCTTGTATTGCAATGAGCTTTTTTAGGTTAATAAAATTTATTTTTATTGAATTACAATATAATTACACTAAAAATTGCCTTATATGTTATGCTTGAAATTTAACTCTTGTTGCCTAAAAATGTCAGATTAGATTTGCTTTATGAACTTCCAATCTTTTATGACTGGTATATTTTCTAAAATATCATAACATGTTTTTCTTCGTATCCAAAATTTTTGTCAATAGCATACACCATTTAGAGGACATCAAAGTTTACTAGGTCTAGTGCGGCCTTGAATCCAAATTTCTTGGAACTATACATCTACCCAAGACCGTCTTTAAAGGACACTATGGGTTCTATTCCCCCGAAACAATCCAATAAGCTTTTTTGAAACATTTAATGATTTTTTAATTGTTTTTATATTTAGTGCAGGGTCGCCAGATGGCTGAGTTCTTCGGTTGGCGTTTAAACTTAAGTTCTAGAAAATATTTTCTACACTCAGGTCTAAATCAGGCCCTAATTTTGGTCACGTGATAACATTTTCTGTTTGTCCACGTACAACAGCATATCTCTCAAGTCAATGCAGAAATAATTACCTCTATAAAAAGATAGAGATCACCTTTGTATCGGCTTTAATCTGCTCGTTTCAGCCGTCAACTACATTTTATAAATCCTCTGGCCGGCTTGGCAACTCTATTTATTTCATGAATTTAACTTTTTTCTGGTTTTAAAGGTATAATATTGTTTTTCAGGTTTAGTTTGGAATAAGGTCTAAAGTAGAAGGCGAGTTCGCAATTCTAATGAGCGGTATATTTTTTTACTCTCCACAGGTTTTCAAGATTCATTTCATCACAAAAAGCTAAAATTGAACTCTAAGTTAATTTGGCACCTAGGCGGCCATCAACCAAATCCTTAAAATCTTTTAGAGCTTTGTCGAAAGCGTTAAACTTAGAGCAACTATCAAGAAATAGCCCAGATCTGCTTCCGAAGATGCCAAAATATTGCTGTCCGGTTAAAGGTTTTCTTTAAATTGTTTGCGTCTAAACTTTTTTATAAAATAACTGATAACATTAGTGGTGTTCGCTCTGTAAACTACAAGAAATTTAACATAATTCACGAGTAATTTTTTTACGGTCTTTTTTCCGTAATAATATGTTTTGGCATATACCGCGTAAAAGCAGTAAAAACCGAAAATATCAAAAAAAGTTTTTCACTTCACACAGAGTCAAAAAGAAGCTTATCAAAACAGCCCTTGCAATTTCAAACTACACACAAGGCTGAAGCAATGCACCGCTTAGGAACTTTTAATATGATACTTATCTACAGTAAAAACACAAATTGAAGTCATCACATTAAATCGTGATACAAAAAAAAGTTTAGATTAAAATTATTTATAGCTTAAGTGTTTTAAGGAGCATACGGCTAACTGAAAAAATTCCCTTGCATCCACTTACTGCCGTTGTTTAGTAAACCATGCTTGAAGCAATTGCATCATGCTTTGCTTATGACGCAATGTCGGCGACACGGTTCAAGCTTAACGAATTGGTTCAATAAATCTTTACAACAGTCTTGTTGATCAGTTTACTTATGCAAGAATGGCCGAGTCAGTCTTATTTTAGCAGCAATTTTTAACCAGCCATAAAAATCACGGAGAGGGAAACTTACGGTATCGTGACTAAACGTTGTACATTAAAAGCAACGTCTTTGGTGCAGTTAATCGAACCACACTTGATCGAACGACACTTGATCGAATAGTGAAAGAGAAAATTTACAATAAAACATTGCAAACCCATCTTGATTTTCTTCGTAAGAAAGAATTGTCGTTTTCCAGTTTTTGTAAATAGTTGCGACTAGAAAATTTAAATTTCTATCGGACCAATGAAAAGAATGATAGCACGGATGAAAATTTGCATTTTACACAAGAAGCAGGTTAACCAAAAAAAAAGAGAGAAAAGGCAAAGTTTTATTAAAAACTGCTTAATGTGCTACACAGAACTACGATTATCTTATACTGCTCTCAAAGCATTTAAACCTTTATAACTAGAAAAATCGATAAATTTCAGCTTTTTTTCGGCCGGTTTAGCTTCTTTCAAAAACGCATCAGCATGACGATAGCATTCTTGGTAAATAGTGATTATTTCTAATGAATTCCAATGCATTTAGAACTCCTCAAATTTGCCAGCTCCTCTGCTGCAGAAAGAACAACTTTAATCTTGAAAGTCTCTGTAATATGGAATATCTTACTTGTGTCATTTAAATACGACTGCAATCTAAAACGAATGCGAAAAAATGGCAGCGATAGGCGTGTAAAAAAACATAACCATGACAAGATATCTACTTATTGCCCCCTAAAAATGCCTGGCTCAGGAACCTTGTTGAGAAACCCTGACCTCGACATTGGGAAAAAGCTATAACAATTAAAAACAAACTGTCTTTTCACTGATGGCTTCTACTTTTTATAAATCTAATTTACAGTAACAAAATGATTGTTTAATCGCAAAAACATACAAATGCAAATCTTTTTTTATCAACTATCATTTTGATCAAATGTCGTTTCGATCAAGAATCGTTTCGATTAAGTGTCGTTTCGATCAACTGTCGTTCGATCAACTGTCATTTTGATCAAGTGTCCTTCGACCAAGTGTCGTTCGATCAACTGTCGTTTTATCAACGGTTGTAGTACCGGAAAAAGGAATTTTTGTTTGTCCACAAATTCGGAAAGTTTTTGAAGAACCAGAAGTTAAAAAAGTTTTACGTACATTGGAACTACAAACTTGGCATGCATTTAAATAGATTTGCTCGAATTTTCTAGAAACTTTTAAGTCACCTTCATATCAAAAAGGTGTTTCAGAGTTGCTTGCGGCATACAAAGAAATCGGGGTGTCGCATGTTTTTGAAAATTCATTTCTTAAGGCTATTCATGAGCAGGCTTTGTTGAGGATACTCCTCATGTAAGATTAGCAGTTTTTTCAAAACCACCCAAGAACAGATTGTTTTAAGGCTTTCAATAAACAGTCTTTTTCACAACTATAATACAGCGTGTTTCAAAAAATTTGACATCATTTGACATGTAAATATTACAGAAACTACATAGTCGAATCAAATAAAATTCAAAAAGGTTTATGTTAAGCTAAATAAAATTTATTGTAAATTTGAATAAGAAATTCAAAGGCACGTGAATTTCATGAAAGGTTTTACAAATGTTTAATATGCGCACCGCCTGTGACACGGCACACGTGAAGTCGGTACTCTGGCTCCTCCTAAACATGCTGGATGCTGCAGCATGTCTTGGGTAACATTTTCCAGTGCTGTGGTGTTTCTTTGTTAACTACCTGTCTTGAACGAAAGTTAAACTGGAGATTGTTACCCAAGACATGCTGTAGCATGTTTAGGAGGAGCCAGAGTACCGACTTCACGTGTGCCGAGTTGCACAGGAGGTGCGCATATTGAACATTTGTAAAATCTTTCATGGAATTCACGTGCCTTTGAATTTCTTATTCAAATTTACAGGAATAAATCTTGTTTAGCTCAACATTAACCCTGTTGAATTTCATTTGATTCGACTATGTAGTTTCTGTAATATTTACTTATCAAATATGATGTCAAATTTTTTGAAACATCCTGCATACAAAAAAGAGTTGGCAAATTGTCCGATTTTCCGTCTATCGGTAAACACTTATACATCAGTACGTTAAAATTGCTTGTTTAATCTTTTATTAACAATAACTGCGTGCTAATCTGTTTACCATGTCGAAACCTAAACAACTGCCGTAATAGTGGCAGAGATAAATACCCGCATCTCCTCATATCTCTAAAACCTGAAGTACTAGAAAAAGATTCGGAATCAGCGCCCCGCTGTTACCCAAAATAAGTGCTCTACTTCTCGTTTAGAAAAAAAACTATTTTTTGCTGACCAGTGTAATTAGAACACCCAAAGTAACTTGCAACTAAATCATATAAATTAAATTAAATCGGAGTTTACCCAATATGCAATCACAGTTAATATCAAAAAGATTATGGAATACTAAAATTAAAACTACTGAAAAAAAAATTAACTATAGATTTATGCGGTTAAGGATATATTTCAAATGAAGTGTGACAAAGGACTTTCAAGATAACACTACTATTCAATTGAAATTAAGACAATTTTTTATTTCTCTCAAGATTTTTGAAATAAAATTATTGTAAAAAAACTTTTGCACAAGAGGCAAAAGGTCGGCACCGCCTTTATCATAAGACAAAAAATATTTGGCGCTTTTCACTTGTTTCGCGACATCCAGAAATTGCTAACTTAGCGTTTCTTTCTTTGGCAATTTTTTTTCTCGTTAGAATGCGGGTAAAAGTTAAGATAAGGCTTAAATTTAGACTAACTTTAACCTTCACCCGACCCTCTCACTCTAACTCTAAATAAAATTCAAACAAAAACAAGCAGTCGAGCAATTCACTCTTTAATTGGATCAACTCTAACACAAATTTTAAAAAAAATTTTTAAAGTCTTCTTTTATAAAATAATAAATGATTTTGGAAACTCACAAAACACAAAAATATTTAATAAAAAATAGATATCCACAGAGTGATTATAAAAAGTTTCCGCAATTTTATTTTGTTTGATAGTAGCGAGAGAACCCAGAACAGGATAAAACCGAAATTGTTTGCTATTTGGTGATAAAATTGGTGTAAAAACCGTTTAACCTCAAGTTCTGGTAAAATGATCAAAAACTATTTCAACTCAAATTACACTAAAAATTCTTTGAAAATGCACTCAAGAAAAATAATGTCTTGGAAAGAGACTTCATAATAGTTTTTAAATCAGAAAAAAAATGAATGGTCAAAACGTTCTTTAAATGGAAAACAGTCTTACGCTAAAGTTATCAAAAATTATTTTGAGAAAAAAAGCATATGCAATCACAAAAAGACTGTAAAAATATTAGTTTTATTTGAGAATAGATTTATTTTCCAAAAACCATGTGCAATATTATTCAGTGCAATATTTCCAAATGGATGTAAGTATGAAGATAGAAGCAGATGTAATATTTGGCTAGCAATATAGCTGGTCAATTAAATCAGAGAATGGTTTTGCAGCTATCCCTGTATATTATTATAACAAAAATTTTTGACTGACGTTTGTGTATCTTAAAAATTTGGATAAAGATAGAAGTACGCCTATTTCCAAAAACAGAAGCAACATTGAAACAAATGATACAGCTCCTAATACTTTTCGATCCACAAAAATCAATCAATTTCCATCAATTTAATAGACCAAATTAATCAATTTCCAACAAACACCGTCGTCAACTCAGAAACAAAATTAAAAAAAAAAAAACAGAAGATACACGGACACATCACTTGCAACACTGCAAACTTGATTTACACAATTAACGCTCCAAATGTCGCAAGCAATTTGTGGACTAAACCGAAAGAAAATTGAAACACGAACAACAGAACATCTTTATACAGTAGTAATTGCAAACACACAAACATTAACATCGGTGTACATTTTAACAGTACAGGTCACACCATCAAACATATGAAAGTCACACCATCAATACCATAGAAAATTTGTATAAATCGGGTAATTATTGAAAGACAAAGAATTATTTTGAATTAATAAATTATAAACATCAAAACAAGGTCTCAACAAAAAAGTTTATTATTGAGTATTTTTCTTTTACCCCGTTTGATAATATTTTCGTATGTTATTCCTTTGTTCATACTTTTCACGTCTTTAATGTAATATATTTAGATCATCCGATCTTAAAACAATTTATTTAAATAATCAATTAATAGAAGTTATATAAGTTATTGCCATTTTACCGTCATTGCTACGTTTAATATTACTGTGATTTATATAAGTCATAAAAATACTGTAGTATGTGTGAAGGTTACTATACAATATTATCAGCTGATTAAACAGCTGATGAGTAACAGCTTTTATTCTCAATGTTATTTTTTAATAAAAACTTTTCTTTGCATTCGATCATCATTTGTTTCTTTTTTGTTTATAGTTTCTGAAAAAGTTGTAATAAACAAAAGCTTATAAATCGGGTGGTATTTAACTAAGATTTTTGTTAAGAATAATTTTAAAAAGTTTTGCGGACAGTGCTGTTACTTAAAAGCAATAAAAACTATTTATTAGAATAATAAAATCAGTTACAAAAAAGATTGATTTTTTTAAACTAAAATTTAGCGTTCTAAATATATTTTGCATGATGTAAAAATAAGATAAACTAATCTTTCCCATTCGGATATTTTTATTTTTTTCGATTTTTCCTGTGTTGCATTTCAGTTCCTTTTTGAAAAGTTAATTGTTTTTTCTCTTTATTTTCTAAACTTCTATAAAGTTTAATTACTTTTTCTGATAAATGATTTAGTAAAAAAATTACTTCTCGATTTAAAACTAATTTCTACGTAAACATTGTATATGAAAAAGCAACTAACATCAAGATATTTAAAAAAATATCTTTAATGATTATCCAATATATTATAGCAAACTTTAAAAAACACTTCTATTATTATGCTATCAATCAAAAAAGAACAAAAAATGTGCACCAAGGTAGATTGAGTTTTTATTAATCACACAAACTTTCGTGAGCTACTTCTCACTTGGTAGCGTGTAACAGAAACATCTGACGATTTACGTTTCCATTGCATCTTTATCACTACGACTGTAACGTGTAGCAATTCCATTATATTTCCGTTAAACCTGACGAAATGAGCAGTAGCTCACGAAAGTTTGTATGATTGAAAAAATCTCAGTCGACTTCAGTGCAACTTTTTGTTCTTTTTCGATTGATTTCAACAGTTGACATTGCTTCCTCAATTTTGATGATTAGACATTCCGACGGTTCTTCTTTTTTTTTTTTGGAACAAATTTTGGGAAGCAACCCACACATTTGAAAGAAAAACCTAAGCAAGCCATTAATATAGGAAATTATCCATCAACACCTTGAACAAATTTTTCGCTTTACGGCCATCTTCAAGTGTCTAGGTAATTCTATTTTCAGAAAACATTAAGTACTGATAATAACGTAGCCACAGCTGTTTTACTGTAAACTAGAAGCAACGATCAGTAATGGCTTTAGTACGGAGCGAACGGAGCAGCCGCATGGGGCCCCTCCTAAAAACGTCAAAAAGTACCCCTTTACCTAAGTAAAATATTGCTCTATTTTTTTATAGTAGCACCATAACGGTGATCCTAAACTGATGGCGTTTTATTTAGAGATTACTGTATCTTGGGACCAAAAAATTTGGAACACGAAAAAGTGGCCCCTTTATTTTTTTGCACCGGGCTTCCCCTTTTGTAATGCCATCACTGGCAACGATCCAATAAAACTTCAAAGTAATTTGATATATTTACAGCTTTCAAAGCCATTCATCCGACAACTAAACAATTGAATGAATGACTTAAAAAAAACATCGCACGGATATTGTTTGTAACGCAATATTTTTCCTTTTTTCAATCCATTTTTGTGATTTTGAACTAAAGGGTTTTCAAAATATTTTAAATTTTTTGGGTTATATTGCACTGTCCAACAAAAATTTTTGTATCTCATAATCTGAAACGCGTTTTAGTGTAAATTTGGGCGCTGAATCCAAACTTGCAATCAGATTTTTTCTATCACGTCTAGTTTCTGAGATATTTAATATAAGATGAAATCTGACTCCATGTATTTTTATTATAATGTCAACATGTTGTTACAACACCCCTAAAAGTGTGAACAATAGCTGCTACTACAAATAAAAATATTTATTAAACTACATCAAAAAAATGTCTATGAAAATGATAATACAGCTGGTCTTAAGTTTATATTGCTGTAAAGCTATATGAAACTGAAACTATATTGCTGTAAAGCTATCTGCTGGACCTTGATCATATCTTGTATGGTCTTTTAAATGGGTCCTCAGATACTCGCCAAGTGAGACTAAGATCCAGACGCCCGTTTGTGCCAGGTGCGCGGAATCTTTTGGACAACCTTGCCAGACTTGGCATCCGCGCTTCTGAATGGACGAATCACAAATGGAAAACGGAATATTGTGAAAATGCTTCCAAGCTCCGTGCTTTTGAGCCCGGGACCGGTGCCAGGCCTGTTGGGATGGGCTTACCCCGATCAGCTTGGGTTAAGCTCAACCGCTTGCGGACTGGTGTTGAGCGATTTCATTCGTCCATGCACAAATGGGGTCTCGCTCCTTCACCGAATTGCGAGTGTGGTGCCTCTGAGCAAACCGCAGACCATGTTCTAACAGCGTGCCCTATACATCGGGCACCACATGGAGCACAAGGTCTGACGGTTTTGGATGACAAAACTCGATGCTGGCTTAATAAAATTACTGCCAGCATCTGATTCAGGCAGTGCAGCAGTCTGGGGTAGTAAAAGGATAAACCCTAGGCCCCAGTCCTGTTTGTGTCTGTCCTAAAGTAGACACTCTTCAAACGACGACGACGACGACGACACTCCATCTGTAGTACACATCGTTAAAATATTTTTTAGAAAGCGAAGATAGCTTACATGTGTTATTTCAGCTGTGCAGTTGGTGATCAAGACAAGTTGTGAGCTTTTCATATTTACTGCGATGCGTACAAAATTCAGTTGAGTCGTTGGACAAATAGAAAACAAACAAAAATGCCTTTCGTTGTACCAATGGTTTGGCGTGAGCAGACAGATCATGCAACTGACTGCTATTTTTGCTTAACTAACATCAAAGAATTTTCCCAGAAAAATAAATCAAAAATTGTATATTCAAATAGCAACTCTGCCCTTAAACCAATTCCTCATGGAAATGATCTGCTCTTTTACTCCCTCCACCTTAAGAACTAGAATAGGAAGAATCCTCAACTGAACATAAAACAACCGGCAATTAAGCACGTGATAGTGAAGAGGGCACGGAAGGACGCACGCTGAAAAAACGGTTTTGATAAATCAAAACATGTCAAATGATCTGGTGCGCAATTTGATATTAGCTAAAGATGAAGCTGTGATACTAGGTTTACATTTAAAGCAGTGTAACTTGCTTGAAAAAACACTAAAATTTCCAAGTTTTGACTTCGTCATGAAAAGTTATCATTTTGTCGATGTTAAAGATAACTTGTGCTATTGCAAAGATGTTTCTGGCTTGATGATTGAATTAGGTTACGAGCATGACAGTGATAATGGAGGCTATTCATCGACCCCAGCAAAACCAGTTAAAAAGCTATTTTGCTGCATAATCAAAATGTTAAACCATCTATACCTATAGCTCATGCTGTGAACATGAAAGAGACATATGAACAATGAAAACTTGCTTGGAGGCTATCAATTACTCTACACATAACTGGAAGATTTTCGCAGATTTAAAAGTTACATCACTACTTGTTGAGTTGCCGCTAAGTTATACTAAATATATGTGTTTCTTGTTCTGTGGGATGGCCGGGATGACACCAACCACTCCAGAAAAACAGCTTGGGAACCAAATGAAAATCCGACAGTTGGAAGGTTTAACTTAAAACACATACCTCTGGTAAATCCCAAAAATATCCTTCTACCTCCACTACACATTAAATTGGGACTGATGAAAACCTTTGTCAAAGTAATAAATCAATGTGGTGCTGCATTTATACATTTAAAAGAGAAATTTAGACTTTTTAAAAGCGAAGCCAAACTGAAAGAAGAGTTGTTTATTGGGCCGGAAATTCGAAAACTACTGCCAGATAATCAGTTTACAGTACAGATTCGGATGCTTGGAAATCATTTAAACAGGTTGTCGACAATTTTTTTGGCCAAATATTAACCTGAAAATTTTGTAGAAACTGTTGAAAACTTGTTGCAAGCCTACCAACAATTGGGTTGGCCAATTTTATTAATGTTACATTTCGTTCATGCTTATCTCGACTTTTTTCCACCGACTTTGGGGGCAGTAAGTAATGAGCATGTAGAACGGTTCCCTTAAGATATTGCTCTGATTAAAAGCTATGTAAAGGCCAGTATAACACTAGCATGATGGGTGACTATAGCTGGTTTCTGCAAAGAGAAAATGATTCATCCTATATCCGCAGTGCAAACGTCCTAAATTGTTATAAATACTCAAGTAGCGTGATTTGTAAGTATGACTGAGGTCAATTGTTCATTAAATTTTGAGTTTGTACTAACTAATTAGTTTTTGTGACTGCTAAGTTTTATCATTGATCACTTAAATTAATAAATACTCAAGTAGCGTGATTTATAAGTATGACTGAGGTCAGTTGTTCATTAAATTTTGAATTTGTATTAACTAACTTAGTTCTTGTGACTGCTAAGTTTTATCATTGATCACTTAGATTAATTGTATGCCATTTTTTTGGTTTATAAAAGTTATCGCAGCGATACCATTACGTAAAATTCAAACAAAAATACACAAAAGGACAGTTTTTAATATCTCACTAACTAAACGTGATAGAAAAAAATCCGACTTCAGATTCAAAATCAGCACTGCAAAATTAGTTGAAAAACCCTCAGATACATGCAATAAATTTTTTGTTTTTATTCAGTGTTATAAATGAAAACACTTGATATCAAAAAGGAGACATTTTTTAAGGAAAAAATAATATGTCACAACATTGATCTACTGCAATGGTTTTCAATCTTTTTTACACCGCGACCCATTTTGCAACCGAATATAACTTAACGTCCCCTTTTTTCAAAAAATTGCTGTTTAAGCATATGTAGGTTGTTTTGTGCGTTTGTGAAGGCGCATTAAACAAGAAATTATTTAAAACAATTTACTTTGTTAACGAAAACTCATTAATAATATTTGCCATGCACAAAACAATACTGTAATATGATTTGTGTTGCATCTTATTTTGAAGTGCTCTAGCTGCCAAAGTAAACCATAGATCTTGCTCTACAATTCGTATATTTATGGCTTTGTTCTTTCTTCCGAGCAATGCAGAGAAAGAAGTCTCTCATAGCCATGTTGACCGAAAAAGCATCAAAATTCGAATGGCTACGCTAGAAACTCTGGATAACAAAAAACAGTGGTTGACCGATATACAAAAAAGTCTTCTCTTTGTATCCGTAGTTGAGTTGTTTTATTGGGCTATTAACTCGAGTATAGTATCATCTCATATGATAATGTTGATAAGGTCTATTTGGCACTTTTAATCATTAGAAAGTTTTTATCTAATCAGCCACACTGTCAATAATAATATTAAATCAATCTACATAAATTTTTTTGTTTTTGTTTACCCCTATCAAAAGGTCTTGTATTTCATTCATACCCAGCGCAATTCAATCAAAAAATAGGTCTTTACTTGATTTTTAAGCAATGAATGCGATCTTTCCATGTTTTCGGTTTTCACTTGACGCTGTGACTAAAAACAGTTTCAAAACAATTAGTTTACGGCCGCAAGTTTTGGTGCCTTTTCACTTTGAATAGTTATCCTCGGTTAATTTTTAGTTAGTTCAAATGGATTCTCTGTTTTTACTTGTTCGACTCTGGTTCACCACTATTTATTGGTGTACCTTTAAAAAATTCTATTTACCCGACTAAAAAAACGTTGAACTAAGGTTTAAATGCTAAGCTAACTAATCTTCAGCTCGGTTCAGTTTTCTTTTATTTCTGCTTCGCCACATAGTAAAAGTACAACTACAACTATTTAATAATAAACATTATTAAGACCGCGAATTAGAAAAAGGAGAAAGCAACAACATTTAAAAAAATAGTAGTGAAGTGTATATAAAAGTTTTATTTCAGGAAGCAAGTTTGTTTCATCTTACTATGTATTTGTTTTTATAAAAAAGAAAAAGAAAAAAAAATACACAAAAGAAAACACAAAAATCTTATATGGATTATACTTGTGTAGGCAGTTATGCCCTATTGATGGCAAACACAATCGACGCGATCTATGGGTTCAACCTCAAGTCTCAATGCTTTTTGTGTCCTAGAAAAACACGCTTTAAATCATTACTGTGTTTTCTGATGGGTGGTGTTACCAAGCAGCTCTATAAAGAACAAATAAAAAAAGATTTAAACAATTAAATATATCCTGCATGTTCAAAAGTAGCTTGGGTTGATTGCTTGACGAATGCATTATGTTTAACGCCTTTAACTGAGATGAAGATGATGATGCTTACTAAGGTTTTGCTACAAAGCTCATGCATAAGGAAGAATAATGGTATAACAAGAAGCCTATCACATATATTATATAATGCTATTTTTGTCATTTTTATCATTTTTTTCCCTATTTAGGATTCGTTTCCACTACAAGTATTGGCAGGAATATTCTTGGTTTGTTTAGTTGTTTTTTTTGTTTTTTTTTTGTTCTCTTAGCGCTTAAGTGCGGAAAGAAGTAAAAAACCAATAAACAAACAAAGAATAATCCCGCCAACGCTCATAGTGGAAGCGAACCCTTATGCATTTTACCTTTTGCTCAAACACTTCAACGTATATACACTACAAGAGAAATTTTTTTAAATTATTCTATATCATTCACTCTTAATAGCTAGGAACTCGTCTCTGGGTTTTGTTAGCTGTAACAATTTGTGGGAAGGAACTAGTTTGTGTTTACAGTATATATTTTTCATTTTTTGTTCTTGCTTGTACGTACTCAATAATTTTGTTTTTCCAACACAACTCAGACAAAATTGTGCTAAATCTTTTTTGTATAATAACTTAATAAAACCATATACGTTTCATTGTAAATGTTCATAATTTTCCTCAAAACAAGTTTACGCTCGTATATTAAGATTTTTGTCTAGTAATTCTGTTATTATAGGCATAAATCAAATATAAATTTATTGATTAATAATTTTTATTAAATTAACCCTTTGAGGGATGCAAGGAATTGATTGTAAAATAACAAATCATTTAATAATGATGTCACAAATACCTAGAAATTAGAATTATAATACCTTCACAAAAGCGCTTTTGTTATGTTATAATCACAATTATGGTACACATATGTACCACTATCCCTTAAAGCAGTGGTCTCCAACCTTTTTGTCTCCGCGGACCGGTCTACGTTTGATAATTCTACCGCGGCCCACCAAAAGGGAGGGGGAAACGCAGATTGTTTTTAATTTACTTGTATTTGAACATGCATTCAAAATAAAATTATATGAACCATAAAACGAATATTAAGTTATTTAAATTTGCAAAATTTTCAATCCATCTTTAAATCAATGAGAACCCTGAGCTTGTTTCTCTGCAACGAGACGGTTCCATCTGGGGATAATAGAAGATAATGACACTCGAAGTGTCTTGCTTACGTCCAGGTTATTCCGTTGTTTTGTTTTGGTTGCTGCCATTGTAGAAAACCCCGCTTCACACATATAGGATGTCGGAAATGGTAATAGGCTTTTAAGCGCTCTGGTGGCGATATCCGGGTATTCCGCCATGACCTTAATCCAGAACATTGGCAGAGTTGTTGTGTCGAACGTAGCTTTAAGGCTGCCGTCATTTGCAATCTCCAGCAGTTGATCTTCTTCTTGCACAGACATGCTAGATTCACCTGGTTTGCTGACAAATGGGTTGCGCATCCATTCTTTACCAGTTCGTGGGTCTTTTGTACTTGGAAAGTAGCGCTCAAAATCTTTCAAAAGCAAAGACAGATGATCGCGCACCAACTTCGAAAATGAAGGCTCAGGCTCAGTTTCGCCCAACATCCCCGCTAATGTTTGAAACATATCCAAAATACCATTGTTCACGCGTCGTCCCCACAACTCCAGTTTCGCTTTAAATGCAGCTACTTTGTCTGCCAACTTGAAAACAGTTGTCATTTTCTCTTGAAGGGAGAGATTTAGTTCATTGAGCAGGCTGAATATGTCACACAGATAAGCAAGTATTGCAACCCATACCTTGTCACTGAAATGTGCAGCCAGAGGTGACTTCTTTTCTGAAAGAAATCTTTGCAATGGCTCTCGTAGTTCAAACACTCTGGTTAGCGATTTTCCTCGGGATAACCATCTTATTTCTGTGTGTAAGAGTAGGCGTTTGTGCTCTGCATCCATCTCCTCACAAAGTTGCTCAAATAGACGCGAGTTAAGGGCGTGTGCTTTGATGTAGTTAATAACTTTAACGACATCAGTCAATACGCTGTTTAATTCCGGACACATTTTTCGACTTGCCAGCATTTCCCTGTGAATGATGCAATGCGTAAATTCACTCTCAGGAGCAACCTCCTTAATCCGAAAAATTAAACCAGACAATCGTCCGGTCATGGCAGCAGCTCCGTCTGTGCATATGCCGACACAAAAAGACCATTTTAATTTTCCTGATATATAACCATTCAGTGACTTGAATAGTTCTGCTCCTGTGGTGTTGGTTGGTAAGGATAGCGCACATAACAAATCCTCATGCATATCTTCCTGATAAAGATATCGTGCATAAACAAGTAGTATTGCGTTGTTGTCGATATCTGTAGATTCGTCAACCTGGAGTGCGTACCACGGCGATGTATTAATCCTCTCCAACAATTGTGCTTCAATGTCTTCGGCTATTTCTTCAATGCGCCTTGTCACAGTGCTTGCTGACAAAGGCACATGCATTATCTTTTTAACAGCAGCCTCTCCTAGAAGCTCACGGCAAATGTCTTTAGTGGAGGGCAAGATTAATTCTTCACCGATGGTGAATGGCTTTTTCGCCTTAGCAATACGGTTAGCCACCAAAAATGATGCTCTCAATGCATTCTCATTTATTGATGTAGTGACCCTCAGAAATTTTTCCTGTCCTTTGTGCTCCCGTTTTTTTCTTTCAAAATACTCCAGGGGCTTGTCTTTTGATGTAGCGTGCTTGCTGTTCAAGTGGCGAAGCAGTTTTGACGGTTTCATTGACCCATTTGAGAGCCGGTCACCGCAAAGTATGCAGAGCGGTGTTGGTGCGTGGGTATCACCTGTCGCGATAAATCCATATTTTAAGTAGGACGTATGGTATTGTCTGTTAAAAGTTTTCTGTTTCTTTAATGTTGAAGGCTCTTCTGTCTCTTCAATGGACCTTTTCCCATTCACAATGAAGCTTTCTAACGACGTCTGTTTGGTACTCATTTTTGATAAATTTTAACACACAATTAAGTAACTGACTGTAAAGATTTAATGAGATATAGCTTAACTAAAAAAATACGCGTAGCTTAAATGAGAATAACTTCACTAAAAAAGAAAGCTGAATTAGCCTGGAGCTGCAAAG
This sequence comes from Diplosoma virens, assembly GCA_963680785.1. Classification (NCBI taxonomy): domain Eukaryota; kingdom Metazoa; phylum Chordata; class Ascidiacea; order Aplousobranchia; family Didemnidae; genus Diplosoma; species Diplosoma virens. Next base: position 32,670,527 of record OY796893.1, on the reverse strand, counting down.
CAGAACACGTACCAGAATTAACAAACAACTGAGATACTAAAACTGTACTGTTAAAAAACATAAAGCTGTGCTCTGCGTAAATGTCCAGGTTCAAGATCAAAATAACAATTCAAAAACTTCAGCATAACAAGGGCTTGTGATGTAATAAACCAAGGTTATGATGTGATAAAATGGCCTCTCCAGACAATCTCTGGATTGCGGATTTCGAGCTACGGAACAAAAGGGATTCCCACACTAATTAACAGTTCCTTGTGCGGACCGGCACCAACTGACCCACGGACCGGGGGTTGGGGACCACTGCCTTAAAGGGTTAAAAATAATAATTATAAATATTGTTTTTCTCAAATTTTGCATTTTCTATATTGCTTATCAAAAGCTCTACGTCCCCCAGAAAAAGATCAAGTGATTGACACGAGAATGGCCACCCCAGGTTGAAAACTTCTGGTCTAATGTATTTAGTAGTGACGAATACAGTATAAAAATTCTTTTTCGGATTTTTAGCGGGCCGCATAAGCGTTAAAAATTAAGATATTAAACAATTTTGTAAACCGATGCGTATTATACATCACATTAATTTATTAATATTAAAATTCAACTGAATATTACAATTATTATTAAAGTGTTTAAATTTTTTTGTATACTGTATTACTGTTACTAGTTTATTCAAAAAGTATAGCCTCTGTTCGACTTGAATGATCAAGAGGGTTGCTTTAATATCGAATCGGCTATTCAACTGATAGACAATCATCCTACCCGTAAATTTGCCAAATGTTTTTAAAATTTACCGTATGCGTGGTTGCTACAACTAGTGGTCAATATTTATCAAAGTTTTTAACCGCTAGGGATCAAATTAAAATTTTTTTCCAAAAAATTTAAGGAGATAACAAAATGATTGATTGATTTTATGTTGTTGTTTTTTCTGAAATCTACTTATTCATCTGTATAAATTATAGCAGGTTAATCTTTAAAACCAGGAAGTATTACCTTAATATACAATTAATATACAGTACTTAGTTGACAAGACCCAATTTCCGAAAAGTCCGCAACAAAACTAGCTAGTATACTCTTCATCTTCAAAGGTAAAATACAATAATTAGTAAATGCAGATTTAAGATAAAGCAAAAGTACTGACCGTAAGAAACTGAGAGCACAGTTTTTGACTTTATGCAAAGTAATTTATTCAGTCATACAAATAATAATATTATTTAGTAGAAGGTAACACATAAAATTAACCACTGTAACACGGTGATAGAGAAAGATAGTTTTAAAACTTCAAGCTCTTTAATTTTTCAGTAAATTTTTTAGAGCTATCAGATATATAATAAAACTTTAAACAAAAGTATTTTTTCAACTACTTCACCGTATTGAATGTAAATTATTGAATATAAGGTAAATAATATTAAATCAAAAAAATTTTTAATTAGAATCTTACTGTGACATAAGAAAAATTTTATTTGCAAATACTCTTTAACAATATTACATGTAATAGCAGCAAACCAATTAAATTAATTAGATTATATCACAAATCTAGATATTTAACGCCTAATTTCAATTAGGCATTGCACTCACTTTTAGTATATTTAATATACCTGGAAAAAATAGTTTTTCCAAAGTGACAATTGCAATTTTTTGTTACATTTAGCACAACCGTTATTTGTCTATTAGTTCTACGTGGTTCTATTTTCAAACTTGTTTGAACTGTTTTGCTTGTCGGTAATAGATTGATAAATAATTAAGTTGCAATATACAAAAAAAAACTACTCAAACTTTTTATTATGCCAATTTCTAATGCTAAAGTGTTTTATAAGTTTGTTTACACATCTTTGCAATATTTCCCTGGTAAAACAAAGCCATTTGCGTTTTGAAAAAAAAATATCGCTGACGAAACTTTGTCAAGTTTTACCGACCCCTCAATCAAACCCAGGTTTTTGTCCCAGAAGCAGGAACCCTAAGAGACATTCGGGAATAAGCATATATGAAACGATACATTGTTACTTGCTCTTTGTTTTCCTTTTATTGTTTAGGAAATGGCCTTATGCAGTAGAGTAGACCTAGTTTAAGCTTTGCATTTGTTCTATTTTAATGCCAAATCAGTTTGTGCTCAATTAGATCGTTCAATAATAAATATCGTTTTTAAAAGGCAATATTATTGATGATTTCATAAAAAAATTTTAAATATAATTCAGGATAAAATTATAAGTTTTATAAAATTATCTTATATTTTGTTTTATGTTTTCTAGGTAAGTTTTGGAATATGAACATGATGAATCAAAAAAAAGCAAAACTTCCAATAACTTTTGAAGTCGTTCTTTAAGCAGTTCTCTTCAAACACCATTGAAATCTCGATGCAAATATACAAATTTTCCACACATTTTGTTTTTTAGGATAATGATAAGATATACGGGGGTTCGAAACGTAATTTACTTTGGCTAGACCTAAAAAACAGATTTTGAGAGTCTAACGTAAAAAGTTTGTGAGATCAATTCGGATTCTAAAAAAGCTTAAAAAATACTTTGGTTATAGACTTACAGTAAATACTTTACATGGACAAACTACGGTCCCCGAATAAATCTGGTCCACCAAACCATTTATCTTAATTATGACGTTATTTTATAGCATTGTTTTCAACTGGAAGTAAAGATTTTATTAAAATGAATGTATTGTCTGTGCTCATCAGTGATGAAGGTCTTGAGACCGGTTTCGGGAACGATTTTTTGCGGTCTCGGCTTTGTGCTGAGGTCTCGGTCGCGGTCTCGTAATTTTTAAATTGGTCTCGAGACCGGAAATTTTTGGATATTTTTGTTACTTGATTATATTGTGATGAGTTTTGCAATATGTTTAAGTCTAACACTTAATTGACCAGCTTTGCAGCAATTTGAAGTGGTAAAAAGCTTTGAATCAAACTGCTACAATCTTTAGTTTTGAAACTTTCTTACGTTTATTCCAATAAAGATTTTTATTGTGATCAAGGCCATCTGTTACAAGTTCATCCAATTACACAAAAACTTTAAATAATTTTTTTTTTTTGGCAACAAACAAGTCTCGTAATGTTTTGAATGTTTCTAACCACACATTTGCCGTTAAACATACAGGCAAAATTAATCCGATTTTAGAAAAATCAAGTAACTTGATTATGTAAATATTTTTTAAAGCTATTTTTTTCATTTAGAAGACAAACTTTAACAGAAGAACAAAAAAATAATACAGGAAAACCAGATCTACAACAGCAAGATAGATTATGTAGCCTTAATTTAGCCAAAATACACCAGTAGCCCCAGAGAGCGAATATGGATTTTTAAATGTTGTTAGTTACAGTTACTCTACAGCTGGCTACCAATCTTAAAATTCAGCATGCCTACCCAAAGTTGCTCTAAAGTGTGTTTTAAATCAAATTAATATGATAAAAAAAATACCTTAAGGTTAACTAGAAGCTAAAGCTCCTAAATATTCAATTTAGAAACGCGTTAATATACGCAGATTTAAAAATAGGCTTCAATTGTGATAAGGCGGTGTTAACAATAGAGTTGCCCGGACACTTAAAGCGGGTAAATCAACAGAATAAAATAGTATATTTAAGGCCTGTGCAAACTCTTTTTTTCTTCTTCTTTCGGCCTTTCCCTTCAGTCAGGGGTGGCCACAGCGTATCATCATTCTCCAAACCGTCCTGTTTTCAACATCCGTCTCCTTTGCACCAACTTCCCCATATCTTCTTTTACTACATCTAAAAATCTTCTCTTTGGTCTCCCTCTTTTCTTCTTTCCTGGTAACTCCATTTCCATCATCTTTTCTCCTACATACTCTTGGTCTCTACTCATGACATGTCCATACCACCTCAGCCTGCCCTCCCTCATCTTCATTCCTAACTGTTCTACCTTAATGGTACTCCTGATAAACTCGTTTCTAATCTTATCTTTTCTCGTCACTCCCATGGCAAACCTCAACATTTTCATCTCTGCGACTTCCATCTCTTCCACTTGTTTCTTTGTGACTGCCAACGTCTCAAGTCCATACACCAGTGGTTCTCAACCCGTGGCTCGCGACGCACTTTTTTATGGCCCGTGAGCTCCTTCCCGAAATAGATTTGTTTTGTTGTTTTGTCAAAACGACTGCGTCTTTCCGTAAATTTCGTAAGTTTCTGATTCTATTGAGTGTTATTTTGTGTGATCGGAGATGGCGACTAAGAGAAAGGCTGAACGCTGCAGGGAATTCCACGAAGAATGGACAATGGACTATTTATTCGTTGAGAAAAACGGGAAAGCAATATGTTTGGTTTGCAATGTTACCGTAAGCACTCTAAAAAAATACAACATCAAGCGCCACTACCAAACGCATACGATATTTATTCTCGAACATCTGGTAGGCTCAGAACTTCGAAAATCCTGGATAACGAAAGCCTGCGAAGAACTTGAATACCGCAGAAACATGTTCAGAAGTGGCAACAAACGATTGAAGGATCAAACATCTGCTTTATTCGAGCTCGCTTTGTTGATAGCCAAAAAGAAAAGGCATATGGTGGAGGGAGAAGAGATTATCAAACCAGCTTTGCATATTGTGACGAAATATCTGGGTGACAAAGTTAGCACATTCGCAACTGGTATACCGTTGCCTGACAGCACGATGACCAGACGGGTGAAAATGATGTCAGAAGACGTGAGTGAGCAGTTGATACAATCTCAGGATGATGCTGTCTTCTTTTCAATTGCATTGGATGAGAGTACTGATGCTACAGATATAGCCCAACTAGCCATATTTGGGAGGATTGTGGATCAAAAATTGAATGCAAAGGAGGAGCTACTCGGTCTTGTCGCTATGGAGGGGCGAACACGAGGAGTTGATATATTGAACGCGCTCAAAAAATTTCAGTGGGACAAGTTGACCAGTGTTTGTACTGACGGAGCTGCAGCTATGACCGGATGTAACGTTGGATTCTGCGCTCAGTTAGAACAGTTTCTAGGAAGAACATTGCTGAAGTATCACTGCATAATTTATCAGGAATCGCTCTGTGGGAAGTCATTACAGATGAAAGACGTCATGTCAGTGGTCGTGAAATGTGTGAATGATATATGAGTTGCAGCTTTGTTTATTTTATTTATTTTAATCTCTATATTTATCCTCCTGACTCGCAGGAAAGCGACGGAGGCGCTAATACATAGGGTAGGCAATTACCCCGACCTGCTTCCGGAGATGCCAAGATATTACTGTCCGCTTGTAATTTAATAGAGATATGACTGTAATTTAGAACTGCTTTCCAGGACCACCAAGCCGAGGAATGTGCCGTAAATGGTCTTTCCCAAGGACACAACAGAAGAAGAGAACTTTGAAAAGAAGAGAATTTCGCCAATTGCTGAACGAGGTGGATGAACAGTACGGGGAACTCTTCTTCATACAGAAGTGAGTTGGCTTTCTCGGGGGAAAGTACTAGCCCGATTCCTCGCCGTCAAGGACCACGTGTATAATCTTGGTTGCAATTTCTTATGTGAGAAGAATATGCTTCCGGAAAAACGACAGAAGCTAAAAGATCCGTCATGGTTGAATGATTTGGCTTTCCTAACAGATATCTCAGGCCATCTGAACACGCTGAACAAACGCATGCAAGGAAAGCAGCAACTCGTAAGTCACCTCAATGATCAAGTGAATTTATTCCGACAGAAGCCACAGCTATTTCGTCATCAATTAAGTGAGAGATGCTTCGACAACTTCTCAGCATTAAAAGATAGAGTGGCGAAACCGGGCAAGAGAGTGGATGAAGATTTTTACGTTGACAAGCTTGACATGATGATTGAAAACTTTGAGCAAAGGTTCAAAGAACTAGACTCGGATAAAGCGAAACACGAAAATCTACTATTCATCAATCCGTTTGCAGTCGATCCTGGCAAAATGGATTTCGAAGTTCAGGAACTGATCGATCTTCAAAATTCAGCGGCGCTCAAAGCACGCTACGAGAAGTTATCGGTGATGGCCACGGGGCAGGACTTGGTGGACTTTTGGAAGGCCGTACCAGTCACAGCCTTTCCAGAGTTACAGTTATTCAGTGCGAAATTCTTCTCTCGCTTTGGAACGACGTATCGGTGCGAACAAGCTTTCTCTACAATGAAATTCGTAAAGTCGAAGTACAGAACTAGGCTCACACACGCACATCTAGAGGCATTGATCAAATTAACTGTTACCGACTTGCAACCAAGATTAGAAGATTTGGTGAAGAAAGTGCAGCTCCAGAGCTCGCATTGAAAAATTGAAAATGGAAAAAATAAAACGTTTCTTATTTTTGTTTTTATGTGTTTTTGGTTTTTTCTCTGTATTTAACTATTTTCGCGTGGCCCGCGACCGCCGCTCCCGAATATGATTGGCCCGCTAAATAAAAAGGTTGAAAACCGCTGCCATACACCATTGCTGATTTTACCACTAAACTGTACACATTTCTTTTATCCTAGCTGGTAACCTCCTGTCACAGATTACTCCCGATACTCTTCTCCATATGTTCCATCCTGCCTACACTCTCTTCTTTACCTCCCTATCACAACTACCACTTTCTTGCACTGTTGATCCCAATACTTAAATTCCTTTACTCTTGGCACTTTTGTATCCTCCATCTTCATTGTTTTGTCATCATTTCCTCCATTTATGAAAATATATTCGGTCTTTGACCTACTTACTTTCATCCCTCTTTTTTCCAATGCCTACTTCCAGGATTCTAGTCTCTACTCCATTTCTTCCCTGGTCTCTTTGCAAATCACAATATCATCAGCAAACAGCATCGTCCATAGTGGTTCTCTCCTTACTTCATCCGTTAGCCTGTTCATTATCGCTGCAAACAGAAACGGACTTAACGCTGATCCCTGGTGCAGTCCAACCTTAACCTTGAAACTTTCTGTAGTTCCTATTGCACACCTCACCACTGTTTCGCTTTCCTCATACATATCCTGTACTAGTTGCACATACTTTTCCGCTATTCCGGATTTTCTCATACAATACCACAGCTCTTCCCGCGGAACTCTGTCGTAAGCTTTCTCTAGGTCTACGAATACACAATGTAGCTTTCTTTAACCTTCCCTTTACTTTTTCATTAACATTCTTAAAGCAAACATGGCATCAGTGGTTCCCTTTCCTGGCATAAATCCATATTGCTGTTTGCTGATTTCTACTCTATCCCTTAACCTGGCTTCAATAATTCTTTCCCATACCTTCATTGTGTGACTCATTAGCTTTATTCCTCTGTAGTTTCCACAGCACTGTGCGTCCTCTTTGTTTTTATAGATTGGGATAAGCACACTCCTTCTCCATTCTTCTGGCATCCGTCCACCCACTAATAGTCTGCTGAACAGTCTGATTAAAAACTTTATCCCCATCTCTCCCATGCACTTCCAAACTTCTACTGGCAACTCATTTGGTCCAACTGCTTTACGTTTTTTCATCCTTCTCAGTGCATTCTTTACTTCTTCTCTACTGACACGATTTACATCTTCGTTAACCATTTCTGCTTCCTCTGTTCTAGGGTCTCTGTCATTTTCTTTGTTCATCAGTTTCTCAAAGTACTCCTTCCATCTCTTTAATACTGCCTCCGAATTTACCATAACATTACCGTTTTCATTCTTTATAACCCTCACGTGCTGTACATCTTTTCCTGTTCAGTCTCTCTGCCTAGCGAATTTGTACAACTTCTTTTTATCTTCTTTTGTTTCCAATCTAGCATACAAATTGTCATACGCACGTCCCTTCGCCATTGCAAATGCCTTGTTTGCCTTACTTTTCTTTTCTTTGTAGATCTTTTTTATATTTTCATCTCTCATTTTGTCCCATGTTTTCTTTGCCTCTTTCTTTTCTTATATTCTCTCCTGAACTTCTTCATTCCACCATCATGTCTCCCTGTCTCATTTTCGTTTCCCAAATGTCTCTCCCAGTACAGTTTCAGCTGTTTTTCTTAGCATTTCTGCTGTTTTGTCCCACTCATCAGGTAATCCATCCTTGCCTCCCAAAATCCTGGTCATCTCTTGTCTAAACGCTTCTTGACAGCTTGTCTCCTTTAGTTTTCACCATTGTATCTTTGGCTTTACTTTCTATGCTTTTTTTTTCACCATGAGAGCCATTTTGCATACCACCATACGGTGCTGCTTTGCACTGCACTCATTTATTATTATCTTACAACCATACATTTCCTTCAAGTTCCTCCTTCTGCACATCATATAATCTACTTGGGTACTATTTCCGCGAATTTTATACGTCACCCTGTGTTCATCTTTTTTCTTGAAATAAGTATTGACAATTCACAACAATTAATCCTTCCTTATTTCATGTTCCAGCACCGTACCTCCCCATTATTTCCTCATCCGCTGTTTTTCCTTTGCCCACATGTCCATTAAGGTCCGCACCTAAAACTATCCTTTCCTGTTTTGATACACTTTCTATCAACGCATCCAGATCTTGCCAAAAAATCGTTTTTCTCCTCCATGCTGTTGTTAACCTATGGAGCATACGCGCTTACTATGTTTAGGATTGACCCTTTTAACTCCAGTTTTGTGACAGTAAAAGTGCCCTAAAATGTCTTTCCCAAGGACACAAAAGCATTACACCGCGGCCGCTTCGATCACGATCATCACGCTTTAAGCATTCAAGCACGCTACGCAAAACCCGTTTAACAACCGGTTAAGATCTTGTGATCAATGAATTCATAGGCGTATGCATGGAAGAAGAGAAGGTCTGGGGTTAAAAAGCATTCATGAAAAGTAATGCAACAGATCATAGTACCATTAAGACAGCTTAAAAACTGTTAAACTAAAGTGAAGAATTTATTTAATTGAAAGAGAATTAAGACCAGAAAAAAGAGAAGAGCAAAAAAAATATTTACCTTACTTTACATTTGTCGGCAGCGTGTTTAAGCGGTTAATAACGCTGTGATTGATAGCGAATGTCATTGAAACAGTTGCGGTTTAAAGCCTACTCTTTCTACCTCAAGTAAAACACTTTATGGCACTTTCCCCTGCTTCGAGGTCTTAGTAAGCAGTTCTAAATTTTAATCATACCTCTCAAAACAAGTTAAAAAATTTTAACCGGACAGCAATATCTTGGCATCTCCAAAGCAGGTCAATGTAATAGCTTTACAAATGCTCTATGTATAGTAGCTCTGACTATTTTCTTTAAGTCAGAGAGTCAGGATAATAAAAATTAAAAATAATATATTAAGATCAAAAATAGATAAATAATTTTAATTGTTTTTTAAGTAAATCTTTAAAAGTGGCTCCTTTTTTTTTGCACCAGGCCTCCCTTTTGCAAAAAACATCACGGATTACAGTGATCGTGTTTTCGGCTCCCAACCGCCCTCCCCATAAACAATTTCTGCAAACGCCATTTTATGAATCTGATTGCTGATTGCTGAAAACAAAATATCAAATAGCTAATGTGACAAAGAAGACAAGGAGAAAAATAACTAAAACTGCTCCTATTTACCTATCCAAAGATAGACAAAAAATAAGCAGGGTTGATACAGAACGAAAAACCAGCAAGTGTCTAGCAGTTTTTACTCGTTTGCATAAGTCATCATTATTCTAGTCTTTTTGAAGTGATTGATTAGACTAAGTCATCATTATTCTAGTCTTTTTGAAGTCTATTCTATGTAAGCCAAACATAGCCAGCAAACACAGCACGCCAACACAGATAACCGAGCTAATTTATTTTTTGAACAAAGTTTGAACCATTCTCGTGAGAGCGGACCTTCAGCATTTTCAAGTTTGGAAAAAAATTTAATAAACATTCATTAAAAAATTTTTTAATTGCTTTTTTCAACCTTGTTAACTAGCGTGCCTTGTATATTTCAAATTTTTTCTGCTCTAGTTGAGTGGTTTTTTAAAGCGGGTTGTTTTATAACGCATCCACATTGAGTAAAACTCTTTTCAACATGATAGAAATGCTTGTTTAATTAAAATGTAACCTTAGAGTATTTAAGAAACAGCAATTTATTGTTTTTGGAATAATAAAAATTGGACTATTTTTGTGAAAGTTTTCAGTTTCGGTCTCAGTCTCGGTCTCAGTCTCGGTCTCGGTCTCGGTCTCGGTCTCAATGTTTGTGGTTTCGAATCCATCACTGATGCTCATCAGGCCAGTTTATTAAAGTTTAGAAAAAAATTGATCCGCAACGTAAAAAGCTTGCCCAACCCTGATACAAATATGTAGCATGTATAATAAACACATAGCTGACATCTTGCTGTTTTTGTAGCAAATCCATACAAGCCACTAAAAGCGCTGTTTGTTTATTTCTTTCTGCTTGATGCTTTTTTTCCTTGAAAATTGTATTTTGTGAAATATCTAAACATATAAAAATTATAAACTAATCCGATAAAAAATTTTCAATAACTGTAAAATAAAACCACTCATTTGGCAGGCTCGCACTGCAACTTTGATTTAATGTTATTTACTGTATTTAGGATTTATTAGGATTATTTACTCTATTTAAGATTATTTACAATATTAGGATTATTTACTCTATTTAGGAGTGACAAGAAGTAAAAAACGCACTAAGAACAATAAAAAAAGGTAAAGCAGTTGGACCAAATGAGTTGCCAGTAGAAGTTTGGAAGTGCATGGGAGAGATGGGGATAAAGTTTTTAATCAGACTGTTCAGCAGACTATTAGTGGGTGGACGGATGCCAGAAGAATGGAGAAGGAGTGTGCTTATCCCAATCTATAAAAACAAAGGAGATGCACAGTGCTGTGGAAACTACAGAGGAATAAAGCTAATGAGTCACACAATGAAGGTATGGGAAAGAATTATTGAAGCCAGGTTAAGGGATAGAGTAGAAATCAGCAAACAGCAATATGGATTTATGCCAGGAAAGGGAACCACTGATGCCATGTTTGCTTTAAGAATGTTAATGAAAAAGTAAAGGGAAGGTTAAAGAAAGCTACATTGTGTATTCGTAGACCTAGAGAAAGCTTACGACAGAGTTCCGCGGGAAGAGCTGTGGTATTGTATGAGAAAATCCGGAATAGCGGAAAAGTATGTGCAACTAGTACAGGATATGTATGAGGAAAGCGAAACAGTGGTGAGGTGTGCAATAGGAACTACAGAAAGTTTCAAGGTTAAGGTTGGACTGCACCAGGGATCAGCGTTAATTCCGTTTCTGTTTGCAGCGATAATGAACAGGCTAACGGATGAAGTAAGGAGAGAACCACTATGGACGATGCTGTTTGCTGATGATATTGTGATTTGCAAAGAGACCAGGGAAGAAATGGAGCGGAGACTAGAATCCTGGAAGTAGGCATTGGAAAAAAGAGGGATGAAAGTAAGTAGGTCAAAGACCGAATATATTTTCATAAATGGAGGAAATGATGACAAAACAATGAAGATGGAGGATACAAAAGTGCCAAGAGTAAAGGAATTTAAGTATTGGGATCAACAGTGCAAGAAAGTGGTAGTTGTGATAGGGAGGTAAAGAAGAGAGTGTAGGCAGAATGGAACATATGGAGAAGAGTATCGGGAGTAATCTGTGACAGGAGGTTACCAGCTAGGATAAAAGAAAAAGTGTACAGTTTAGTGGTAAGACCAGCAATGGTGTATGGACTTGAGACGTTGGCAGTCACAAAGAAACAAGTGGAAGAGATGGAAGTCGCAGAGATGAAAATGTTGAGGTTTGCCATGGGAGTGACGAGAAAAGATAAGATTAGAAACGAGCACATCAGGAGTACAATTAAGGTAGAACGGTTAGGAATGAAGATAAGGGAGGGCAGGCTGAGGTGGTATGGACATGTCATGAGTAGAGACCAAGAGTATGTAGGAGAAAAGATGATGGAAATGGAGTTACCAGGAAAGAGGAAAAGAGGGAGACCAAAGAGAAGATTTTTAGATGTAGTAAAAGAAGATATGGGAAAGATGGTGCAAAGGAGACGGATGTTGAAAACAGGACGGTTTGGAGAATGATGATACGCTGTGGCCACCCCTGACTGAAGGGAAAGGCTGAAAGAAGGAGAAGAAGAACTCTATTTAGGATTCCATTCTGTAGTTATACTAATATAAAAGAAGAACTAATTAAATTACATAGGTATTAAAAAACAGCAATAAAGTTATTTTAAATTTTTAAAAATTGTGGTTTTACGAGTATTTTGTAAATTAATTAACTATCAAAATAATTAATTTTATTATAAATCATTATGACATATCAAACAAACCCAGTGGCTCCCAGTCTTTTCAGTATCCGGGACCCTTTCGGTGATTTTGCAAAAGTTTGTGAACCTCTTTAATAAAACCAGATAATGCTGTTACATGGCTGCGGTCTCTACTGGAAAATAAAAAAACATTTCAAATATTGTTGAAGAGCATATGGAATACGTCATAAAAAAATTTGTAATCTGTCCTTACGATGAAATAGTAGTAGTTTTAGTAGCGTATACCGTATAATACAAAAGATGAAAGAAAATGTTGCAGAAAATAACATTGCTAATTAGTTTAATCTTAAACTAAATGGTTTCAAATTTTCGCTTGAATAAATAATGCAACTTTGAGTGTGCTCATTGAGCTAAATCTGTAAGTTGAGCCAAAGTTAAGAGAATTTGCTTTATATGCCAAATGAACTGATAAGTAGAATTTTAAAAAACGAAATACGGCAAACAAACTGTAGCCTTGGTGTGTTAATAATGTTTTTTGGAAGCGTAATCTGTGGCACGTATAGCCCACTTTGAAAGATTATAACAGCTGATTGGAGTTGTCCCAATTATAACCTGAAAGATTATAACACTGAAAGTAGCTCTTATTGGAATAGTTTAAATAAACTGAAGTAGGCAAACTTCACGTTTTTTCATTTCGACACTTGATTGATTAATATTGAGTTAAGCAAGGTTTTGTACAAACATCTCTGTGGTGCATCTTTATTTAGTTTTTAAATAAACTGCAAGAAAAAGCAAAAATACAATGACTCATAAGCTATTTTGTGTACCGATATGGGGTTACATGGAGAGAAAAAATTTCAATGTGTGATTTGTTTCCAAGTTCTCTTTAATAGCTCATGAAGTCTCAAAATTAAAATTGCATTTGCAAACTCTTCACTCAAATATTCGCAAAAAGACCACTTTTTTTAATGACAGCGATACTCTCTTAAAAGTATGAAATTTGATTCTGATAAAAATTTAAATAAAGCAATGCTAAACTTCTTGTGGCATCCATTTCTCGTAATCTTTACATTAGAAGCTGATAAAGCCATGTGTAAAAAATGGCTAAAATTGTGATTGGAAAGAAAGAAAACAAAAAATAGTCGAGAGTGTGGTTGCGTGGATAAGAGCGCCATGAATGATAGTGAATGTAATCAAAACGATTGTGGTTCAAAACCAACTTGCTCCATTCCGTTGTGTTTAATACTGTATTAACTAAAACTTTAATACTGTAATAACTAAAAAATAAAAAATAAAAATAAAAAAATTTCTGTTGGTTCCCGGTGGTTCTTCGAACAGCGTTGCAGACGTTTTCTTGCGAGTCGGCAAAATAAATATCGAAATATAAAAAAGAAAAGAAAAAAAATAGCTGCTATATCATTGATCAATACTCAACATGCTATTAAACTATACACTGTCTGGCCTACCAACCATGCCAAAGAAACCGTCTTGAGTTGAAGGATGACATAAGATTTGCTCCGTCAGAAATTTTTCCACGTATAGACAAGCTACTCAAAAACAAACAACGTAAAAGTTTTATATTGAATTTGATTAAATGACAAATATAATATACCCATGTTTGTTCATATGATCCGGATTTCATGTTGCTCTGTAGAATGCAGCTTAGTTGATCGCGTTGTATATACAAGTCATTTTTAGGTAGCTGGAGCATAGTCCTGTTTTTTTTGTTTGGCTTTAACTTATTTCTTTTATCTAGTGCATAAAAAACTCATGGATCTCCAATAATCACTCTGTGAACTGCTGGGGGTCCATGAAACCCTGGTTGAAAAATTAGGATCTAATCAAACAAATCTTTTACGAACTGAACAATAATCTAAATCACTTTTATCAAATACGCATAAAAAGTTTACTAAAACATTAAAACAAAACAACAACAAAATCGAAAGCAAATCTGGGCACACGAAATGGCTTTGTATGAGCAAAAAATATATAGGGCACCGTGTAAACTACAAGCGTTTCTAAAGACTTGATTTCTTTGTTATTCTCGTTTGTTTTAAAATGATTTTTTGCTTAAAACAATTTAAAAAAGTAATTTAAGGTTTATTTCTGTGCTTGATGCACTTATATCTGGACAATAAGCTGTCCTATATAAGAAGTTGGAACTGAGTAAATCGAAAAAAAATTTGCATTATATTTATATTTGTTATTGGTTTATATTTTATACTAAAAACGTTTAAAAAACGCTAAAAATTTATGTAATACACCTTTTTATTAGTTTAAATACAGTAATTCTGTAATATGGAACTCTAAATTTCTTCAAAGATTGTAGAAAGTTTGCCAGAGTCTAAATCTTTTATCTGATTTATCTTGCTTTATTTATTCTTTTTTTTTAGCGTAAATAAGAGAGTATTCAGTTGTACCGTATGAAAGAGCTCTTAAGAACTAGAAATACCTTCTTCATACCATTTCAAGCTACAATCTAACTATACAAAGACTAGCATTACGAAAATTCTTTACAACAAATTTTTAGCAGACCAAAATTGTGTCGGCAACGTGGTCGAGTCGTGCTTATGATCAACATGGTCTCGGTTCAAAACCCACTAGCGTCCTTCTGTTGTGTCCTTGGGAAAGACACTTTACAGCACTTTCTCCTGCTTGGTGGTTTTGGCAAGCAGTTATAAATTACAGCTATATCTTCATTAAATTACAAGCGGACAGCAATATCTGGGCATCTCCGGAGGCAGATTGGGGTAATTGCTTACCCTATGCATTAGCGTCCCCAACGCTTTCCTGCGAGTCAGGAGGATAAATATAGAGATAAAATAAAAATAAATTAAAATAAAATTTCATCAGCCGAAAATAACGTTCCTAGTCACAACGAATAAAATGAACGATGGAACCAAACAAAATACAAACTTAAACAGTACATTAACACACCAAGCACCAAACCAACTAGATTTTTTTTATTTTATTTTTATTTTTATCTCTATATTTATCCTCCTGCCTCGCAGGAAAGCGACGGAGGCGCTATACATAGGGTAAGCAATTACCCCGACCTGCTTCCGGAGATCCCAAGATATTGCTGTCCGCTAGTAATTTAGTAGAGATATTACTGTAATTTAGAACTGCTTGTCAAGACCACCAAGCAGGGGAAAACGCTATAAAGTGTCTTTCCCAAGGACACAACAGAATGGCGCAAGTGGGTTTTGAACCAAGACTATGTTGATCATCAGTGCGGTGCTTTAACCACTCGACCTCGCTGCCGACATACCAAGCAAGAGCCTAATAAGAGCCCAGTGGGTTCTACTTGATGGACTTCAATCTGGACATAAAAGATCTCAAAATTTTATGAAAAAATTGGACTATCATCAACACGCTTATGCAAATGTGGCGCAGATCAAACTACTAACCATGTGCTCAGATGCGCTGCTATTGAAATCAAAGGAAACAGTGCAAAAGTAGATAAGCCTTTCAGCGAATGGCTATCACACACTAACTTGAAACTTTAAAACCATGGAGTGTCCATACGCATATAAATAGGGAGAGTATTTGTCAAACAATGATTTTATTTGGAAAACATTTTGGTAATTTTATTTTACACCAATAAATAAATAGTAAGAGAACAAAAATGAATAGTTTGCTTTTTGGTTCATTAATTAGAAATTCTCTTTAACACAATCAAAAGTAAGATTTGCATTTCACCTTTTTCATAATTTTGCTTCACTTTAAAACCAACAAGACTAAAAAATTGTTTTATTTTATTTTTTAAATCAATTTGTCGCTCATGCTAAGGCTGAAGTCAAACGCTTACCTATGTAATATCAGCCTGTACTTGCAAACTAGTTAAAATTGTATTTACTTGCAAACAAAATTCTATTTGAAGATTATATAACTGAAGATGACTTGAACAGTATATAGTAGAAAGCTATATTCAATTGATATAAAGAATTTTAACAAGTTGTAGACTAATTCTCAAGTGCCAAACTAAAGAATTTTTACTTACAAACAATATAATATTTTTGACTTGAAACGTGTAAAAATTTCTTTGAATGCGGTTGCTTTCGACTTATATGCAATAACCTCCAACTATTTTTCAAATTCAATAAAAAGATAATTAATATTTTTCAAGCCGAAATCTATCTAAAGATATTTATTGGTTTCCATATTTACATGTTTCAATCTATCTTAAAATAATCATAAAAAATGATCTCATCTCACACAGTCCATTTATGAAATGAATGATGCAATGTTTTAAACTTCAAACATTTTTTAATTTTGTATAAAAAAATCAATTAGTCTGACGCGCAGTCAGTATTTCTGCAAATTCTTTTTCCGATAAAGTCGTCTGCCAAAAAGTTTTCTTGATAATTTTTTTCAATAAAAAATAAATCATTCAAATTAATTAAAGAAAACGATTCAACAAATTTTTTTAATAGTTATAACTTTATGACGTAATTTTCTGTATTTATATTGATTCACCTTTTACAAAATCAGCATTTCAACTTTTTTAACTGTAAAACATTTCAGAAACAGTTAGTTTTAAAAAATTTTATTAAGCAGACCAAATTAGAATAAGTCGACTTAAGCGCAAAAGGAGTTCCGCTAGGTTTAAAACAAAGCTACATAACTCTTAACCTAATTGAGTCATCAATTTTTGTATTTGCAGGCCGAATTTTTTAAACTTATTTTAAAGTTCTCCACACTAAAAAAGAATATTACAATTTCCAAGCATTCCAAGCAGTTTTCAATGCTCTTAATTGAGTAAATACACAAAACTAAGGTTAACAACAACGGGAAGTTTTCAGAAACTTCCCTTCCGGTAGTTGGAATTTAAAAGTTCAACCAAACGTTCTTGCAATATACGTAGGAAAAAAACACTTGCTTCTTAAAACACATTCATGAAAAAATGTTAATTGATCTAACAAAAAAACGCTCAAAGTTGAAACTAAAATTTAGCAGGAACAAAAAATTATCTTTAAAGGCCATTGCATCATTTTTCTCATGAATTCTATTTACGTCAAAATAATGAACTCGTTCGCAACAGTTGACCGAGATGAACTATATGCGACTTAAATGCAATAATTTCCAATGGAACTTGAAAGATCACCCAGACATCGTGTTAGCGATTGGACTTTACTCGTAAAAATCATTAATAAGCTTGGTTGGAAATTACCTCAAAGTAAAAGCGGCTTTAAGAATTTCGTTTCAAGGTCAAAGATTCATGAAGTGCATTCTAAATACAAGACTGCCATGATTTCCTTCACTAATATTAGTACTTCTCAACCATTTTAACTTTGTGGACGAGAACGTTTGAAAAATAATTGGTCAGAAAGAGAAATGTGTCTTTACTTCATTTGAAAAAAGCTACGACCTAAAAAAAGGCCTTCTTTTATTTTTTATTTTTATTTTTTTTATTTTAATCTCTATATTTATCCTCCTGACTCGCAGGAAAGCGACGGAGGCGCTATACATAGGGTAGGCAATTACCCCGACCTGCTTCCGGAGATGCCAAGATATTGCTGTCCGCTTGTAATTTAGTAGAGATATTACTGTAATTTAGAACTGCTTGCCAAGACCACCAAGCAGGGGAAAGTGCCGTAAAGTGTTTTTCCCAAGAACACAACAGATTGGCGCAAGTGGGTTTTGAACCGAGACCATGTTGATCATCAGTCCGGTGCGTTAACCACTCGACCACGCTGCCGACGACTTCACTTTAATTATGCGATAATTTTCTTTTTAATGAAGAGAAAACCTAAAAAAAGGTCTTCATTTTAATTTTGAAAAACCAGCTAGCCGTCCTCAGCTAGCGTCCGCTTTTGCTGATGATGCAAACTAATCAAAATAACATAGCTGCTTTTTGCATCTACCGAAATGACATCTCCCAGTAAAAGTGCATTGACACCTGTACATACGAAAAAGCTTTGCTACCACTAGCTGAAAAGTCTTGTTATATTTAGTGTAGAAGATATGAAGCTAAAGCAAAGAACCTGGATTTGATATTATCACAATTTAAAAATAAAACTTGAACAACTGTCGAGATTATAGTTTGATAAAAAGGAAACAAAGTTAAGAAAATTTACATGTCGCCATCATCGCTTGTTAGCTGAATTTTTTAGTTGTATCATAATAAACCATTGATTTATACAACATGTTTGACTAAACGTAAATTGTAAAGTTTATAGTTTCTACGTTTTGCAGATAATCGGCTTTGGAAATTCTTTTTGTAAGCAAAAAAATTATTGCTTAGAATTGTTTAAAGAAGAACTCTGCGAAGATGCAATGTAAAATACTAAAGTTAATCAGAGATATGCGAAACATTAAAATATTGTCGTTATTTCAAAAAATTTTGTTCAAATTTTTTTCAACAAATTAAAGCAACATTTGGCTGAGCTCATAGGCAGAGCAAGAAAATCGAGAGCAGACAGACAAAAATTGTTTTTTGCAGACGTGATTTGTCAACAGCAATGCTAAACTTAGTTTAGCTCTTAATCGTACGGGCCATTAGCGTAATTGGCCAGCAAAATACTTGCATTTTTTTTTCGCCGACTGAGTATCTCCGTGATGGAAAGGGCAGCATGCAACTCAAATTTAAAATTGATCACGTAACTCCAGCGGCACGAAGACTGATTGCATCAGAGAAAAAGTGTTGAAAGTGTATTTTTAGCTTGGCAATAAATTAAATGTAACATTAGCCGTGATTTAATTGGAAAAATGTGAGGCCGGTAACGGCTGAAAATTGTTCTGAAATCCTTAAAACTTTCCAAAGGCGGAAGCAAAATGGGAAGCGTGAGGCAGAGCAAGCCATTTGTTTGAAGCTAGAAAAAGCCAGTGTAGCAGATTAGTACTTTGAGACCTGGCACTAATAAAAGTTTATGTTTCGTTTTGAATAACAAATTTCACGTTTCAATGAGTATTGTTTTAAATAGCTTTGGAATATTGGAATAGCACCTTGGAGTTGTATTAATCGGGCAGTTCTATATTTTGGCATTTTTTTAGTGATTGTAGTAGCACAGGAGTAACGCCAGATTATTTTTTCTAAATCAATAGTAGTTTTTACTTTAAAATAAGTTCAAAGATCTTTTGATTTTTAGAATAGAGAGAGATAAAAGATTTTTTAACTTTTTTAAACTACAAAATCTAAATTAGAAAGTTTAAACAAATTACAAGCCTTTTTATTTAAATTATATTATAGTGCTTTTACTACGATTTATGTTTAGAGCTCATTATTATATCAAAAAAGTGTGATAAATATTTGTACCATTTTCAATTTTACTTCAACAGCAAATAAAAACAATTACTTTAACATTAAAACAAGATTTAAAATTTATTTTTGTTTTTTCTCATTTTTTTAATTCTATTTTTAATTTGTTTTTCTTTATTTAACTTTAAGAAAAGCTTTACATTTTGGTTTTAAGTTACTTACATTCAACATAGTTTCAAATGAAAAACCTACTATCTCAAAAAACTGTTCTTTTCAGTACCTCTATTTTAATTAACGTAAAAAAATTTTTTTTATCGTACATTTACTCCATAAATTTTATAAATAAAAAAATATTAAGAATTTTTTAAAATTTCTAACAACTTTCTTCGATTTTTATAAAAACAAGATTTTCCAATCAAGTCTTTTAATTTCTAGAAAAACCTTGATCGAGTTGATTCTTTGGCAAATGGTTGTATCGTGATATACGTATTGATTGATGGGGCCAGACAGTTGTGCATTGGGCGCTGAGCAAAACTGAAGTTTGATATAGCCTAGGTTATTTGAAGTAATACCCAATCACGATTTAGCTTGTGTTAGCATTTAAAGATTGGTTTCAAGCTTTCGCAAACGAATTTTGACATTAGCATAGCAGCATTTTTTTCCATTGCTCTTGTGCAGTAAAATTGAATGCAAAACGAGACTGAAAAACAATTAACAACTCTATTAAATAAACCGTTTTGAAATAATAAATTTATTTCAATTTAATAGTTGCTCCATTTAAATAATTGTGAATCTATACTCGCTTCAAAGTTTTACTTTGAAACCATAAGTTAATGAGTGGTTTAGTTTTTTATTGGCTTAGATGTTACTTACTGATGTTAGAATTGTATGATAGTTAATTGTTGATAATTTGAAGATTTTCATGCGAAATCAATTTTTAATCTTACTTAACGCCGAGAAAGTGATCCAAGAAAATAATCAGCAATGTTGATGCTGATTGCTATAGACACGTCTTAATTCAACTTTTGGTCTCGTCATGTTGCTGGGCCTTAGGAAAAGAACTTACGACAGTTTCTTTAGTTTGATGGACTGAACAAGCAGTTATAAATTACAGCCACGTAGATATTTAGCTGGTTTGGTCCGAGTTCTTCGCTACTGCAAGCCACTGTTTAAAATTAGTTCAACTTAAAGGCCGAAGTAGATTTACAATTATTAGACTAGAAGACCAAAAAGTGCTGCTTTTCAAGTTAAACGTAAAAAAAAGACAAAAGAAAGTTTCAAAGAGCAAGTAAAGTTCTTTTGTTAAGTTTTTAATAAGTTTTAAAAACATAGCATTCCTTTAATGCAAACACTAAACAATATCCTAAATCGTTTGCTCTAATTGTTATAAAAGCAGGCACTCTTCCTACAATAATCATCAAGATTTAGAACGTCTAAAATTGTTCAGTGAACTACAAAAGCACGTCGTAAGTCACATGTAGTTTGTGGACCAAAGTTCAGATATCAGTTTGATAGAAAGTAAAAAATCAAATAAAAAATAATGTTTTCCTTGTACCAACAAAGTAGAAACTTGATATACCTGCTGCAAGTTTACAGTTAAAATAAATACTTTTTTGTATGCTAAGTCAAAGCAAAGCTTCTTTATGTGATAAAAGACTGGATTAAAATTATTGATTAAAAAGTTGATTGGCGAAGTTATGGCAATACAATTTAGAACCTTTAAACTTTCAAAAAAAAATAAAAATTTATGAGTCATTATCTGTCATCGCTCCCAACTCCAAAGCAACTTATTCGGAGCAATCGTGAGTGCCCGGCACGCGCGCGTATCTCCGCAATGCCAACTCGTGACTTTTTGTGCAAATAGGGAAGTTAAATTGAGTGCTTTTGTTAGTTTTAAAAAATTAAAATTCATTAAACAAAGTCAAGTCGAAGACATTGCTAAAAATTACAGGAAAACTATCTTTTTTTCAGACATTGTATCGTTGTAATAATTTTTCTGAAGCAGCTGTACAACTATTTAAAAATGACGACCGAACAACCAGAAAAAATGCGATCGACTTGGTCCCGTGCTTTGGAAGTCATTAAAAACTCTCGGTTTTTGGGTGGTAAATGTTTCTTCTCTCAATTAATATATAAATATTGCTGATAAATAACACACAAGTTTGGTAAAAACTAGTTTTTTGTTAATCATGTTATAACTGCGAACTGCTGTAGAGTGGGTGAAACAAATAAAAAACAAAAATAAAAGAATTTTTTCAGAGAAAAAAGTTTTAAAAAGTAACAAAAAGAATCAAGATAAAGATTAATGGCAATAAAAAAGAACAAACAAAATTAAAAAGAAAAATGTTATTTTGACGGTTTTACAGCGATGCCGATCAAAACTTGAATGATTCAAAACCAATCAAGGCAAAAGTTTTCTGGAACTTATTTTCTTAGTTATTTCCGGTATATACTGTCTGTCAAGATCAATGTAAAGCAATCGTGCTGCAATGACGTAGCATGATTAAAAGATTTAGAGGTGAATGCAAAAAGTTGTCATTAACCGTTTTCAACTTTCTTGCAAAAATTATGGTCTTGTTTACGCTATTTAAAAAGTGTAACATCATTTCTTAATTTAGACATTTTAAGCATAGGTATCAGTTTATGAAATCAAGAAAGCACTCTTATTTATTAAATAAAGCCTATTAGTCGCAATTTATTTTTATAAAAACAGTAAACCTGTCAAGATATTTTAGGCCTTGTTGAAAATTTGCTTTCAATTCACTTTGCTGCTTTTTTGTTTATACTGAAGCTAATAAGCTTTGGAAATTTCTTTTCTGTCTAAAAACAGAAAATATTGAAGTTCAAGCATAAATAGAAAACGCAAAACATTGCTTCATACTAACTTCCCAACAAAAGTAGAAGATAAATGTTACGGTTTTACATGCAATAAATTTTTCATAAAAATTTATCAATTAAGAGTATGAATGGTTTTGTTGTCTTTGCAAAAACATAATATAGTTTTTTTTTATAGGATCGGTGAACAAAAGAGTATCAAGTCTTGAAGATGAATCATTAATAAATGATGACCAACTGAGCGAGAGAGTAGGTTTCTACAATTAACAAGTGCTTTTTTTCAATTTTTTGTATATTAATTTTAAAATTTGCAGAACGCAATTTTTAAAGTGTTGCAAAGTCAACTTAAAACTGTAAAAAAGTTTCATTGCTGTCTTTTTTCTTCTTACTTTTACATCTTTAGACTCAAGAAAAAGATTCAATGTTTAATAGTTATTTAAACCATCATAACTTTAAAACAACAAAAGCAGTACATTTACATAGTATTTAATTGTATTAATTTCTTTATTTGTTTTAAGTCTTTTAATTATATTTTAATTGTTTAGGAAAGCCGTACTTAAGCGATGATAATCAAATTTAACACTTAGATTAAGTACAAAATTTTCGAAAGTCTTGCAAAACAACAAAAACGTGCTGGATTGTATCTGAATTTAAAATTAAATTGACGTAAAACATTTAAAACTTTGCTTTAAGTAATGTAGTTTGCAAGAAAAAAATAAGTTCATAAAAGAAAGGTTTATCTTTGATGCTTAAAAGCTTATATGATACTCGTAAGAAGAGAAGTATGAAACAATTCTGTTAAGCTGATAGTATGTATTTTTTTTTAGGCACAAAACCAGAACGGAGATTTTCAAGTAGTTGATTTGTCATATCCTCCAAGAGAAAAAATTCTCTCCAAGGTATTAAAATATTACTATATAATTCATTAATTAAAGTTCCGTTTATTTCAAGGACAAAAACTTATAAAACCGTTTGCCGTAAAGATTTACAAACCGTTTATTCAAGGATTAGATTTTAGCTTGCCTACAAGTTTTGGTTTTAAAGTGAAATATAAAGATTTTTGACCAGATGGATGAATGATTAAAGCCTCCAACTTCAACTTCATGGTTCAATACCAAGTTGGGTCGGTCCTTGCACTTAAAAATATGGCTCCAGTTCTCCTCTCTTTTGTCATAAAAAGGGAAAGCTAGAGTAAATTTTATCACGTTCCCGACAGACAGCACTAACGAGTACCATCAGTGGCATTGGGCATCACGCACCCAGCACCCGAGCTTATTTCCCGACCATGGTTTCGAGTTTTGAACTCTCATCAGGGACAGTCAGTCTGCTTACTCCGGCTATGTTGGCAGAGCTAATCATATCTTCTATCGGTGCTGCCATGCATTTGATAGCAGCTCACAAACCTTATTTTGGTTGAGACGAATTCAAATAAAGCTTAATTTTTCTAAATTTTGCCTACTAATCTAAAATTTTAAATCTTGCTATCTTCTTTAAACACATTCGTACACAAATGCACATGCATATGCATACGCATACACACACACACACACACACACACACACACACTATAGTAATGCTTTCTTTATTGTGTAAAATCAGAGTAGATAATTTTTTAATTTAAAATATTGGTTTTAAATTTTTTAATTAAATTTTCGGAAATTCTGACAAACATTTGCTCACATAAATCGCTACAAATCTTTTACTTTTTTTTAGCTAACTGATCTGATTTCGGAAATGCAACATGAAGAAACTGGCCTAAAGACATTTGACCACGTATACCACGTAAATGAACAAAACGAGATTATTGAACAAAACGGTTTAGCTCTCGAAGACGATGTTGACAACGAAGAAAGTAATGAAGAAGAAAACGAAAAAGAGGAAGTTGATGAACTAAGCGAAGCTGAAAATGACAATGAGGATAATCCTGATGACGAAGAAGATTGCGGTGAGGAAGCGGATGATGAGCAAGAAGAAGAAAATGATGAAGAAATCAATGAAGATATTGATGAGGAAAATCAAGAAGAAGAAGGAGAAGAAGAAATAGAAGAAGAAGTAGAAGAAGTAGAAGAAGAAGACGAAGATGAAGCAGCTATTGATAATGAAAGTGATGATGATGAATACAAAAATAATTACGATGAACTGCTTGAAAACGAAGAAGAACAAGAAGAGCCAGAAGAGGAAGAAGTTGATGAGGAAGAAGAAGAGGCCGATGAAGAAGATGCAGAAGAAGCAGAAGAAGAAAATGAAAACGAAAGCAACAATGATGAAGAGGAAGACGAAGGAGGTGAAAGTTTTTCATTTGATGACGAAGATACAGTTCAAGTTCCAAAAGCATTTAAATCATCCGAAGTAATAGACTGGTTGACAAACCATTTGGAAGTTGATACGGAACAAGGTAAAGTCTTTCCTATTATTTTACTTTTGGTATCCAATGATCTTTTCATAAAAAATTTAAAAAAAGAAACTTTGATTAACTTTTATGATTTAATATAGTTTAGTGAAAGCAATCATAGTTTCAAGTGATAAAAACTTGTGCTTATTCAAGCAAAATTGGTTTTACTCTTTTGATAAAAAAACGAACATTGACATTGACATTTAAAGGCAATTTGTCTATATTCCTTTTTTTGTAATTGAAAAAAAAGTTTTTTCTTAAGTATAATTTTCCGCATAAATGATCTAGGGCTACTACTGTTTAATTCTTTGTCGAGCGCAATGTAATTTGTCAAACGCCCGGATGCCATGTTCTGTCAGCCATATTTCAAAAAATTGCTATAAAATAAAACTTCAAATGCAAGTGCTTACGTAATGCAATTTATCTGAAGATACTTCTTTGCCACTTATTTCATGTTCGGGCGCAATGTGCCAGACAAATCTTGATATTGTATCTGCCTTTTACGTTGTCAAATCTGTAACTATTTTTGACGTTTCTGACCAGAACGTGGCGGTAGTGGGTGGTTCGGAGGCGTGCTTGATTCAGCCAACCAGAATACAGATTTACAAAATACAGAGACAAATCATATACCATCGGTTATTTGTTTCACAATTGGGTGCGCTCGACGGAGAGTTAAATACTAACGATTACCAAAAAACAATAAATTCGAGAAAAATTCTTTGTTGGGTAACTACAAGTATAAAACGTTTTTAATTTAAAAAAACTTTCTTATTTTTTGAGAAATTTTTTAATAGCGTTTTAAAAATGACAAGATTTACTATAAATAAAACTGATGATAAACCACTAAAAATGTTTGGATTAATTAACATATTTTATATACACACTAATACAGATTTTGTAAACATATGCAGTAATTTTAGTTTTAATAAAAAAATAAAAGTTTAGTTACAAGTTGGCTTACAAAATCAAAAACGTTTACTTAGTGCTCGAACTAGTTGTTCCGGCAGGTGTGGTATTATTTAAAGCCGTGCCCCTTAACTATCATTTCACTATCCTCCTTCAAAATCTTTTAGTCTTTAGTTCGTTTTTGTCAGAAAAATAGAGATGTAATTAAAACAGATGCAAATACAAAATGAAAGAAACAATGATAAACAGGAATTTAATTGATAAAGAAAATCTTTTTCCCTTTTGTCTCTTAAACTACAATAAACTTTTTCTTTACTTACTTGGTCACTCAAATTAAGTGTTGTTGAAATAAACATGTAGAAGCCATCATCAATTGTTTCTCAATATTTCAAAATTGTTTCAGTAGACGTAATAAATCATTGCAAATTTCCGTTTTTGGGTATTCTGGTATTTTTATGCAAATACATTTTTTGTAACAAAACAAGATTTTTTCTATCAATAATATTTTTGTAATTTACTGTTGGATAAAATAGTATTTGAGGTTTACAAAGAAAATTGACGCTGTAAATATAGAGAACCACCACTACCCTATTGTTTTTGGAGGAAGGAAATAGGGACGTAACAGAATTTTAAAATACACTAGTAACATAATCACTAACGACAAATTTATAAAATTTTGTGACATTTCCTAAAATTCATTTATTCGTCATTGATCTTATAAATTGATACCGAATCTTGTTTAGTTTTTGACAGGCACCCCAAATTTTTGGGTATTTTCAAAATGTTTACTTTTTATCACTTAAATATTTTCTGTGATTTCTACTAGAAATGGCAGAATTAAAAGACAATTGCGATGGGAGTGGATAATTAATAGATCAAACAGATTAAACCAAATTGCAGTATACAGTGTAAATGATTGACAGCTGAAGTTAAAAATCTTGAAGAATAAAAAGCACTTACCTTTATCTTAAATTTTGTGAAAATTAATGTGGTAAAAACAATCAATTAGTTTTGTTTTATTAGAAACAAATGTTGTAATCATTCTCAAAAATTTTTTCCGGGCTTTTATATTTTTTGAGATACAAACAATCAAAACTTCAATAGTTTGATATTCCTTCCAAGCTGTAGATTTCTCTCAAAACCACAGCTAAACTAGGCTTAAATATGAAACAACAATTTCCGCATTCATTTCCTGTATCTACTGCAAGATCAACAGCTAATCCAAATCTCAGCAGCGTAGAATACAGCGTTGTTGTTGAAAAATAATCAAAAACTTTTCTTTCAATTTTAAACATGTTTATACTATACGTAACGCCTAATGTTGTTAGTTGAGTAATAAAATTCTTTTTGGTCAATCAGGTAAGATTATTTTGATGTTTTTGATTGTTTTTACTATGAACACTACATCAGTATCACTGTCCAAATCAATTATGATTAATTAAAAGCTATTCTCGTTTTCTTGAGTTTTGTGCTATTTAAAACTTTGCGGCAGTAAAAATCAAATGTTACATAACCACAAGTTCAGCAATTTTTTTTATCGTGTAAAAACAACTTTAAATTTGTTTACGCTTAATTTTTGACACGTTTTTGAAAATGATTTGAATGATTACTTTTCTTTATTTCTTATTTAGAAGCTTCTCATTTAGCAAGCATGCTTTGCAAAATGGGTTTCATTTATCCATGCAATATGGCCTGGGACCTGAGAACAATTAAAATAACCCGAAATGACTCAAAAATCTTAAAGTTACAGGTAAGTTTTAGAATTTAAACATAATTTCGTGGATGTAAAAAGTGGTAGCGACTCTTCATTCACTAGACATTCTATTTAGACAATCTATGCATAGGCCATCGGCAACTTCAGGACTTAGTCGCTACTCGCGCTCGTGTTTAATATTGATGCGACAAGTTGCTAATACACTACAACTAAACAGTAGATTATTGCTGTAGGTTAAAGATAGTGGCTAATATTTTGTAATAATTTAAAATGCATGGTGGCTAAAACTATAAACTGTTAATTATTCACTTGGGCTGCTCGAACTGAGCCCGAGTAATCAGAGTGGCGGAGTCGCTTCTGATTTAGGCAGTAAATAAATATAGCCTGACACAATTGTTTTAAACCAAAAAACTATCCTCTTTCTTTCACTATTCTCGTATATATTAAACAAAAACTTATCAATATTATTTAAACTAGTGATTTGTGGTACAGAGTTTTAAAACTCATCTCTAAGCTTTTCTTTCGGAGGAGTCTCCTGACGAGTATCGACGAAAAGCTTAGAGATGAGTTTTTTGTTGGTTATGATCAATACTTATAACTTAAATTACTTTAGACTTCAATTAGTTTTATTATCTATAAAAAATATATTACCCAAAAATTTATAAAAGATAGTAGCACAGTATTTTTATCATTTAAACTATTTCATTAAATTAAACTCTATGTAAAAGTGCTTGAACTTTTTTGTAGCAATTTTTGGGGTTTTTTTTGTAATTTCAAAATAAATATTTCATTCATTAAACTTCTATGAAATTTTTTTGTATTGCCTGAGTTGATTGAACTATTTCTAAATGATAAATCGTATTGTGCTGATATCTTTTCTAATTTTTTGAATGCTAAAATTTTTCTTTCTCTCGAAATAATACATTACTACAAAACATATTTCTCATAGTTTTTGTCAAATTACTATGTTTTTTAAATTGATTAAAAGCATGAAACAGCTCTTTTATCTTTTTCTGTTTAAAGCAAAGAACTTTTAATTTTTTTAAATCTTTGAATATATTTTATTATTTAATCTACACTATTGTGTAATTGAAAATGCATTTTTATTTAACAGACTCAACAGTATTGGCCAACTGAAGGGCATATTGCCAGTGAGACAGAGCATGGTAAGTAAATAGTATTTGTTTTTTGACTCCTCTGTAATACTATTTATAATTTTGTATAATTTCTCATTTCTTTGTTTTCTAAAAAAAGTTATCGTTTTAGTGGTAAATTTAATAAACTTCTTTAGCAAATAATTTTATCTTGCAAAACCTATTTTTTTCATACTTGATAAAGCTTTTCAATTATTTTTAAAAATGTATCAAATATATTAAAATCATAACAATGATAAAAAAATTAGAATTAATTTAAAATTAGCTATTAATATAATAATTGCTTTAAAATAGATTATAGTTAATGCAAAGTTTTTGTTCTTCGTGAAGTACAGTGCTACAACTACAAAGAAAAAATGCTTTATTAAATAACTAAACATTGAAAATTTCAAAAAATGATTGTTTAGCTATCATAAAACACTTTTTTGCTTATTTTTTATTACTATTTATCTTTTTAGCTTGCAAGAGAACGTCCGGCGGGCTATACTTAGGGCAACCGTTAAGCGATTACCCCGAGACGCTTTGGAAGACAGCGAGATATTACTATTTCATTGAAATTTTTTATTTCATATTTTAGTTTTTTTCTATTTTAAAGATACGAAGAAAATTGGAAATAGATTTTAGAGTATGCCTATTATCTGTTTGCGAGTCTTTTAGGTTCATTTTACTTTCATGAGAGCCCTTGCTAATAGTTAAAGCAATAATTCATCCAGCAACTTTTGAACTTTAATGCAACCAAAAAAATATACTTTTTTATTTATAAGCATTTATAGAAAGCTTTTAAAATAAAGACTGTTTGACTATAAGATATTTTCTTCATTGTAATCATATGAATCAATTTTACATTTTTATTTGTTTAGCTCGTCATCTTTTAGTTCGGCAGTCTTGTAATTATGGAGTTCCGTTTGATGATTATGAAACTGTAAGTGTTTACACGTTTTTGTCAGTAATTCGCTATGCTTTGTAAATAGCTATATTCTTTTTCTGTTTTGATACTAGAACAAGAGAAGCAGTAGTAATCAAGTTTATACAGCTTGATTAACACTTCATAACCGCTATTTTTGTAATAATAAATGTATGGATAATGGATGGACACATTTTGTTTTTAAGTTAAATACATTTACATAAGCATCTAGAGCAGGGCTTCTCAAGCTTTTTTGTTCTTCAACCCCATTTTAAACCTGTGGCAAATCTTGGGACTTGTTCGAAATTCGCGGGGCATTTAGACGAGATTTCTTGATTTTCGTCCCCAAATTTAAGTGTTCTCTAAAAAAAAAAGGTTTTCACTCAGAATCAAGCTCCGATTTGCCGATTTTTGTCCCCAAATTCTTTGATTTCTCGATTCCATAAGCAATAACTATATTTTTTTGCAATATGTTTTGCGGCACAAAGCACAATACAATGGGGTCGCGCCCACAGTTTGAGAAAGCCCTGATCTAGAGTACTTTTTAAAGGATGTTAAAAAAATATCGTTAGAAAAAACGTTAATAAATGTCAAGGGTTTATTCTCGTTAACTTGCTCTAGTATTTCACATTTGCGTGTATTTCATAAAACACTTGTTTAAACAATCTTGGTTTATTTGATTTCTTTTTATATCAGGATTATTTAGCGACGCTAGAGTCATTACTGAGTCACAAATGGGAATTGTTAAAAAACACAGCTGATATGCAAAAACGGTGAGTTTACATTGAAAGATAGTGCATATAATAGTCCATAAGCGTATGGGAAAAAAAGAATTTGAAGGTGAAATGATTTTGCCTCAGTTTCACCCGACGATACCCCGAATCATGATTGTATTATTTAGTAAAAAAGCCGAAGTAGTCTATAAGTTTTTTTGCAATTAAAAAGTAAGTTTTATGCTTTGAAATAATCATATGTGACTCGAGAAATATTTTTATTGTTAAATAAAACGTTCTTCACATTGAAATAAATTATGTAGGCACAAAAGAGCTTTCATCTGCAAAAAAAAGATTTTTACAGATGCAGTTTATATCTCGAGAAACATATTTAACTGTGCAAAAGTTCAAATTGGGCGAGACATTTTTTTCGTTGCACGCGAAATGAATCAGCTTGGAGTCCAGTGCTCTCCTTCTACCCCACTTCCTATAGCTTCTGTATAACTGATTGACTCTGTAATCTATGTAATTAGTTATGTAATTGATAGCAATTTTACTCAACACAATGGCAAAAAACTAAAATCCTCATTTAATTAATTTTTTTTTTTCTTCAAAGTCTTGTTTGCTGAGAGAAATTTTTGAAATAGCGAACCTTTTATATTGTTTTGTTTTTTTTTAATTGAGTAACATCCCCTTGGTTTTTTTTTAAGTTAAAGTTAGCTTTAATCACTAATGCTACTCTTAATTTGGTAATATTTTACAAATAAAAAATATGCAGCTTGTATTTTATGCAGTTCATAGATTTATTAATACTTTAAAGCAATTACAGTACAACTGAAGTGTACTATTAAACTTTTATTTTAGTATACTAAATTTTTCAAAATTATTTCTTATTGCTTTTTTCACATTAGAGCAACTTGAATTTTTTGTTTAAAAAAGTGTAATTTGCTCATTAAATGATTGTAATCTCAACATATTAATTAGAAATTGAGATTTCTACTTATAAATTGTGTAAAAAAATAAAGTTTTTGTTAAAAATATAATCATTAATCAAAATCACAAAATCAGATTTTTAGAATTTCGAAATTTACACTTTTTCAGAGCAATGGCAGAATGCATTTCCCTTTCCGAGCAATATCTTACATCTTGGCAGGACTACGCATATTGGAGAGTTTACAGACCTAGCACGTTTGTTGAATGCTCAAAGAGCACGAACCCCTATGAATGGGCAGTGTGCCTGCGCGGTTTAAGTCGAAACATGCCTTCTTTTTCTGGAACTGAAATTCTTGGTAAAAAGATCATTGATTATCTTTCGTTTCTTAATTTTACAAATTTTGAAGTGTACTAGCTTACTGTAGTTACTCTAGTTTGCTCAAGTAAAAATAGACAAAAACATAAATTAAAAAATAATGAAAAGGTCTTTGTTCTATTGCTCTTGATTTTTGGCCTCAACTTACTTTTCAACTAACAACTTTTAATATAATTAAACAAAGCCTGTAAAGGTTGGTCAATTTTTGTTTGTAGAGAAAAAACCTGCAGACGAAGAACCGACAGAAGAGGAAATAGAGCAAGCTTTAAAGAAAAGCTGCAAAAGGTTTTCCAGCTTTAATTCTTTAAATCTATTTTCATGATTGTGAAAATTTGTTAAGTCTTGCAATTGGTTAAAAACTTCAATGTCATTCTGTTTGCTTGTTATTCTTTTATTACAAAAAACGAGTGTTTTTGTTAGTGTTTGTGTTGGGGGAGAGGTGTTTTTGTGCATTTTTTAAATTAGCATTGGATGTCACTGTCTTAATTAAAAAAGAGTTTCGATTCTTCAAAAGCTGTTACACCAATTCAATGCAAACAAATTTTATGAAAAATTATAAAGCTTAATGGCAACAGTTTAAATAAGTAAAATAGACAGCACTTTGTGTATAACCGACCGTAATAAAAAGCATGTTTTCAGGATAATAACTTACTGTGAAAAAACAGCAAGAATCGATCCATTCATTATTCAAAACTATTCGCAAAGCAATCCATGGTCAAACGAATGTGTTGTGATCAGGTAGGTTAAGACATGAACTTTAAAAAAAACACTGACTGCGTTGTCCAATGAAATGTTTTTCATCTGTATGCATAAACAACACCAAATTTATGGTTTTTTAACGTTTTAAACAATAAAAACTGCAACACTCTAAACAACTAAGATTAATCTAAAACATTTAAATACTGCAACTGTACGCGTTCAAAGAATCTTGTAATAAAATTTCAAATTTTAAATTCAAATTAGCTTGTTGCATATTGTCAATAAATTAATTTTATTTGGCAGCACTGAAGTTCCAAACAAAATTCGATGTGACAGCTGGGAGCTTGGTCTTGATTACCTGCTGAGAGATAAAATTGGAAAAGATTTATTTGGACAACATCTGAAGCAAGAATTCAGCTTTGAAAACATTGATTTTTACAACAGAGCTGTTCAACTACGCTACGCTCCGCAACGTCAAGTGGAGGAGCTGGCTCAGTCTATTTTCGAGTAATTTGCAATGGTTTTGAGAGTTAGAATTATTGGACATAGGACTAGACTTTTCTTTTTACAAATTAACTTCTTTTGTATTAATTTAATGAAATCAAAACTTATAAACAACTTTTAAATAAAAACAATAAAAGTTATTTCTGCACTACCGTATATCTTCATGTATAAAATTCACGTCATTTTGAGCCCGATTTATCAGAATAGCATTTAGTTCATGTGTAAGACGCAGACATAACTTTTGTTTTCATTTTACTTCCTATAATCACATGTTTCTAGAGTATATCATAGTCAGATCGAATTTGACAGATCGGATTTTATAGAAATTTGCTGTAAATGTGACTACCGGTACGCCTTGTAAAAATTACCGGTAATTGTTTTTAGTATACATTATAAAGTAAAATGCCTTCATAAAAATGTTTTTTGCTTTACAATCATAATCATCGTACACATGTGTACCACTGCTCCTCAAAAGGTTAAAGCTTTAAAACTTGGAATGAATAAAAGGCATCAAATCTTTTTAAATCAGTGTCTATTCAGGTATGCCGCGTGTACAAGTCGCAGTAAATATTAGAGGACATTTTTATAGATCGAAACCGCGTCTTAAACACGGATATATGCGGTAGTACTTTAAAAGCTTTTTTAAGTTTTATTCTTTCAATATGTAATTTCATTCTTTTCTATCTTTTTACATAACAACAACTACAGTTTCATTTTTAGACAATTGTTAAGCTATGGCACCACGTTTATAAAACGCAAGCTCCTTTCTCAGTTGAGAAGACGCAAAAAACTTCCTTATGCGAAGATAAATCCATGAACACAAAACAAAAAGCCACTCATGAAAAGTCACAACATTGTAATCCTTAATTTGATTGAAATTATAATAGAGCAGGGCATGAGCAAGAGTTTAAAGGAATGTTACAATGAAGGATTTTCTACTTTGAATTCCCAGAATACCATGTTTAGATTACGGTTGCGACTATTCTGATTTACATTTGTAATTAATTTTTCAAGTTAACAAATAATTCTTATTAGTGTTTATTTAATTCATATTAAGTTTTATAGAACTAAAATTCTTTTTAATCTGGGTTTTTAACTTTTTTTTGATTTTTTGTAGCGAATTTATCTCAGAAGAAAGCGATACTCAAATAAACATTTCAGAAGAAACATGTTCTCAAGTCAGCAATGAAATGAAATGCGAGCGGTTACGTTATGCTTTTGACCAGGCTCTTATGGATATTTACTCTTTGATGAAGAAAGATTCTTATATAAGATTTCTTTCTTCTCCCCTCTGCAAAGAAGTCGTGGAGCGTGCTTTAAGTCAACAATAAACATAATTTGACCGCTTTTACAAAAAGGTCTAATTTTTTTTTACTGAAACACTGCTTTTTGCTTTTTAGCGTTTCTTCATTTGTTGAATTTATTGTTTTTTATGTTGCCATATTCCTATTTGTGATTTTTGTTACATAAAATAAAATGCAGAAATGGCGTGCTTTAAGCCTATCACAAGGAAGTATGTTCATAAGCACTTGAGTAATTAACAACAATTACTAAACCACTTCGTTTGGCTTGATCACTTTTATCATTAACATGCAGAAAATAGAAGCAGCCTGTTGGTTTGGACACGCTATGTGTGCTTATGATGCACTTAGATTGAGTAGAAAATATTTTTCCAGTGAACCTTTTAATTTGTAAATGATTCGTTGTCATGATTGTTTAATCAAATTTTTAAAAAATAGAAAATAACTCCAATTTTTGATTGCTCAAAACTTTCAATTTTTTAAAAACATCTTCTAGTGCCAGTTGTATCGCCCATTATTAGTTAGTGTAAACTGCAAACTTTCAAAATCTAAAACGATACAATTAGTTTTTTTAAAGATAAAGTTACTGGTAAAAATTTACAATTAATTAATGATCAACCTAATAAGAGTATTTTGCATAAAAAAAAAAACTTTTGTTGCGATATCTGCAGACTTATTGGAAGAAGATTTGAATAGTAAACTATTTCTTTTCTTTTCTAAGCAGAAAGCATCTTGAGCCAACCTTATATATGATTCACTACGTGGAAAATGGAAGTTAACTTTGTGTTGTATGATTGGATTATCAAAATACTTGTCTTACAACTCTGAAAAGAACAGCAATTAAATTTTGCCGCTTGTTACTGAAACGTTGCATTGACGCAATCATTCGATAAATGCACACTGTTAAAAAAATTTGCAGTGAAATCAGAAAAATTTCGCAAAATTCTACAAACATCAAAAACGCCTACTGAAATGATCACGGAAGCTGCGGCAACTTTTTTATTGTGTATTGTGCGTAATTATAATTCATCTACTTCATAACTGCACACACGAAAAAATAACTTTTTTCTTGAGAGAAATGTACAGCTTTTGTGCTACAGAATCAAGCATTCTACGTTACAAAACATACGCAAGTATCAAATAAATTTCAAATCCTTAAGGCTTGTTTCCACTACGAGCGTTGACGAGAGTATTCTTTGTTTATTTATTGATTTCTTTGCCTCTCTCAGCGATTAAGCGCGGAAAGAAGTAAAAAATCAATAAAACAAACAAAGAATTCTTTCTCCAACTCTCGTAGCGGAAACAAGTCCTTATAGACAGCTTAATTGATGGAAAAAATATGGCTTCTCTCAATTGCCACTTTGTAATCGGAATGCCACAAAATTTTTGCTATCTCATTTCCATTTCATAGCCAACTTCTGTGATTTTGTTGCAATCGACTCAGAGAAATAAATCGTTAAGGAAATTGTTCAACAGTTAAAAAAGCTTAAAGCAATTTAATTGCGAGTCTTAAAAGGTCATTGCGTCAAAGAAAAACAATTATTATCCTGGAAATGATATATAACAATAGTTTTTGATACGTCTTACTTGGTTTTCCAACTTATACGACGACATTTAGTAATTATGAAAAGTTGATATGACATTTTAACATGAAAACTTGCAGTATATACAGTTGTTTTGTGGCTTTAAGAAAATTTACTTTTTTTGTTTAAAATACTAAAAACCTAAAAAATTATATTAGTTTTAAGAAAAAATATAGTATCAATCACTTTTTTTTCTTTCTATTCATACCATAAAAGTTAAAATAAAAGACTTGATTATTATATTGTACTAGAGCTAGACTTATAACATTTTTCAATTGTAATATTTGTAAACCAAAGTAAAACCCTCATTTGTTGAAAAAATCTTAGATCCTAACGTTTACTGATAATTATCGAAAAGTTTTTCTATATTGAATGCTTTAAAATTAACAATAGCAAAATCACGGAAATAAAAACAAAGCTAAAACCCATAAAAGGGATCATCAGGGGTATCTTATTCAAATAGAACGCTTTATATAGAAATTTGTAAAATAGAAAAATGAATTCTTATAGTTTTCGTAGATCAACGTTTTCACCTTTTTCTTGTGGCCTATTTTACGATTTTAAAAAATTTCCGGCCCACCCAGGAGCAAAAAGTAAAAATTCCGTGCAAGGACAAATGCATTTTATTTACAAACGCAAAATGTTTAATAAATACAGACTCTTTTTAATTATTAAATTGCGTGTGATGTCTATAAATCAGCTTATCCAGTTGCGTTATGATGTCATAAACAAAAATTTAAAATTTGATTTTTTGTTAAAAGACCTCGGTTTTAATCTCTCATACCATGAACAGTTAATTTGATATTTTATTCAATTAGCTGTGATGATTTCTTGATTATAGGCTATTTAGTCCAATTCGGCCTAAATGAAAAATAAGTCTTAAAAAAATTTACACTACTAAAAAAGAAAACATTGTTATTTTTAAGATTGAGAATCGACAAATACTTACGCTACTTAAAAGAATCGAAGGGATGATTTTTTGACAAGTCAAGCCTTCCACAAAATTTTTGGATCATTTAACTTTAAAAAGCTAAAGTAGTTGGACTTACAAAGAGTTTAAACTCAGCCTAGTTTCTTTGTTGGAATTTAAAAAACCTTTTGCCCAATTTGAGAAACTTTGTCATAGATAATGCATTTGCGCAACTTGACGTCAGAAGAAGTTAATCGTGTAATAACTCTTTTGTCAGTTTTTAGAAAACCTTGAAATATTTCAATATTACGACACAACTCATTAGTAAAAATACTTTATAGAAATTTGTAAAAAAGATAAAACATCATTAATATTTGGAAATTTATTATAATATCACGTGTAGATTGAAAGGTCAACCATTTGAAGTTTTTTCTCGGTTAATTTTGGAGATAAGCCATACTGATGTAGTTTTTATAGATTTCCGGTATTTTTTTGAATAGTTTCATGAAACTACTAATTGTCGAGCATATAAATAATGGAAATCTTAAGATTGTTAGTAAAAATTTGCAGTGAAGCTAAATTTATGCGAAAAATTTTTATTTTAAAAACTGTCGCAGATTGTCCAAAATTTTGATTGTGCAGATATGTATTAATATTTCAATATGCTTTATTAAGCTGCTTAAATCTTTTCCTATTATTTAATGGTACCTCAACAAAATAAGCAAAGCTTTTTGCCATAACAACAAGTTTCTAACTAAAAATATTCCCAATAAAAGTAAAAACATTTAAGCTTAATTTAAAAGATAATTTTTGTAGAAACAGTTTTTAATAAAAAATTGCAAATAGAATTTTCACCCTTGTGGATTAAATAAAAAGCAAAAGCTTACAAAACATGCACAGTACAATAGTAAAAAAAACTCTAAACACAAATTTTTTTTAGGTTTTTGTAGTGCTTTGAATAAAGCAATACTTAATAGTTTTTATTTACTCTTTAATAGCAAATAAGGTGAGGACACATTAAAATAAACAAAAAATGACTTTTTCTTTTTTTTTCTTTTAATAATAAATAAACTAAAGAGTCAATGTTGGTAAGTTTTTAGACTTTAAAGTAATATTAATGCAACAATTAAAAAATAACTTGCATTCTAAATATTTATTTGCCTTCAAATTAGATTTTTTCCCAAAATTTTACGGTTGGATCTTTTTTTAAAAATTTTTGATTTCTTTTCAGAATGAAAATAGGACAAAAAAACCTCTTAACTTTTGGATTAATTGCAATAGCAGTGCTTGGATCTACATGGGGTAAGAAAGTTGTATATGTAAAAGGAAGAATAATATAGTTTTAGATGAACAGCCAGTACTGTGCGGCATTTTAAAAAAGTAACTAAAAAAGTAATAAAATTTATATATGAATTCATTCTATTTCGCTCAAAAAGAAAAAGTAGCACTTCGATATTAGAAGTCTTCAATTTAATCAAGCATTGAATGAAAAAAATTGTACAACCAACGAAGAAACATGATTCAGCTTGCGATCAGACTATTTGTAAATAACTTTGAACACATGAGCGAGCTTAAAAGGAGAATTATTTCAAAAATAAACTGTGATCTATTGCTCCCACAGTACTACCTGCTGTGCTCTTTGAAATAGCAATTTACCTTCAATTGAACTTATCTGAACTACAAAAACCTTTTAAATAAATATAATTATTCTACATAAAAATTTTGTTGTCTCGAAAAAGTTGTTTGCCCATTTTTCAAAATTTTATGCAATTTTTTTGTGTGTGAAAGTTTATATTATTATTGTTTAAAAATTTTTTTTTCAGCTCAAGTTTGTGATTATTGCAGAAATCCAAGAGCAAGATGTTTTGTTAATCAGGTATAAAAAAATAATGCTATAGTGATTTGGACAGTTAACTAATTGATTTTTTTATGTGAAGAAGCATAAGGATTATCTTATCAATTTAGCCAAGTGTGTTTAAATATTTTAGGTTTCTAGAGCTTTTTGAAGCAACTTGTATTCGTGTGTTGCCAACTGGTTGTAAGTTTGGGAATGCTCAATTTTGGAATCCTTTGTTCAGTGAAACCAAATATTATGAAAGCAATGTAAAACCTAATGCCATCCAAACTACTTGAGTTAAAAAAAAATTTGTCAATTTCTCCAAAATATTAATTTTCTTTCAAAATTTACTATTTCTATTTGACTATATTTTTTATATGAATTTGTACAAATTGATTCTTAACGTTGGCTGTAACCTAAATATTGAAAAAATTGTTTCATGGGCTAATAAAATTCATATCAGATGATAAGTTAAGTAACATAAAATCAAATTTTAGCTATTTAAATAAAATATAAATTTGAGTTTACATTTAATCTGCTTTTGCAATGTTGTAGTTCAAAGCTTACTATAATCTGATAAGCACAATTAAAATTATCTATAATATATTAAAAATTATTTTTTTCAAAATAAAAATTTCAATTAAAGCAAACATGACTGCGGATTAGTTATACCAAGCAAAAAATTTTTCAATAACAATCCCTCAACTGCAGGCAGATGTAGCTGTTCTCGTTCAAACAAGCGGAAGTACTGATTCAAAATTGTTTCGAAGCACAATGTCATTTGTTGAAACCTTACTAACTTCATTTTCGCTGGGTTCGTGTACTGTACGTGTGGCATTAGCAAGGTTAGCTGTTTCCTGTTTGTTGTTTTTATTTTTATTTAAATGGGCTGTACATTGCTGCCTCTTAATCTGCTTTACTTTTCGTTTTGAAAACCAAATTTACTTTTGATATAATAACTTACTGAGTATTACAAAACTGTTTGAAATAAGGTTATTCCTTGTCTTTAATAAATGAACTTCATTTTAGCTTTTCTGGTGGTAGCATTACAACTCAATTTGATTTTAACTCATTTTCCGATGAAGACGACATATACACAGTTACCTCGTCCCTTCAACAAGGAACTGATGACAACACATTAAACTTAGCCGTTGCCCTTGATTATGTGCGACGAAATATATTTTCTGCTGATGCCGGCAGCCGCTTGGGTGTACCAAAAATTTTAGTTGTTGTCGCCGATAATCTTAAAACAGCTCAGGTAAATATTTGTACTGCAATAGACATAACTAGAGATGTCTATGTTGGTGTGTGCTTTTAAAGCACTCTCTTTAATTTAATATGCATAAGAAAATATAAGAAGCTTTAAAGAAGAAGCAATCGATTTTATAGCTTCTTTTAAATATTTTGAGCGAATAAATGAGAGTTAATCTAAATTATATTCCAAGAATCGTTGATACGTCATTCAAGAATGCAGTACGTGGAAAAAATTGCAAGATTAATATATGGTTTTTGCAATTTACTAGCGTAGTAAGTCAAATGATGCGTGAGGAATACAAAACTTTTTGTATGAAATTTGGCTTAAAAAACGGTACATGAGTTTAACCAATGAAATTGCTTTTTTATTGAAAGTGCAGACTGTAAAATAGCTTTAAAAAATGCATAATCACCAAAGTGAGCTTTTAAACACATTTTCCTATAATTAATGGATTAATATATAGGTAAAAATTTTTGCAATAAAGTGTAGTATAAGCAAACTTTTTATAAATAATTTTTTCTTTTGATAAAATAAAGTAGCTTTAAAAAAAGATACGAAAATGCAAACGCAGCACATTGCTTTGTACGGGGGGCAAGCAGGAAGCTTTATTCAAAAGCTTTAAAAAAACAAGAAAGGCAAGTAAAGACTTTAAAAAGTCTTCACTTTAATTCAAAGTTGGTTACAAGCATTTTTCAGATTTTTAAAAGAGGATGAATGGATTTTTTAGGTTTTGGAGGCTGAAAATTTACTGGATTGCAGCCTTCTAGCTCTCATACTTTTCCATCTTAGCTTGAAAGATTCCTTAATTTTCTCAAAAACTTTTGGAGACCACTTTGTTTCTCCACCATCAAAACACATTCTCTTGTCATATAAACATGATTTAGAGTAAAAATAATTTATTAAATTTACTAAAATGAGAAAACTCGATTAAAATTAATTCAAAAAAGCTTTTACAGTAGTGTGATTTCATTTTTCTCATTGCAATATTTAAAAATCACTTTTATCTAATCAAGTCCCCTATCTTGTTACAGCAAAATTTGTTCATCAACCACTGTCACTTTTAGTCTTAATCTTAACTTTAGAAGCCTACAGTTTTTTTAGTCTTTTACAGTAACTTTAAGCTTTGGAGTATGACATCATTTTTTTCATTGTTACGTAATGATTACGTAATCGGTAAACCACTTCCCTACTTAATTTATTTTGTTTGCAAGTTGTTCTTAAAAGTAATTTCAAGAGTCATTTTACTGTTTTTTTCAAAGCGCATTGATTGACGGAAGTTTTAAGCCATTGCGGCAATAATGCTGTAGTGAGATGTAATTTCTAGTATAAGGTAGTGGTGTGAAGCACGTTCTATTTTATAAGTTGCATAATAAGTTTTCTACTTTATTGTACGTATGATTGTGTTTGCGACGCCATGAACCACTTTATCCTGTATGATAAGTAATTAAGAGTTCTTGTTTTTCACAGTATTTTTGCTCTTAATCTGGCATTTTTGGTTATTCAGTCTAGATCAGGGGTTGGGAACCTTTTTAAATTCGCGGGCCGGATCCGTGAATTAAAAATTGTTGTAGACCGCATTAAAGTTTGGGGAGCAATATAATTTTTCGTACCAAAAAGATAGTGATCAAAAAAGATCTTCACTTAGAATCTATCTTCGATTTCCCAATTTTTCTCCCCAAAACACAGTGATCTTTAAACAAAAAGGTCTTCGCTTAGAACCTGTTTCTGATTTCTCAATTTTCTTTACAAAAAACTTCTACTGACTTTACTTCCATCCAATCATACGTGGGTCGCATTCCTCACCCCTGGTCTAGATAGTGATTGGAATAGTTTGGTGTTGCTCTGCTATGTTGTCGTGATTTAATTGGTAAAGGGTCAGGTCGGCGGCTTAGAAGTTAATTCAATAATGAGATAGAATTGTTTGGACAAACTATTAAGTTAAATAATAGCCATAGGGGCTGCTGATTTATACCTTAGTTTAGTCAGTACAAAGTTGTGGAGTAATTATTCGCAGATCTTGGCGCTGTAAATTGCTTTGAAGTTTTGTGAAGTTTGAGAGTCAAGTTTTACGAAAGTTGACCAAGCTTGTTCGATTTTTTAAATAATATATTCTTTATAGTCAAAACCTGTGGTTTCTTTCTATCTGTTCAGAAAAGTTTTATAGAGAGTTCGTCGTAGTTAGCCAGAACTAACTGTATTAAAACTTCAGCCTTGCGGCAAACTGTTTCTAGAGCCGGTACAAAAAAAAAACAAAAACAGTTTTGCTTCAGCGCGGGTATTTCGGTTACATAGTTCAACTGGTCGATTCGGATTCCCGAGTAAAGTTGTGAAAAACCACATTCAAAAAACAAAATAAAAGCTGAATTACGTTTCTTTTGCTGTGGCATCGCCGAATTGTAACAACTCAACTTTACTTCACAGTTACAAACAAGCATAGAAGACGCAAGCGCGAGATTGAGAAACGATGGAGTTGTGATATTTGCGGTTGGTATAGGATCTATGGTGGATCTTACGTTTTTGTCAGCAATTGCCAATGATGATTCCCGAGAGTTCTACTTTTCCGATGTGCGGACTTTAGTGGGACCTTTGCAGCGTGTCGCCCAAGCATCGATTTGCTATGGTACAAACACCTTTTCTTGATATATTTTGTGTTATCGAACAAAAAAATGCGTGTGTTTTTTAATTTTTTCAATCATAATTTTGTAAGTGGGAAGCGCATCCGGCGTAAAACTTTTTGCCAAATTATATAAATGCGTACTGTTAATAAATCCATACCGGATCGGTCGCGGCCCGGGTTACCAACGA
This sequence comes from Diplosoma virens, assembly GCA_963680785.1. Taxonomy (NCBI): domain Eukaryota; kingdom Metazoa; phylum Chordata; class Ascidiacea; order Aplousobranchia; family Didemnidae; genus Diplosoma; species Diplosoma virens. Next base: position 32,628,412 of record OY796893.1, on the reverse strand, counting down.
CCGCCTCAGGTGTCGCACAGCAGGGCAACTGTGAAAATTATGCTACTGCTAAACATAGTGAAAACAAGAGCAGAAGGAGTGGAGGAAGGCGAGTAAAGAGGCAGCAGGAAGTATGGAAAGAAGGACGCTCACTCATAATGGTGGGTACCTTTAATATTGGAACAATGACTGGAAGGGGAAGAGAGCTGGCAGATATGATGGAGCGAAGGAATGTAGACATATTGCGCCTACCGGAAACAAAGCGGATAGGGAGTAAAGCAAGGAACATTGGAGGTGGATGCAAACTATTTTACAACGGAGCTGATGGAAGAAAAAATGGGATAGGGATAGTGGTTAGAAAGGAGCTGGCTGAAAGTGTCCTGGAGGTAAAGAGGGTGTCAGATAGACCTATGACCATGACGTTGGAATAAAAGGGTCCATCCTAAATATAGTAAGCGCGTATGCTCCACAGGTTAACAACAGCATAGAGGAGAAAAATGATTTCTGGAAAGACTGGATGGGTTTATAGAAACAAAACAGGATCAGTATCAAAACAGGAGAGGATAGTTCTTGGTGCAGACCTTAATGGACATGTGGGCAAAGAAAACTTAGGGGATGAGGAAATAATGGGGAGATACGGTGCTGGAACAAAAAATAAGGAAGAATCAAGGGTTGTGCATTTTCGGAAAAGGATGGATTTGGCGATTATCAATACTTATTTCAAGAAAAAAGATGAACACAGGGTGACGTATAAAAGTCGCGGAAAAAGTACCCAAGTAGATTATGTGATGTGCAGAAGGAGGAACTTGAAAGAAATGTGCAATTGTAAGGTAATAATGAATGATTGCGTCCGAAAGCAGCACCGTATGGTGGTATGCAAAATGGCTCTCAGAGTGAAAAAGAAAAAAGCAGAGAAAGTAAAGCTAAAGATACAATGGTGGAAACTAAAGGAGACAAGCTGTCAGGAAGCGTTTAGGCAAGAGGTGACCAGGATTTTGGGAGGCAAGGATGGGTTACATGATGAGTGGGACAAAACAGCAGAAATGCTAAGAAAAACAGCTAAAACTGTACTGGGAGTGACATTTGGGAAACAAAAAGGAGACAGGGAGACATGGTGGTGGAATGAGGAAGTTCAGGAGAGATTAAAAGAAAAGAAAGAGGCAAAGAAAGCATGGGACAAAATAAGAGATGAAAATACTAAAAAGATCTACAAAGAAAATAAGAGCAAGACAAAGAAGGCAGTTGCAATGTTGCAATGGCGAAGAGACGTGCGTATGACAATTTTTATACTAGATTGGAAACAAAAGAAGGTGAAAATGAGTTGTAAAGATTGGCTAGGCAGAGAGACAGAACAGGAAAAGATGTACAGCACGTGAGGGTTATAAAGGATAAAAACGGTAATGTTGTGGTAAATTCGGAGGCAGTGTTAAAGAGATGGAAGGAGTACTTTGAGAAACTGATGAACAAAAAAATGACGGAGACCCTATGACAGAGGAAGCAGAAGTGGTTAACGAAGAGGTAAATTGTTTCAGTAGAGAAGAAGTGAAAAATTCACTGAGAAGGATAAAAAAAGATAAAGCGTTTGGACCAGATGAGTTGCCAGTAGAAGTCTGGAAGTGCATGAGAGAGATGGGGATAAAGTTTTTGACCAGACTGTTTAACAGACTATTAATGCGTGAACGGATGCCAGAAGAATGCAGAAGGAGTGTGCTTATTCCAATCTATAAAACCAAAGAGGACCAACAGTGCTGTGAAAATTACAGAGAAATAAAGCTAACAAGCCACACAATGAAGATATGGGAAAGAATTATTGAAGCCAGGCTAAAAGATAGAGTAGAGATCAGCAAACAGCAATATGGATTTATGCCAGGAAAGGGAACCAACGATGCCATGTTTTCTTTAAGAATGTTGATGGACAAGTACAGGGAAGGTCAAAGAGAGCTACATTGTGTTTTCGTGGACCTAGAGAAAGCTTACGACAGGGTTCCGCGGGAAGAGCTGTGGTACTGTATGATAAAATCCGGAATAGCGGAAAAGTATGTGCGACTTGTACAGGAAATGTATGAGGAAAGCGAAACAGTGGTGAGGTATGCAATACGAACAACAGAAAGTTTCAAGGTTAAATTGGACTGCACCAGGGATCAGCGTTAAGTCCGTTTCTGTTTGCAGCAATAATGGACAGGCTGATGGATGAAGTAAGGAGAGAACCACCATGGATGATGCTATTTGCTGATGATATTGTGATTTGCAAAGAGACCAGGGAAAAAGTGAAGGCGAGATTAGAATCCTGGAGGTATGCATTCGAAAGAAGAGGGATGAAAGTAAGTAGGTCAAAGACCGAATGCCTGTTCATAAATGGAGGAAATGACAACGAAACAGTGAAGATGGAGAATACAAAAGTGCCAAGAGTAAAGGAATTTAAGTATTTGGAATCAACAGTACAAGAAAGATGGTAGTTGTGAGAGGGAGGTAAAGAAGAGTGCGCTGGCAGAATGGAACGAATGGAGAAAAGCATTGGGAGTAATGTGCGACAAGAGGTTACCAGCTAAAATAAAAGAAAAAGTGTACAGTTCAGTGCTAAGACCAGCAATGGTGTATGGACTTAAGACGGTGGCGGTCACAAAGAAACAAGTGGAAGAGATGGAAGTCGCAGAGATGAAAATGTTGAGATTTGCTATGGGAGTGACGAGAATAGACAAGATTAGAAACGATTACATCAGGGGTACAGTTAAGGTAGAACGGTAAGGAATGTAGATGAGGGAGGGAAGGCTGAGGTGGTATGGACATGTCATGAGAGAGACCAAGAGTATGTAGGAAGAAAGATGATAGAAATGGAGTTACTGAGAAAGAGGAAAAGAGGGAGAACAAAGAGAAGATTTTTAGATCTAGTGAAAGAAGATATATGGGAAGTTGGTGCGAAGGAGACGAACGTTGAGAACAGGATGGTTTGGAAAAAAATAATACGCTGTAGCTATCCTTGATTCAAGGGAAAGGCCGAAAGGAGAAGAAGAAGATTTTTGTGAGTCGCCTTGCGTCATTTCAACGAATTTTACAAGATGAAGAAATTACGCCACTTCTGCAATATCCCAAAAATTTATTCTGGGCGCCGACACCTGATCAAAAAATGTCGTAGAGTAATCAAAATTCAGTTTTAAAAAACTAAAGCAAAATGGGATAAGAAAATAACTTAAAATAATATCTAAGTTAGGACTTTTTGACCATCTTACGAATCTTTCTAAAGTATGTTTAACAGATCATAAAAGATACGTTTTACTGTAACTGGCTAATAAAAAGTGTATCCTGTTATCTTTGAACGACATTCAAGTCGCTTTTTTGTATTTATTTTTGTTTAAATCAGCACGCTTCCTACTCTATCTTATATAAAAAGCAGAGATGCAAAATATCGGTTTAGAAATCATATGCAAACGAAAATCAATTAAGCTAGTAATATCATTAGATTGATTTTTTTTCTTCCAAAACTTTTCAGACTTTAATGAGTGCCTTGAAAACAATGGTGGTTGTGCTGATGTATGTGTCAATACCCCTGGATCATTCATTTGTGCTTGCACCAATCAAACTGTTCTAAGTGTGGATCAACGTAGTTGCATTCAAGGTTTGTAAGTGCCAGCTTTAAAAAAACAACTTTAAACTATGATGTAAAGATGCAAAAAATGCTTTATTTGAATAACAACATAGACTACATCATAAAATAAATGTTTTTTTCTTTTTACTATAAGTTTTATTAGCACTTACGTCGATTGTTGAATAAATATTTCAAAGCTGTGTTTTTTATGTGATAGTAAAAGAAGCTTCAGGATCAGATGAAGAAGAAAAATTGGAAAAAGAAGAAATGGAAGAAGACCGAGATTACTGCGGACCCAGCAATGGTGGATGTTGTCAGATATGTACTTCGACTCCAATAGGAAGAAACTGTTCGTGTGAAGATGGTTATTTTCTGCATAGTGACGGAAGATCGTGTTTGGGTAAAATTAGACTTGCCTATCTTTAAAAAAAAAAAAAAGTATGTGCAAGAGTAAAAAACAGTTTTTTGTTTTAATTCTAGATGTCAATGAATGCTTCAGCTTCTCGCCTTGCTCACACCTTTGCTTCAACACCGACGGCAGTTTCTTTTGTCAGTGTCCAGAAAATTATGAACTAAGTGAAGACATGACAACTTGTGTTATTCGGCCAGGGCGTAAGTAGGCTTATTATAATCTTTTTTTCTAGAATTGAAAGCTCGTTTTCTTGCTCCACTATTACTTAATTAAAGCATAAAAACATTTAATGTCACGTTAATGAATAAGTCATAAATGATATTATTGATATATAATTTTAGCCTATTCAGCAATAATAAAGATGTTGAAGAATGAAGTCTTATGCTGGATGTTTTTTGTTTAATCAAATTCAATATAAATTATGGCTGGTAAATCAGTAAAACACAAAGGAGGAGTGATGGTGGAAACTTCTTATCGAATGACTGAATGTTTTGGTATAGCAAAATATTACCGCTTTTGAATAAGACCAATTTTAAACCTAATAAAATCAAGTCCATGATTGTAATACTCTCAATTTTGACAGTGCAAAAATCAGAGATTTATTTTATTATTTAAATGTTTTTTAGAAATGCTTTTAAAACCTATTTGGTTTGAAATAAACCAGGGATCATATATAAAAGTTGCAACAAATAGATGTAATTCTTGCTGCAAGCAAGCATAAAAATGTTTGCAATAATATCAACTATAAATTGTTTTTCTTATAACAGTTATCAGCCGAGTAATTAAAAATCGTTTTTAGCGGCTGATTGTCCCAAAGACTTCAAAGTAGTTTCCCACAGTTGTATGATTGAAACGAATACGTCGGGCACATATGCCAAAGCAGAAGAATTTTGCAACATTGTCCATAATGATTCAAGATTAGCAAAAATTGCCGATGGTGGCACAAGAGCTCTTGTCACAAGATTCTTTCCCGGAAAAACTTGGATAGGTTTGCAAATTTTTTTTAAAGATCTTGTAAATTGAAAACCTATTACATAATTTTTAACATGATTTACAACGCAAAAAAGTATATTCTAAATGATACTGTACTATAAATTAATTTTAGGAATCATTACTATCTTGTAGAGTAGCACTTTTGCTGATAACATTTGTGTCTATGCAAAGAGGCAAAGAGTTTGTAACCATTTGGCGGTTGCCTGAAAAAGTGCAAAAAACAGAAAAGTTGTGATACCTGTACCAACAAAAATTTACCATAAATTTATTAAATATTTACATGAAACAAACATAAATTGTAAATGCCTTACGCCACTATGTTCAAAATTTTTCAGGATTAAAATATGAAGGAAATCGTTGGGTTAACTCGGACGGAACGGTGTTCGGCTATGAGTGGGCCTACGCGGAACCAAGTAAGTGCTAGAAAAAAATTTTATTGGAGTAAAAGGAATTGAAGCCTAATTTTTGTATCTTTTGCATGGTTGATTTTTTTATATAACTCTTTAGATTTTTTATGGTTCGATTTTTTACTAAAAAAATTATTTTATGAAATTCTGAATGGGCAAAATCAATTTAATTAAAGTTTTTGAGTACTTTATTCTAAATGGCAAAGAAACGAGGTTTAAAAGAACAAGTATTTATAGAAATTGCTGGTTGTGGATATGTCCAAAATCTAATCCATTCAGCCTCTTGTAGTAATATCTATTCAGGAGCTTGTGAAATACGTAAGTAAATTTTTTCTGTCTTGTTTTTTTCTATTAAATGATTCCTTTACCAAAATATGGTTTCAACAATTATATCACAATAAAAGAGGATAATTAGTGGATTTAGATAAATTGCCTTGACAAAAAGTATTTGGCTTACGCAACGGAACGTGTACAATATTGTTTGTATATACTAACTTGTGAATATAAAATATAATCTAAAAGCTATACACACTAAGATGAATATATTAAACACATCAAGAAAAAAACATAATATAAAATCATAGAGTTAGTAAAAAGAGACAATAACTCAAGATCTCATATAAAACGAAATTTTTGGTGTAAACCTCGTACTTTGGGTCATTTGCATATATTTGATTTTTGTTAAGGTTTTGCCCACGGATGTCACATGAAGTTTTGAGGAAAAAAGCGTTCGAGGGGCTTGAAAAGGTTAACATGGCAATTAAATGGGCAATCTTAAGAATACATAATTGATTTGAATAGAATCAGAAATATAGCTGTTTAAGTCAAGTTTGGCGGTTTGATTAATTAAAAATTTAGATTCATTCAAGAAGTGACGCTGGTTGTTTGAATGTAAGAGCTGTTTTAATTAAAAATTAGTAAATTGAAAGTTTTATAGAAATTTATTTAAAAGGTTTTAGTGTGAAAATTTTTACAAAATTTTATAAATTTTTTTTTAAATTACGGTAAACTTAATAGAGCGATTTATATTAAAAAAAAAGGCAAACAAAATTACCCAGAATAATTTTTTGTTGTTTTTAAATATAAGTTTTTGTAGATATTCTGTCACTAATTTATTTGTTATATAGTTCATCTATTTCATAGGTGATAAAGTAAGTGTGTGTTCGTAAAGATATATAGTGTGCCATGCATGTCAATGCATGAAAACGTTTAATTTTTAAATCATTTCATTTTTAGTGCTTTAACTCATTGTATCGGCTGCTTTTATAACATTTGCTAAGTTGTACATGTGCAATATACGAGGTTTAACGATATAGATTTATTTATATTTAACAAAAAAGGTAAATTTTTTGAACTTGAAAGATTTTAAATATTAATAGTTTATTGTAAAAGAGCTTCTGAAATAAAAGTAGTTTTGATGAATTAAATAAAAATCGTTATTTGAACAAAGTTATTGGGCAAAAATGAATGAAAAAACTAATAAATTTATAAACTGACTTTACCTGAAATTTCCTTGATAAATAAAAAAAGATTCAGAAATGATATTGCCACCGCGTCAGTCCCTTTTTTTTAACCGGATGCTTGTAGTGTTGTACTGTCAGTTCTTGCAGGAATGTTTCCCGGTTTGTTGGCACGTGTAAGACTTACGGACATTTGTTCACGTTTTAGCATCTCTTAACCGAAAAGGAGTAGAAGAGATAAAGAAGTTTTTTTAACATACCTCAAAATCGTTTTAACCGTCTGCTCGGACAGTTATAATTATCATTTACCAAAAAAACGACAAAAACTTAAATGGAATTAACTATGTTATTCAATGCCTAGTTATAAAATATTTCAATGTTGGAAAATGCTTTAAATTATACTAAAACTTGTAAGCAGATGTAGTTAAATTGTACCCGCAACATAGTTGCTGCTCTTACCATTATATAACTCAAAGGCTTTCCTGATTCTTAATTGGCAATTAATCAAATATTGCACCTCGTTCCCTATATTTGCATATAAGTCACAGTTTTTGCAAAGATCTAAAAAAAAGCACATTGATACAGTATTCATGAGCTTGTTCCTAAAATTTTTGGGTAAAAAAATTAAGTTAGCTCATGAAGACATTTTCATTGATAATTACTGTTGTTTGCGTCATTGATTGTACATAGCACGTTTCATACAAGTCCTCAAAAAAAAACATGGCCACTTTAGACTTTGCTCTCAGTTAAATTATGAGATCAGCAGCTAATTTTTTGAAAACCATTAATATGATTACTTTTATTATTATTTCCGATAAAAGATCCAAATTTTTCAGAAAAATAAGGATATTTTATTTTAAATATAGACAGTTTGCTTTCAAGAGTCAAATTGCTATTTAAAGAAAACCTCAAATGTTGCAATTGCTACGAATATAAAAACCAACAAACTTCCTGAATTTTGGGTTCAATGCAAATTTTTAAAATTTTTAATAAAGTAAAAATTTGAATACAAAAACAAAAAAAGGGCTCATGTTAAAAATACCCCCTTAGAATTACAAAAGTAAAAAATACGCACCCATGAGCGTATATTTAACATTATCCAAAAAATTAAACTTTGAATATAAAATAAAATAAAGTTGTAGTTTCTTTAAGATAATTTCAAAGAATTGTATTTCAACGAATTTGTTTAAAGGATTAAAAAGTAATTGTATCTTTTTTAGCAAGAGTAAAAGGATTTGTCGTTTTTGGGCGCATATGGGGTAGTGGAACTCAAGGAAAACTTTATATGCCAACTGAAATCAATCGTGTTCTTGTTACTTTTCCAAAAAGTGTTTCCAGATTTCAAGTAAAATTTTGTTTTTTCTTCTTTATTTTTTGCCCTTAATTGCACTTTTCTTACGCCAATCGCGACAGATAATTTTGCTTTTTATTGCAAATATATAATAGTTCAAAATTTTTAATTGCGACTCCATGCGTTCTTTAGCGCTGTCTACCGAAAAATCTAATGCAACGGTTGTTCTGCAAGTGGCATACTTTAGCAACTTTTCAGCCAAAGCTTAAATTTTTTTCCGTTGCACTGCTGCAGCAATAATGTGCCGTTTGCAAACATTGTATTAGATTTGGATGGTACTAAAATCAAAACCGTCTCCGCGACGTAAGAAGGAACTCCGGCTATTCCTGCAACCGGATGATTTTTTTATTTGGCAATTCCAAAGCACATTTTAAAAGTTATTAGCATGAATATGTTAGAAATATTTACGGTTGCCTCTTGTAGGTTTGGTACGCCTCCATTGAACGAAAGATATCTTCGAGACAATTTATTGTGACTCAAGACAATGTTCAGCGGCAGAGCAACAACGGACATGTCGGATTTGTTTTGTGGTTTCGTCGTTTCTTTTTCCCGAATTATCGCGTTCAAGTCGGACCAGTTGAAATGGTCTGATTCATGAGATCAATTTGAAGTTAAACAAATTAATTGGTTTTGACCGTCACAAGCAGAATCCTCCAATTTTTTTAGTGTTAAATTTTCTTGCTAAAAACCATTGATTTTAATTCTCTTTTGAATTGTTGCAATTAGTTGCTCGTTTCCGTAAATGTGATTTGCAAAAGCCTATAATCTTTTTATCGCTGACGTATATTCTATATAGCATTTTATTATTTCTTATTTTCAAGATAAAATTTATCTTGTTTCAAATAAACGTGTACAAAGCAATTCATTTTTGTTTTTAACATTAGGAGAAGTCAGTGCTTTGTAAATCAGAATCTAAAATTTCTTGAAAAACAATAAGTGATTAGAAAAATAATTAAGTTTTATTACTTAAACGAAAGAGTTTGTTCAATGCATCCTTATCCAATATATTCAAATCAATTGAGACAAAAGTTTCCTTTTTATTTCCCATCATAAAAATTTAAATCAAGTAATCCGTTTTTCATTTCATTTCTATATTTACCTCAGTTACAGGAAAGCTGCGGAGGCGCTGTTGAATGGCAGCTGTCAAGCAATTACCCAGACCTGTTTCCGGGTATACCAAGATATTGCTGTCCGGTTGAAATTTTTTATTGTTTTTCTAATGTTTTAGAGTTATGACTGAAATGTAGAATTGATTGCAAGACCGCCAAGCTGAGGAAAGTATCGTTAAGTTTTTTTAACAAGGATACAGCAAAATAGTGCGAGTAGGTTTTGAACCGCCACTATGTCAATCACAATCACGACGCTCTTAATCAGGCGATCACGCTGCTGACTTTTGATTCATTATTCAACAAATCAATCTTATGAACCAAATCCTAATTGAACTGGTTATATAGGTTAATGTCTACATTTTGAGGAAACAATAATCGATTATAACGGCAGTCATTATAATTAAAGTAGCAGCAATGAAACGTGTCATTATACTTAAAGCAGTAGTAATCAAAGGAAATGGGTAACATGATTAATGCTATGACGTGAAAAGTAAAAAACTACCTTAAAAAGACATTCAATCTAAATTCTAAACCAAGACTAGCTAAGCAAATTCTCTTCCTCAATCAACTGTAGTTCAATACATTGATTAATTTTTTAATTGCAGTTTTGTTGCTTTTTTAGTTTTATTTTTGGAAAAATCGTTAATTAGGAAAAAGCATTGCCTATTATAATCAAGCGCAATAAATTTCTACGTGAATGTTAGCACAAATAGTGCTGAATTTTTTATTTGCTGCTCTTACCATTATATATCCGAGTTTATTGATTTTATATCATCTATAATAAAAGTGTGTGTTCTGAAGAAGATTGCTATTTCCTGTGTAATCAAAATTATCGAAATTTAAAATTTATAACCTTACAATAAAATTTTGTTTTTATCACGTATGCACAATTATTTAAATGTTTAAAGGTTAATATATGATTGCGCTTTTAAGTAGGTTTCGTATTAAAAAGAAAAGTATTTTATTTAATTTGCAAAGAAGATAAATTACGCTTACCAGTGCGAAGAGCAAAGTAAACTTTGGTAAATCGATTTTGATCAAAGTGACAAAATTTATCCGGATTGAACAAAGCTTTTAATTACACGGAAACTGTTGTTTTGAGCCTGACGTTATTGAGGAGAGAAGAATATTGATAAAAGCTATTTTAATTATACATGTAATGAAACGAACAATATTACTTCACTTTTAAAATCAAGCTAAAATCAATAAACAGCAACATGCAAATCTATCTAAAATCTAATCTAAAAAGCATCAATTAAAGCTTACGAAAAAAACTAAAGGATTTTATTCTCTTCAAAATCTGAAGCAAAAACGAACATTAAATAACAAAGTCATAACAAAGAATAAAAAGAGAAATCACGTTAACTAAAACGCAGCAAGCATATGATGAACAGAAAAATGAACAGAAAATAAAACAAAGAACAGAAGTCTTCAATTAATTAGCTTGCTCTTCGAGACAGGTTCAAGTTATTTTTAGAATAAGATTTCATCACATTGATGAGAGCAGCCTAATAATAGAAGTCTTTTAAAATAAACAAATCTATCGATGCAATATAACTGTTTAAAAGACTTTTCACTGACGTACAGTATCAGACGCTTTTACTGTAAGAAAATTTTAATTTGTTTATTTAGATTTGGCGTATGAGGTCTTTTACTCTAAAATAATTTACTTTTTAACTTAAAAATGTTTCAACCACTCTCCCAATTTAAAACTTCACTAAAAACTTCTCTTTAAATTCTTGCTTTTGTAAAAGAATATTGTGGTAATACTGTAATGTCCCATTGTTTTGATCCCTCGTTGTAAAACGTCTTTGGTTTGATTAATTTCTGGAAATAAAGCTATATCAATATGATGCAACTTGTATTGTTGCTATGTTATAACTATTATTATTTTTGAACTTTCACGTCTTTCACATTCGCGACTAGCCCATAAATGCCAGGACATGAGCAAACAATTATGTCCTATAAAATCTATTATAGAATTACGAACAAACTAATCTTTAAAAGTCAAACTGATCTAACTTTCAAGTAAGGGGCATCATAGCAAGCGTTAATGTTTATAAAGTTAAATGATGATCATGCGATTGACAAAAAAACGGCTAAAGTTGTAGAGTAAAAAATTTTGTTTTCAAACTGCTTATGATGCTTGTATAATTCAATAGCAGATAAAAAAAATGCGAACGCTGCAGTGTTTATCAACTCCACAAAAAATTTCCAATGTCCGGTCAAAAGATTTAAGCGTTTTAAATGCGGTAGCTATAGCCATTTTGCGAGACGCTTTGTTCCCGCATCAAAAGGTCCATCTGTTCAGTTGTTTCTAATAATGTTGACATAGCGGTTATAAACGGTACCGCTGGCGATACTGATAAGGTAAAGGTACACATCCTTAAAAACGGTGTCGTGGTGAACGCCCTAAATGATACTGGTTCTACGACGTTGCATTATATCAATCAAAACTTTGCTATTTCAAATAGATTTCAAAGTAGTAATTAAAGTATCGTGATTAGTTTAACTGTAACTGGTAGATGCTTTCAAACTAAAAGATTTTGTTCGGAAGCAATTCGCTTGCAAATCAAATCTAGCGATAAAAAACTGCTTGTTCTGAAAAATGTTATTATTGTCCCAATTGTAAAATTTATGTCCGACTATAATTTCAATGGTTTTTCTCCCAAGTTATGTCTTATCAAAGTTATCATGTATGAATGTAGATCGCTACAATCAATAATTGCCGATAACATCTTCGATTATACAAATGTTACATAAAAACATAGATTATAGGAGATAAAAACCAATAGTACATCCTACATAATTATAGTTAGTTATTGATGCCTCGGTGGGGATAAACAGATATATTTAGAGATGTTTACATCCAAATAGAGAAACTCAGATATAAAGTCATAGCAAGCTAACAATAATTGTAGTTGTTTATAAATGATTATAGAAAGTTTACATTCGATCAAGTATGACCTCAAATTTTAATGAAAACGATGTATATCAAACGTGTTCGCGTTGGGCATCCCGGCAAGTTCCAGGAACTGACTGACAGTTGCTTCGACATGTTGTCAACATCGAGTTTACTAAAACTGATCAGGAAATAAAAAGCCTATTTTTGCTGCTCTATGCAAGCATAGAAGCATGTGTGAATGGTCAAAGTAGTCAACATGCAAAATCACCTGTTTTAATAGTACTTATTGCTGGAACTTTTCAAATTGAAGGAAATATGGGCAAAAAAGTTCAAAACTTAAAACAAACTGCGCGACTTTTATTTCTTGGTTCTATGAAGCAAAACACGGTTTGATGCAATGATATTTGTGACTGTTTATGTTTATTCATCTGTGGTTTTTGAGCTACCGTCATGTATGAACCTTCAAAAATAAATATACATATCGTCATTGTCGTTGTTGGGAATCATCCGTTTGTTATTGTTTCATTTAGATGATGGCAGCATCATAGTTTCATTCAAAAAAATGTTCTTGAGCTAGCATCTGGTATTGTCATCAAGGAGTGACAGTCATAACGTTTTGTTTTTTGGTGCCCAGTATGTACGGCATGCAGTTATGATATTGTCGCAGTTTGCTCAGGCGAACCACATTTTCAATTACAAGAGGGAGCAAGACTTACTTATGCATGAATGCAAACGCCAATGCCAGTTTGCAAGCGATAGAATACCCATGCGGGCCTGGGAGGCTCAGTCCAAGAGGTCTGTAACCGACTCTTCAGACGAGATCATAAAATTTTGATGGACTGTTCAAATATTCTCTGCCTGGACTGACGGTTCGGTACCTGGCGGGTTGGGACAGGGTGGTGCAGGGATACACATCAAGTGTACAAAGTGTGTCACTGCTACCTCGCTTTCCTTCTCGACTGGTCTCTGGACTACCAGTTATAGTGCTGAAACCTTCGCTCTCCTACATGCTTTTGAGTGGTGTATCTCTCACTCCAAGACATGTAATTTCGACTCTATCACCTTCTTTTCCGACTCTTTATCTGTCCTTTCAACTCTCTCTACCCCCCTACCATATTTAACCCCAAAATCCCTATCCAATACCCAATCTCTTCTTAACTCTCTATCTCAATCCAAGGTTGTCCATCTTCAATGGATACCTGGTCACTCTTCCCTCCCAGGCAACGACTTAGCTGACTCTCTAGCTAAAGCCGGTGCCTCTCTCGATCCCTCCAATATATCAGTATCCCTCACACCCCTTATCTCCTCCCAACGGCTATCTCTCTACACCAGTTGGAGACGCAGTGTCCAATCTGGTTTCTTCCAACACCAAATCCCTACAGTATCTCCCGAGGAGCTTACTCTCCCTCGCTCCGCTCGTTGTGCTCTCTCCCGTTTACGCTGCAATGGGCACAGCACTCTCCTCAACTCTTATCTCCACAGGGTTGGTCGAGCCGAGACTCCTTCTTGCAGCAACTGTGGTTCTGAATCACAGGATCTCTCACATCTCGTGCTCGACTGCCCTGTAATAGACCTCTGCGTCGGGCCATTTTCGGCCACACCCCTTCTCTTCTGGACCTCTGGTCCCGTCCGTGGGGAGTCGCCCGACTATTGGGATTCCGCGGAATTGATCCGCGCCCCCATCCCTAGGAATGGGTCGGGTAAAACCACCACCACCACCAGATCATAAAATTTTGATGGACTGTTCAAATATTCATGTTCCGCGTAACATCTGTCCACTGACCAACACGGTTATCGAGTTTCGATGCATTATCAAATTATTTCCATGTTGCAGGCACAAATGGGTGTCTGGATTTTAATCTCTTTTACCGCGTATTCAATGGCTCGACCAAGTAATCATTAAAGATGTGGTTAGGATTTAAGATGCTGCGGTTGCCCAAGAGAAGAGTGGCTCACAAGCGGCGAAGCCCTGCTGGTGGGATACTGATAAGAATGGGCAGGTTGTCGGTTGGAATGGGTGAAACGGGTAATGGGACATTGCATAAAACGTGATTAAGAACCATGTCAATAAGACGAGTGTGTTCACTGCAAAACCAAAACTGGTGCCCAGTACTCTGCTGTAGATTGGACGAGGGGTAAAGCGGCTATGCGCAGTTTTTAGCACCAGCTTCCCATCCCGAACCCGCAAGTCGTCTTAGCAGTTTTGCGCAATATCTCAAGGTGGTGACAGAACGTAAGTGTCCTGTCAAGCTTGACACCAAGCTAAGTTGGTACATTGCAAAACGGCAATAGCGCGCCGCTGATGTTAACTGTTAGCTCACGCTCAGCTTCACGATTGTTTATACGGAAAGCTGACGTCACTGTCTTTGTTTTGCTAAGCTTCAGTCTCCAAGTTTGAAGATACTCTGACAAGGTAGACATGTCTTGACTCAGGAATCCCTCGAATTCCTTCCAGTCTCCAGCAAGTAGCAAAGGTAAATCATCTGCATATTTTTTGGAATTTAATGTTCGAAGGTCATATATTTAGATGCTAAAAAAAGAGGAAAGCCAAGACAGATCCTTGGGGGTCACCGCTTTTAAAGCGTCCGCTTATTATCACCGAAAGTAATAGTAAAGCTTCTGTTATGGACAAGCTCCATGATCACACAAACCATGTACTTAAGTGGCAAAAGCCAGAGAAACTTACAGATTAGGCCATAGTGCTAGACTGTATCATATGCCGCAGTCAGGTCGCCAAATACGGTGCCAGCTTTTTGTTTTACCTTAAACTGTCCTCGATCTCTTTAGTTAAGAGAGTGACTTAATCTACAGTTGATTTCCAGCGAAAAATTCCAGCTTGATCAAGAGTGAGCGATGGATCGATTATTGAATACATGCAGGTATAGATAAGCATTTCAAGGATCTTGTATGGAACATACAGAAAAGAAATCGGGCCATAGCCTTGTGTGTCCTAAATAAATTTTATCGGTTTAGAAATAGCGACTACCAGCAATCTTCTCTAAATTCGTGGAATTTTGAATTGGTGCAAGCAGGATGAAAGAAACCCATGGAGCTAAGACTTCAACGGAATACCAGCATGAATTATAAGCTCTGGAAAGAGCGAATCTAATTCAGAAGCCTTTCCTGGTTTTAGGTGCTGTAGGGAAGCAGCAAGGTAAAATTTTCAAAGACGTACATTGGATTAGTTGCTGGAGCCCTCCAAAGTTTAGAGACTTGTTTAGAAATATTTCGAGATGACTTACGATCCACGTTCTCGTGTCTACCTATTTTGACCAGCTGGGATGCAACGGCATCTGCTGAAACAGGACATTGCCAAGAAGTGTGCCGTGACTTACCAGTTAGGTTTTTTAATATACTCCATGCTTTACGGCTAGAGTGTGAGAAGTTGATGGACCGAACAGCCTCAGACCATTGGTCCCTCCACTTCTTGTCAAGCCATTTCAGAGTTCTGTAGCAGCACTATTTGAATCTGACCCTTCAGGAGGTTGAAAGAAAGTCTATTAGAGACCTTCACACTTTGCATTCCAACACGGAATGAGGTCACTTTGATGACAGCGGTAGATGGACTTTTTGGCTGCTTTCTTAATGGTATTGCAGAAATACCAGTAATCCTGATTTACAATGGGAAAACCAGGAGGCAATAAACTTTGCAAGATTAATATTTATTATTGCAATGTAGCGCCTCCAAGTGGCCTTGCGAAAGTTTTAGCCCTTAGCAGGCCTGCTTACCACGGGCCAAGCAAACCTAGGTGGAACAATAGGTGAAGGTCTATTTTTTCCAGAATTCGTCTGTCAGGTAAGCGTTTGTCGGAGCCAACACCAAGCCTCAGTTTGTTCCGATATTCTAACGGCCTGAGTAGAAGCTGGCTGGGTTCTTTGGGTTGTAAAGCAGAATAGGGTGTTAATTCTTGTCCAAGAGGACAAGACGGTTGAAGTCACCCACATAAAAACAGTCGTGGAAAAACACTGGAATTATCACGCATTTTAAACCTAGTTGGTGGAGGCTTGTAAACATTGGCAATCCTATATATATTGATTTCCACGCACAACGACTCAGTTTTAGATGTAGTTGGAGACCGATTAACCAGACCCAATTCACTCGCTCATGAAAAAACGTAGCAAGGCCATGCTTTCTTCTTAAATTAGACCTAACTAGTACAAAGTTAGGAATTGTTAGCTTGTTTGCACTAATAAAATGGTTCCCTTGCAGTAATGTGACGGAGTCGCAAAACTGCCTTGCCCACGCCCAGCTCCTCACAAACGCGTCTCAGGACGAGCAACAAACTTTATGGTTTTATTTCTATCAATACAAGTGATATTGATACTCTAGTCGGAAAGCGGTTTTCTATAAAACAATTCACGTAATTTAAATTCATTGCCAATACAGATTGCCCACACATTTACCGACGATTGGGCGGACGAGCAAAGTAAAAAGTTAAAAACGGTTTTCTATAAAACAATTCACGTAAATTAAATTTATTGCCTAAACAAATTGCCCACACACTTACCGACAATGTTGGGGGAACGAGCAAAGTAAAATAAGACTACCAAATTACTACCAGTGGTAGCCAATGTCCAAAGGGACTAACAATTGTTAGTAGAAAAATCGATCCAAAATTCGGCAATAGTTCGATCTCTTTTCGATTGCTCAGCATATATCACCAGTTCCAATAGAAAAGGAAACTCTTGTACAATACAACGTGGCATCACACGATGCCAAACAGTCACGCGAGAAGGCATAAAAAGGCAGCGCTGATTATTCAGCGCATGAAAAGAAAGGGCGTTGGTTTAAAACACGTTAGTCATTACCAACGTGGCAAACATATACGCGAACGACGTAACAAGAAAAATGACTTGAACCTCAAACTGCTAAGCAAGATGATGCAAAACAAATATTTTGCTCGCAGTGAGGCCTATAATGTTCAGTTGTAATATAGTGGACCTTCGGTGAACTTTTTGACGATTTCCCCAGAAAAAGGCAGTTTGTGTGTTGGACACGCATCGCCTGGTCCGAAAAAGAGTGTTTGCCAATTAGCAGGTCCCAGCTGAACAGTTGAACATTAAAAAAGATAGATGATTTTCCATTTTGGCAAGATTGGTTTTGACTACTCATGCTTTGCATTGTCTACTGACGACCCAGGCGACGTGAACGCTTTTACCATTCGGTCCATTTGAATATACATATATAGACATTCGATCGGCAACGCCACATGTTTAATCATAGATGGTATTGAAGTGAAAAAAAATTTAGTAAATAAATACGGCAGTACAAACATGGCCATCTACAATTATGCATCGTTTTTCTATGTATGGTCGGCAGTGATGTAATTGGGAGATATTCGGCTAAGTAACCATAGATGGTGGTACACAAATAGAGAAAAATTTCCAATTGGAGTTGTACAAGATATTTTAAAGTTGAATGATCATTCTCGATTTAACTTTGGTAGTCCGTGACTTTCGTTGTGTATTAACGTGGTTGAAGTGTATTAAAACAGATATTTTGCCATGATTGTTTGAGCATTAGACCAGTAACCACAAACCTATCACCACTAAGTTGCGCCACAGTTCTGTGGCGAAGAAAAAAATGATTTGAAAAAAGCATTGCAGAAACGAGCTTTTTCCTTGCTACAAACAAGTTCTTGCCGTGATTGGAGACAATGATTAAAAAAGGATGTGCATTAACTATAGCAATACTTTTAATAAATTCACTTTTTTGGAAAAGGTTTCTAGGTCAGGTGAGGTTTCTTTTTATGAGTGTTTTTTCTTTACTCACCTTGCTCGATTGAGCTGAATTTCCGTCTTCGACTAGTTTTGCCACCGATCATTATTACGTTGATTAGTCATGCACTGGTTATACAATCTTTAACTTTTTTGACTGATTTCCTCGTAATATTTTATAAATTCTTTTTTCCTTTTTCTTTTATTTCTTATATTTTTACCTGATCAAGGTGTTGTGACCTTGCTTTTTATAGTATTGTTGCTGCACATTTCTAATTATCTTCTACATTTTTTAACGTCTAACTTTGTGCTACTTCTTCCTTTTTTTGACTTTTTGTAGTATTTATAATTTTTCTGTGTGAATTTTATGATGATTGAGAATAAGAATAAAAAATGAAATAAATAGATGGCAATCCGCTGCCTAACATGAAAAACGTGGTAAAAAAAGTGGCGCAATTTCTCTTCCTCTAGAAAAATGCCTACCATTAAGTAGAAATTCCAGTGAAGGACCGACTGCAAACAGCATTTAAGGCTAATGGAAAACTTTACCCAAGTGGAGTAAAAGAAATTTGTTTGGTGCAATTATTGCAGTTTTGTGGTTTCCAGCATTAATCGCGTATTAAACGCATTATGTGAGGACAATAATTGCGATGTGACATAGTTATACCTTGATAACGTCACTGCTTGTGGCAAGACAAAAGAAGAACACGATTCCGGAAAGTAATCTTACTTTTATTAGAAATAAATCCACTTATTTCGTCAGATTGTATTTCACTATTAGGGTATCAAATTCATGATCGCATACAAGGTCTAGACTCTAGACACTAAGGTTTGTTGCACATACAAGTCCCAAAAACAAAAAAGCTCGGCAGAGTTGATCTGTTTGCATATTAAGCAAAATGGTTACCTTGCTTCTCTTTGTAAAGTAAAACCCTAGTGGAATTGCAGAGGCTTCTATTAAACAAAAATGCAGTACGCTGTTTAATTAGTTGCAAAGTAAATTAGCTGATGCGACACTTCAAAAGCGTTTATAAAAATGCGCATGCACTTTAGAAGCCGTCGCTTTCGATGTTGCTACATCTGCAGTTTTACAGAAAAAATGATTAACCCGTCGTCGTTTAGTCAAGAACGTTCAGTTCAAATGAGAAACGTTATAGAAGCGTTCAAAAGGAAGCTGCAGCTATTGTTGAATGTTTCGACAATTGTCCCACGATGTATTCCCACAAAAATGCGCGATAATAACAGAACAAAACTCAGTGACATTTAAGTTTGTTAATAATCGGTGCAACAAAATTAAATTGTTAATAATCGGTGCAACAAAATTAAAAATGATAAAACCGTGCGGTGCAGTATTGAACTGAATCAATACTGTTATGATATTGTTTCTCGTCAAGGAAAAATTAACGTTGTTTCTGACGCATTATGTTTTGCGAACACAAACAGTGAATGCGCTTTATAGAATTTATGCGGGTTTGTGCCATCCCGGAATCATTAAAGTATATCATTTCATTTGACAAAGAAAATTGCCCTAATCGCTTGACAGCATAAAAGATACTAGTGCATGCGCAATTTGTTGTAAAATTAAGCTCGAATTTTGTACACTGGCTCTTGTTAATATGATTAGAAGTTCACAACCTTTCCAGAAGCTAAGTATGAGTTTTAAAGGCCCTCTGCTTTGAAACCCATTACTCAATGCAGTTTTAGAATTGTCAATGAATTTTCACCATTTTGCTTTGTGTTTTTATGTAAAGATATCCGTTTTTGCATAGTTTACTTTGTTTGGTTTTTCGGCCATTGTGCATAGTAATAATGCCAAGTGTTTTGTATAGAGGAAGATTAAGGAATTTTAAACAAACGGGAATTGTGAATACTGTTTCCTCTGTGTATAACTCTTGCAAAAGTAAATAACGTTTTAATTGTATATTTGGAGCACCAAAGTTCGCACAAATGATATAGAAATCGTTTATTGAAAAATGGTAATCCCAGAAGCTCTTTATTGCGTCAGTCATTACCTGGCACGGTTACAAATTAAGTTCCACATAATAATTTTTAGAAATTTCCTTTTCATTTTAAAAGTTGTACAAATACTCCAATCTGGATAACTGAAGCTGATTCAGTCTACGTGCGAAACATGTTCGAGGTAAGTACGATCCGGTTGTAGAAAAATGTGTCAACACAACCACTATGAGAGATCAATTTTTTATCTTTGGCGATTTTACAGTTAAATAAAACTGCTCTGGCCAGTACACCTATAAAACGTTCAACAATTTGTCCAAGTGCTCCGGGATTATTCCATTGGGCCAATGATAACAAAAGCAAAAAGCTGTTTACTGAACTTACCTAAGCATATAAATTAGGAATCACTGAAGGAGCTTGAGAGCTGCCAGACGTCACGACACGACCACACGGTTTAAAATATTCTTTTAAGTTTTTTTGTAGTTTTTCTAAATATACACTTGCAAAGCTGATTCAACAAGAATGTTTCTGATTGGTTACAACAACCACGTTACAGTTTGCCAGTTCATAAAGCGTTGACTTTTCTGTTGATCAAAACAAAAGCTCACGAACGTTATAATGCGTAATTGCAGTGTCAAAGTTCAAGCACGAACGTTAGGAGTCACGTCTGAGCAAATAATTTAATTAATTCTATTGTAGGTTGCAGATAGTTAGTTACGCAATGAAGAATTAATTATTGCTTTGTTTAGCCTTCTAGTCAACACTATTACATTTTCTTCAGTTTTTCTACGTTTGACCTAAATAGAAATAAAATTTTTGCAATTGGTAAAAAACTTAAAATTTTTCTATTGAATAGCCATCGAAAGGACAAAGAACGCAGGTTTAAAATTCACAAAAAGGCTAACAGTAACCTACTAACTAAAGCCTATAACTATTTATCAGGAAAGGAAAATTTTTTATGGTCAGGTAGTTTGACGGTTTCCTTTATATTACTGAATGTTTGTTTCCGTTATATTTCATTACGTTATATGTGTCATAGGCCTACCAAGCCTTGATATTGCCTTGTTTTTGCCTAAATTTTTCAACAAAAATATTTACAAACAAGCATCTGGCCAAACATGCACATGTGTAAATAGTGACAAGCAAGGTTTTAATATCTTTGATTAACAGTTTTAGTTTTACAGTTGAAGTTGGGGTTTATCATAATATATAGCAATTAGCACCAGTCATCATATGGACAAGTTTAAAACATTTTCGTTTATGATTTTTTGAATAATATTATTGTTGATATAAAATAAAATTGCCTCAATATAAACGATCTGTAACATATAATGTACGATATGCAATGCTTTTAAACCTTTTGCATTTTGGTCAAAACTCTAAACGGTGTTTCAGGAAAAATTCTCTACACAACAATACTAAATCTGCAAAATAAGATTGATTAAATAATGTGATTAAAAGTGTATTCTATTAACGTTATGTTCAAAAAATTCTTTGCAGTAGTAAAAATTGTAGTAAGTTTATTGTTATAGTTACGGTACGAGGTATTAGCTTTCATTCAGAAGTTCAAGGGCATCTTTACTTTAGGGTTTAATAATTTCAGAGAGCAGTGATTCTTTACTAAATTTACGGTAATTTGTTTTTGCATGATGACGTTGCAGCAATTTGTGAGAACTCATCGTTATATAAACGCAATGATATCTAATTACCAGTAATCGATCTATCTAAAACACCTTGATTATACATGTATGCCGCAACGAGGGTTGCGTTGCAGTAAAATGAATCCAAAACTTTTTTTAAAAAAATAATAATTGCAGAAAAGCGTGCTGCAATGCTTTGTACCAACAAATACAAAAAACGTGTCATTCAATAACTTTGGGAACATTTCATGCAAATTCATTCTTTTTACTTTTGTTATTGACTGTTCTTTAATGATACAGCTTTATTTTTGAACCAAAGAAAATTTTCAGAAAATGCTTGTGATTTTAATTTTATTTCCAAATTATGAAATGTTATTTATGTATCAATATACACATACAAATGATATTTTTGCATTTAAAAAAAATTATTACTCAGGGTTAGTAGATTAGATGCCTTTTTACAGTGCATTATATTGATGTGGTGTTCAGCGTAAGATTGACCATAGGATTCCATTAAATATTAAGAACAATAATAATGTAACGCTGAATAGCGGTATTATTTTTCATAAACGCCTTTGTAAATATTATAATATTCAACAAAAGTACTTTTATATTTTTGGTTTTAGAATCATTTTTTATGCCATACTATCAGTAGGCTATATAGAAATCAATATTAAGAGAAAATGATAATTAATTTTTTTCACTAAATTGCGGATATTTTATTCTCCCACTTATGAATCTACATACAGTAGCGTATTTAGGGAGGGGTATTATGCCATGGCTCCCTTTGGATATCAACAACAGTGACAGAGCCCAAGAAATCAGAGATAGATTCAAAGTGAAGACCTTTTTTTTAGATATCACTATGTTTTTGGCACCAAAAACCGACAAAACCGAAACAGGTTCAAAGTGAAGACTTTTTTTTACAACTTGAAAAAATTTTCCGCCAAGCATATTTGATTGTGTTTGCATGGCCCTTCCCTTTGAAAAATCCTCCGCACACCATTGTCTACAACAAGTTTTTTCATGGTTACTTTATTGCTTTTATCTATTCTATTCTTTTATCTATTTTTAAGTTTATCTATTCTTGTTGCCATCCCTGCACAGAACCGTTAATTATCCCCTGTATAGGCTTATGTTTTGAAGTCCGTAGCCCCAACTACTCGTAAGAGTTTTTCATGACTATGTTCATATTTTACACGCAGAAAAACATTTGAAGCATTATATTTAGGAAAACCGTCAAGTGATTATACCCTACAGAAGGGGTACTTAACTGGAAGACTAAGGTCCGAATCCGAACCTTTTGGTGGTTGATTCTGGACCTTTTCAAGATGATACATAATTAAATGCTGATAAAACACACAGAAAATTAACAGCACTTCTTTAATATAGAGTTTTTTACGCACCTTGGTAACACCATTGATTGTGTTTAGTTTTGCAGGAGTACGCGGCTCTCGGAAAGCTTTGAACTTTTGTGACTGGACCTTTGCAAAATAAAGTGAAGTATTTCTGCCATACAGCTTCCGGAGATGCCAAGATATTGCAATCTGTTTAAAGTTTTTGTTTTAGTTTATATTCCGTGACATGAAATGATATCCGCTTGTATCCGGCCTGTAACTTTTTCATTTTTGAAAACTGTAATCAAAGATTATCAAGAATATGAAAGCATATACAAAAATACAGAAAAATATTTTTTAAGCGAAAGCAATCATTTAAGTAGGACTTATAATTGAATAATTGAAAACTATACCTCATTCAATTCTTTTTTCAAAATCGATTGGGCTTACCCTCGCGATGGATACGGAACGATAAGCTCACTTGCACCCTTAGAAACCTTTAATCCCCTGCTATTCTTGAGCATTAATCAAACATCACACCCAAGTTGATGCTGTTTGTACTTTTTGATAAACAGTAAAATGTAACAGTTTGAGGAAAAGTTAAAGCCTTAAAGATTAAAGGATTGGCTAATCTTAATTATAGAAGACTTAAAACTGCTTTAATAATTTTGGAATTTTTGATTTTTTGCAAAACTAGGACAACGATATTAAAGTTTAAAATATTCGGTTAATTTTTGATTACTTAGCTGTTACGTAATGTGGCTCTACTTTGGGATATTGATTATAATATTTAATATATTTGAAAGACCATCAAAATAACAGTTAAGCCAAAGTATTATTTAAGTATACTGGTTAATGCGCATTGAAAGTGAAAGCAAGTCAATGGTACATTTTGTTGACGTAAACTTTAGTCACCAAGCTTTTTAGTGACGTTTGTTCTACTTTGTCTCCAGTCTTGCGGAAATTGCAATTACCTAAACAAGCTACTTTGAAAAAAATTCCGCAAAATTACCTTGCTGATCTAAACATAGTGAATATCAACAGAGTAAATTCTTTCAATTTATCAATAAGAATGTCAAAGCCAAAGCTAAAGGTTTAAGGTGAGCTTTATGTGCTTTCTTTTAGTTCAGTAAATATATATTTAGTTAAAGCTTAAGTTGTTGGATAGCTTTTCATTAAAATTTCTGTACTTAAACATTTACGTAAATGGTTGCTATTTTTGTTCGGTAATTTCTCTTGTAAGTTTAGTTGTTATTTTTGTTAGGTAAGTTTTTTATATGTACCATATAATTGCCATTTTATCAGCACTTAATTCGTCTAAGTATTGTATTAATTTTAATATACAGTATATAAAAAGATTTTTCGACTAATCGAAAAGCTATTATATTTTAAAAAATTTATCAAAGGTTTATTTTAATAAAGAAATTTATATAAAAAAAACACTGCAAGCTTTAAAAAACCATAAAGCAAAGTTTATTTGTGTAACTCTCTTATTCACCTTTTATTTCCAAGTGCTTTGCTTTGGAAACGTTCTATTATGCTTAAGCGTTTTCTGATCGTTTGCAAAATGCGACCTTTACAATAGGATTATTTTTTTTGAAATACCGCAATGTAAGAAGTTACGCTTCAGTTCAATAGAACTTCGTTTGCTGGGATTTGTCGGGCTTCAGTGAAGCATTTCATTTCTTGCGCTTTAGTGAAGTGGATGTGAATATATGATAGCAGCTTATTTTTAATATTTAATTTTAATTTTTAGCTAGGAATTTATGTCAAGTTATATTTGTTGCTCAAAGTCTTTCTACTTTTATCTTTAATTTGTTTATTTAACTAAAATAAGTAGGTTGTTGACTGGTTGACGAATTAAAAGCAGAGAGTTTGCAAAGTTCGACAACATCTTGCTAATATCGTAATTTTCAATTTTAATGTAAATCATCGATGTAAGCTTCAGAAACAGATTATTTAGCGAGCAACGTATGTAATTGGATAAACTAAATATCGTTTATGATTTTGACAAAAGTCTTTTTTGAATATGCTGTGCAACTTGTGTTTCTTAGCTTAATTAGAAATTTAACATGGTTATAAAAGCTTTTTAACTGTCATGTAATACCGCTGTTATTAGGAAAGTTATTTATAATTTTTTTCATGCATTAATAATGCAAAAATCTTATTGGTTATGCACCGATCAAAGATATTTTTAAACTTTTAATTGTAATTTACTCGTTTACTTTCGCGTTAGTGCTTGTGAAGTACGTTTTGGTCAAACAAGATTTCTTAAAGTTTACCTCCATCGTGGATCTTTTAGGACTAGATATTAGGAGTATTTAACAGTGTTCCGAAATAAGCTCAAAATTCGAAATAATCTAAAATAAGAAATTGCGCTTGCTTTCATTGTGATTTACATTGAATCCACAAAAAAATAAAAGCAACGCCAAACTGAAGACTTTTTTATCTTCACTTGCCGTCGAAGAAAGAGAAAAAGGATTATTTAAATTTACGAAATCTGACTAAGGGATATTGAGACATTAAAACTAAGGACCGTTAGATTAAACCAAGGGCAGGTTCGATTTTTTGACAGTCCCTTTTTTAAATTAAACTACAAACTACCTATTGTAAAAGCTTTTTTTTAGCGCATATAACAAACTTGTTTACTTAATTCTGTCAAGCCTTTCGAATTCAACCTCTGGACTTTGCGCAAGTGAACTAATTTTTGACAAACGTAAACTTTGACGTTCATTTTAATTAATACAGCAAAAGTTTATACAGCAATTTAAGTTCTTTGAAGTGGCCCCCGAAGAGCATATGGCCGCAACAGATGGCAAAACTAGAGTTTCTACCACAGATTTTACCGTGAGATTTTTTCCAAAAGAGTCCTGTCTTTTCAAATAACATTAAGAACATTGTTTTTTTTTGTACTGCGCCACGTTTGTGTTTTAATTTACTCTCAGCGTATTGTTGAAAAATTACTTTTCGTAACAAAAACGCTTGCAAAACTACCGCAACTACCAAATATTTTTTGACGTATTTTCCGTCTTAACTTTAATGTCGTAAAGTCAGGGGTGTAGCCATGTAAATTCCCCACCAGGTTCTACTATGTTTTCACAGTGATTGAGCAATAATTTTACTTAAAGATCTATATTTCACTTTAAATTGCTGTGTAGTGTGACATTTTGATGCAGCATAACGGTAGGCGAAACAAAACAGGATGATACACGTATTAAAAAGTTTACAATAGGTTCAATGACAATTACTTTCGGCGTAATTATGTGAAGTTTACAACTGATAAAGCAAGCGCTATACTTGGAAAAATCAGGTGTTGTTTAATGATTTGTAAAAAAAAGTTTTTCAGGATTATTCAATGACTTTGCCAAATTCATCGGCTCAAGTTATTTGTTATAAATGCAATTGTTGAAGTGAGTGATGCCAAGCAAAGGCGCCGGAAGTTGTGGTTGTACTGGGATAAATGTCCCTTTTCCGACTATATCATGCTGTAGACATATTACGTCCTCTTTGCAAAAAGTGCTAAAAAAATTACGGGGTTAGTTTGAAAATTTCTAAACGATTGGAAAAAAGGTAGGCCTACTTATAATTGGAAACAGCTGGGTAGGTTTTTCATTTAAACTGTGTCAGTCACGTGGCACAATTATGGGTTCCTCTGCAAAAAATCTAATAACGTTATGATATTGAAACTTGTTTAATGTGAGAACAATCAAAGTTACAAAGTCTATTCAAACGGATAGCTGTAACTACTACAGCCTTGGCGGGATTCTTCAGTAAAAATTCTGTTTTTTTGCTTCTCTTAGCGCTCTAGCGCGGAAAGAAGTAAAAAACCTATAAAACAAAAAAGAATACTCTTGCCAACGCTTGTAGTGAAAACGAGTCCTTATTGCTTATCTGAAGTGCGGTGAAAAGTGATTATTTTGGGAAGTTTATAATGCCATCACTTAGTTATTTTTTGAAGAATATGCGTTTATACACAGATGTTTTTTGCACTAAACATCTAATGATAATCACTTTTTTTTTGTCTGACTAAGTGAGAAGCAAATGGTAAATTGCTAATGAATTATCATTCATGTATAATGCTTTGAAAATTTATTAGATGATTTTTTTACGTCATACTTCGTTTTACACAACAAAATAACATGTCACAATAGACAATTTTTATGGCAAAATTATCCCGCCGTTTATAGAAATTCTGCACACTAAGTGAAAAAGGAGTTTCGATAAGACTAAATTATTTCTGATAAATAATTAACATTGTAACTTGCAAGAGTCAAAATGCTTGTGTTAACCTAAAAATTAATGACATCACTTAGTCGCAATTCTGTTTTATAAACAATAAAGGCTTAAAAACAAGATTTTTGCATTCTTTCCTTTTTGGTGAGTATACGTAAAATTATAACACAATGTGTACCGACAGCAAGAAACTAAAAATCTTTTCTATCTTTTTCAATGCACTCATTCTTCGGCGAAGTTGATTACATTATTTAATATTTTGAGCTTATCAGGTTATTTTTCTGCATAAAAAACTCTTATCAGGCCGTAAAATCAAGCCAAAATAAAAACGCAAAATTGTTTTGACTTGCAGTAAATTCTACAAAAAGACAAAACCAAATGCCGAGATTTTAAAAATAATCTTTCGCGCAGCCAAATACTTAGCATAGCAGCTGTCTATCTTCCTCACTCAAAACATGCTATGGGAAAATGTTAAGGAATCTGGTAAGCAAATATCTCGATCTATTTTTAGAGATTCCTAGTACTTGCCTTCCACTAAAAGCTTTTTTTTTTGGTAGTTTTAGTTTTTTACATTCTAATCTAAACATAATTTATTAACTGTTATCTTAATCGCTAAGCAAACGAAAGCACGTTAAGTGCCATTAGCAAATACCTGCGGAGTGTCTCGACCAACAGTTGAACTGAGATCGGGCGCCATAGTCAACGGTGTTTCTGCCTTCTCTACCACGCTGCGGATAAAACACATTTTATTGACCTAGTTCTTTCATTTTTGATAGTCGCAGAAACGATTTGCTATTGCAGTTGACCTTCAAAAATCCGGCAATCCTCAGCACCCGGAAGTTGTGGGATTTATGAAGGTTATAATTTTGTATGATACCCCTATATACTTAAAGAACATTACCGCCTGTCAAAAAAATTTAGTAATCAGCAGATCAAAACCAGAAGAATAATTTGTCATCAAGTGGAAGAATGAATCAACATGGCATTTAGGCATACAGTACCATCTAAATATAAGCGGCAGCTCGTGAAAACAGTGGTGCGCATGCGCACCAACGCAAAAAATGTGAAAATGCGCTCCGAAAATCCGTACCGGAAAATTGAAGAATCCGGACTTTTGAAAGGCAACTGTATTCATAAAGTGAATTAAGTACAAACAGACCATTAGTTCGCAATTTCCAGTATACACCAAAAAATGGCGGGCTTCAATGAGAAATTACAGAATATAAACAATGTTTGTAAAATAAGTGTGCTACGAAAAAGAAAATTTGTAATTGACTAAACTAAAAATTAAAAGTTTACCGATCAGTTAATGGTCATTAAAGCAAAAATACATCTTACCAAAAAATACAGTGCTGATATTATCTCAAAAGTAAGACGATTTCATTTTATTTAAAGTTGTATCAGTTTTTGCGGGAAAATGATTTTTAACAAGTCGTTTGACAACTTTTATTTTTTAGCGTTTGTGATTTTAGCTTTAGCAGAAAATGGATTCGACTCCATTAATTGCAGCAATATTAGCCGTTGGATTTATGTTTCTGTACAAGCTTAAAATATTCAAAGAGATTCAACGTAGAAATTTACTATCCAAATTACCGACCTTTGATAAGACTGCCTATCCGTTTGTTGGACATAGTTACCTCTTATCAGGGTCATCTGAAAAGTTCTATCGAGCGCTAACTGGTCTTGTTGACTCATTTTATCTAAAAACAAAAGAAAAGATATGCTTAATGTGGTTGGGGCCGGCGTCATACCTGATTGCATTGCATCCAGAGTCAGCTGAAGTTATATTAAAAAGCTCGAAACACTTAAGCAAGTCTTTTACTTATGACTTTTTGAAACCTTGGCTTGGAACTGGCTTGCTGACGTCGCACGGGGAGAAATGGAAACAGCGTCGACGATTGATCACACCGTCTTTTCACTTCAGTATACTCCAAGACTTTCTTGATGTTATGAATGAACAATCGCAATTGTTTGTTCGCAATCTTAAAAACGAGGTGGGATCAGATGAAACCTACAATGTAGGTCGTGCAATTACAATGTGTGCTTTGGATATCATTTGTGAAACAGCAATGGGCCAATCAGTCAACGCACAAGATGACATGGATTCGGACTACGTCAAATCTTTGTACAGGTATTTGTGTAATAGCCATTGCAAGTAGACCAGTATAAATATATTTTTTGCCATTACTGTAACATTTTTAATTTATCTAAAATATACATGCTTTTTACGACTCATGTTATTGACTAACGACTTGTGTAAGCGAAAAAAACATTCTAAACACTTTAAAAAGGCAAAGCCAAAACTTATATTTATTCTGAGTGGCAAAAGTAAGCACACTTGCTGTGCTACCATCTTGCAATTCAGTTTTCACAACACTTTTGAGCAGAACTAATATTTTAAAATAAAATTGTAAAAAAACTTGGTTCTTTTTCCTCAAAAGTGTTTTATTAAACACAATTATCATTTTGTTCAAATTGTTTCATACGCAGTAACATTTTAAGGCCTGTTTTCACTACGAGCGTGGAATGGAGCATTTTTTTTTCCTTTATTGATTATTTACTTCTTTCCTCAATTAAATGCTGAACGATTTTTTTACTAATTTTTTAACTTCTTTCCGCAATTCTTTCCTCGCTTAAGCCCTGAACGAAGTACAAAATCAATAAAAAAGAAACAACAAAGAATACTTCATTTCACGCTCGCAGTGCAAACGAGGCTCTAGAAATTTTTGGTACCCAGCTTCGCTACATTCCGCTTGTTCTACGCTGCCCGTTATTTGATACTTTCGTTGCAGCTGCGTCCCTAAGCCAAAACGTAAATGAAAACTAAAAAAAAGTTTTGCTCCAGCAAAATTAAACCAATAAAAAACAGTCCAAAAAGAAATTTGCAAACTCAAATTTTAGAACCAGGAAAAACACTTTGGAAACTTTAAAACGCCGCCATTGTACACTTACAATAATGCAAGCTTTAAGGCTCGATTCCACTACAAGAGTTAAAAGAAGTATTGTTTGTTTGTTGATTCTTTTGCCTCTCTTAGCGCCAAGTGGGGAAAAAAGGACAAAAAATTAAAAAACAAATAAGGAATGATCCTGCTAACGCTAGTAGTCGCAACGAGCCTTTACACACAAAAAATAGCAAAACTTTTAAAATTTACTTACTAATTGGCAAAGGGTTTAAATATTTACATTGTAATAAGTATGTCTTTCATTGAAAAAATAACCTGTGGTGTCAGTCAGGCGTAAAGCCATGTTTTGTATTATTATTTTATGAATTAGTCCCTATTTATTCTTAAATTGCTTTATTAATAGCATTAAGACGTAAATTGCTTCGACTATTGAATTTGTTTTTATTGATAGTTTAATGTTGGTTATATTACAGTATTTTTCCTTATTCATAAGTGATTACAGTTTACTAACAAGCTAATATTTTTATCAAATGTATTTGACCGAAAAACACCAAGAAATTTTATTATTAAATAGTCTTTTGTTTCAGAATGTCCGATTTAATTCTATTGCGACAGAAAACTCCTTTTTTGTGGTGGGATTTCATTTTCAAGAAAATGAAAATGGGAAAAGAACATGATCAAGTTTTAAATACATTGCATTCTTTTACTAAAAGTGTTATTCAAGAAAGAGCCAAAACAAAAGGAACACAAACAAATATTTCTCGTCGAATGGCGTTCCTCGACGTTTTACTTCATGCCAAAACCAATGATGGACAAGAACTTTCTCTTAGTGATATTCAGGAAGAAGTTGACACGTTCATGTTCGAAGGTCATGACACGACAGCTGCTGCAATGACTTGGGCAACTTACTTAATTGGAAGACACCCAAGTGTTCAAAAACGGGTACACGAAGAATTAGACCAAGTGTTTGGAGATGATATAAATCGACCTTGTACTATGGACGACGTGAGAAAGCTACAATATTTAGAGAAAGTTATCAAGGAGTCGTTGAGATTGTTTCCGTCAGTTCCATTTCTAGCTCGTGTAGCAAAAGAAGATTGTGAAATTGACGGATACAAAATTCCAAAAGGTACTCAGCTTGGCGTATTTGTTGTCAATATTCATCACAATCCCGATGTGTGGAAAAATCCTGAAACGTTTGATCCTGAACGATTTAATCCTGAAAACGCAAGCAAACGGCATCCATACGCGTTTATTCCGTTTTCAGCTGGTCCACGTAACTGCATTGGTCAAAGGTTTGCTCTGCTGGAAGAAAAAGTCATGTTGTCGCATTTGTTACGTAATTTTGAAGTGACATCACATGAGAAAAGAGAGGATATTAAAATGATAGGAGATCTTATTTTACGACCGGCAAAACCGTTGAATATTACTTTGACCGAACGTTACTAATATTTTTTTATCATTGTTTATTTTGTACAATAATTTTTGGAAGGCATTTATTATAGACTGATTCAAAATTATTTTAATTGTTTTTTTTTTGGCTATGCAAGTGCACATGTAAAATAAGTTTTTTACAGAAAAGTTGTTTGATCTAAATTTCATGCTTTTATGTTGAGTTTGTGAGTTCCTTTTTTGCACAATAAATTTGATAAAAGATTGATTTACAACAATAGTGTTAATCACAAACACCCTATAGATCTATCACATGATATTATACTGTTGAAATCATTTTTGTATTACTTTAACAACCCAAAACATTAAACACAGCAAGTTTAGGCAGATTTTTTTAAATTGGCCTATTTTGAATTGTTTCTGGCCTAATCTAAATCTATTCTGATTCAAACATTAAAAATATTAGATGCATATTTTACATGTCGTAAAAGGAAGGCTTTCTCTGAAACACCAAATTTTTTGTGTGCCACAGAAACTATTACTGTAGAACATTAAATCCAGTCTACATATGTTTCACTATGAATCAATTTTAATATAGTAGTTTTCACTTTTTTCTACAGCTTTAAATTGATTTATTTGCAGTTTTGAACTCTGCTTGACTCATAAATATTTTTATTTTTGTTTTTATCTCTATATTTATCCTCCTGGCTTGCAGGAAAGCGACGGAGGCGCTATACGTAGGGTAAGCAATTACCCCGACCTGCTTCCGGAGATGCCAAGATATTGCTATCCTCTAGTAATTTAGTAGAGATATTACTGTAATTTAGAACTGCTTGCCAAGACCAACAAGCAGGGGAAAGTGTCGTAAAGTGTCTTTTCCAAGTACATAACAGAATGGCGCAAATGGGTTTTGAACCGAGACCATGTTGATCATCAGCCCGGTATTTTAACCACTCGACCACGCCGCCGACATATATACGATAATATAGATGACGATATAGACGTACAAGCCAAATCCAATTGCCCCCTAGTCTCAAAAATTTGGGCAAAAGCAGAATTTTTCGGGCAGCCACAAGAAATTTTATTGGCAAAATAAAATTTTTTGGTCACTGATGACAAATTATTGTATTTGAGAAAAACAAAGTTTCAAAACCAAGAAAAAAAGTTTAAGCTTCGTAATGAAGACCTTTTTTATTTTTTTAATTCATTACTAGATTTTTGGGACAAAAATGGAGAAATTAGACACAGTTGCAAAGTGATGACTTTTTTTTAGTCTTTACCAAAATTTTGGAACAAAAATGTATGACATTTTAATTCAATTTATGCAAGCCAGAACATCGTGATTCGGAAAAACGACAACAAAATTTGAGCAAACTTTATTGCCCCAAAAAAATTTTTAGGCTGGCACGGCTATGTTCATAAGTCTGTTGATTTCAGTTATTTTTGTTGCAGGTTTTTTAGCAATTTTAAAATGGAAATTTTGACAACTAATTTTTGGGGTAAGCTGTTACAGTAAAAGCAACTGTTTGATTAAAGTAAAATATTGCAAATTATCATCCTGAAAGAAAATTAAAACAAAAGTTATTTAAAGACAGTATTTGATTGTAAATAAAAATTTTTAAACTAACCTACGTAATTATGAACTAGCCAAATAGCTTCTCACAATTGTTTTAAGTATGATTATGATTATTACAAAGTGTATTTTGCACAAATTAACTCATTACAACCATTTCCACAATATTTTTTTTTTTAATTGAAGTAAAGAATTTTCTTTGATCTTCACCCTAAAATTTAGAAAAATTTTCCTCTGATATCTGTAAAGTCCTATAAAATCATATTTCGGGCAAACATCACAAAATTTGGTCCAAACTGTATTGCCCACCTCAAAATTTTCTATCTGTTACACCTGTGGTTATAACATAGTTTAGCGCAGTGTTTTTTAACGGCCGGTCCGCGTTAACGTTTTTGCCTACTATTTCAATTTTGGATTTAATTACAAGATCTTTTAGCAGCTTTGTGTCTAGATAAAAAGAGCTAATTTAGTAGAATTATTGAAAAATTCAGTGCCATTTTGTCCCAGATGGCAGGTGCTTTCTCGCAGCCTGGAATGTGAGTAAGTCTGTTACTGCTTTTTAAAAATGACAGACCAAACCCAAATATGCCAAAAGGGAAGGGTATCTACCGGTTTCGATGTTCAACAAGGGTTTGCTAATTGGCAAACGTCCTTTTCAGGACTGGGCAATGACTGGAAAAACTGCCCTTTTCAGGGCACATAGACAAAAATTTTGAAAACCCACCATTCTCCAGCTGAACAACGAAAGCCTTACTATAAGCAAGATAAACTTTCTTCTTTACCTTGATCTGTAGTCTGAGGCACTCGTCATTCTACCACAGGAGACCCACTGCACTGATGCCGAAAAATTAGTGCTTTTAAGCTACCAACTAGCTGAGTCTTTTTATTAAGCAGAAAGCATGGCTTTACTACGTTTGTCCACAAGCGACTAAGGTATACGCTTTTGGACCAATCTATACCGACATCGGAGATGGTGTGCGTGGACGTTAATGGTTATAAAATAGTCAACGTCTACAAACCTCCACAAACGCGACTGCGATCCCTACATCTCATAATGTTTCCTCATCCATGTCTTTATGTTGGCGATTCCAACTATCCTCATATTGTCATACATACAGCGGATTGGGGTTTCCATAATAACAGTTCGGACGGTGAGTGCTTGGCTGGTACGACAAGTATTAATTGCCTTGCCCTCTTATACAACGCCAAGGACGCCGCCAGTTTTTACTCCGGCCTCTGGAAGACTGGCACCAATCCGGATCTAACTTTCGCTAGCGTAGCTCTTAACAGTCGCTTACCGGATAGACGTGTCCGTGAAAAGTTTCCCAGGTCACAACATCGACCTTCGCTCATTACACCATCAATGTTTGATATGGTAGTGCCAAGCATTCCCTGTAAAGCGAAAGAACTTCAGCAAGGCCAAATGAAGTTATTAAATTGTTTTGATGAATAAATTCGTAAAGACTTTGTTGCCGCCTGATTCATTGATTTGGACGCGGCTTTCCAGGACTTCTGTAACATCATCAAAAAAGCAGCCAAGACGACTATCTCACGCGGGTATCGAAACAATTATATTCCATGCTGGGATGCGAAGTGTGAGTCAGTCTATAGAATGTTTCTCCATAGAACGGGAGACAACTCGAGTTTGGCTGCTACAGCTTTGCTTGCCAAGCTTGACAAGAAGCGGAGAGATTGATGGCCGAGGGAGTTCGAAGCATTGACTTCTTACACTCTAGTCGAAAAGCATGGAGTGTTTTGAACAACCTTTCTGGTAGGTCACGACATTCTCCTCGTGACTGTCCTGTCTCAGTTGATGTTATTGCATCTCAGCTAGTCAGAAATGGGAGACACGAGGCGGTTGACCGCAAGTCATCTCGACGTGTCTCTTAAGAAGCGTCTGACCTTTGGAGGGCCACAACACCAGACCCACTAAATATCTCTGACACTTTCTCACAGAGAGAATTTACAGCTGATCATCAACATTTAAAACCAGGTAAAGCTCCGGGACCTAATTCAATCATCCAGAGCTTATAATACATGCTGGAGTTGATTTGAAGTCTTGGTTACGTGACTTCCTATCTTCCTGCTTGCACCGACTCAAAATTTCGAAGATCTGGACAAGAGCGCTTGTGGTCGCGATCCCGAAGCCAATGAAGCCGGTGGGGACCCAAAGAGTTATCGACCAATATCTGTGCTCTGTGTTTCCTACAAGAACCTCCAGAGCCCTATCTACGCTCGCGTTGAACCATTAATCGATCCACTGCTCCCTAAAGAGCAGGCTGGGTTTCGACGCGAGAAGTCAACCACAGATCGAGTTATTCTGCTGACCCTAAACATCGAGGATTCTTTTGAGGCTAAGAATTTGGCTGGTACCATATTTCTCGATCTGACAGCTGCTTATGACACTGTCTGACACCGTGGAGTTACGCCGTCTGAAAAACAGCGTTCCTCAGGGATCGGTCTTGGCTCTCCTCCTATTTAACATCTATACGTACGATCTGCCTCTAATGATTTCCAGAAAGTTTGCTTATGCCGATAATTTAGCATTATTACACTCTTTCGGAAACTAGAATGACTTGGAGGGAACTTTAAGCCAAGACATGTCTACACTCTCAGCCTATCTCTAGACTTGGAGGTTGAAGCTCAGTCACACTAAACCGGTGACGGCAGCCTTTCACTTAAATAACCGAGGGGCCAAACGTGAGCTAAAGGTCTACAACAAAGATAAACTTTTACCATTCTGTCCAACCCCTACTTATCCTGGGGTGAAACTGGATAGATCGCTCACGTTTCGTCACCATCTAGTGGCATTGCGCAAAAACTATTGTCGCGCGTAACACTGCTGACGCAACTTGTACACTCAGGATGGGGTGCTGTTGCCAAAAAAGTACGCACAGCTGCCTTATATCTGGTCTACTCAGCGACTGAGTACTGTGCACCAGTCTGGTGTTGCAGCGCTCACACTCACATTATAGATAGTGTCTTCAATTACGCTTTGGGCATAGTCACTGAATGACTGCGTCCCACTCCAACGAACCACTTACCCATACTTTCGGGCATCCAGCCAGTTGAGCTTTGCAGACTGGGAGTGACACTCTCCTTGGCTTATCGTGAATCTCTGGACCCCAATCATATCTTGTATGGTCTTTTAAATGGGTCCTCAGATGTTCGCCAAGAGAGATTAAAATTTAGACGCCCATTTGTGCCAACTGTGCAGAATCTTTTGGACAACCTTGCCGGACTTGGCATCCGCGCTTCTAAATGGACAAATCATAAATAAAACGCTTAGTATTGTGAGAATATTTTCAGGCTCCGTGTTTTTCAGGCATGTTTGGATGAGCTTGCCCAAAAGAGCTTGGGTTAAGCGCAACTGCCTGCGGACTGATGTTGGGCGATTCCATTCGTCCATGCGCAAATGGGGTCTCGCCCTTTATCAAATTGCGAGTGCTTTGCTCCTGAACAAACTGCAGACCACGTTCTAATAGCGTGCCTCATACATCGGGTACCACATGAAGCACGAGGTCTGACAGTTTTGGATGACGAAATTTGATGCTGGCTTAACAACATCGCTTCCAGCATCTGATCCGGGCAGTACAGCAGCCAGGAGTAGTAAAAGGATAAACCCTCGGCTCCAGTCCTGTTTCCTTTTTGTGATCTGGAGTAGATGCCCTTCCAAACGACGACGACGACGAGTACCATTTTGATAAAATTTAGAATACTACCGGGCCCTAAAATTTCTTTTAAAAATTTTTCAGTCCGCAAGCTTAAAAAGGTTGAGAACTACTGGTTTAGCGCATTTATTCTTTTCCGTAAAATCCAACGTATCCTTGTCAAAATTTCTATCACACTTGTCACACATAAGCTAATTGATACTAATCTCCATGTCTAGGAATCCCCCAACAAGTAACAAAATTTCACAAGTATTTTGTAAAACTCCACCGCGGAAACATTAACATTTTTAAATAAACAATTCAAAGGTGTCCATAAAAAATTTTTAGATTTTTTCTGATTTTTTGTAGAACAAATGGTTAAAAGATTTGAGAAATATCCTTTATACGTTAATTGTAAACTTTACAAAAATAATTAAAAATTCAAATTAAAACTATCTATTGTAATACTTGTAAATTGTCGCAATAAAAGATATTTTGGTATATTAGTTTCTATTTATTGAAAAGAGTAACAGAGTCGCAATGTATACCTAGTCTTGGAAGTACTGCGTATGATTTTTCGGGCCTGTGAATCGAACGCGCTCTTTAGGTCTTTAGTCCACAAAAACTCAACTGTGTGGTCACAATTAAAAAACATTAAAGAAAAGTTTTTTTAGTTTTTTTTCAAATTAATAAATTTGAACTTTTTATGGCCTACTGGCTTGTTTGGCATTTTAGCTTTTAAAAATTCAACGATACAACTTTGGTAATGTGTCCTTACGAATGACAAATATCAACTTGTTTTGAATGACAAAATTTACGTATAGGAAATTAGTACTTTTCTAAAGATGCGAAAATAAGTATCAATTTTAAAAAACTGAGTCGTTTTTTATCTTGTTTTCAAATCTTTGCTAAACCTAAACGCAGCATATCTGTCTTTATAATTCACCTCGATAATAGGTAGGGCATTCATGTTGCTAACTTTTCTTTCTAAAGATTTTCTAAAGATTTCCACACAAACCAACCATGTTTGTGTGGAAATCTTGACAAGCAAGTTGTTGATAAATTTTTACCGCAATGAGAAATAGCTGCTAAGGCCTTCAAACGTACAAAAGTTAGAAGAAAATTTTAATGAGGTTGAATAATTAAATAGGAATAAACGTAGCTGTATTTGATAAAATACGCCAAATATTTTCATGGTAGACATTGGCGTACCGAGGATTTTTAAAAGGAGGCGGCATACAACCAAAATCAAATATCTATAGTGGAAACTTTTTTTAACTGGTAGTTAAAAAGAAAACGGCTTTACTTTTTATCAGTCTCGGATTTCATGTTTTTCGTCGCTAAAAACTAGGCATCTCTGAAAAAAACAAAAAAGGGATAACACATAGAATCTGTCTTTGATTTCTGGCGGGATTTCTACCAAAATGGTCTGGACAAAGCCTTAAAGTGATAGGAATCTCCAAAGGGGCCATGGCACAATATCCCCTTAAATACGCTACTTGTGGTAGGGAAAATTTTGGTTTATCATATCAAGAAACAGCTTTGGCAAGTACAAACCCATCAAACAAACATTGATGTCTGATTTTAAAAATAACGTTATTACAGTATATGTAAAAATGAATGCTGTAAACAAACAAATGCGGGAAATAGTTTTGAAATTTTGAGATAGAAACTGAGTTAAATCTTGGTTGTTTCGCAGTGCGGTGTGATGTCACTCAATAGAAAAATGTTCATTTAGCTTTGTTCGTATAGAGTAAGCCCACCACCAAAGCTAGATAAAAAGTTTAAAATCCAATCAAAAAAATCTATTAGAAGATGGGAATCTTTAAAGATACGTTTTGTCATTTGAAAGAACTAAATAGCAAGTTTCTTAACAAGTAAACCAACAGAAACGTAACATCGTGTAAAAAATTAAACCTGACAGTACATTCACCGTTTCAAAAGAGTGCAAAATCATGTGAACAAACCTATAAGCCTATAGTTTTTTGCTATTTTTCATGTAAAAATACTAAAGCTATTTTTTGTTCTGATATTTTTTAATGCCTTTAATCAAGTAGAAGAGTTAAATTACTGTGAAAAAGGAAATTTTTCCAGGCGAAAGTGAGCAACAAGAAAACAAAAAGTTAAGCGTTACTTTTTATGGTTGTTATTATTTTAGATTAAGATAGATCCGGTAAACTATGTTTACTATTCTGGTACTCAAATGCACCAGTGAGCAGATGTTTTTCGATTACATTTTAGTCGTTCCACTCATTGATCTACGTTTTTGATTATGGTAAGCAGTGACGTTTGATTAGCGCCCTCTGCAGACTACAAGAAAATGAACTTGTTTAAATTATGTTGCCACTAAAAGAAACACTTTGAATAATTAATTGCAAACGATTCTTTTGTACTGTAGTACTACTTTCAAAGTCTTTTTATTTAAAAATCTACATTTTTTAATTTGAATCAGATTGGAACAGTACTTATTGACAACATCTGTCTCTTCAAAGTCAAGTCAGAATCAAAAAAATTTGTGGGGCAAGTCTCACCGAATTTTCTGGACTTCATGCGTTGCAGCTGATGTAGGATAACGAAAACTTTTGAAATAATTGAAAATAATAAATAGCGACGTACATGGAAATTTTTCTTGGGGAGATTTGAGAGCTAAAAGCGTGCTTACAATCAGTTAAAATAAACGATGATTTGTTTGTTTTCTTTTTTATTCCTACCTTAATTCTCTTTTAGGTGTTCTGCGTACATGCTTCAAGGAGGTTTTACCCCTTACTTCCTTCCCCGTGTGTACGCTTACGATTACAAATAAAGTAAAAAAAATAAGTCTAGATACTTAGAATTTGAATGAAGTTAATTAATTTAGCAGTTGCCATACTTTCAAGTTATTAAATTTCATAATACATAAAACTTTTTTATTCCAAAATGGATTACTTATTTATTAAGTTGATTTTTACTTTAATAAACCAGTTAAATGCGTATGACAAATCATTGTGTTGTAACATTTTCTATTGCTCACTGCGTTATGGCACTAATCAGTGTCATGGATTTCAACTTTGCAATGCTTGTGGCAAAAAATTTTACAGTAGTAATCTGCGTGACATTAACTAATGTCATGCATAAATGAGACAAATACAATTCCAAAATACTTTTTATATTGTAGTAATAACATTTTAGTCTTGCCAAATCATGCAATTCAGAGTTTATTGGCCAAAAACTTTATTGACTTCTGTTTAAAAATTTTCTGCAATTTTCAGTGTTTCGATCAACTAGTATTCATAATCAGCGAAAACAAAATAGTATTACACATATACACAAAAAAATATACATAGTGATTACACATTAGGCAAATCTTTAAAAAATTAGACTAAGAAAAATTTATTCGTTTTCTTACTGCAGACAAATTGAATTTCTCAATAACTGTGCAATTACAAAGTACGAGTATGTGTTGATAGAGGAGTTTCTCATGTTGTGGTAAGGCAGACAAAGTAGGAAGCAATATATCCTTTTAAACGTTATGATAATACAAAATAAGTGAATTCTAATTTAGGAAGAAAGTTAATTTTTAGAATCCACTTGTGAATAACAGAAAGTAATATCCAACATTTTATCTTTACGTTCAGCTTTTTTCAATAAACATTTTGCAGTTATAAATGATAAAATTTTGGGTATTACTTGCTATTATTTACAAGTAAACTATTTTCAGAAAAATTTTGGAGTTTCTGTCTATACTGGAAGAAATACTGAATGTAACCTAGCTAATGAAAAAGAATAAAATATAAATAGGAAAGCTATTCTTTCTCTTGACCGTAATTTATTCAATAAAGTCAATTGTATCAGCTTAAACAAATTTCTTTCATTTGTTCACCTTTTTGATTTACTGTGCCAAAGAAGCAGTGATACCATTAAAATTGTGCAAGTCAATTTAAAGGACCGAGTAAAGCATGAGAAAAAGAAACATAGTGCCATGTGCCAAAAAAAAGTGTTGGGTCTCCATTGTTGAGATAAAAAATATGTGTAATTGTTGTGCAAAAGCTACAATTTATCAGGTTCTGAAATCATTTTGCAAGGAGAAAAAAGCAAAAACCAAAACTATGTTTTGACTATTTGTTAAAAGAGGGGTGTAGATTTAAGTGGTAGTTACCTTGCATAACATCCAAAAGTTAGCAATAGTCTTTTCGGCTCGCAAACCTACCCATCTCCCCACAACAAGCTTCTGTATACGTCTCTCAGTGCATTCAAGAGCGTAAAATGATTTTTTCAAGGACACGAAAGAATGACTAGAGCTAGTCGATTGTGTGCACCATAAATAAAGTGTTTCTATGTATTAGGCCACGCTGTAGACGAAAACATTTTTGCTCTTGCCCAGCGTCGTATCTTTAAATTTCCTATAGCAACAAAAAATTTCAATTCATGTACGAATTGACATGATTATTGCAATACTCACATGTGAAAGCTGCTGTGCGTTGTGACGTCATAAATTACGTTGCTGTAAATTTAATGACATTGCAATACATTTTAAAATTTGAAATCCAGACTCTTGTTCTACATTTTTTTACTTGATTCAGTTTTTTTTATTTTTTATTTTTTTATCTCTATATTTATCCTCCTGACTCGCAGGAAAGCGACGGAGGCACTATACATAGGGTAAGCAAATACCCCGACCTGCTTCCGGAGATGCCAAGAAGTTTTATAAGTTGTACAAATTTTTATAAGAATTTTATAAGTTGTACAACTAATTGGTAATTGCAGCATTTTATTTTAATTTCGGAACGCATATTATCGTTATTCGGTGCCGGTAATTGAATTTTAGTTGCTAATTGTAACGTTCATCATTCTTCGTATTTTAATGATAAACTATATTGACTTATAAAAAAACCGAAGCTTGGAAATTAATAAAGAAAATTAATTACCAGCTACCCAAATAAGACTCCTGCAATGGCGGCTCGCCGCAAACCTGCAGCATAATGCTCGAGCCGCCACTGGACTCCCGCATTTCATGTTTCTTCATTTGTTTAAAAAAATCAAATCAAAAGATAAAGAATTTATTTATTTTAAGGAGAGTGAATAAATGTTTAGATAAGCTAGATACAAGTTTACGTCTTCTTTATTCGATTGCTGGTCATTTTCTATCGAAATATAAGCTGTTAAGAGTATGTTTTGATGGGCCATAACTCATCTTGGTTTGGTACTTTGGGTCTCGTAAAATTTCAGACGTGTTTTTGACCGCGTCCGTTTTGCACACGTTAACTGAATACCGAAAAAAGTCTCACCTCAAATCGTACACACAGAGTCATTTTTTTGCTACATCTCTCGTATACCTAAAGTGAGAATGAAAAAATGTCTTAACTTGATTCCAAGTTAATATAAACTAGCGATGTTGCAGGCATATAATTTGTGTCTTGTGTCCACAGCTCGCTAGAATTTTTCATTTGCAGCATAGCAACCTGCTACGCCGTGGTGCCATAAATTAAAATCAAAAAATTTTAGACCTTTTTGTCTTTTTTTAAAAGGTGATTTTATATAATAATTAAACCTTTTTTTAAAAGGTAATTTTATATAGCAATTATACCTTTTTTTAAAGAGTAATTTTATATAACAATTATACCTTTTTTTAAAGTGTAAATTTATAAAAAGGTAATATTCACTGTTGCAGTCGTGAAAGCTCGTTATATTTCAGATACAGCAATCAAAAACTACTCAAAAAAATATTGCACTGCACTGCACGACAGCATAAGCACAGCGATTGACATTGCTAAGGTAAACCTGAAAGTTTTTATTTATTTTTTTATTTTACCTCTATATTTATCCTCCTGACTCGCAGGAAAGCGACGGAGGCGCTAATACATAGGGTAGGCAATTACCCCGACCTGCTTCCGGAGATACCAAGATATTGCAGTCGGCTTGTAATTTAATAGAGATTGACTGTAATTTAGAACTGCTTGCCAGGACCACCAAGCAGGGGAATGTGCCGTAAAGTGTCTTTCCCAAGGACACAACAGAATGGCACGAGTGGGTTTTGAACCGAGACCGTGTTGGCTATAAGTCCGGCGCTTTAACCACTCGACCACGCTGCCGACACTTGACCACGCTGCCGACAATGCTTTTAGACTTTAAAAGATCAACGTTAAAGGTTGTGGTTTTTAAAATTGCTTATTGTTTTTTTTTCCTTTTTGCCACATATTTACGGACTTGCAATGTGATTAATTGAAATATATCAAAGGTTATTGTAACGATGCATCGTTGACTACTTTTTTCCAAATTTTGTTTTGGATCTTTTAAATTTTTTGTTTGAAGAAACTATCGGTTGTTCGCCATTGTTTCAAAAGAGCAAAGGGGTTGCACGCTAAATACGTTTAAGAAAAGCTACTTTAAATTAAAAAAATTTTTTTTTTTCAACTCACAAAAAATTTGATATTATCCTAGAGTAAAATAAAGACAACAAATATCAAGTGGTAATCGTTAAAGTTTTAATTTTTAAATAATCTTTTGTTCGTGTTTTGTAATACTTGGTTTTTCCGAGAGCCCAACCGTAAAGAAATTTAGACTAATGAATTTGTATCATAGAACTATAAGACTGATAGTACTGCATGATAGCCAGCACCTGCGTAACCTTACTTGTACACATTGCTGCTTTTACAGCTATAATTTCTTTCACAATGTGAGGGCTGTGATGGCAGTAACGACACCTTTCCAAACTAGGTATTTTTGGTCATTTTCATGATATCATAGCAATTAATTATTTTACTGGCTCGCAAGATAATGTCGCAATTGTTAACTTAATTAAATTCTCATGCGATTTTGTTGATCTGCTTTCGGCAATTTCATGATATTTCTGTTCGGTTGAAATTTTTTATTGGTCTGTAATTTGTTATGTCAAAAAGTGATCGTAATTCAAAGTTGTTTGCTGAGAAATCCAAGCAGAGTCAAATGCTACAAAGTGTTTTTTTCTACGGACGCAACGGAACAACAAGAGTAGCAGCTAAACCTATACCCTGTCGATTGTGTTTGGAGGCAATGCAGCACGCCTGCTTATTCCTCTGCTCGATGTACTTCATAAACATAAAAATTGAATCTTTTTACAACCACAACTCCTTGAATTTGCTTGAGTGATTTAGCTTTTAAAAGTCACTTTCCGATCAATGCATAAGAAGAATTTTGTTTGTTTACGGTCATTTGCCGTTTGCAACATGTTTATGTTTAACATTTGCCGTTTTTTGAATGTGTTTAAAATTTTCACGATCTTTATTATTTGTTTAAAAGCAGTGCTTTTGAATCTTTTTATCATCGCGGACTAAAAAACTTGGAACAAATTTGTTGCAGCCAACTACTGCTGTATGAAAAGTTAAGACCTTCTTTGAGTACTTCCTGAGTATTGTCACAAATGAAAGTAAAGACCTCGTTTTAGCTTTCAAATAAATTTCAGCACGAATTTTAGTCCTCTGAATGGTAAAATTGTTTTAGAACTTGGTGTAAACAGAAATTAGTTTTTACCCAAACGAATATAATATATCAAAACATTTTTAATACCATCTTTGTGTGGCTCCATTAACACGTTGACTAGCAAGGGTAAAATCGGGTGTAGGCTAGTTCACCGTGTGCCAAATTTTTTTAATGCAATAATATTAGATTATAACAGAGGAATAGCAGGCATTGACTTATTTGATCAAATGACCTCTTATGTAATTACTCTACGGATTATGGAAGGGTTGCCCACATTTTGTATATAAAGAAACTACAGAAAAGAAAATTAACATAACAAAATTTTGTGAAAGTGTCATCTAGGCCTTTCTTGGAAACATCTATAGGAACCAACAAGAGCGAGAAAAACTTTTGCATAC
Source organism: Diplosoma virens (assembly GCA_963680785.1). NCBI lineage: Eukaryota > Metazoa > Chordata > Ascidiacea > Aplousobranchia > Didemnidae > Diplosoma > Diplosoma virens. The sequence continues at coordinate 32,583,979 of OY796893.1, read as the reverse complement.
TTGCTTAAAATTTTATTTCTAATCATTGCAAATTATATTTGCAGTTATAAAAATGTACCGTATATCTTATACTTAATACTATTAAAAATTTCTATTCCATTTCCTTGTTTCAATCAATCCTCATTGCTTAAAAAAATAATTACAAAATTAAAAAATTGTCAACTTAAGCAGAATTATGGCCGTAAAATATTTCACACATGCCACAATGTAAAAATGGCATTAGACAGTCCATTAAGAGACTTCAAATAGATGGATAGGCTACTTCTTCCAAATCAAGAATAATGAGGTCTCCAGAAAAATGGATACAAAGTAAATTATCTACAAAATCTTCACATATATGGATACGTGGCAGTCAACGTGTTAAAATCTCGGTGTGACCCACAGGTTTAGAATGACAGTGACTGGGCTGTATCATTCGTCTCAAATAAGAATTTTTAAAAGAGCCGTGTGGTCTCCAGATTCTGCAAGGTTATATGGCTCAATCTGATAACTTATTGTACGTAGATAAATCTGCAACTCTTAGTTTCAATGTTTCGCAATTAATGCATATTGAAGTTAATGTACTTTTTTAGCTGTAATTTACAGAAAAATAGTTATTTTTTTTTTACTAATAATATGTATTTTTTTATTCTCTTATTTTTAATTTAACTTTTGTGAAAATTTGTTGCTCTTAAATTAGTTATGCTTCTTAGGTTTTTATTGTTTTCTTTTTTGAAATGAAGAAATTGGCAAATATAAATAACGAATACCATGCAACCTATGTTTAAAAGGGATTTGATGGATAAGTTTGCTCAAACGAAGCAATAAATTTTTTAGATAACTTAATTTTTTTCGTTTGCTTTGAAAGACTTGTTCTGATACAAAATTGTGTATTTTTAATGTAATTACGGGTAAATTTTTGATGAAAAAAATTACACAAAATTTTTTTAATAAATGAATAATGCTTGGAATAAGTAGCCGTCACCGGCTTTGATAAATGTCCTTTGTCTGGCTTTATAACAATACAATAAATGCGCAAGCCATCATTGCATTAGTCATCGATTCTGACCAATCCAACTGAAATAAATGGTTTGCTGATAAACACCTAAACTTTTGGTAATCAACTACGACAAACTTTGTTGTTTATAAAAGTTTCCTTTTCGTTTAAGTCATTTTAGGCTTATAGCTTTAGAATATCAATTAAAAATTACTTTTGATAATTCCGGATATTTTTGCTGTAACATTTTGACATCAGGCCAATATGACAACCACCAGACGAAAGATGAATTGCTATTTTTGAAAAGTTGCTTGGCAACGTAATTCAATTTATATTAAAGTCTGCGCAAACACTTGACTAAAGGAGTGAACGTTTTTCAAAGAAGAGTTGTACCTTTGCATTTTAGCATAGTCAGATTAAAATGAGTGAATTGAGCAAGCGCTAGCGTTATAAAACTTTGATTTTTCTATCTATTTGTCAGTGATGAGAAAACAAATAATATTTAATCAGATATGGTTAGAAAAGAAATCAAAATAATAAGATTATACAGAATTTAAATTAAACAAAAAACGAAAATTTAACTTTTGAATTAATAGGCAATAATTTATATATACACATATATGCTGGAATAAGTTTAGATTAATCACTAATTTAAAGATTTCACCTAAACAATCAAATCATTTTTAGCATTTAAACGTTTTTGTTTTTTAGTTTGTAGTAGACTTTAACCCGTTTTTTCCTGGTGTTCCATTTTAGGAATAAATTTGAAAATCCGCTAAAACTTAAAAACCAGAAAAAAAAACTATACCTCCATTCATGCCCAGTGTTCATTTTCGGAACATCCAACAACTTTGTTTTTTCAATCATCATTTTAAATTTTTGTCTTTTTGACACTTAATCCTTTCTAAATTATTGTTTTTCATAATTATATTTAAAAAAACCAATTTAAAAAATCTCTGGCAAAAACGGGTTAATAAAACATAGAAAATTTTTAGAGTCTTTGCCTTCAATAATTTTTCAAAACTGTACAAATTGCATAAGTTAAAATCAGTAAGATATGACTTCAGACATCTTTGCAGTGTAGCTTTTCTTTGACTTTCAAATCCGAATTTTAAAATCTAATCAAATCATTATTAAAGAAACGAGGCGTTAGAGCTTTTTAGAATATAGTAGATGTTAACAAGTGTTGTCTCATTCAAAAATGTAACGTTATGTTCATAGCAGAGCTGTTAATTTAAGGCTTAAGTGTTAAGCTATAAATCTTAATCTTTAGCTATAAAACTTAAGTCTTAAGCTATAAATTTTGTCCATAATTGATATTTTGATTGCTATCTTTTGTCTTATTACCGAGGTAAAATTATTCTGGGCCAAACATAATTTTGTTTGGCCTTGGTTAAATTTAATAGTATTGCATAAGACTTGCTAGGCAATTCAGAACTCACAATATGAATTTCTTTTTAACAATTTAAAGAAAAATAATAAAGTGATTCAATAAATACCTGTGGAGTGTGTGAGGTAATAAGCAGCCGCGAGACAAACGAAGGAATGTAACAAGATACGATGACGCAGATCGTTGGAAAAGAGGCGTCAATAAAAGGAAACAGGTGTCGCAGTTTGTTTAAACGACAACCACAAACTTGAATAAAAAAAGCGTTTGCAGGATGTTTCTTGTTTAAATAAATTGTTAAAATCGACAAATATTCGTTGCCAGTAAGTGAAGCGAATGAGATAAACAAAAAATAAATGCATTCACAATGCAGAATTAAGATTGCAATATTTATTTTTAATTTAATATTAGACTTAGTGGCGCTTAAAAACAAAGTATTTTCGCGCGGCGATCGATCAGTACATCGCTGCATGATACACTAATAATAAACAAATGCGGTATAAATTCTAGCGACATGACGGCTATGCATGAGCATTGAACTCGCTAAACTCACATTAAGAAACTGCTTCACCATAAATAATAACTTTTCTTGTGGAAGGGGCAATGTAGCATCTGGTTTGCTGCAGAAAAAAAGTAAACGAGACAAAACCCTGATTGATTTAGTCATGAGTTGCTTGAAAGTAATCAAAGGCAAGGCAATTGCCACGAAGACTGGATTTTCGTATTTTCTTAAGTTAGACTTGATGAATTTTTACTCGTTTTACTAATAATGATATAAAAGATTTACTAAGCATTTTTTATCTTAACTATCATTAATAGCATAACATTAATAGCAGAATAATAATTCATAACATTAATACCAGAATAATACCTGTCAACAGAACAAAAAATTTTTAGCTATCACTTTGCACAGCTGCTTTTTCTTGTAAGTCGCGGCTTTTTTTGTCGTTTTATCATACGTAATGTTACATAGCAAAAACCTTTAGTATTTTTACTTCTTGGAATAAGTCAAAAGCTTAAGAGAAATAGAGCAAAATTGAAGATAAATAGTCTTTTTTTTTAATTGATTTTATTAATTTCTTTACGAAGTGCATCTGATGGGAATCACTATAATAGGATGCTATACCGAAAATTATCTGGTTGTATTATTAAAATTGATAGCTTTTAATGACATAGTTTTGGTTTGATTATGACAAAAAACACCATTTTGCCCAAGGTTTGACTTTTGATCTGACCTTGAAAATCCGGAGTTATTTCTCGGGAGGCTAAATCTGACACAGCTCTGTCAAAGACTCGTCACCGCTGCGTTTGTTCTAAGTGACGAGCAATGTCCTCTTAGCTCAATTCTACGGAGAAAAGCCTAGTAATCTCATTTAGGCTTTGGCGTACTAAACGTGATTACAAAGATTTTTGTTTGGTTTTGAGAAAAAAATCACAAACAAGTCGCTATAAATTTTTATACCAAATAAATGTCTTTCGGCAAAAAAATCAGGTAAGCCTTGTGTAGCGTTTTAAAGCAGATTAGAATTATTGTGCAATTAAACTTTTATTTGTAGTATCAGAAAGATTACAATAAGTGTTTTTCCAAGATAAGAACAGCGAAGCTTACAAATAGTGATTTCAAATAAGTTAAACACTTTAGCAACTGTGCTTACTAAGAAAAGCTTGCTAATCTTGTGTTGAATGTCTGAATAATTCATAACCAATTTGCTGCCGTTCTGCAGCGGATCAAAGATGCATTTTGATGCGTTGATAGAGACAGCTTTTAAGCCCTTTGCACTAAATACGTATATTTTTGATGTCAGGCTGATTTCAATATTTATTATGGTTGTATTTTGTAGCTTGTCAGTATTGCTAATAAAAGCACAAAAGCCTGATGTGGACGCAAAATAATTTATGACGCCTGAAAGTTTGTTTGTCTTTATTAAACAGCTTCTCGATTTTAATACTGCTAAGCAGTGTCAGTGTTTCTCAAAGTGAGCCACTTGGCTCCCCAAGGAGGAATTTGTAACCTGAAGGGAGGAAAAATTATTAAGGGAGGAATTTGGAAGGAATGTGAATGAAATATTAAATTTATTCTTGTGAATGAAATATATTAAATTCATATATGAGTTAGGAAAGGGAGGGATGCCACAAAAACTTTGAGAACCACTCCTTAGAACCTAATCAAGCAATTCTAATCAACCAATCAAACTTATTATAATCAAACAATTTTCATTTGTACTATAAATAAAATCTAAAATCAGTTAGCGTCCTGTATACTGTATTTTATGTCTGCATAATATAGTGATGAAAGTCCATCGCTTCTGCGGACCATTTTTCAAAATCGAAAGAACTAGCGGGCATTGGTTTGACTTAGAAGATGTTGCTACAGCCTACGAAATTTTTATAAAAAATAAAAAACGGCTTTAATCCTTGAAACTAAAAAAGCCTTTTTCGAAAACCTTAAAGTTAAAAGTCAAAAATAATTGTTTGGCCTTTAAAAATAGTTAAAGGCCTTTTTTTATGGTCTTCATTTCAATTTCAATCTGTTTTGGTTTTCAAATTGAAGTGAAGAGTATTTTTCTGAAGTCCCGAACTGTTTACTCAGGTTGCCATAAATGCCTGATTATAATTGTCTTAATTTCTTATGGGGCTGCAGAAACTTATGTGGAGGCCCCAGTTTGGATCACCCAGAAACAGTACAGTTGACTCCGTTTATTATGACGATGATTTATATGACCACTTGCTTTCTTTGACCATTTTTGCACAGTAGCGAATTTTGCCATTTATATTCTACGTTTATTCTGACCAGTCTTTGGATATTATGAACAATTTTTTGTCTTTTTCAAGATTTTCCTCGGTGTTCTCGTTTCAGTCGTGCCATATTTGAATTTTCGGTTGTGCAAAGAGGCAGGTGCCAGCATAATCCAAAAATATTTTCCGTCGCATTAAGTTAACAAAACACTCTTTTTTGTGTTGATGGAACAAATGATGGATTTCGTATTTTGTTGCCATTGTGTGCGTAACTGTGGCAACTCTGATGCACTTACTTAGTACTGTACTGTGGATTCGATTATCGTGGCTATCGGATAATATAATCAAAAATTGCTTGATCCTTAAGTGGTCATAATGGCAAAATCTACTTTGTATAGATTATGTTATAGGTTTAAAGTAGTGTTCCGAAGGGTTATTTAAAAACTTTTTTTTTTACTTTTTTCTTTAAAGACTTATTTGCACATAATGCAGTCCTTGGTTGGATTTTATAAACATCAAATGTCACTATCAAATTTCACTCCACATACCACGCAATGTCACTACACAATATAATTATTAAAGGTCACAATAAAATAGATGTGCTTAATATTTAAAGCGTGCTTACGATTTTTACGAAACGTTTAAAAATTATTTTTTTAGAAATAATTTTATTTTTAAAAGGTATTCTTCCTTTTAATAAATCTTTCTTTTTTTTCAGGGTTGAAACAGTAGAAGTTAGTATGGCTTTGAGTGCAATCATTACTGCTATATTTATTATAGCTTTAACCGTTTTGAACAGAAAGAAAATTTTTAGAATATTCAGGCACAGGTATTTAATTTCAAAATTGCCTTCTTTAGATGAAATTGCTTATCCTTTAATTGGACATACCTATTTGCTAGTTGGAACACCTGAAGAATTTTTTCGGACTGTAATGGGAATGGTCAGATCGTTCTACAAGAGAAGCAAAGAGAAAATAGGGGTTTTGTGGCTAGGACCTGTTCCTGTAATGACATTCATACATCCTGATTCAGCTGAAGTTGTTTTGAAAAGCTCAAAACATTCCATCAAATCTTTTGTTTATGACTTTCTCCATCCTTGGCTTGGAACTGGCTTGCTGACGTCACACGGGGAGAAATGGAAACAGCGTCGACGATTGATCACACCGTCTTTTCACTTCAGTATACTCCAAGACTTTCTTGATGTTATGAATGAACAATCGCAATTGTTTGTTCGCAATCTTAAAAACAAGGTGGAATCAGATGAAACCTACAATGTAGGTCGTGCAATTACTATGTGTGCTTTGGATATCATTTGTGAAACAGCCATGGGCCAATCAGTCAACGCACAAGATGACATGGATTCGGACTACGTCAAAGCTTTATACAGGTAGCCTACTTGTGTACAAAACTATTGAAAAGAAATCATTACAATTGTCCATAATTATAGAAACTTGATTTATTATCGTAATAAATGAAGAAAAATCTAGTGCCGAATTAGTTGTTGTCTTGATTGCGTTAAAAAAGCTGATATATAACATTGACATCTAAGTTTGTTTTAGTCACCTAGCATAATTTTGTTGCTTTACAGTGACAAATGTTACAAAGTTTAAACGTTTTCGTAGTTACCAGTGCTTTCCAAGTATTGCCACGTAATAGTCGCGTGTTTCTTTATCCATGTACAATATTTTCAAAAGTACTGAAGCAAAACTACATGAAATATTTTTTGTGGGCTGTATGGAGGCCTACGAGAGCCTTTTTTTAAATTTTAGACGTGTGTTGTATTTAATTGTTGCGCTATAAAATACATTCCTATGCACCCAACCTATAAAAGGTGTCGCGAAACCTTTGCTGTGCAGGTCTGCTCTAAGTAAAAAGTTGAACCAGTCAAACATAAAGTAACTATTCATACTATTTTAGTAGGTTGATTATTAATTTTCCTTACTAGCGTTTACACTATAAGTATGGTCATAAAGAATTCTGCTTTGCAAATTATCCCGCTTCGTCATTGTTTGCTAATAATTTAAAGAGTGCCGTTTCTTACATAAACAAAAACTCTACCGCTGATTGAAAATTATTAAAAACATATAGAATTTTTTCACCTTTAATTTTTATGTAAATTATTGTATTGTTTATCTAATAATTTTTTCTTTATCCTCACTTTTTTCTTGCGCGTAAAAACCAGAATTTAAACAGCGATTGCAAATTATTATCCTCTTTTTTTCTAATCCCTTAATTATAAAAACTAACATTATTTTTCCCAACGTTACCTTTCAGATGTTTAATTTTTTTTTCAATTTCTTTCTTTAATCTTCGGATAATTTGGTTAAATACTTAATTCTCCCTTAGGCCAAAGCAGAGTTTTTCAACCTTTTTTATTTGGCAGCACACTATTCAGCTATTTAAATTTTTGTGCCACACCCATTATATTGATTAATAATACAAAGGTCTTCACTAAAAATTTCTCAATGATTTCTCAATTTTTGTCCCAAAATCATTGTGATCTCTAAAAAAAAAAAAGGTCTCGTATTACCGAAATACGAGATCGATTCAAAGTGAAGAGAGCTCCGCGCGCCGTACTTTGAATACCCCTCCCCTAATTAGTCGTTTTCCGAAATCTCTCGGTTATTTGTCGGCAGCGTGGTCGAGTGGTTAAACCACCGGACTGATGATCAACATGGTCTCGGTTCAAAACCCACTTGTACTATTCTGTTGTGTTCTTGGGAAAAACACTTTACGGCACTTTCCCCTGCTTGGTGGTCTTGGCAAGCAGTTCTAAATTATAATAATATCTCTACTAAATTACTAGCGGAGAGCAATATCTTGGCATCTCCAGAAGCAGGTCGGAGTAATTGCTTACATTATGTATAGCGCCTCCGTCGCTTTCCTGCGAGTCAGGAGAATAAATATAGAGATAAAATAAAAAAATAAATAAATAAATACTCTCGCTACACACCTAGAGATCTCTCACGACATACTAGTGTGTCACGACACACCAGTTGGAAAACACTAGCAAAAGAGTACTATTTTTTAACATTTCAAAATCTCATCTTCCGCACAACCTCCCTTCGCACCACGTATAGTATTGAATCGCATTTTTCGTTTCTATTCCCTAGATGTTTTTTTTACTAATACACTTATATATTGCAGAAGCAATAATTTCACTAAAGCGCTTGTTTTACCATAATCAGTAATCTTTTGTTTCAGAATATCCGACTTGGTTCAATTGCGACAAAAAAATCCTTTTTTGTGGTGGGATTTCATTTTTAAGAAAATGAAAGTGGGAAAAGAACATGATCAAGTTTTAAATACACTTCATTCTTTTACTAAAAGCGTTATTCAAGAAAGAGCCAAAACAAAAGGAACACAAACAAATATTTCTCGTCGAATGGCGTTCCTCGACGTTTTACTTCATGCCAAAACCAATGATGGACAAGAACTTTCTCTTAGTGATATTCAGGAAGAAGTTGACACGTTCATGTTCGAAGGTCATGACACGACAGCTGCTGCAATGACTTGGGCAACTTACTTGATTGGAAGACACCCAAGTGTTCAAAAACGGGTACACGAAGAATTAGACCAAGTGTTTGGAGATGATATAAATCGACCTTGTACTATGGACGACGTGAGAAAGCTACAATATTTAGAGAAAGTTATCAAGGAGTCGTTGAGATTGTTTCCGTCAGTTCCATTTCTAGCTCGTGTAACAACAGAAGATTGTGAAATTGACGGATACAAAATTCCAAAAGGTACTCAGCTTGGCGTATTTGTTGTCAGCATTCATCACAATCCCGATGTGTGGAAAAATCCTGAAACGTTTGATCCTGAACGATTTAATCCTGAAAACGCAAGCAAACGGCATCCATACGCGTTTATTCCGTTTTCAGCTGGTCCACGTAACTGCATTGGTCAAAGGTTTGCTCTGCTGGAAGAAAAAGTCATGTTGTCGCATTTGTTACGTAATTTTGAAGTGACATCACATGAGAAAAGAGAGGATATTAAAATGATAGGAGATCTTATTTTACGACCGGCAAAACCGTTGAATATTACCTTGACAGAATGTTACTAATATTTTTTTATCATTGTTTATTTTGTACAATAATTTTTGGAAGGCATTTATTATAGACTGATTCAAAATTATTTTAATTGTTTTGCTTTTTTTTGGCTATGCAAGTGTACATGTAAAATGAATTCTTTACAAAAAAGTTGTTTGATCTAAATTTCAAGTTTTTCTGTTGAGTTTGTGAGTTTCTTTGTTTGTACAATAAATTTGATAAAAGATTGATTTATATAACAGTGTTAATCACAAACACCCTATAGATCTATCACATGATTTTACACTATTTAAATCATTTTTGTATTATTTTAACAACCCAAAACATTAAACACAGCAAGTTCAGGCGAATTTTTTTGAAATAGTTGATTCTGAATTGTTTATTAGAATTATTAGTTTTTGAAGAGCAAGAAATGCTTTACAGAAATTGTAGAAAATATACTGTAAATACTGAGAGGTTCTCTAATTAGTGTATGGGAAAATTCTAAATATATTGTTAAGAATGATGTGTTTTTTTGTTGAACAGAAAAACTTTAGACGGATGAACAGAAAGCAATGAATCTTTATTGCCCACCAGATGAATAAAGTGACTATTTTTGACAGAAGTAATTACAAAAGTTCTTTAAAGTTAAATAAAATATAGCATCAATAACTCTGCAATTGGAAATCTATTTAACAAAGAAATATTATATTTTAAATTTAAATTTTTTAATTCATAAAAATAACTCTTTTTAATTAGTAATATTTATGTGTACGGTTAAAGATTTTGTGAATTGCAGCAATTTTTTCACTTAACACATCAAACATTAAAAATATTATATACCGGTATTAATTATACATATCATAAAAGTAAGGTTTTTGTGAAACAGCAGATTTTTTATATACCACAGAAACCATTAGATCAACTAAATCCAGTCTACATATGTTTCACTACGAATCAATTTTAATATGGTAGTTTTTGCTTTTTTCTACAGCTCTAGATTGATTTGTTTGCAGTTTTCAAGTCTGCTTGACTCGTAAACATAAACGTATAAGCCGAATGCAATTGCCCCAATCTCAAAAATTTGGGCAAAAGCAGAATTTTTCAGGCAGCCACAAGAAATTTTATGAGCAAAATAAAATTTCAATGAAAACAATGCACTACAAGCGTAGCTGCGAACACCGCTAAGCCGCAAGGACATACTGGTGGTGATTCCGATATGCTGACCACTTCGAGTCAGCTAACAAGCAATTGCTTGTTGATTAACTTGACCATTCTTACTTAAAATAAAAATTTTTGGGCACTAATTATAACAAATTATTGCATTTGAGAAAAACAAAGTTTCAAAACCAAGAAAAAAAGTTTAAATGAGATGAAGACCTTTTTTTTTGATTTATCACTAGATTTTTGTCACGAAAATGGAGAAATTAAACACAGTTGCAAAGTGATGACTTTTTTTAGTCTTTACTAGAACTTTAGAACAAAAGTGTATAACATTTTGACTCAACTCATGCAAAAGCCAGAAAATTGTGATTCGGGAAAACGACAATAAAATTTGAGCAAACTTTATTGCCCCAAAAAAATTTTAGGCTGGTACGGCTATGCTCATAAAACTGTTGATTTCAGCTATTTTTGTTGCAGGTTATTTAGCAATTTTAAAATAGAGATTTTGACAACTGTTACAGTAAAAGCAACTGTTTGATTAAAGTAAGATCTTGCGTATTGCCATCCTGAAAAAAAATTTTTTAAAAATTATTTTAAGAAAGTATTTGATTGTAAATAAATATTATAAAAACTAACCTAATTATGAACTAGCCAAATAGCTTCTCACAATTGTTTTAAGCATATTAAAAAGTGATTATTAAAAACGATTATTAAAAAATGTATTTTGCACAAATTAACTCATAACATAACAATCATTTCTACAATATATATTTTTTTAATTTTTTGGTTTTCACTTCTTTTTTGGTTTTCACTCTAATTTTAAACAATTTTTTCTCTTATATCCGTAAAGTTCTATAAAATCATATTTTGGAGAAATATCACAAAATTTAATCAAAACTGTATTGCCCACCCCAAAATTTTTTTGATTGGTACGCCTGTGGTTATAACATAATTTAGCGCAGTGTTTTTTAACGGCCGGTCCCCGTTAACTTTTTTGCCTACTATTTCAATTTTGGATTTAATTACAAAATCTTTTAGCAGCTTTGTGTCCAGATAAAAAGAGCTAATTTGGTAAAATTACTGGAACACTCAGTACCATTTTGTCCCAGATGGTAGGTGCTTTCTTGCAGCCTCGGATGTGAGTACGTCTGTTACAGTTTTTTAAACATGACAAATCGAAACCAAACCTGCCGAAACGGAAAGGTATCTACCCATTCCAATGTTCAGCGAGGGTCTGTAATCGGCAAACGTCCTTTTCAGGACGGAGCAATGACCGGAAAAAACTGCCCTTTTCAGGGCACATTGCCAAAAAGTTTCGAAGACTGTTCTCCAGCTGAACATTGAAGGCCTTGCTGCAAACAACATGAACTTTCTTCTTTACCGTGTTCTGCAGTCTGAGGCACTCGTCATCCTACCATAGGAGACTCACTGCACTGATGCAAAGAAGTTGGTAATTCCAAGCTACCAACTAGCTGGGTCTTCATTAAGCAGGAAGCATGGCTTTGCCACGTTTGTCCACGAGCGACTAAGGCATACGCTTTTTGACCAATCTCCACCGACATCGGAGATCGAATGGTTGTGCGTGGACGTTGATGGTTATAAAATAATCAACGTCTACAAACCTCCACCAACGCGACTGCGATCCTAGCATTTTCCAGTGTTTCCTCACCTCTGTCTTTATGCTAGCGATTTTAACTGTCGTCATGCTGATTGGGGTTACCATAATAAGAGTCCGGACGGTGAATGCTTGGCTGGCTGGGCAAGTATTAATTGTCTTGCCCTCTTATACAAGTACAAAGATGCCGCCAGTTTTTACTCCGGCCGCTGGAACACTGGCACAAATGCAGATCTAGTTTTCGCTAGCGTACGTCCTCCTCGTCGTCGTTTGAAGGGGTATCCACTCCAGGTCAGATACAAACAGGACTGGGGCCAAGGGTCTATCCTTTTACTGCCCCAGACTGCTGAACTGCCTTAATCAGATGCTGGCAGTGGTGTTATTAAGCCAGCATCGAGTTTCGTCATCCAAAACCGTCAGACCTCGTGCTCCATGTGGTGCCCGATGTATAGAGCACGCTGTTAGAACATGGTCTGCGGTTTGCTCAGAGGCGCCACACTCGCAATTCGGTGAAGGAGCGAGACCCCATTTGTGCATGGAGGAATGGACAAACAAACAGCGTATGTCATAACAGTCACTTACTGGATAGACGTGTCCGTGAAAAATTCCTCAGATCACAACATCGACCTTCGCTTATTACACCACCAAGGTTTGCTCTGGCAGAGCCAAGCATGCCAGTCAAGCGATGGAACTTTAGAAAGTTCTAATTGAGTCATGACATTGTTTTAATGAATAAATTTGCAAAGACTTTGTAACCGCCTAATTTACTTAATGTGGATGCGGTTTACTAGGACTTCTGTAACATCATAAAGAAAGCAGCCAAAAAGATTATCCCAAGCGGGTATCAAAACAGCTATATTCCATGCTGGGATGCGGAGTGTGAATCCCTTTGTAGAATGTTCCTGCAGTCTCCCTAGGGAGACAGCTCAAGTTTATCTGCTACAGCTTTGCTTGCTAAGCGTGACAAGAAGCGGAAAGATTGATGGTCCGAGGCAGTTAGAAGCATTGACTCTTCACACTGTAGTCGAAAAGCATGGAATATTCTGAACAATCTTACTGGTAGGTCACGACACTCTCCTTGTCACTGTCCCATCTCAGCTGATGTTATTGCATCTCAGCTTGTCAGAAATGGGAAATACGATTCTGTTGACTGCACGTCATCTCAACTTGTCTCTCAAGAAATGTCTGACCTTTGGAGAGCCACAACACCAGATCCTCACAGAAAGAATTTACTGCTGCCCTTCAACATTTAAAATTGGGTAAAGCTCCGGGTCCTGATTCCATCTGCTCACAGCTTATAATAACTGCTGGAGCCGATTTGAAGTCCTGGTTACGTGACTTCCTTTCTTCCTGCTTGCGCTGACTCAAAATTTTGAACATCTGGAGAAGAGCGCATGTAGTCGCAATTGCAAAGCCAATAAAGCCTGCAGGGGACCCAAAAAGTTATCGACCGATATCTCTGCTCTATGTCCCCACAAAATCCTCCAGAGGCCTATCTACGCTTGCGTCGAGCCATTAATCGATCAATGTCGATCAAATGGTTGGGTTCCGACGCGAAAAGTCAACTCTAGATCAAGTTGTTCTGCTGACTCAGAACATTGAGGATTCTTTTGAATCTAAGAAGATGGCGGGTATAATATTTCTCAACCTGACAACTGCTTATGACACTGTCTGGCACTGTGGCGTTACCTGCGATCTGACAGCGGCTTGTCACACTGTCTGATGCCGTGGAGTTACATTGTCCCTCAGGGATCAGTCTTGGCTCCCCTCCTATTTAACATCTATAAGTACGATCTGCTTTCCATAATTTCCAGAAAGTTTGCTTATGCTGATGATTTAGCATATTACACTCTTCTGGAAACTGGAAGGACTTGGAGGGAACTATAAGCCAAAACATGTCTATACTCTTAGCCTATCTCCAGACTTGGAGGTTGAAGCTCAGTCACACTAAGACGGCAACGGCAGCGTTTCACTTAAATAACCGAGAGGCCAAACGTGAGCTAAAAGTCTACAAGAAAGATAGACTTTCACTGTTCTATTCAAAACCTACTTGCCTTGGGGTAAAACTGAACAGATCGCTCACGTTTCGTCACCATCTAGTGGCATTGCGCAAAAAATTATCCTTGTGCGTCACACTGCTGAGGCGACTTGTAGGCTCCGGATGGGGTGCTGATGCCAAAACAGTTCGCACACCTGCCTTATTTGTGGTTTACTCAACGGCTGAGTACTGCGCACCAGTCTGGTGTCGCAGCGCTCACACTCGCCTTATAGATAGTGTCTTGAATGACGCCTTGTGCATAGTCACTGGATGCCTGCGTCCCACTCCAACAAACCACTTACCCATACTCTCAAAGATCTAGCCAGCTAAGCTTCGCTGACTGAGAGCAACACTCTCCTTGGCTTATCGTCAATTTCTGGACCCTGATCATATCTTGTATGGTCTATTGAGTGGGTTCTTAGATGTTTGCCAGAAGAGATTAAAATCTAGACGTCTATTTCTGCCAGCTGCGCAGAATCTTTTAAACAACCTTGCAGGACTTGGCATCCGCGCTTTTGAGTGGAAAAATCATAAATGGAACGCGTAGTATTGTGAGAATACTTCCAGGATCCAAGTTTTTTTTATATACAGGACCAGTTCCAGGCCTGTTTGAATGAGCTTACCCCGAACAGCTTGGGTTCAACTCAACCGCTTGCGGACAGTGTTGGGCGATTCCATTCGTCCATGCACAAATGGAGTCTCCCTCCTTCACCGAATTGCGATTGCTTCTCTTTTGAACAAACCGCAGACCACGTTCTAATAGCGTGCCCCATACATCGGGTACCACATGGAACACGATGTCTGACGGTTTTGGATGACGAAATTTGGATGCTGGCTTAACAACATCACTGCCAGCATCTGATCCAGGCAGTACAGCAGCCTGGGGTAGTAAGAGTATAAACCCTCGGCCCCAGTCCTGTTTTCTTTTTTGTGACCTGGAATAAATGCTCTTGCAAACGCGACGACGACGACGAGAACCATTTTGATAAAATTTAAAATACTGCCGGGCCCTAAGAGTTGTTTTAAAAATTTTTTAGTGGGCAAGCTCAAAAAGGTTGAGAACCACTGGTTTAGCGCATTTATTCTTTTTCGTAAAATCCAACGTATCCTTGTCAAAATTTCTATCACACTTGTCACATATAAGCTAGTTGATACTACGTAATTTTTATGTTTAGGAATCCTCCAACAAGTAAACAAATTTCACAAGTGTTTTGTAAAAATCCACCGCGGCAACATTAATATTTTTAAATAAACAATCCAAAGGTGTCCATATAAAAATTTTTAATTTTTTGGATTTTTTGTAGAACAAGTGTTTAAAAGATTTGAAAAATATACTTTACACGTTAATTGTAAAAGTTGCAAAAGCAATTAAAAACTTCAAATTAAAACTATCATATGTAGTACTTCTAAATTGTCGCAATAAAAAATGTTTTGGTATATTAGTTCTAGTCATTGAAAAGAGTAAAGGCCCGTTTCCACTACGAGCGTGGAAAAGAGCATTCTTTCTCTCTTATATTGATCTTCGATTGAAACGAGCGGTTAAAATTGAAGCGAGCGCAAAAAAAAAGCAATAAAACAAACAAAGAACGCTTTTTTCCACGCTAGTAGTGGAAACGGGCCTTAAGAGTCGCAATGCACATCATAGCCTTGGAAGCACTGCGTCCGAATTATCGCGCCTGTGAATCAAACGCGCCCATTAGGTTTTTAGTACACAAAAACTCAACTGTGCGATCGCAATTAAAAAACAATAAAGAAAAAATTTCTTAGTTTTTTTAAAATTAATAAATTTGATCTTTTTATGGCTACTCGCTTGTTTGGCATTTCAACTTTTAAAAATTTAACGATGCAACTTGTCACACTTCATTGCTAATAATTTTAATCATAACGATGTAGTTTATTCCCGCTAAAAGTAATTCGTAGTTTTATTATAAGATAATAATCGCGTCGCCTCGGAGTGCTGCTTTCGTATTATGTGATATAACGTCCGATTCGCTTTCTATTGCGCGATGCATCTGATTTTAGCTGTAAAGTAAAGCTTTTCTAGCTGGAAAATTTAAATTAGGTTTGGCAACACTGATGTTCCTAACTTTTCTAAACTAACCATGTTTGTGTGGAAATCTTGACAAGCAATTTATTGGTAAATTTTTAGCACAATGAAAAGTAAATGCTAAAGCCTTCGAACGTACAAAAACTCGAAGAAAATTTTAATGAGGTTGAATATTTAAATTGGAATTAGCGTAGCTGTATTTGATAAAATACGCCAAATATTTTCATGGTAGACATTGGCGTACCAAAGATTTTTAAAAAGGAGGAGGCATACAACCAAAATCAAATATCTATGGTGGAAATTAACTGGTAGTTAAAAAGAAAACGGGTTCACTTTTAATCAGTCTCGAATTTCATGTTTTTCGTCTCTAAAAACTAGGCATCTTTGAAAAAAACAAAAAAGGGATAACACATAGAATCTGTCTTTGATTTCTGGCGGGATTTCTACCAAAATGGTCTGGACAAAGCCTTAAAGTGATAGGAATCTCCAAAGGGGCCGTGACACAATATCCCCTTAAATACGCTACTTGTGGTAGGGAAAATTTTGGTTTATCATATCAAGAAACAGCTTTGGCAAGTACAAACCCATCAAACAAAGGTCGATGTCTGATTTTAAAAAATAACGTTACTATAGTATATGTAAAAGTGAATGCTGTAAACAAACAAATGCGGGAAATAGTTTTAAAATTTTGAGATAGAAACTGAGTTAAATCTTGGTTGTTTCGCAGTGCGGTGTGATGTCACTCAATAGAAAAATGTTCATTTAGCTTTGTTCGTATAGAGTAAGCCTACCACCAAAGCTAGATAAAAAGTTTAAAATCCAATCAAAAAAATCTATTAGAAGATAGGAATCTTTAAAGATACGTTTTGTCATTTGAAAGAACTAAATAGCAAGTTTCTTAACAAGTAAACCAACAGAAACATAACATCCTGTAAAAAATTAAACTGACAGTGCATTCACCGTTTCAAAAGAGTGCAAAATCATGTGAACAAACCTATAAGCCTATAGTTTTTTTGCTATTTTTCATGTAAAAATACTAAAGCTATTTTTTGTTCTGATATTTTTTAATGCCTTTAATCAAGTAGAAGAGTTAAATTACTGTGAAAAAGGAAATTTTTCCAGGCGAAAGTGAGCAACAAGAAAACAAAAAGTTAAGCGTTACTTTTTATGGTTGTTATTATTTTAGATTAAGATAGATCCGGTAAACTATGTTTACTATTCTGGTACTCAAATGCACCAGTGAGCAGATGTTTTTCGATTACATTTTAGTCGTTCCACTCATTGATCTACGTTTTTGATTATGGTAAGCAGTGACGCTTGATTAGCGCCCTCTGCAGACTACAAGAAAATGAACTTGTTTAAATTATGTTGCCACTAAAAGAAACACTTTGAATAATTAATTGCAAACGATTCTTTTGTACTGTAGTACTACTTTCAAAGTCTTTTTATTTAAAAATCTACATTTTTTAATTTGAATCAGATTGGAACAGTACTTATTGACAACATCTGTCTCTTCAAAGTCAAGTCAGAATCAAAAAAATTTGTGGGGCAAGTCTCACCGAATTTTCTGGACTTCATGCGTTGCAGCTGGTGTAGGATAACGAAAACTTTTGAAATAATTGAAAATAATAAATAGCGACGTACATGGAAATTTTTCTTGGGGAGATTTGAGAGCTAAAAGCGTGCTTACAATCAGTTAAAATAAACGATGATTTGTTTGTTTTCTTTTTTATTCCTACCTTAATTCTCTTTTAGGTGTTCTGCGTACATGCTTCAAGGAGGTTTTACCCCTTACTTCCTTCCCCGTGTGTACGCTTACGATTACAAATAAAGTAAAAAAAATAAGTCTAGATACTTAAAATTTGAATGAAGTTAATTAATTTAGCAGTTGCCATACTTTCAAGTTATTAAATTTCATAATAAAACTTTTTTATTCCAAAATGGATTACTTATTTATTAAGTTGATTTTTACATTCATAAACCAGTTAAATGCGTATGACAAATCATTGTGTTGTGACGTTTTCTATTGCTTACTGTGTATGGCACTAATCAGTGTCATGGATTTCAACTTTGCAATGCTTGTGGCAAAAAAATTTACAGTAGTAATCTGCGTGACATTAACTAATGTCATGCATAAACGAGACAAATACAATTACAAAATACTTTTTATATTGTAGTAATAACATCTTAGTCTTGCCAAATCATGCAATTCAGAGTTTATTGGCCAAAAACTTTATTGACTTCTGTTTAAAAATTTTCTGCAATTTTCAGTGTTTCAGTCAACTAGTATTCATAATCAGCGAAAGCAAAATAGAGACTATAGAATTGTAAAAATATACATAGTGATTACACATTAGGCAAATCTTTAAAAAATTAGACTAAGAAAAATTTATTCGTTTTCTTACTGCAGACGAATTGAATTTCTCCATAACTATGCAATTACAAAGTATGTGTTGACAGAGGAGTTCCTCATGTTGTGGTAAGGCAGACAAAGTAGGAAGCAATATATCCTTTTAAACGTTATGATAATACAAAATAAGTGAATTCTAATTTAGGAAGAAAGTTAATTTTTAGAATCCATTTGTAAATAACAAAAAGTAATATCCAACATTTTATTTTTACGTTCAGCTTTTTTCAATAAACATTTTGCAGTTATAAATGATAAAATTTTGGGTATTACTTGCTATTATTAACAAGTAAACTATTTACAGAAAAATTTTGGATTTTCTGTCTATACTGGAAGAAATACTGAATGTAACCTAGCTAATGAAAAAGAATAAAATATAAGTAGGAAAGCTATTCTTTCTCTTGACCGTAATTTATTCAATAAAGTCAACTGTATCAGCGTAGACAAATTTCTTTCATTTGTTCACCTTTCTGACTTACCATGCCAAAGAAGCAGTGATACCATTAAAATTGTGCAAGTCAATTCAAAGAAAACATAGTGCCATGTGCCAAAAAAAAGTGTTGGGTCTCCATTGTTGAGATAAAAAATATGTGTAATTGTTGTGCAAAAGCTACAATTTATCAGCTTCCGAAATCATTTTGCAAGGAGAAAAAAGCAAAAACCAAAACTATGTTTTGAGTATTTGTCAAAAGAGGGGTGTAGATTTAAGTGGTAGTTACCTTGCTTAACATCCAAAAGCATCAAATGTTTGAAAAAGTAACAAAAAAAATAGTTTCGTTATATTTTAGAAATCAATTATTTTGGTGCATTTATTAGCATATGCCCAGGGGGAGGGGGTTGGAAGTCAAACCCATGATAAATGTATGCGGACTGCTCAAAGTGCTCAAAAAAGAATTAGATCATGAAAAAAGCGAAAACCGAAAAAAAGGTCTTCACTTTATTTTAAATGTTAGTAATCGTCTTTTCGGCTCGCAAACCTACCCATCTCCCCACAACAAGCTTCTGCATACGTCTCTCAGTGCATTCAAGAACGTAAAATGATTTTTTCAAGGACACGAATGAATGGCGAGAGCTAGTCGATTGTGTGCACCATAAATAAAGTGTTTCTATGTACTAGGCCACCCTGTAGACGAAAACACTTTTGCTCCTGCCCAGCGTCGTATTTTCAAATTTCCTATAGCAACAAGAAATTTCAATTCATGTACGAATTGACATGATTATTGCAATACTCACATGTGAAAGCTGCTGTGCATTGTGACGTCATAAATTACGTTGCTGTAAATTTAATAACGTTCCAACACATTTTAAAATTTGAAATCCAGACTTTTGTGCTACATTTTTTTGCTTGATTTAGTTGTACAACTAATTGGTAATTACGGCATTTATAACATCATTGATTACGTCTTTTTGACTTCATGATATCACTCAATTTGTCTCAAACATTAGTAATAAATTTGCACCTCTATTGCAATCAATTATGAAAATTGTGTCGGCAAACGTGAATAAACTTGCGTAGTAAAATAAGCAATTAGTCCAAATTAATTGTACATTGAAGAAAGCAAAAGCGCATTTAAATTTCACGCTTAACTGTCAACTCATAAAGCGGATCAAGAAGCAAAAATTATATTCAAAAAAATTTATTCAAAACCGGATAATCAATTGTATTCATTCAGGAATACTCTACCATTTAAGCAAAGGTTTGATATTTAAATAAATTCAGTTTTAAAACCACGTGGTTGCAATCAAAAACCTGAAAAATTTTCTAACTGAAAAATCCAAATTGGATGTTTGCGAACCAAAAAATGGAATAGGAAAGCAAGCTTCTTATATATATATATTACCAATTGAAAATAGTTTGATCGATTATGGTACACACTTTTTTCATTGCATTTGAAAACTATCGTCATTTGTACAAGATATATGAAACACTTTATGATTGAACAACATACTGTACATACAAAACAAATAAATCCATTTACGGCTCGATAAAAGTTTTTAACGATATGTTTGATAACAATCAAATACATCATACTAGTTAACATATCATGCAATCCTTTAAAACAATTTAGAAATTGATGTACATTTGAGGCATCGTAAACTTGATTTATCATGTAAAATTTGGGGACCCGATGGCTGCAGCTAATCCCATACAATTTTAGGCCCGCCCACAATTTGTACAGCTAATCTCCTTTAAAAAGCAATCGTCGTCGTTTGAAGGGCATTCACTCCAGGTCAGACACACACAGGACTGGGGCCGAGGGTTTAACCTTCCAAATTTAGCAATCCAAAATCTTATAACGCATTCCAAATTTATGCGAAGACCTTATTTTAGTCAGAAAAGTATTTCGCAATGAAAATTTTTTTAATTTTTATTTCAATTTTTATACCTTTAGTTGGCACCATCTCTGCTCAACTTCTGTCGTGAAAATCAAAGCATTACACCAATGGTTAAAATATATTTTTTATTATTTTATTTGAATATTAGTTTTGTTTATGTACATTGTTTTTATCGTACATTACGTCACACTTCTAAGGTCAGAAAGACTTTCAGACAATGAAATTAAACAAGCAACAAAAATCATGTCGTTAAATAGCGTCATAGGCGATACAATTAAAGCAAAATTCATACGATTACCATAATTTGCTTTTAGTAGTATCAAGATATCATCAGACTCCAGTTGAAAGTTGAAAAACTTTCAATAATATCTGAAAAAATTTTAATCAACAAAAGCTTATACGATAAATTAGGTGATAAATAGCTGGGATTTTTTGTTAAGAATTTTTTTAATTAATTTTTCTTTCCTGCTTGTGTATCTTGCAATGGATCCACCACTCGTTGCAAGTTTCTACCTGGTTTAATTCACTCATTGTTAAAAACAGTAAGCTATACTGGTTCAGCGTATTCGAAGTCGCTGTAGAAGTAAGGGCTTACTTTGTTATTTTTTTTCAATTTTTCAGACTGTGCAGCTAATAGCTTCCAGCACTTCGCTTATTAAAAGTCGACTTGTGTTTTTAGTCTTCACGAATTTATCTTGACGATATTGTGTTGGGAAGCCAGAAATTTTTGCCCATGCGCTCATCCGCCATTACTTAATCCGGACCAATGCAAATACACATTTTTTCAGTATTACACTTTCCAGTTAGAAGTTATTATAACTTATTTTATAGTTTAATTCCAGTGTTGTCTTTTTTAGTTTACTTAGATGCTTAATTTCTTGATATTGTTGAGTTGGCTATAGCAGTTTACTTGTACGTCTTCGATTCATTACGTCACATACTAAAACAATATTTATAATGTTAATCCAAAGAACCTTGTTAAAATATAATTTAAATAAAATAAGCAATGTAGGAAAGACTTTGCAAATTCAATTCGGACTTTTGTTAGGTTTTTGACAAAAGCTTTAGTGTCTAGAGTGATATATTGTTGGCTAAACTATTGGCTCTATACTTTATTGACATAAATGACGTTTGACCATAAACGCGCTGCGGTGTTTTCAACGCGGCAACTTGCTCCATTGCGTAACAATTTTATTATTCTTATCAAACTTTGATAAAGGAAGTTGCTTATCGTATGTAGTTTTAATCGTGGCTTATCAACACATTTGCAGTTCGATTGCGTATTAGCATGAAGAAAGCAGTAGATTTTTTTAATTTGACAAGAATTTTAAAGAATCTGCTTTTTGTGGGTTTTTAAAGTAAGTATATTGTTTTACGTGACTATTTCTGCAATAATTCTCAACAAAGCTGGCAAAGCATTTTTTTTAAGGTTAACTTAAGTCAATTAGTTGGTAATGTTAATGCTATTGTTTCGATTATCTATCAAACGTAGCTCGGTCTGTTGCCGGGATGACGTCATTTTTATGCACATGAATTTAACGTTATGTTAAAAATTACTAAACCGGATAATTTTGTTTTATGACACTTTATCTTAATTTCGGAACGCATATCATCGTTATTCGGTGCCGGTAATTGAATTTGAGTTGCTAATTGTAACGTTCATCATTCTTCGTTATTTAATGATAAATTATATTGACTTATAAAAAAAACCGAAGCTTGGAAATTAATAAAGAAAATTAATTACCAGCTACCCAAATAAGACTCCTGCAGTGGCGGCTCGCCGCAAAGCTGCAGCACCAATGTTCGAGCCGCCACTGGACTCCCGCATTTCATGTTTCTCCATTCGTTTAAAAAAATCAAATCAAAAGATAAAGAATTTATTAATTTTAAGGAGAGTGAATAAATGTTTAGATAAGCTAGATACAAGTTTACGTCTTCTTTATTCGATTGCTGGTCATTTTCTATCGAAATATAAGCTGTTAAGAGTATGTTTTGATGGGCCATAACTTAAAGCAGTGATGGGAAAGGACCAAAAGTAACTCATCTTGGTTTGGTACTTTGGGTCTCGTAAAATGTCAGACGTGTTTTTGACCGCGTCCGTTTTGCACACGTTAACTGAAGACCGAAAAAAGTCTCACCTCAAATCGTACACCACAGAGTCATTTTTTTGCTACATCTCTTGTATACCTAAAGTGAGAATAAAAAATGTCTTAACTTGATTCCAAGTTAATATAAACTAGCGATGTTGCAGGCATATAATTTGTGTCTTGTGTCCGCAGCTCGCTAGAATTTTTCATTTGTAGCATAGCAACCTGCTACGCCGTGGTGCCATAAATTAAAATCAAAAAATTTTAGACCTTTTTGTCTTTTTTTAAAAGGTGATTTTATATAACAATTATACCTTTTTTTAAAGTGTAAATTTATAAAAAGGTAATATTCACTGTTGCAGTCGCGAAAGCTCGTTATATTTCAGATACAGCAATCAAAAACTACTCAAAAAAATACTGCACTGCATTGCACGACAGCATAAGCACAGCGATCGACATTGCTAAGGTAAACCTGAAAGTTTTTGTCAATGCTTTTAGGCTTTAAAAGATCAACGTTAAATGTTGTGGTTTTTAAAATTGCTTATTGTTTTTTTTTCCTTTTTGCCACACATTTACGGACTTGCAATGTGATTAATTGAAATATATCAAAGGTTATTGTAACGATGCATCGTTGACTACTTTTTTCCAAGTTTTGTTTTGGATCTTTTAAATTTTTTGTTTGAAGAAACTATCGGTTGTTCGCCATTGTTTCAAAAGAGCAAAGAGGTTGCATGCTAAATACGTTGAAAAACAGCTACTTTAAAGGAAGGTATAAAATTTTTTTTCTACTTACAAGAAATTTGGTATTGTCCTAGAGTAAAACAAAGACAACAAATATCAAGTGGTAATCGTTAAAGTTTTAATTTTTAAATTATCTTTTGTTCGGGCTGTGATGGCATTAACGACACCTTTCGAAACTAGGTATTTTAGGTCATTTTCATGATATCATAGCAATTAATTATTTTACTGGCTCGCAAGATAATGTCGCAATTGTTAACTTAATTAAATTCTCATGCGATTTTGTTGATCTGCTTTCGGCAATTTCATGATATTTCTGTTCGGTTGAATTTTTTTTTTTGATTTGTTACTTGTTATGTCAAAAAGTGATCGTAATTCAAAGTTGTTTGCTGAGAAATCCAAGCAGAGTAAAATGCTACAAAGTGTTTTTTTCTACGGACGCAACGGAACAACAAGAGCAGCAGCTAAACCTATACCCTGTCGATTGTGTTTGAAGGCAATGCAGCACGCCTGCTTATTCCTCTGCTCGATGTACTTCATAAACATAAAAATTGAATCTTTTTACAACCACAACCCCTTGAATTTGCTTGAGTGATTTAGCTTTTAAAAGTCACTTTTCGAACAATGCATAAGAAGAATTTTGTTTGTTTACGGTCATTTGCCGTTTGCAACATGTTTATGTTTAACATTTGCCGTTTTTTGAATGTGTTTAAAATTTTCACGATCTTTATTATTTGTTTAAAAGCAGTACTTTTGAATCTTTTTATCATCGCGGACAAAAAAACTTGGAACACATTTGTTGCAGCCAACTACTGCTGTATGAAAAGTTAAGACCTTTTTTGAGTACTTCCTGAGTACTGTCACAAATGAAAGTAAAGACCTCGTTTTAGCTTTCAAATAAATTTCAGCACGAATTTTAGTCCTCTGAATGGTAAAATTATTTTAGAACCTGGTGTAAACAGAAATTAGTTTTTACCCAAACGAATATAACATATCAAAACATTTTTAATACCATCTTTGTGTGGCTCCATTAACACGTTGACTGGCAAGGGTAAAATCGGGTGTAGGCTAGTTCACCGTGTGCCAAATTTTTTTAATGCAATATTATTAGATTATAACAGAGGAATAGCAGGCATTGACTTATTTGATCAAATGACCTCTTATGTAATTACTCTACGGATTATGGAAGGGCGTTAAATGGCACAGGAAGCTGGGTATCAAGCTCTTGTTGGGTATGTCTGTAGTCAATGCCCACATTTTGTATATAAAGAAACTACAGGAAAGAAAATTAACATAACAAAATTTTGTGAAAGTGTCACCTAGGCCTTTCTTGGAAACATCCATAGAAACCAACAAGAGCGAGAAAAACTTTTGTATACTTGCTTAAAATTTTATTTCTAATCATTGCAAATTATATTTGCAGTTATAAAAATGTACCGTATATCTTATACTTAATACTATTAAAAATTTCTATTCCATTTCTTTGTTTCAATCAATCCTCATTGCTTAAAAAAATAATTACAAAATTAAAAGATTGTCAACTTAAGCAGAATTATGGCCGTAAAATATTTCACACATGCCACAATGTAAAAATGGCATTAGACAGTCCATTAAGAAGCTGCAAATAGATGGATAGGCTACTCCTTCCAAATCAAGAATAATGAGGTCTCCAGAAAAATGGATACAAAGTAAGTTATCTAAAAAATCTTCACATATATGGATTCTTCACATATATGGATACGTGGCAATCAACGTGTTAAAATCTCGGTGTGACCCACAAATTTAGAATGACTGTGATTGGGGCTGTATCATTCGTCTCAAATAAGAATTATTAAAAGAGCCGTATGGTCTCCAGATTCTGCAAGGTTATATGGCTCAATCTGATAACTTATTGTACGTAGATAAATCTGCAACTCTTGGTTTCAATGTTTCGCAATTAATATTGAAGTTAATGTACTTTTTTAGCTGTAATTTACAGAAAAATAGTTAGTTTTTTTTTACTAATAACATATATTTTTTTATTCTCTTATTTTTAATTTAACTTTTGTGAAAAATTTGTTGCTCTTAAATTAGTTATGCTTCTTAGGTTTTTATTGTTTTCTTTTTTTGTAAAGAAGAAATTGGCAAATATAAATAACGAATACCATGCAACCTATGTTTAAAAGGGATTTGATGGATAAGTTTGCTCAAACGAAGCAATAAATTTTTTAGATAACTTAATTTTTTTCGTTTGCTTTGAAAGACTTGTTCTGATACAAAATTGTGTATTTTTAATGTAATTACGGGTAAATTTTTGATGAAAAAAATTACACAAAATTTTTTTAATAAATGAATAATGCTTGGAATAAGTAGCTGTCACCGGCTTTGATAAATGTCCTTTGTCTGGCTTTATAACAATACAATAAATGCGCAAGCCATGATTGCATTAGTCATCGATTCTGACCAATCCAACTGAAATAAATGGTTTGCTGATAAACACCTAAACTTTTGGTAATCAACTACGACAAACTTTGATGTTTATAAAAGTTTCCTTTTCGTTCAAGTCATTTTAGGCTTATAGCTTTAGAATATCAATTAAAAATTATTTTTGATGATTCCGGATATTTTTGCTGTAACACTCTGACATCAGGCCAGTATGAGCCAATCACCAGACGAAAGACGAATTGCTATTTTTGAAAAGTTACTTGGCAACGTAATTCGATTTATATTAAAGTCTGCGCGAACACTTGCCTAAAGGAGTGAACGTTTTTCAAAGAAAGGTTTTACCTTTGCATTTTAGCATAGTCAGATCAAAATGAGTGAATTGAGCAAGCGCTAGCGTTATAAAGCTTTGATTTTTTTATCTATTTGCCAGTAATGAGAAAACAAATAATATTTAATCAGATATGGTTAGAAAAGAAACCAAATAATAAGATTATACAGAATTTTAAAACAAAAAAACCAAATTTAACTTTTGAATTAATAGGCAATAATTTATATATACACATATATGCTGGAATAAGTTTAGATTAATCACTAATTTAAAGATTTCACCTAAACATTCAAGTCATTTTTAGCATTTAAACTTTTTTGTTTTTCTGTTTGTAGTAGACTTTAACCCGTTTTTCCTGGTGTTCCATTTTTGGAATAAATTTGAAAATCCGCTAAAAGTTAAAAACCAGACAAAAAAACTATACTCCTATTGATGCCCAGTGTCCATTTTCGGAACATGGAATAACTTTGTTTTTTCAATCATTTTTTAAAATTTTTGTCTTTTTGACACTTAATCCTTTCTAAATTATTGTTTTTCATAATTATATTTAAAAAAAACAATTTAAAAAATCTCGGGCAAAAACGGGTTAATGAAACATAGAAAATTTTTAGAGTCTTTGCCTTCAATAATTTTTCAAAACTGTACAAATTGCATAAGTTAAAATCACTAAGATATGACTTCAGACATCTTTGCAGTGTAGCTTTTTCTTTGACTTTCAAATCCGAATTTTAAAATCTAATCAAATCATTATTAAAGAAACGAGGTGTTAGAGCTTTTTAGAATATAGTAGATGTTAACAAGTGTTGTCTCATTCAAAAATGTAACTTTATGTTCATAGCAGAGCTGTTAACTTAAGGCTTAAGTGTTAAGCTATAAATCTTAATCTTTAGCTATAAAACTTAAGTCTTAAGCTATAAATTTTGTCCATAATTGATATTTTGATTGCTATCTTTTGTCTTATTACCGAGGTAAAATTATTCTGGGCCAAAGATAATTTTGTTTGGCCTTGGTTAAATTTAATAGTATTGCATAAGACTTGCAAGGCAATTCAGAACTCACAATATGAATTTCTTTTTAACAATTTAAAGAAAAATAATAAAGTGATTCAATAAATACCTGTGGAATGTGTGAGGTAATAAGCAGCCGCGAGACAAACGAAAGAATGTAACAAGATACGATGACGCAGATCGTTGGAAAAGAGGCGTCAATAAAAGGAAACAAGTGTCGCAGTTTGTTTAAACAACAACCACAAACTTGAATAAAAAAAGCGTTTGCAGGATGTTTCTTGTTTAAATAAATTGTTAAAATCGACAAATATTCGTTGCCAGTAAGTGGAGCGAATGAGATAAACAAAGAATTATGCATTCACAATGCAGAATTAAGATTGCAATATTTATTTTTAATTTAATATTAGACTTAGTGGCGCTTAAAAACAAAGTATTTTCGCGCGGCGACCGATCAGTACATCGCTGCATGATAATAATAAACAAATGCGGTATAAATTCTAGCGACATGACGGCTATGCATGAGCATTGAACTCGCTAAACTCACATTAAGAAACTGCTTCACTATAAATAATAACTTTTCTTGTGGAAGGGGCAATGTAGCATCTGGTTTGCTGCAGAAAAAAGTAAACGAGACAAAACCCTGATTGATTCAGTCATGAGTTGCTTGAAAGTACTCGTAATCAAAGGCAAGGCAATTGCCACGAAGACTGGATTTTCGTATTTTCTTAAGTTAGACTTGATGAATTTTTACTCGTTTTACTAATAATGATATATAAGATTTACTAAGCATTTTTTATCTTAACTATATTAATAGCATAACATTAATAGCAGAATAATACCTATGAATTGAACAAAAAATCTATTATTGTTAACTATCACTTTGCACAGCTGCCTTTTCTTGTAGTTGCGGCTTTTTATGTCGTTTTATCATACGTAATGTTACATAGCAAAAGACTTCAAGTATTTTTAGTCCTTGAAATAATAAGTCAAAAGCTTAAGAGAAATAGAGCAGAATTGAAGATAAATAGTCTTTTTTTTTAATTGATTTTATTAATTTCTTTACAAAGTGCATCTGATGGGAATCACTATAATAGGACGCTATACCGAAAAATTATCTGGTTGTATTATTAAAATTGATAGCTTTTAATGACATAGTTTTGGTTTGATTATGACAAAAAAACACCATTTTGCCCAGGGTTTGACTTTTAATTTGACCTTGAAAATCCGGGGTTATTTCTCGGGAGGCTAAATCTGACACAGTTCTGTCAAAGACTCGTCACCGCTGCGTTTGTTCCAAGTGACCGGCAATGTCCTCTTAGCTCAATTCTACGGAGAAAAGCCTAGTAATCTCGCATAGGCTTTGGCGTACTAAACGTGATTATGAAAGATTTTTGTTTGGTTTTGAGAAAAAAATCACAAACAAGTCGCTATAAATTTTTATACCAAATAAACGTCTTTCGGCAAAAAAATCAGGTAAGCCTTGTGTAGCGTTTTAAAGCAGATTAGAATTATTGTGCAATTAAACTTTTATTTGTAGTATCAGAAAGGTTGTCGTCATTTACAAGGAAGTGTTTTTCCAAGATAAGAACAGCGAAGCTTACAAATAGTGATTTCAAATAAGTTAAACACTTTAGCAACTGTGCTTACTAATAAAAGCTTGCTAATCTTGTGTTGAATGTCTGAATAATTCATAACCAATTTGCTGCCGTTCTGCAGCGGATCAAAGATGCATTTTGATGCGTTGATAGAGACAGCTTTTAAGCCCTTTGCACTAAATACGTATATTTTTGATATCAGGCTGATTTCAATATTTATTATGGTTGTATTTTGTAGCTTGTCAGTATTGCTAATAAAAGCACAAAAGCCTGATGTGGGACGCAAGATAATTTATGACGCCTGAAAGTTTGTTTGTCTTTATTAAACAGCTTCTTGATTTTAATACTGCTTAGAACCTAGTCAAGCAATTATAATCAACCAATCAAACTTAATATAATCAAACAATTTTCATTTGTACTATAAATAAAATTTAGAATCAGTTAGCGTCCTGTACGTATATACTGTATTTTATGTCTGCATAATATAGTGATGGAAGTCCATCGCCTCTGCGGACCACTTTTCAAAATCGAAAGAACTAGCGGGCATTGGTTTGACTTAGAAGATGTTGCTCCAGCCTACGAAATTGTTATAAAAAATAAAAAGCGGCTTCTATTCTTGAAACTAAAAAAGCCTTTTTCGAAAACCTTAAAGTTAAAAGTCAAAAATAATTGTTTGGTCTTTAAAAATAGTTGAAGGCCTTTTTTTATGGTCTTCACTTTAATTTCAATCTGTTTTGGTTTTCCATTTGAAGTGAAGAGTATTTTTCTGACATCCTATACTGTTTATTCAGGTGGCCATAAATGCCTGGTTATGATTGTCTTAATTTCTGAGGGGGTTGCAGAAACTTATGTAGAGGCCCCAGTTTGGATCACCCAGAAACAATACAGTTGACTCCGTTTATTATGACGATGATTTATATGACCACTTGCTTTATTTGACCATTTTTGCACGGTCGCGAATTTTGCCATTTATATTCTACGTTTATTCTGACCAGTCTTTAGATATTATGAACAATTTTTTTGCCTTTTTCAAGATTTTTCTCGGTGTTCCCCTTTCAATCGTGCCATATTGAATTTTCGGTTGTGCAAAGGTGACAGCATAATCGAAAAATATTTTCCGTCCATTAAATTAACCAAACACCAAAGGTCATAAATAGACGAAATCTGCTATATATAGATTATGTTATAGGTTTAAAGTAATGTTCCGAAGGGTTATTTAAAAACCTTTTTTTTTTGTACATAATGCAGTCCTTGGTTGGATTTTATAAACATCAAATGTCACTATCAAATTTCACTCCACATACCACGCAATGTCACTACACAATGTAATTATTAAATGTCATAATAAAATAGAGTGCTTAATATTTAAAGCGTGCTTACGATTTTTACGAAACGTTTAAAAATTATTTTTTTAGAAATAATTTTATTTTTGAAAGGTATTCTTCCTTTTAATAAATCTTTCTTTTTTTCAGGGTTGAAACAGTAGAAGTTAGTATGGCTTTGAGTGCAATCATTACTGCTGTATTTATTATAGCTTTAACCGTTTTGAACAGAAAGAAAATTTTTAGAATATTTAGGCACAGGCATTTAATTTCAAAATTGCCTTCTTTAGATGAAATTGCTTATCCTTTAATTGGACATACCTATTTGCTAGTTGGAACACCTGAAGAATTTTTTCGGACTGTAATGGGAATGGTCAGATCGTTCTACAAGAGAAGCAAAGAGAAAATAGGGGTTTTGTGGCTAGGACCTGTTCCTGTGGTGACATTCATACATCCTGATTCAGCTGAAGTTGTTTTGAAAAGCTCAAAGCATTCCATCAAGTCTTTTGTTTATGACTTTCTCCATCCTTGGCTTGGAACTGGCTTGCTGACGTCGCACGGGGAGAAATGGAAACAGCGTCGACGATTGATCACACCGTCTTTTCACTTTAGTATACTCCAAGACTTTCTTGATGTTATGAATGAACAATCGCAATTGTTTGTTCGCAATCTTAAAAACAAGGTGGAATCAGATGAAACCTACAATGTAGGTCGTGCGATTACTATGTGTGCTTTGGATATCATTTGTGAAACAGCCATGGGCCAATCAATCAACGCACAAGATGACATGGATTCGGACTACGTCAAAGCTTTATACAGGTAGCCTACTTGTGAACAAAACTATTGAAAAGAAATCAGTACAATTGTCCATAATTGCAGAAACTTGATTTACTACCGTAATAACTGAAGAAAAATCTAGTTCCAAATTAGCTGATTGCGTTAAAAAAGCTGATTTATAACATTGACATCTAAGTTTGTTTTAGTCACGTAGCACAATTTTGTTGCTTTACAGTGACAAATGTTACAAAGTTTAAACGTTTTCGTAGTTATCAGTGCTTTCCAAGTATTGCCACGTAATAGTCGCGTGTTTCTTTATCCAAGTACAATATTTTCAAAAGTACTGAAGCAAAACTATATGAAATATTTTTTGTGGGCTGTATGAAGGCCTACGAGAGCCTTTTTTTAAATTTTGCACGTGTGTTGTATTTAATTGTTGCGCTATAAAATACATTCCTATGCACCCAACTTATAAAAGGTTTCGCGAAACCTTTGCTGTACAGGTCTGCTTTAAGTAAAAAGTTGAATCAGTCAAACATAAAGTAACTATTCATACTATTTTAGTAGGTTGATTATTAATTTTCGTTAATAGCGTTTACACTATAAGTATGGTCATAAAGAATTCTGCTTTGCAAATCATCCCGCTTCGTCATTGTTTGCTAATAATTTAAAGCAGTGTTTCTCAAAGTGAGCCACGTGGCTCCCCA
Source organism: Diplosoma virens (assembly GCA_963680785.1). NCBI lineage: Eukaryota > Metazoa > Chordata > Ascidiacea > Aplousobranchia > Didemnidae > Diplosoma > Diplosoma virens. Next base: position 32,552,256 of record OY796893.1, on the reverse strand, counting down.
AGGAGGAATTTGTAACCTGAAGGGAGGAAAAATTGTTAAGGGAGGAATGTGAATAAAATATTAAATTTATTCTTGTGAATGAAATATATTAAATTTGTACCTGAGTCCGGAAAGGGAGGGATGCGGCAAAAACTTTGAGAACCACTGATTTAAATAGTGCCGTGTCTTACATAAACAAAAGCTCTACCCCTAGTTGAAAATTATTAAAAACATATAGAATTTTTTCACCTTTAATCTTGATGTTAATTGTTGTATTGTTTATCTAATAATTTTTTCTTTATCCTTTCTTTTTTCTTGCGCGTAAAAACCAGAATTTCAACAGCGATTTCAAATTGTTATTCTCATTGATCCCTTGATTATAAAAACTAACATTATGTTTCCCAATGTTGCTTTTCAGATGTTTAGTTTTTTTTTCTATTCCTTTCTTCAAATCTTCAAATAATTTGGTTAAATACTTAATTCTTCCTTAGGCCAAAGAGTACTATTTTTTAACATTTCAAAATCTCATCTTCTGCACAACCTCTCTTCTCACCACGTATAGTACTGAATCGCATTCTTCGTTTCTATTCCCTAGATGTTTTTATTCACTAATACACTTATATATTGCAGAAGCAATAATTTCACTAAAACGCTTGTTTTACCATAATCAGTAATCTTTTGTTTCAGAATATCCGACTTGGTTCAATTGCGACAGAAAACTCCTTTTCTGTGGTGGGATTTCATTTTCAAGAAAATGAAAATGGGAAAAGAACATGATCAAGTTTTAAATACACTTCATTCTTTTACCAAAAGTGTTATTCAAGAAAGAGCCAAAACAAAAGGAACACAAACAAATATTTCTCGTCGAATGGCGTTCCTCGACGTTTTACTTCATGCCAAAACCGATGACGGACAAGAACTTTCTCTTAGTGATATTCAAGAAGAAGTTGACACGTTCATGTTTGAAGGTCATGACACGACAGCTGCTGCAATGACTTGGGCAACTTACTTGATTGGAAGACACCCAGATGTTCAAAAACGGGTACACGAAGAATTAGACCAAGTGTTTGGAGATGATATAAATCGACCTTGTACTATGGACGACGTAAGAAAGCTACAATATTTAGAGAAAGTTATCAAGGAGTCGTTGAGATTGTTTCCGTCAGTTCCATTTCTAGCTCGTGTAACAACAGAAGATTGTAAAATTGACGGATACAAAATTCCAAAAGACACACAAGTTATTTTGTTTGTTGTCAGCATTCATCACAATCCCGATGTGTGGAAAAATCCTGAAACGTTTGATCCTGAACGATTTAATCCCGAAAACGCAAGCAAGCGGCATCCATACGCGTTTATTCCGTTTTCAGCTGGTCCACGTAACTGCATTGGTCAAAGGTTTGCTCTGCTGGAAGAAAAAGTCATGTTGTCGCATTTGTTACGTAATTTTGAAGTGACATCACATGAAAAAAGAGAGGATATTAAAATGATAGGAGATCTTATTTTACGACCGGCAAAACCATTGAATATTACTTTGATTGAAAGATCTTAAATCTTCTTGAAAAAAGCATTTTTTAAGGGCAATTTTATTAAGAGGAAATGTTTGTTAAGGAAACTCAAAAAAGTTTTGCAAATATATTGTTTTATACATCGTTAGACCCTCAACCTAATCACTTAATACCTTCTGCATTTGTTTAATTTTTTTTTTTGATTGGTTTGTTTAATAAAACCCTGCTACAATCAAAAATGCTTTTAATCAAAAATTTAATTTTGCTTAAACGAATCTATTTCATACAAACATTTTGTTTTGTGTATTTCCCAAACACTTTACAACCTTTTTCCTCTACTTGGAGGTCTTAGCAAGTGTTATTCATATCTCAAAATAAAAACTCAAAAAATTAAAAACTTTCAATTTGACAGTAAGATCTTTGCAATTCCCAAAGCAACTCCGATTTATTTTTTGACGTTTGCTCGAATTTTAACGCCTCAAGCGTTGTCCTTGGAATTGGAAAGATAATTAAGGGTAATAATGACAAAATCTTTTGATTTCAAACTAAAGAAACCAAACTAAAACGATATCAATCAAAAATTCAAAACTTAAAAATTTTGCTTACTTTAGTATTTTTTAGGCTGTGTAAATTAATTTCTTAAAGCTGTGTAAAAGAAGTTTATCAGATTTTACGGATGTAGTGTTGCCTGAACTATAATTTATTCATCTTGATTGTTTTAATAGAGCTGCAAAATTTTTTAATACGACTAATTTCAGAAAATAATTTTTTTAATTTAAAAGAAGAAATTTTTTATTATCATGAAAGTATTTTTATCGTTTTTCTGTAGTTTGGTGTTTGCTCTTGCGTGTGTTTAATCTTGTTTTATTATGAGAATAATTTATTGTTAATTCTGAAGGTGGTTTTATTCAGTTTATGGTTTTATTGTTTTGCATAATTTCTTACTATAAGTAGCGCTCAGGGTGATATACTGTAAATGTAAAACAATATGAAATGTCTTTAGATGTGTTCGATACAATGGTTGTAGACTTCTAGTACTAAGAGTGATAACAGCAGCGGATTAACATCAGGATAGACTTGAAAATTGTGAGATTGAATAAAAACTGTTTTTAGGAAAACGTTGTTAAGCTTATTTTCCATATCATTAACCGTTTCGATAACGTCTTTCACCGCGTACTTAAAAATAAAAAAAATTTTTTTACAAAAACCAATGAGACCATTTTCAATTTTGTTTTTGCCTGACAAAATGCCGTTACAGCTGCAGCAGATAAGCCTACAATAATGAATAAAGCCGAATATTTTGATAAAATGAAGAACGTTGCAAAATTTGATATGATACACGACCCATTAGTTTAACAATTGATCAAGGAACAAACTTGTAAGATATAATCTATAAAACTACGCTACTGTCTTGGTCTTTTCTGTAAATACAATGAATATTCAGCAAACAATTAACAGCTGTTAGGATAACAGGTTTTCACATCAGATACGTTTTGGAAAAACAATCATGAAAATTTCCTTTCAGCTTTTTCCCATAATGTTAGCTTTATTAAAAAAAGTCTTTCTTTTCACGTTAAACAAAATCGGTGGCATTAAAAACAGAAGGAACCAATATTGCCAAAAAATTTTTTAACTTTTCCTTTCAGGCATTTTCGAAATTTATTTGTTTACTTAAGATTAATATGAATGTTCATTTGCTTTCCCAAAACAATTCTTATTCCTCTCTACGTTTGCTCTATTTTTCTAAACAAAAAAAGCAACCAAAAGCAAATTTTGATACATTTTATTTTTTTCTGTGCAATAGCAGTTTGGTTTTTTTTCAGTGAGTAATAATTACAATATTCATACGCTTAAGCAATTGTTTTCCATAAAAAAAGGATTTTGTTTTGAAGAACAACAGTTCAAAAACAAAATAAATGTGAAATAACTTTTTGCAGGAGAAACAGCAAACTTGACTGTTACTATCATCATCATTTTTAGGGAAAATATTGAATTAGTTCAGTGTATTTCCCTTTGCCCGCTTGTACTTTTATTGCTCCGGGGACAGTAGCTCGAATTGGGATCTCGAAGCATCTCGATCTCCTGCAAATAGCGGCAATTTGGCTGGTGGAATTCCAAGACGTGACCAGGCAAGGTCTTCAACACAATTCCGCCAGCGAGTTCTGGTTCGCCCTTTGGGCCTTCTGCCATTCGGAAGAGCATTCTTTAGATGCTTTGCCGTAAAAAGCAAAGCAACTAAAGGGTTTCGCTTGTGGGACATTCGTGTCACATGGCCATACCAGCGCAGTTGCTATTGTTCTATGCGGAGTAGCAGCGGTTTAATGTTGAGAGTTTAACGAATGTCAGTACTTTTAACCTTATCGTCGACGTTTATGTGGTAGATTTGATTCTGCCAAAAATTGAAATGCAAAAGCAAAAATATGTTCTAAACCTAGGCTATTTGTTTGTTTTTGCTGTTCCTTTTTAATTTAAACATAAATCACATTACTTTAACTTTTGTAACAAACAACTATTACAAAAACTATATTTAATTACTAAAATCATACATATCGGGTCTCCATAAAGTCCCTTTACAATAAAAAAAGTTATTGCAAAGGTAATTGATAAGATATTGCAGGGGGGTTTGTTTTATTTAGTCAGTGTTTATTAAGGGTTTTATTCAAATTAAAATTTTGTATTTTAGATAAAATTTTTATGAGTTTAATGAATGTATTTAATAAACCCCTGTAAAATAACTGGACCTGAAGAAAAGCCAGAATGTCTATTCTGGCTTTTTGAGACAAATCAGATGTTCAGGCTCAGCGAAACTATAGAACTAGGTATGGAAGATCCATCATCACGTCCTTCAATTCGTTTATGGCATGAGAAATTTCTGGAGAGAGGGCAGTGTTGGATACAAGGAGAAGTGGGCGACCAAGCACATTTGAGAAAAACATCGATCGTGCAAGATAAGCCTCTCACAGTTCTCCTATGAAATCTATCCGTACTGCAGCCAGTGAATTGAAACTACCACGTTCAACAATGCACAAGGTTCTACACAAGAATTTAAAATTGTATGCTTACAAAGTGGAAATGTTACAGGCACTTCAGCTAAGCGACATACTAAAACAAAAGAATTCCAGTAAACGAATTTCTGAGGATGAAACATTTTTCAAGCGAGTTTGTTTCAGCGATGAGGCAACTTTTTTTGTTTCCAAAAAATTAAATTAACATAATATGAGAATTCGGGGATTAGAACACCCCCATGTAATTAGAGAGCTTCAGCGGTATAGTCAATTTAACGTCTCGAGTTAAACAAAGGACCAAAAATTTTATCCTCTGATCCGCATATCATATCCTATAATTCGTTTTTTTTTAAAGTAATAATTTTTTCTATTTAATGTCACAATTACAATTATTGAGCGTAACATTTTTTATAGCATTTTTATTAATAATCTTTCAAAAGCATGTTCGTCTGTAAAAATCGATTATGACAATAATTCTTTTTATTGTCATAAGTTTTGCTTTTTCTTCAAAGCCATCTTTTTCGAAAAAACAATCACTTTCAAAGACTCTGGTAAATCTCCTGGTAAATCTTCATAAAGAGAAAATTTCTGAGCAAATCCGACTTAAAATGAAGTAAAAGTGCAGCCTTGATTAATTAAGCAAATGAATGTAACTCAAAATTTAGTGTTGCAATCTTTTGTTTTTCTCGGACAAGAGTGATTCGGACTCGTATATAGTACTCAGTAATGGCTTTAATAGGGTGCGAGCGGTGCGGTCGCACCGGGCCCCCCCTAAAATAGAGCAAAAAGTGGCCCCCTACACGAGAAATTGCTCTATTTTTACAAGGAAGTATTAGGACGTTGATGTGAGGTCAAAAAAAGGAAAAAAAAGTTTTCCCATATTTTGTGAGAAAATATGCACTCTATACTATTACAATTTTAAGTGAAAGTCAAAAGTCATCATATACTACTGGATTTAGTACTGATTTGAAGTAAATTTCAAGGAAAGACTTTTTTTTTGGAGAACACCAAAATTTTTGGAAAAAAATTGGTAAAAATGGAGATGAAATTGAAGTGAGGATCTTTTCTTTTTTTTTTCGGAGAACACCATGATTTTTGTGAAAAATTGAAATAATTGGAGATGAAATTGAGGTGAAGACCTTTTTTTTTTGGGGGGGGAAACACTACGATTTTTGGGGAAAAATTGAAAAATGAGGACCTTTTTTATGACTAACCTTTTATATGCCAAAACCTGCTTCAGCTGCCTTTTTTTGGGACACATAATAGTGGCTCCCCCTTACTTTTCTTGCACCGGGCCCCCCTTTTTGTAAGGCCATCACTGATAGTACTCCTCGGCTGTCCGAAGTAAAAGTTTTCAATTGCTGGTGAAAATATACAACTACTAAAGCTTGGTGAATAAAATGAGAATAAAGGCTATAGGACACTGCAGTTGTTTTATTTTTCTCCATTGAAATCTAGGCGCAAATAAAAATACCTCAAAAGTTAAATTTTTATCAGAGACTGCTGATGAACAATTTGTATTGATGACTGCTGAATATTGCCGCCACTTTTACAGTTTAATCTTATTTGTTTGTAGTTGCTTTTTCCACATTTTTTAATTTTCATTCTTTTTATTTAATTAACCGATATCAAGAAAACAGAAAAAGTGAGGTTAACGATATATTTGTTCATTGCTACAAACAGCGCTTGTGTTCCGGTATTTATGTTATAAAAATCTAGGTCTGGTGCATGGATGCTCAATTATATTTTGCAGAGGTTCAGTAACAAAAGTTTAAAATGACCTGAGGACCGGTCACTCTTGCAAAACTTAACAAAATCAATGGTGTTTTCAAGGTGGGCAAAAAAACTCCGAATTAAAGAAGAAATACGAATAATTTTCTCAGTGCTTTTATCAGCATTTAATTACGTATCATTTTGAAAAGGTCGAAATCAACCACCAAAATGTCCAGATTCAAACCACCACCGACAGTTGGGTATCCCTGGCCTTGTGAGTAGAAGCACCGCATTGATAGCAAACGCGATCAACATGGTTAGGGTTCAAAACGTGCTCTGGTCGTTCTGTTGCATCTTTGGGAAAAACATTTCACGACACTTTCCTCTGCTCTGTCATCTTGGCAAACAGTTTAAAATTCTATTTCTATCTCTATTTAAAAAAATAAAAAAAATAAGAAAAATATCGTGCCAGGGCACTTTCAAAAACAGGTCGGGATAATTGCTTGACGATAAGTATAACGCTTCCACTCTTTTCCAGCAAGTCGGTAGGATCAATAGAAATGAACAGCATTGAGTTACCCAATTTAAAATCACTAGACTTTAAATTTTTTGTGCTCAATAAAGTATTCTTGGCCCGTATTTTGTTATACTAAATTCAAGCTTATCTAGACAGCCTCAAACTAAAAGACCATCAAAAAACGCTTTTAATTGTAGCTTTTATAAAACGTATCAAAAAGTAATAGGCTACTATGTTATATCCAATATAGACTTAAGACCAATTTCCAATACAGACATCATAAAATAATCATTTATAGATTAAACGTTTAAAGAAAACTTATTTTCTATAGATGTAAGTAAGATAATTTATATCTTGCGTTTTAAATTAGGCCAAATTCATCATAAAAGTTAAACCTTGAAAGCATTTATACACAATAGAATCCTAATTCTTTCATAGGCAACAGCCATCGAAAAATATATTGTTTTTGTTTTAAAATTTGTAAACACAACAATCAAAAAGCGATTTCGATCTTTTGTTTACAGTGTAGCGTGAGTGATAATTGGCACACAACAAACTTTGACACCTTTTTATTAAAAAGGGGCACAACTTCAAATAAACGGACAAAACAACATTAAACTTCGGGACTAGAATCAAAGCTAAATTTTTGCTCAAATCAGTTGCAAGAATATTCTCGAGTCGAATGTCACAGGTCACTTGTGTCAGTCTCTAATCTAATCTGAGGCGACGAATCGGTCTCGCATATATGTAATCGTAATGATTTTATCTCTGTATTATTGTGACGTCTGCCTTATTTATCGGTAAAACCACGTGATAAAACTACGTCCTGAGAGCTGTGTGTTAAGAATGATTACACAAATGGCCTTGATGGCCCGATCAGCCCACGATCAGCTGGGGGAAAGAACAGAAAGGCGGTACATAAGCAAAATACAAAGAAATGCGAAATAATCACATGACGGTTGTCATGGCAGTAGATAAACGTTGTGCAGCGAGCGGAAGGGCGCTGCGAGTTGAATCTGCAGCATGCGAAATATAACGTGTGAAAAAAATGCATTCGCGGAAAACTTTGCAATATTGAACAAATGCATGCACGAAAGACGGTTTGCGACGATGAGTTCGCTACAACAGGTATCGTAAGTATTGGAATAAATCAATTCGCACGGACGAAAAAAACACGCATGTGATTGGCTGGCAATTAAGTGGGTGTATCTTTGAATGAGAATCGAATTGTTCGATGACAAGGTAATCAAACACGTACCGCTGATCGTCCAATCAAATCGGTCTATATCAAGCTACCGCCTACTTCACATACATAAATTTTCTATTTTAAGGCTCGTTTCTACTACGAGCGTGGAATGGAGCATTCTTACTTTCTTTTATTGATCTTTCTGCGCTTAAAATCTAAGCGAAGCAAAAAATCAATAAAACAAACAAAGATTACTTCATTCTACCATCGTAATGGAAACGAGGCCTTATAGTTCTCGACAATCTATTTTGAGATAACCTACAAATGCTTAAAAACTGCCTTTCTGGTAATGTTATTTTTAAGAGTTTTAACTCTGCTTATATGATCTTTTTTAAAATTTCATAACCTAAATCCACTGTTTGAAATATTTTTCAGCACCACCTAGGCTTTAAGCTTATGATTCTTTGCAGTAACTAAAATGATGCTATATTTTTTATAGTCGAAAAATTGACTAAGTTCAGGTTTTTATGGCTAAAGTTACACGGCATACGTCATAATACTCTGCAAAGAAAAGCTGGAATACATTCTGCGGAAATAAAAATGAAACAAAAAATGCAAATCGAGGCATTTCTCAAAAAAGTCTTTGTTTCTCGATATTTACGTATAAATACACCGATAATTTGTTTACTAATCATAAAATTGGTTTTCGTGCTTTTTGACAAAGGATTGTCTTGAATTGTTGAATAATAATTAAAAAAAACAAAAAAATATTCTTCTTGATTAGATTAAAAACAAAACTGAAGCTTCATTTGCTACACACGGGTTGATAATAACCAACAATTACACAAAAATACCTAACCAGGTAAACCCAAACTACGACCCGCTGCTCACTCAAATTCTGCTCGTCCTTTTTCTATTTAACTTATTTTTAGCAGAATATTTAGCAACGAATTTGTTTTTCGGACAGCTAGCCCAGATAATTCTGATTATAATAATAAACTAAAATCTACAGATCAAGGTTACCAATTTAGCGGTTTTCCAGCTAGATCTAGCGAGTTTTAATGTTATCTAGCTGGACAAAAATGTCACCTAGCTGATAGCTGGAAATCTAGCTGGTTTTTAAAATAGTTTAGCTGTTTTTTTTTTTAGAAAACACTATAACTTTCGGACGAGAATAGAGAAATGCTATACCGATTCGAGGTGAAGAACTTTTTTTTTTAGAAATCTCCATGATTTTAGGAAGAAAATAGGGAAATTAGGGATGAAACCAAAGTGAAGACCATTTTTTTTAGAGAACACTATGAATTTCGGACGAAAAGTGGGAAATCTGAGTATGATTTCAAGTGGGGACCTTTTTTTTATCAGTACTTACCAAATCTGGTTGTTTACCAAATTTAGTTGATTTTAGCGGTAAAGTAAGCTTTTCTAGCTAGAAAATTTAAATTAGAGTTGGCAACACTGCTACAAACTGATACAGATTCGCGCCCATTCCCACGGGGGGCAATGGGCAGCCGTTTCCATTTAATATTTTATGACATTAAAGTTATTTTGATTTTTATTTTTTATCGATTTGTTTTACTTGGCATTGCTTGTGTAAGCATAACGAGAAGTCCCCCATAAAAACTAAAATCGGAGGCAGAAAATGAGTAAAACTAAAAAAATGTTTTGCACTCGTTTGAAAATTACATTTAGACTGTGAAGACTTTTTTTAGTATTCACCTGGTTTTTGGCTACAATTTCATTTTGCCTCTATGTGTTCCTCTTACGTCTCGCCTTCTACGGACGGGCTTGAAATGATTAAATTCGGTCAAAAACAACATTACTTTAAGCTGAGTTGGAGCTTTAATACGCTTATGTTTATCAATTGCCGTTTTGTTAAAAGATTTATCAATCAGAGAAGTACTAAGGGCACTCTGCGTTCGGCCGCTAGATGAGATTTTGCATTCTATGACTTCTCTGTAGACAAAGCGATATATATACGACCTTTAATGTTTTTGAAAAACTCATTAAAGTTATCAATAACATTCAAATTTTAAATATTTTGTGCGATCATCTGTCCCCCTCCCCCCTTCCGTACGCCTTTGTTATCAATCAATTTATGATTCTTGCGCAAACATATTTTTGATACCTTTTATAAAAACTTTTATAAAAACGTTACTGCAACAATATTAAAAAAGAAAATTTTCAATGCAGATTGATAAATAGATAAGAAGGCGTTGCCAAAAATCGCATTGATTCTAATTTCTTGGAGAAGTAAAATCGTACTTTTAACGATGGTAATAAATTAATATTATTATTACAGTGTAGTACGATGAATAAAGAAAAATTTAGCATTTCTGGTGGTTTAGCCGGTGCGTTAGCTTAATTTCTCAGCACTGCCATAAAGTTCTGAAAGATAAATATGTAACCAAGATTAAAGAATGAAGCTTAAAACTGCTTTTACATGATCCGAGTTTTGTCAATCAGTTGAAAATTTGTGGCTACTGGCTACAATATGGGAAAAAATTGACAGCAAGCAAGTTTCTTGTGCAAATCAAAGACCTCGACTGTGAATTGTATATCGAATGTCCCAAAAAAAGTGAGTCATTCCATCTATTGAAAACAACTACGTGCGCTTGTTCTGATAATTGCAAAAAAATTATAAAATGACCTTGTAGCAAACTCATCTTTTACAAGCAATCTTAAAACATTCAGTTGTGTTCATTTTGTAAAACTTTGGGAAAAGTTGTATTTGTTTGTTGTGTTGTGTATAGGCCTAATCATGCTTAACTTGCAAGCAATCGCTAAAATTCAGACTTTTAATCATAAATCGTTATTTTCCCAAGCTTAATTTGCTGTCTTTTTTTTTTGTTTTACTTCCTTATTTTTTCCCTTCATAGGCTTTGGCTGGTTGTGTTTCATTTTTTTTCAAAGTAATGTGAAAACCTAAAAAAAGATTTTTTCCTTTTTAGACAAGTATAATTTGTTCTATACAGTATTAGGCTACTTGAGGTAGACGTCTTTTCATTAAGATGTTTATTTGGAAAAAGAATCACTTTGCCCCAAAAATAAACTGTTATTGTTCAATATTGGTAGAGTGATCAAGTGGTTAGAGCGCCGCGATTGTGATCGAAATACTCAAACCATTCTGTTGGCCCCCTACGAAAGACGCTCTACGGCACTTCCCACTGCTTGGTGGTCTTGGCAAGCAGTTCTAAATTTTAGTGATATATCTATAAAAACTGTAAAAACAAATTAAAAACTTAAACCGGACAACAATATCTTGGAATCTCTGGAAGCAGGGGGGGGTAATTGCTTGCCCAATATATTAGCGCATCTGTCGCTTTCTTGCGTGTCAGGAGGATAAGCATGAAGATAAAAAACCATTTGGGGACCCTTAATTTTTGTTCATGGGAACCACGTTTTTGGACGCTTTTTACGGAGTCTAGAGAAACTAGTCCGCTCCGTACTGAAAATATCATTGTTCTGAACATTCTTTGACCACCCTTTTTTTTAGAGAAAAGCAACCCTACATAAGGAAAACCTCGTGTGATTGCATTTTAATTGTATTTTATCGCACCCTCTGTTATAGTAAAAACTTGAAAGCTGTAAAATTCGTCGTATTGAAATGTTCACTACGAAACTAATTGCGCTGTAATATTTTTGTCTTAATAGGCCTAGTATTGCACAATTTAAGATTTAGGCTTTATCTGCACTCCCGGATCTCTTCTTCGTAGATGCCTAGGCTATATTTACCCACAGTTAAAATGTTAATATCAAACCAATAAACCCAATTTTAATCTTTAAAAATCCGTAAAAACATTATCAACATACACTTATCTTCATCTTATCGATACTTAATAAGGATGAGCTAGTGTCATACTTTCAACGGTAAAAAAGCGGTTGGCTCTAAAGTTTTGTCAGCAGTTTGGTCCAGTAGTTAGAGCGCCGTGATTGTGATCGACAAGGTCTCCGCTCAAAAACTTACTCTTGAGACTCTGTTGTGACCTTGGGAAGGACACTTTACGACACACTCCTCTGGTTGGTAATCTTGGCGAGCATATGTAAATTTCAGTCATAACTCTATAAAACTAAAAAAACAAATTAAAAATTTCTACAGGATAGCAATACCTTGGCATCTCCGAAAGCAAGTCAGGGTAAATATTTTCCTATGTATTACCGCCTCTGTTCTTTTCTTGCGAGTCAGGAGGATATACTGTAGAGATAAAATGAAATGATTGACATTCTGTTACTTTTAATATACAAGTATTTCATTCCGGTAAACTCCACCAGGTAAAAGGGTTAGGGTTAGGATTAGGATTAGTGTTAGGGTCGTGATTTTTGTCGACGAAACGAAACTCTATGGTTTCCGACAGAACTTTGAAATGTACTTGACCGGGGTGGAATATACCTAGAACCGTTACAACTCACAAAGAAATATGGTAAGAAGAGTTTTTGAAAAGAAAAAATTAGGCCTACTCAAATTTTACAAACAAGTGATCGCGATTTGATTTATTCAGAGTTTTTCTCAAAACTATTGGCTGCTTTTTTAATGTTTTTGATATACTTGACCAAAGTATAAAAATTTTTTGCTTTCAGATACGAACTGTTTTAGTGCATATTTTTTTTAATTGCAAGCTTCTGTATGAAAATGAGACTTCTGGTCAATGAACTAAAAAGCTAGATAGTATCGAACGTTGTTATAGATATCTTTCCTCATTGTAAAATAAATCCAACAAAATCTTAATTTAAGAATTTCTACCATCTAAAATTCCTTAAAATGGTGTTGACGCATTATTTTCCGAGCATAGATAGTTGTCCCTATATCTTTAATCTATTCTTTGTTCATTCACCTGATCTTCAATTGTAATTGGCATCCAATATGATAATTCTGATAAAGTAGCTAAAATTAACCAAAACTAAAATTAACCAAAACGCATTCGTTTGGCTCACCCATGGCCTCTATTTACCCACATCTGACTCGAAACATTATTCCTCAACTGCTAGTATTTTCCAGGCATGTGAGTGCGAGCAGAAATTCTATGCATCCATAAATACTAAAACTAAAAGTGGAAATTGCTTTACATTGCTCTCCCATAACTTTTGATGTGCAGTTAGTTCTGTGGGTCAACAAATACAGCAGCTAGTCTAGAAAAAAAACCAATAGGATACAACCATAACACTAAACAATCTGGTAATTTTTGTTTAAGAAAACCTAAACAATTCATTTTTTAATGGTCTTTATGGTTTGTAAAGAAACAAAATAGCTAGATGGTACGTGGTAGTAAAAAAATTGAACCACTCGACTGGACAAACAAACAAGAAATCACCAGTTTGATATTGTTATAAAAAATTTATTCGTAGTTTACAAACGCATGTTTAAAAACAACGAGGAAAAGCCATACATTTTTTCTGGTTTTGCCTCAAAATAGAATAACAAAACTCATTATGAAGCAAAACTGTGACATAATTTGTACATTGCATACGTCACGTGAAATAATTGCTGCTTAATCACATGTTGCCTCCTCAAAAATTGGTCTTAACTAAATTTTGCTTCAAACTTCATCTTTTTGAAATAGCCAAATTAACATACATCAGAAAAATATTAAAAGTATATTTACAAAAAAATTGTCTTACTTTAACAGTTCTGGCTTTTTTCGCAAATGCTGTAAAACAACGTAAAAAAACTCTGCATAACTTAAGTGCTAAAGGTCAGCCTAATAAAACTAGGCTGACCATATGTCTCGCTGCACCCGGAGCAGTCCTGATTATTAGGCCTTGTTCCGGCGTGCCGCCCGGTTAACCATTATGCCTCAGTATTTCCAATTTCCAATTTTAAGATAAGACGTTTTTTTAGAGAACCTACTTTTTAGCGACAAAAATCAAGAAATCCATGAAAGATTAAAAGTGAAAACTTTTTTTTAGAGAACACTGCTTTTTGGGGATAAATTTTTTCTTTTAACCAATGTCCCAATTTACCACTTCGGAAATACAAATATAAGAAATTGATATTTCCGGCTTTTGCCTTACTTTATTTTACATATTGGAAAAAATTTTATTAAAAACTTGTTGAATAACAATAAAGGTTGAAAAGTATGGGTTTGGAAGTTAAAAATCTTTGTTAGTGCTAGGCAAAGGCCAAAAAAAGGACTTGCAATAGAAGTGTTCAATCTTTTTGAGCCAAAGGTCTTTTTGGTTTGTCAAAAGTAGGCCTATTTGCTGGCCCGGTAATTCAAACAACTTGCTCGAATTTTCTAGTAAAGACTTAATTTTTTTGTCTAAACTGCATTTTCTGGTAAGAATTTTTTATAATAGGCTACACAAAATAGTGCTAACCAAAAAAGGTGCCTGTAGCAGCCCACGTTGCGGGATCTGGCGCTGGGTTGCCACATGCGGTTTAAAACTCGTCTTCGCCTTTTGTAAGATCGTAGCCAACACAATTGATTTTGTTATATTAATTCTTTATTGTTGTAGATCGAATATTTCATAGATTAATTGACGATTGATAGCGTAAAGACAACAGATTTGAGATTAATGACGAAGTACAGTTTCTAATAACAATTACAATCTATAAATGACAATTACAAATTTAACCTACAAAAATTTACATTAACTTCGCTTACCAACTAGTTTTCCAAACAAGATCCAACACAACCAATATTTACAACGCCACTAGCAAATGGCAGCATAATTACTAAAAAACCATTCGTTTTCTAAACTATAAATATGCTGGCTTAAAGTTTGAAATTCGAAATTGCTAAGAAAAACGTAAACCGAGCTAACTAAAGCTGAATCGCAAAAATAGGTCGTTTGTGACGTAACAGTCGTAACAATTAACAAGCGTATTAAAGAGGCAAATCTGCGAACGACTGTTCGTAAATGCAACAGAACTAAAGAATACACATGTTAGAAATTTGAGGATAGGCAGTTAGCTAACCACCGCAACAAAAACCACGGACATACTCCGTAAATACAAATTTCAAATGAACGACACTTGCAATCGCTTACCGCGCGGACACCGAAAGCAATGAAATAAAACAAGAAAGCAAGGATAAACAAACAAAGCAAAGGCAAGAAAAACAAAACTCAAAACAGCAGAGATACAACAGTGCCCTTTTTTTGAATTTCGCCTCTTCGCAAAAAAATTTTTGTGGCTACTGTATTGAGCCGAGGTTTCTTATTAAATAAAGTGGTAGGTTGCTTGAGTTCCCTGGTTTTTTTTAAAGAAGTAAATTAGCGTAGCCCTTCTACTTCTGTTGACATTTATAGGGGAGATGTGGGACCAATGAAGCAAAAAGTAAGTTTGGGTTGCTGGAGGGATGGATTTTTATGCATACTCTTCATATTTGTTTATTATACAGTTTACAATGGTGCGTTTTATAGGTACTTCTTTTACACCTCTGACTTTTACACAAAGTACATGGTGATGATTTAAAATCATTACAAAAATTGCTTCATTGGTCCCTTAAGGCTGGGACCAATGAAGCATTGGTGTGGGATCTTTGAAGCAATTCACAAAAATCAAATTTTAGAGAAATTTATCTTTATATTTTGGCACAAAAGCAACTGATGACATGACAAACATAACCAAACAGTAAAAACCATAAAAAAGTGACTGTCAAAAATATGCAAGTACGACTGTATAGAAAAAACGCTTGAGTATTTCTAAAGTCAATAAAAAAATGAAAACTATTCAATTTAAATCAACTTTTTAAAAAATTCTACCACAGAAGCTGTGCATAAAATTAACACTTTGTTCATATTGCAATATTATATTTTGTCAGATTATCTGAAAACTTGAAAATATTTGAAAGTCGAGCAGTTTGAGCAACAGGTGAAGGATTAGATAAAACACAACCAACATCATTGTATGACACAGAAGCAACATCATCGATTTCTGGAAAAATAAATCCATTTTTAACTTTATTGGACATTTTCATAAATTTCACTTCATAGTCATTGTCAGCATGTAGTCCAGTAACAACCTTGGCGATAAAATTTTTTGAAAAATTTGCACAAGAGTAAACTTTTGCAACCACAAAATTTCCAATTGAAACATTTAGAGGAGTGATGCCGACACTTTCTGCATCTTCAGACGAAGAAGATAAACTAATCAACTCATCATCACAATCACTTGATAACGACAGATCTTCACTTTCTGAACTTACTTCAGCAATGTGTGGAAAACGTCGTAATTTTGCTTCCTTATCCGTTATAATGGAAGATTTTAATTGATGGGATTTTTGTTTAAAACGCTTTACAGAAACTTTTGGCTGGGGCATAAATGTACAAAGAGCTTTTTCATTAGCAAATGTTAATGAGTGAGCTTCTGTAATTGTGTTCTCAGGATCCATGACCGCTTCTTCTTGATCAGATGTGGGATTAGGAGCAATCGGAACGTCAGTAACTTCAGCAGGTAAAAACATATCATCGGTAAAAACATTAAGATTAAATGGAAATATTCCAGTTGATTTAAAAATTGAAATGATATTTTCCATGCAAAAAGCTTTATTGAAAGCTGCCCCGCAAGTTCTGCAACATCATAAATAGATATCGATTGTCCTGGATGTGAAGTCATCCAAGCATCTGCAAATTTATTATAAAATCGCTTAAAAGGACCAAAGACACAAACATCCAAAGGTTGCATCCTATGGCTGCAATGCGGTGGAAACGTTAAAATTGTCAATCCATTCTTCTGTGCAACATTTATGACTTCCAAACCAATGTGACTAGAATGATTATCTAAAATAAGTAAGCCCCGATTTTGCTTAGAAACAGCCATGTGACCAATGAAGTGTTTAAGCACCTCTGGAAAAACGTCACCATTCATCCACCCAGATGAACAACTTAATCCTAAACTTCCTGTTGGGACTCCTTTTAACATGTGTGCTTTAAAGTGTACTCGTGGAAACACAAAAGCTGGTGGTAAAGCATTTCCAGTTGCATTTACACAAGCACACATGGTCACGTTTTCACCACGCTCACCAGAAGTTATCCTTCCAACTTGTTTTGTCCCAGCGTGAGCAAAAACCTGTCGCGGTTTTTGTACAGTGGAAACACCTGTTTCATCTAGGTTAAATATATTGTGAGGACAAATATTGTTTCCTCGAGTATAAACTTCTCGTAAATTGTGAAAAAACTTTTCCACATTTTGCCTATTAAATGCTGCTGCTCTGGCCAGGCTAGTTGGCTCAGGTTGCCGTAATGTGATGCCAGCTTTTCTTTTTCTAAATCCTTTGAGCCAATCTTCTCCAGCTGCTTCATCACAAATCCAATTTTGAGGAATTTTTATATTCTTATTTTTAGCAAACTTGTACGCTAATTGTTTGGTCTGCATTTTAGTTAATCCATGAAACAACTTCGACATCGTAATAATATATTTAACAAGAGCTGCTTCTTCTTCATCAGAAAAAACCTGAAATATAAACATAGTTGTTGTCTATTTGGAGCATGTGATTGCACAAACCAATTCATCTTACTTGTTTTGTAACCATGTATAATTTATTCACTTTTGTTTGGTCTAAATTCTGTTGCTTTGCTTTAAGCACGTATCGACGCAAAGTGACATTGTGAATATTGTGCATTCGACCGGCCTCACAAATGCCCATTCCTCTATTTAGTGCATTTTTAACAGCTATATTAATTTGTGAAGACGTAAATTTACCTTTTAAATTTTTATTCTTTTTAAAAGTTGGCATTTTTGCTGAAAAACAAAAAATAAATATTATGAGGGACCTTTAAAGCAATGCTTCATTGGTCCCTTTAGTCAATACTTCATTGGTCCCATTGTCAGCCATTTTTACTTCAAAGTTCCTAAAATAAAACTAACTGAGTTTCAAAAAGATACATTTTTCTAAAATGTATCTGTACATACGTTCACAACTACTGCCAAATCTGCACCGCTAAATACAACTTCTTCTTTGCATTCTTATACTTCGAAACACAATAGCTTAAATTTACTTTAAGCACTGAAAAAGACTAATTTGCAAATTACTTCAAAATGCGTTGCGAGACAAAACTTAGATTTGATAAAAAATGTTTTTATATTTACTTCGATTGAATAAATTCAAAATTAAAACAATTCTTTTTGCAAGGGAGAAAATACAGCCATGCTTCATTGGTCCCTGTGCTTCATTGGTCCCACATCTCCCCTACATAGCCGTACCAGCCCAAAAAAATTTGGGGGGCAATGAAGTTTTGCCCAAATCATGATTTTATAGTACATTTCGGATATGACAAAAAAATTGTCTGAGATTCTCAGACGAAAAACCAATTTTGTCCTAAAATCATGCTGATCTCTAAAAAAAAAAAAAAAAAGGTCTTCACTTAAATTCAGTCTCCTAATTTTCAATTTTCGTCCCAAAATCAAGGTGTTCTCTAAAAAAAAAATTTGGTCATTATTTTTTGCAGTTGATCATCATCACCTCCCTAAATTTCCTGACTTTGCCCAAATATTTTCTTTTCACTGCCCGAAAAATTTTAATTTTGCCCAAATCTTAGAAACTTGGGGGGCAATTGCCCCCCTGCCCCCCCGGCAGGCACGGCTATGCATTTATATCAGCACACTTTTTGCTGTTTTCTGAAAACAAAAAGTCAGCAAAATAGTTTGTACGGAAAAGTACGATATTACGGAAGGTACGATGTTTTTGTAAGTACGAAATTTTAATACAATATTTTTATAGAAGTGCGTAAAAGAGGATTCGTACCGTATCATACATAATCCCTTGTCAAGGAGTCACTTTGGATTAAGAAATACATTATAATCCTGATTTATCCTTCGCTTTTTAATCTGGTCCACGTGAGATATTAAAATTTAGGCTTGAGTTGCAATTTGTAAGCAAGTAATTGGCGGCTCTTAATTCTTAAAAAAAGGAAAGAAATCGTGAAGAAGTTTTTAAAATAATTAATTGTTATGAAAGCCAAAGCCTGGATTCAATATAAGTAAATTGAAATAATCTGTTGTGAGAATATTGATTAAGATTTTTTCTCCAAAAAAAGTTAATAAAAAATGTTTTTTGCACTTGTTTTATATCAATCCCCTAAATATGTATAATAACTAGTACGGAAAATTTCCTATTTTACGTTTGTAAATTGGGAGATTACCGCAATTTTGTAAAACTAACCGGAATACCCCTACAGCATTAGAACTAGAAGGAATAAAAAAAACAAAGAGGAAAAGAATCTCTTCAAAAAATCCTGGGTTAGTTCATGAACAAAAATCCCTTACAGTGACTTTAAGAGACCCATGAGTCTTTGAAAAAGACGTATTTGCAGCATTTTTCTCTGCTTGACACGCATTTTAGCAAGCAGTTCTATATTTTAATCATATTAATATGTAAAAAGAAAAAACAAATAAAAATTCCATCTAGATAGCAATACCGGTACCTTGGCATCTTCTGAAACTGAACAGTCAAAATAATAGCTGAACAGTTGCATTGGTAATCTTTGAATTTACAAACACAAAATAGAAGCTTATTACTGCTATGTATTCTACCAGCAAATATCAAAAATGTTTTTAACTTACTGGCTATTTTTATAGTATTTACTTATTTCATCGATTTTGCTTCCATTTGACAGTGCTTCCAAGTCATGTTGACAAACTTTTTTGGTCATGAGGAAAAACTGGCTTGTGTTTACTATTTTCCAAGCAGATTAACAAGCTTTTAAATTTTAAAATCCCCAAAGCCTGTGAAATTAGTAATGGTGAACAGTAAATGAGAACTGAAGAGCCCTGAATTGTTCTTTAAAAGCATCTTTAATTTTAGGCCAGCAAGTTTTTTAAATTTTTGCTGAAGAGAGAATGGGTCTCTTCAAAACGTCATCATAAGCAATTTTTGTTCGTGAAATTAACCCAGATGCCCTTCCACTTACTATACTTCTCAAAAGGTACTTTTTGTTTGGTTTTTTTTTATTCCACCCTGGTGCTGAAAAGGGGATTCCGGGTTAGTTTCATCAAAAAAATCACTTAGAGTGAATTCTTTAAGAGACCCAAGAAAATTTCATTAACCCTTTATGCCCTGCTGTGACAAATTTGTCACATAAAAAGTAGTGGTTATAGTGCAAATAATTGCATGTCTTGTGTCTGCGGTTGCATCTGTCGGCAGCATGGTCGAGTGGTTAAAGCACCAGACTGATGATCAACATGGTCTCGGTTCAAAACCCACTTGTGCCATTCTGTTGTGTTCTTGGGAAAAACACTTTACGGCACTTTCCCCTGCTTGGTGGTTTTGACAAGCAGTTCTAAATTACAATAATATCTCTACTAAATTACAAGCAGACAGCAATATCTTGGCATCTCCAGAAGCAGGTCAGGGTGATTGCCTACCTTATGTATAGCGCCTCCGTCGCTTTCCTGCAAGTCAGGAGGATAAATATAGAGATAAAAATAAAAAAATAAATAAATAAAAGTCTAGCAAGCGATTGTGACGATTGCAACACATGCTGTGATTTCATTAAACAAAGTCTTGCATCATTTTTACTTTCTGTTTTTCAGTAGGTAATCAAACAATTTTTCAGGTGAACCGTGACACAATGGCTTTTCTCTCCTTTAAAAAATAATTCCAGGTGTAAAGGGTTAAGGTTAGTTTAACAGCTAATTGTTTGCTTAGCAATCTTAGAGCCAATTAAAAAGTTACTTTTCAGGAATTAATTATGGTTGTTAAAAAAAAACTAATAATGAGAATTATATCAATTAAAAAATATAATGTTTTTGTGATGAAAAAAATGCCACTGTTTTCATTTTTCATATATAAATCTTTTCTGCTTTATAACATTCTATTATAGGTTGAAATATTATTTTTATAAAGTTATCAAATAAGTTGACAATTAATTTGTTTAAGGTTTAAAAAATTTATTGAATTGATACTAACAATTATGATTAGAGCTGGAGTTAAATTGTTGTTAAATACCAGAAGTGGATTTTGTAAATATTTGTCAGCAAAACAACCTCTTTCACTAGATTTATTTCAAAGATATTCATCTGACTCATTGTGCAAAACTGATTATGAAAAATTCAGTGATGAAACATTAGATACTCTTTCTGAGTATTTTGAAGGTATTGCAGAGTTGGATAATATTCCAGCAGAATTTGACATCAGCTTGGAGAGTGGTGTCTTAACAATTCATGTGTCAAAAAACATTGGGACATATGTTATCAACAAACAATCACCAAATAAACAAATTTGGCTGTCTTCACCTATAAGTGGTCCAAAGCGTTATGACTTTGTTAATAATACCTGGGTGTATGCTCACGATGGCGGGTTTCTGCATCAACTTCTTGAGAAAGAGTTTACTAATCATTTGAATATAGACATTAATTTGTCTCATCTTCCTTTTTATTATTCTTAAATTTATTTTAAATATATAATCTGTTGATAGTATCAGTTGAATACCAATTAATTTTTTTGTTGTTATTGAAATATTAGCTTGTTGTAAGGGTATTCATTTTATAATATTTGCATATTCTAAAATAACTTTTAATTTTTTTATAATTTTAGAAGTTACTGGGAAATCCCATACCCAGGAAAGTATTTGACCCACAAACATTTAAAAACATTTCCATAAATAAAAAACATTAGGCTTTATTTACATAAAACTTGGTAATTATAGTTGTATGAGGTAGTATATACTATTTGGATGGGTTTAGGAGAATTCTAGAAATTTGAATTCAATCAAATCAACATGTCTCAGCAACGTATTAACCTATGCTATGAAATGCATAATTAACAGCAAAAGTAAGGCAAAATTAACTTTTTCTTGATTAGCAATTTTTAGTCATATCAATTCTAATTAATCTTTGTGATGATGTCACTAATTTTGCTTGATAAAGAACATGTTTTTACAATGCTAAAAATAAACTGAAGGTATTAATCTATAATTTTTAAAAGACCATAAACTCATAAGCATTGTACATATAGGACAAGTAATGAGAAAATTAAAAAATACTGCACAATATTTTTATTGAGGTAATTCTAGATTGTTATTTCAACCCGACAAACACACCATGTGAATTCCACAAAAAATTTGCGTAAACCACATGAAATTTATGCAAAATCAATGTGAGATTCCACTGCTGTGTTTGTAGCGAATACAGCAATATTGTTAATAAAATGATGCAAAACCTTGAAAAATACATCAGCTTTTACCAACCCAGCATGATTTGCTCAAAGCAAGACAATTTGGCAGAACAAATTTGTCGGTGAGCCAATTTGGCCAGAAAATAAATAAAAATGATTTACCTTCACTAGCGTTGAAGCAACAGCAAAAAAGTTTTGTTATATCACAAAGGCAATTGTAATTATTCAGCTGATAAGAGTGAAAATTTTAATTTTACTGTAAGTTGTTAAATGCGTTAAATTTAGGGATGTTCCTAGCCGAATATTTATCTCTTTGAAATTACAATAGCTTAATTTCGAATATTTAAATTAAAAAAGGTACTTCAAGAGTTAAATTTTTGAATCACGGTCGTTTAACATATATCTTTTACAAAAAAGTACAATAATGTAGCTTACTACAAAGACCGCAGGTTTGAAGTTTTACGGGCAAACGAAGTTATGACGTCAAAGTAAGCATTTTACTATATCTAAACAAATCTATTCTGGTCGGTATGCATAAACAGTTCTATTTTAACTTTTTTTTTTTTTTTTTTTTTTTAAAGTTTCTTTTGTCTATAGGGCTCGTCAGAAAGCAATAAAAAATTTGAAAAACAAATACAAAGAGTAAAGCTTAACAAAGCGATAAAAAGTCACCAAAAGAACTTAAAACAAAAAGAAAATTACGGCAGTAATTAAAAAGTTAAACTGGTTATAATTTGTTTAAATTACATTTTAATGTGTAAAGTTTTTTCCGTTGCTTACGCTAATGTTTCCAAATTTCAATTTATTATGGCTAATATCATGATTAATGATTCTAGGATTGTGGATAAAGATAAATGGTGAAATTCGGCGGGATAAATGTGTATTTAATCTTTTCATAATATAACTGAACTGCTACTGGTGCAATCCTGGTGCAGTCCAACCTTACACAAAATCAATGTGAGATTCCATTGCTGTGTTTGTAGGGAATACAGCAATATTGTTAATAAAATGATGCAAAACCTTGAAAAATACATCAGCTTTTACCAACCCAGCATGATTTGCTCAAAGCAAGACAATTTGGTGGGACAAAGGTTGGACTGCACCAGGGATCAGCATTAAGTCCATTCCTGTTTGCAGTGATAATGGACAGGCTAACAGATGAAGTAAGGAGAGAACCACCATGGACGATGCTGTTTGCTGATGATATTGTGATTTGCGAAGAGACCAGGGAAGAAGTGGAGCGGAGATTAGAATCCTGGAAGTATGCATTGGAAAGAAGAGGGATGAAAGTCAGTAGGTCAAAGACCGATTATCTTTGCATAAATGGAGGAAATGACGACGTAACAGTGAAGATGGAGGATACAAAAGTGCCAAGAGTAAAGGAATTTAAGTATTTGGGATCAACAGTGCAAGAAAGTGGTGGTTGTGAGAGGGAGGTAAGGAAGAGAATACAGGCAGGATGGAATGGATGGAGAAGAGTATCAGGAGTAATCTGCAACAAGAGGTTACCAGCTAGAGTAAAAGGAAAAGTGTACAGTTCAGTGGTAAGACCAGCAATGGTGTATGGACTTGAGACAGTAGCAGTCACAAAGAAAGGAAGAGATGGAAGTCGCAGAGATGAAAATGCTGAGGTTTACTATGGGAGTGACAAGAAAAGACAAGATTAGAAACAAGCACATCAGGAGTACTGTTAAGGTAGAACGGTTAGGAATGAAGATGAGGGAGGGAAGGCTGAGGTGGTATGGACATGTCATGAGGAGAGACCAAGAGTATGTAGGAAGAAAGATGATGGAAATGAAGTTATCAGGAAAGAGGAGAAGAGGGAGACCAAAGAGAAGATTTTTAGATGTGGTAACAGAAGATATGAAGGAAGTTGGTGTGAAGGAGATGGACATTGAAGACAGAAAGATGTGGAAAATGATGATACGCTGTGGCCACCCCTGACTAATGGGAAAGGCCGAAAGGAGAAGAATAAGATAATATAACTGAACAAAATTATTGTAGTGCGAATTTAAAGTCATAATAAATTCAAATTTGGTAACATTAGCGTAAGCAACGGAAAAAACTACACATTAAATTTTAATTTAAACAAATTGTAACCGGTTTAACTTTTTAATTACTGCCGTAATTTTCTTTTTGTTTAAAGTTCTTTTGCCGACTTTTTATCGCTTTGTTAAGCTTTACTCTTTGTATTTGTTTTTCAAATTTTTTACTGCTTTCGGACGAGCCCTATAGACGAAATAAACTGTTTAAACTAAAAAAAAAAAAATAGTTAAAATAAAACTGTTTATGCGTACCGACCAGAATAGATTTGTTTAGATATAGTAAAATGCTTACTTTGACGTCATAACTTCGTTCGCCCGTAAAACTTCAAACCTGCGGTCTTTGTAGTAAGCTACATTATTGTACTTTTTTGTAAAAGATATATGTTAAACGACCGTGATTCAAAAATTTAACTCTTGAAGTACCTTTTTTAATTTAAATATTCGGCTAAGAACATCCCTAAATTTAACGTAATCAACAACTAACAGTAAAATTAAAATTTTCACTCTTATCAGTTGAATAATGACAATTGCCTTTGTGACATAACAAAACTTTTTTGCTGTTGCTTCAACGCTAGTAAAGGTAAATCATTTTTATTTATTTTCCCGCCAAATTGCCGCGTACCCTGATTTGCTAGTCCTAAACTACCTAGGAAAACACCTTTCAATATATCAGTTTTAAATTTGAACCATTGAAAAAATATATGTAGGTTCTGAAGCAATTTCAACAGCATTGCACAATAACACATGGTCACATTTATATCAGATTTTCTAAATGAAATTGACCAACTTGTTTCACATCTTTTTGCAAAAAAATCTCTATTAAATTTAAAATAGTATTATCACCTGTTTCATCAAGACTTCAAATTCTCATTGCTGGTGTATCAATAAAATTATAACCTTTTACACATCATCATAAACACTTTTGTGCATGGTTAAAGTCTATAGCTTATGCAAGACTGCTAGATTCAGATTTTCTCGAACCCAAATCATCCATTTTTCTGAAGCCATTTCTCTAGTCTTTATCAGCCATATCATTAGTTTGCCATGAGCCAGAAATTAGCTTGTTTTTTGATTTGTTTTTTTTTTTTTTTATTGCTTATTTAAATGCCAGTTTTTTGTCCTTTAATTTGTCTAAGCTAAAAAATAATTTTAAACATTAAGACTACGTGATACTTCAAAGCAATTTTTTCTTCATAGGTGAACATCTAAAAACCAGTGCAACATTTAAGAAGTATAAGATTTTCAATAAAATTTTAGCTACTGTACTTACTGTTATTTGTAACCATAAAATGTTTTAAACTTGATTTTCACACACATTTATATTATATAGCAATGTAGTTTTATTGAAACTTTTGTA
Source organism: Diplosoma virens (assembly GCA_963680785.1). Taxonomy (NCBI): domain Eukaryota; kingdom Metazoa; phylum Chordata; class Ascidiacea; order Aplousobranchia; family Didemnidae; genus Diplosoma; species Diplosoma virens. Next base: position 32,526,895 of record OY796893.1, on the reverse strand, counting down.
CAATGTCACAGTTTTGCTTTGATATTTTAATAGATTTTTAATGCATCATTAAATTTTTTTTGTAAACTACCCTTTTTTGTATTTAATAAATTTAAAAGCAGACATAATTTAAAAACTTGTAGGACCTATAAAATATGCTACTCCAAAGGTTTCACAAAATAAAAGTATTAATGGCATTATATATAATTGTTCCATTGCTCCCACTGCTCCATAGGTTCCAGTCCCACACTTCTACCTTGTAATTAAAAATTAATAAATTTGACATTTAAGATAAAAAAATTTTTATGTTAGATTTTATGCTTAGCATTACAATGCTAAATAATTTTTGTAGAAAACAAGATCAAGATTAAATAAAAACCATTAGCTTTCCTTCATTGCTTCATCTCTAAAAATTAAAAAAGAAGGTAATAAATAAAAAAATAAATTGAAATAGTAAGATTGCCCATTCATTCTTGCCATTGTTCATTATAATTTGCAAGATTGGAGCCATAATGAAGTGAACTTGTGGCAAAGATTTGGGAGTTTACTATCGGTTTTAATTTGTTCTGATTTCTGAATTGAAAATTCTTTGTTGATTTTTAAGTCATTAAAATTATTTTCTTCGTTTTTTTAAATTACATATTTTAAAGATTATACTGTAGTTTGAAAGTTTTAAAAATTAATAAGAAAGAATTAAGAAGTTTTATAATAATTTGATTTGTACTACATATAGATTTTATGCTGTCCCTTTTTATGTGTTTTGTGCATGAAAAGGATTTCCCCGCAGATGAAATGCAAAAGTTATTGTACTGATTAAGTCAGTAGTTAATATTACTTTAAAAAATACTTTGAATTGTGTTGTTTGATCAGGTACTTTATCCGACATATGCATATTGCAGTATTCGTAAAGTATGTGACCCTTGAAACTTGCTAAGATTTACTTGCATTTCATTAATATATTTTAGTTCAAGCCTACGATTTCTATTATTTTATTATTTTTTCCAATAACGGGTCCATTGTTTAAAATAATTAATACTTTGTAAAAAGCAAACTAGCTTTTCAATATACAGTACTACTATAACGCGATATGTCGACTGTCAACTGCTGACCTAATCCATTTTATTATGCCAGCTTATTTATTCCATTGTTAATCTTGTATTTACAAAATTGAATTATAAAATTTTTATTTTGTTAAAGGTGTGCATATATTTATGTTGTAAAAATGGCTACAGGATTGCTGTTTGAGGACATTTTTGACATCAAAGATGTAGATCCGGAAGGCAAAAAGTTTGATCGAGTTTCAAGACTTCATTGCGATAGCGAGTCATTCAAAATGGATTTAATTCTGGACGTCAATACACAGGTGCGTTAAAAATACAGGGTGTTTCAAAAAATTTGACATCATTTCATATGTAAATATCACGGAAACTTCACAGTCAAATCAAATGAAATTAAACAGGGTTAATATCGAGCTAAACAAGATTTATTGCTGTAAATTTGAATAAGAAATTCAAAGGCACCTGAATTTCATAAAAGGTTTTACAAATGTTTAATATGCGCACCGCCTGTGACACGGCACACGTGAAGTCGGTACTCTGGCTCCTCCTAAACATGTTGCACCATTGTCTTGGGTAACAGCCTCCAGTGGGGTGGTGTTTCTTTGTTAACTACCTGTCTCCCACGAGAGTTAAATTTGACATCATTTCATATGTAAATATCACGGAAACTTCACAGTCAAATCAAATGAAATTAAACAGGGTTAATATCGAGCTAAACAAGATTTATTGCTGTAAATTTGAATAAGAAATTCAAAGGCACCTGAATTTCATAAAAGGTTTTACAAATGTTTAATATGCGCACCGCCTGGGACACGGCACACGTGAAGTCGGTACTCTGGTTCCTCCTAAATATGCTGCACCATTGTTTTGGGTAACAGTCTCTAGTGGGGTGGTGTTTCTTTGTTAACTACCTGTCTCCCACGAGAGTTAAACTGGAGACTGTTACCCAAGACATGCTGCAGCATGTTTAGGAGGAGCCGGAGTACCGACTTTACGTGTGCGGCGTTGGTTCGGGTACGCTTCGATGCCGCCGACTCGATAGTTTATTGCAATAGTTTTATATGAAAATAAGCCTGGCATAGAGTCGGCGGCATCGAGTTGGACCATTTCCTGCCGCGTTACAGGCGGTGCGCATATTGAACATTTGTAAAACCTTTTGTGAAATTCAGGTGCCTTTGAATTTCTTATTCAAATTTACAGGAATAAATCTTGTTTCGCTCGACTTTAACCCTGTTTAATTTCATTTGAGTTGACTGTGTAGTTTCCGTGATGCATGTCAAATGATGTCAAATTTTTTGAAACACCCTGTATTTTGTATTAAGCAATCTCATTTGAAGTGACTGTAATACGCCCCAGGTAAAAACTATTTTTTCTGCTAAGAGTGGGGAAAGTATAGTGTTTCTATTTAAATATTCGGCTATATGGTAATATTTATTTTAATACTTTAATTATTTAAGCTAACTAAAATAGCACGTCGTCAAATGTTTTTAAAAAGGAGTTGGTAATTCAGAAACAAAAATAATTTTTGGAAATTTCTTAATGTTTTTAGGTTTTTCAAAGGTCTCTTAATTTAAACATTCTATCTGATTGTTTGTGATATAAGTTTTTTATGGTACTGTATTGCAAAAAACTAGTTCAGACGACCTTGATATTACAAAACAAAAAGAATTTTGTTACTGTGTTATCATCAACATATTCTAATATCCGTATCAAATTAGCGGATTTTCGTGTGCAAACCTGTATACTGTGTATTATATCAATATTGAAAGCATTATTTTATTTATTTATTTATCTCTATATTTATCCTCCTGACTCGCAGGAAAGCGACGGAGGCGTTAATACATAGGGTAGGCAATTACCCCGACCTGCTTCTGGAGATACCAAGATATTGCTGTCCGCTTGTAATTTAATAGAGATATGACTGTAATTTAGAACTGCTTGCCAGGACCACCAAGCAGGGGAATGTGCCGTAAAGTGTCTTTCCCAAGGACACAACAGAATGGCACGAGTGGGTTTTGAACCGAGACCGTGTTGGTCACGAGCCCGGCGCTTTAACCATTCGACCACGCTGCCGACAATAAAATTTCTAGAAAACTTTAAAATATGTTATTGGAAGTGTTGTGCCGGTTTAGGTCTACCCTCTCGAGTTAGGCGACAAGTTTCGCCTCGTGCTGGCCACAACTTTGAATGAAGACGGAACACCGGGAGACGGAGAATTTAATCCGCTTTGGGAGAACACACCGTCAAGAGCGGATCAATTTGAATATGTAATGTACGGAAAAGTGAGTATTCTGATTAAAATATTCATCGGTTTTTTTAATTTGCTCGGTTACTCGAATTTTCGATTCAAAACAACTCGATCTTAGTTTAATGATCAGAGCAATTTTTGAAACCTTTCACGCAAAACTGCATGACCCGGAATTCTCGCCAAATCTTTGGTGATTGTAATTTTCAATATAATCATTTTTATTCCAATACTTTTTCGTAGAGCTAGATAATAGATAAAATTACTTTTTTTCTATATTTTATTTATCCTCCTGATTCGCAGGAAAGCGACAGAGGCGCTAAAAAACGTAGGGCAGGAATGGCGAACCACTGACCCGCGGGTCACAATGTGACCCACTGATTGAAATTCAATGACCCATGTTATGTTTTGAATTTTTTGACATTTTTGGAAAAATTCAGGCAATTTAGGACGGATCGGACGTGAAGATGCTCTCGTTCGTTTTTTTTAGTCTTTACCTTCACTTTGGCCGAAAGAGGTTTAGAAAGAAGACCTTTTTTTTTTTTTTCAGTCTTCACCTTGAATTTTGATCGAAATTAGAGCCAATGGCTCATTTAATAGTAATTTTGATAAAATTTGTTAACTTTTGACCCGTTCTATGAAAAAGGTTTGTCATCCCTGACGTAGGGTAACCAAGTACCCTGACCTGCTTCCCAAGATGCCAAGTTATTGCTGTCCGCTTGTAATTTAATAGAAATAGAGTACTTTTTTCTTATATTTACATAAATATTGACCTGGTTGCTGATTTCTGTTTTAATCAGAATCACCATTGTAAGTAAGCCGCTTCATTCCAAACAGGGGTTCGGTGATCGTTCTATCGGAATGAGTTTTGTTGTATTGTGATGAAAGGAACTCCACCGTGCAGAATTTGTGAATTCCTGTCATTCAGTCATTAAATTTCGCCGACTCCCTAGTTTTGGTAGATGCAATTTTTTTTAGTATTTTTAGGATTTAGTGATCATTAAATCTATTCAGTAGATCAGGGGTGGGCAAAGTTTTTAACCGGAGGGCCGGATTTATGATTTTGATCAAGAATCCACTAGGGTGCACCACTTGTAAATTTCAGTTATATCTTTAATAAAGCTAAAAAACCAAAATAAAAAATTTAAACCGAACAGCAATACCTTGACATCTCCGAAAGCAGGTCGGAATAATTGCTTGCCCTATGTATTCGCGCCTCCGTCGCTTTCCAGTTTGTCAGCAAAGTAAATAACAAGAGTTGGAAAAAAAAGATCAATGTCTATTTTATCTTCTATTAAGATTAAATATAGAATAATGTTCGCCTGATTGATCCAGGTGTACAGAATTGAAGGAGATGAAAGTGGAGGCGATGTGGCATCTCGGTTGTCTGCCTACGTCTCTTTTGGCGGTTTGCTGATGCGTTTGCAGGGTGACGCGAACAACCTGCACGGAATGAGCGTTGATCAGAATTTGTATCTACTTCTGAAGAAACTCGCTTTTTGAAAGCGTAACGTCATCTCGCACTGAAACAACCCGGGCCACCCGGATGTTTCAGTGCGAGATGACGTTACGCTGTGGAAATGCTGCAAAGCGACTGAACAATGAGAGCGACAAGAGTCGCGATATCATGTCGCGTCACCTCTTTCGTAGGACAGTGATTTTACGTTTAATAAATTTGTGCTTTTTGCCGCTTTTGTTCTGTTTGTCATCAAATCTTTTTTAATTATTTTTTGTTTAAGGGAATTGCGAAGAAAACGTACCGACTTTAAATAAACGCTTTTGATTGTTGCCAAGAGCGGATTACCTCAGATCGTTTTTCAATATTCTAATTGTAGTTTTGGCTCGTACATTCAAGGAATTTTTTTCAATCAGCATAGTTTTATGCTAAATTTTCTTAGGCAAATTAAAACTTAATTAGTTTTTAAAGTCTGATTAAGTTCCGTTTCAGTGCGTGGTAACAAGATATCGCAGCATGTCAAAAATATACCGGGATTTGGAGTTGCGGACTGCGGAGGCGGGTGCCGGAAATTTCCAAATCCCAGAATTTTGTTCATTATTTTACCACAACTTCATCTTAACAAAGTTATGCTATTGTAGTGGAAAATATTTTTATTCTCAAAATTCTAAAGCTCCTGTGAGGGTTGACTTGTTAACATATAGCTTCATAATAAATTATCAACAAATAGGACTATTTTGTAGTCCCCCTGAAAAGTGAAATATGCTCTTTTCGGTTATTGATTTTAGGTAACTTTAAACAAAAGCGTCATTTCTATTTCACCATTATCAAGTAAAAATTAGTAATGTTTTGAAGGTTGAGAGGTAGAAAAATAATAGGTAACTTTAATTTTCGTATAAAAAAAACAGGCCTACTTTATGCTTACAAAGCACAATAGCAAGGCCTATAACTACAGGCCTGGAAGCAAAAACAAAATGGCGGACAATCCAGGCGATCATGTCGCGTCGTATATGTTTAAAGTCTACAATGGTACATAGATAAGACGATACAAATACTTTGTTTATGTTGTTCGTTATAAGACTATTTTTAGGAATCTACCAAAAATGTTGTTAATTCACTTATTAGTTACAACGAAAAAATATAGAATAAATTGTAAGAAAACGAAGTTAGCAAATTCAACAATATGGTACCTTTTAAATACAATATTATGACCCAATATTGGATGAAATAAATACTAAAATACTACTGCAAATAATTGGAGAAAAGCATAGAAACGGTGTTATTACGGTTACAGAAATTGTTACCAATACTGTGCTCATCAACCATAGATTCTCGTATCTTTTCAACTTTTTTTGTAACAATAAAAACAGACACTTTCCAACAAAATAAAATTACAACAATGCATTCGAATTGATATTTTTTTAACTACTAAGTCTAACTGATAAGGACTAATTATGACAATCACAATATTAACAAGATGATTTGGGATAACTTTGGTCACCAGACAAAGTACCTAAATAGGCCTATTCATAGGTACAGAACGTGCTAGCTTTACTGCCCATAAAATGTTTAGTATTTCAGTAATTTAAAGAAAATCTGTTACATCTCATTACTTTCGAACTGTTGATGCTAATATTGGGTTGTTCTGCCTAAGGAGTGAGAGAAAAATAAGAAAGCAAGTTAGAGTACACCAAATACCCTACGCAAAATGAAGCGCATCAGAATTGCACTGCAGTGTCAAATTTTTTCAAAAGTTTTCGAGATTTAATCTTCTGGGGAATCAACCCATCTCTTCGCTCAAATTCTTCAACTTGTGCTGCGGCCGCTGTTACCATTTTGACATGGCGCTCTACACATTGGTTGTGACATGGGTGGTCGAGCTTCAGTGGTCTTATCCGGCATTGTTCAATATCTGGAGTCTGCTGATGGCAAATGTTCATTTACTAATGTTCAATTACCGGAGGCTGCTGATGGCAAGATGTTAAATTCACCATCTTGTAGTACGAGTTCACTGTTAGATCCAGTGTGGGCGGTTTAAACAGCCATACAGTTGAGGCGGTATCATAATATTTTGCTCCTTCCAAAGAATATTCTTCACTGCGACTGTCAACCAAGTCATGATTATCAAATGAAACCGTTGATGGCAAGTTTCCACGAATCGAAAGCACTTTGTTCACTCCTCGTATTTGTATCTCCTCATCGTTGTCACCCAACATGGCGATCAAGACATTTTCCTGGTGTGCGAAAAATGCATTTCGTTGCACAACTTTCAGAGCAGTTTTCCGAACAGCTTCGTCAGGCACCTGAAGAATTCGTTGGACCAAGTTGAAAAAATTTCGAGATCCGCAAGTTAGTTGACTATTTAACTTAATTTCAAACCAACTTGAAAAGTAAACTTGAAGACAAAACTTCGTCAGAGTTTCCAAGTTTGAGGAGGGTTCATCTACCGAAACATAATATCTGAGGATTCGACAGCCCAGAGTTAGCCAGCGTGAATGCACAATGGGACCTACTTTTAAATATTGCAAGTCGCTGTCGATAACTCCCATGATTATTGTTGAACATATCTTGTAAGCATAGTGTTGATCAGTACTCAGATCATTAACAACTGATTCTGGCAACTGTACAAACTGAGGGTTTGAAATTGACTTAAAATTAGCAGCAACCGGCCAACTTGAAACATCTCCAGTTAAACACTTCCCAATTGGTCCTGCAAATGTGTCAGGACTATTGGTGGTTCCATCAAGCATAGTAAAGACATGGCGCAAGGGTAGTTCATTGGTATGTAGTAGGCAAGTTACCCATTGTAGTGGCTTGTTATGTAGTAGGCAAATTACCCATTGTAGTGGCTTGTTCAATAGTTCTTCCAACTTACGAATGCAACCATTGAACTTGCCTGTCATTGCTGCAGTTCCATCAGTGCCAACTACTGTAAGCTTGTCATGTAATTCGGTGTTGGCAATGGTGTTGAAGATCTTTTGTGCTATGGTTCTTCCTTTGCCATCCTCTGTGGAAAAATGAGAAAGATAGTATTCACCAGGCTGCCCAACCATTGTATAGTGATCTTCAAGTTGCACAGACTTCTAAAACTTGTCATTTGGCCCTTGCATGGTGACCTGTGTTGGCTGTGTTGCATCTTTGCGCCCATCAAAGTATATGGCATTCACTAACTTGAAATTTTCTTGCTCCTTTTTCCTAATTTCAGCACGGCATCGTTCTCGCTCTCTTCGAAGCTTGCTACGATCAATAACGTATGTCTTGTCATCATCAGTAATTAGACCCAAACCTTGCATCACACTATTAGCGATCGCAGCAGCAGCTCTGTCGGATATCTGAAAATGCCCACTCATCCTTGCAAGGTTTGACCAAATCATTCGATTCTGATTTTCATATGGCATTGATTGAGAAACAAATTCAGAAGCAACAGAAGATTGCGTTTGGTCTGTGTTGGTTGAACTAGAATCTGACAGATAATCCAAAGCTGACTCAGGCACTGATGTAACTGATGTAACGGAAGAACATGTTGGTGGTTCTGGATGAGGTTGTAAGGGTCGAGAGCGCCTCAAAAACTGTATGTCAGCTGACGTTGAAGGAACCACAACATCCACACATTTCAAACAAACTTATTAAACAGTTTTTCTATCATAACTTTTTTTCTAGTGGAAATAGACAAAAACTTTCTCTTAACACATATAGAAACATGATGATTCTGCAAATTTTGAGCCATAAATCATGTCTCTACGATAAGCGGTTACTGAGTTACGACATTTTTAGGAAATTTTACCCCTCAATACACATTTTGGGAGGTTGCTAGCCCCCAAAGGTAGCAACTCGCCAAAACCAATTTTTTTCGTAGATTTTACCTGTTTGGCAGGGTTTTAGAACTACATTTTTTTCAATTTCAAAAAAAAAATTATTTTCACTCCACCCTATTGATCAATCCATTCGTGTTGCAAATTGTGATGAGCCTCTTCTATTTTTTTAGGACGCTTTGAAGGACTACAGCGACGGACAGAGCCACTAGAGGAAGAAAGATAGGACGGTAGATTTGGGAAGATGCATGGTACTGCATCCTTTTAAAGAGCAAATTTTTTTCATGAAATTAACGTATCTGGTTTTCCATGTTTTCCCCGTAAAACATCATTTTTAATTACGTCACTTTCACGAAAATGTTTTATGCAAACAACCGTTTGTTTTGACACTTTCAGATTATGACGAGGAATTTTTCTCAACCATTTTTCTTTTAATTGTTCTTCAATAGGAAACGTAAAGCAAGTAACACTGCGTTCAGCTTTTTTGATTTCGTTATTGGTCCTGCATCCGGGCACGCAACATTTATTAACTATAACTATTTTACATAAAAACTAATCATGAAATATTGCTACAGTGCAATGTTTTTTACGTTATTATAAGATCTAATCAATTAGTCAATGACGAAAATATTTTGTTGCACTTAATATAATACATAACATTTGTCTTTCTGTACTTTATCTTTAACTTCACCGTCTTATTGCTTATAGGTGTATCAGCAAGCTTACCAAAATTACAAGTTCTCTTTGATCTAAACCAAAATATTAATGCTAGTTGTTTTATAATTATAGAATGCAGACAAAAGTTTTCCACCAAACTAGTATAAAAGAGATTTATAATGTATTACTTTGAAACTAAATACTATCTAAACTATGAAATGCTAGGAAATGTTATTAAAAAAATCATTAAAAAATCATTTCGCAAATGTTTGTAAAACAAAAGCTAATTTGTCAGTAAAATCTTTGGACGCTGTTTGTAATGATACTGAATATTCAGAGATTGGTAAATTATTTAGTTTAACACATGAAATTGGCGCTGTAAGTTCCGAATGAAAGCGTTGGTTTGTCACTCTCGAAATAAAAATGCCAAATTGTAAATCTCAGTTAAATGTCAGTTGGACACTGGTTCAACATGCAACACTATTTCTTATGCAGATTTTTGCAAAATTTGTTTTGATGAGAGTAAATTGAAAAGCTCTAATGTTAAATTAAAATTGTATGATGGTACCATTTTGACGCCACGAGGACAGAGTGAAATTCAATGTCGATACAAAGATAAATTGCTCAATCTACTATTTCAAGTAGTAGAAGATCCTTTAGTTCCTTTACTATCAGCTGAAGCATGTGAGCAGCTTGGTTTGTTGCAAATTAATTTTGCTATGTGTAATGATGATATAATTTCGAAGTTTCCTGATGTGTTTGAAGGTTTACGTTGTCTACCTGGATCTTATGAGATTGCAATTGATCATCTTGTATCTCCTATTAAACATGCGCCAAGAAGGGTTCCTGTTTCCATAAAGACAAGAGTCAAAGAAGAGCTTGACAGATTAGTAAACTTGCAGGTGATTACTACTGTCAAAGAGCCGACTGAATGGATAAGTAGTATGATTTGTGTAAAGAAACCTAACAAACTACGCATTTGTCTTGATCCAAAAGATTTAAATAAAGCTATTAAACGACCAAATTACCCGATTTCTAATATTGACGATATTTTAGTAAAGTTATCTAAAGCTAAATTATTTTCGGTTGTTGATTGTAAAGATGGGTTTTGGCAAGTTAAACTGACGGAATCTAGTAGTTTTTTGACTACTTTTTGGACTCCCTTTGGAAGGTATAGATGGTTAAGGATGCCCTTTGGTATTTCGTCTGCACCGGAAGAGTTTCAGAGACGACTTCACGAAATCACAGCTGGTCTAGCTGGTGTCGAAGTTATAGCAGATGATATACTCATTTATGGGGCTGGCGATACTGACGAACAAGCAAGCGCGGACCATGATCAAAACTTAATAAATCACAGCTGGTCTAGCTGGTGTCGAAGTTATAGCAGATGATATACTCATTTATGGGGCTGGAGATACTGACGAACAAGCAAGCGCGGACCATGATCAAAACTTAATAAATCTGTTACAGCGTGCTAAAGAAAACAATTTGAAATTTAATTTAAAGAAGTTAAAGTTACGTCAAAAATCTGTAGCTTACATGGGACATTTACTCACTTCTCAGGGTTTAAAACCAGATCCTTCTAAAGTGGAAGCTGTCCGAAAAATGCCCAAGTTGGTAAATGTTAATGATGTGCAGAGATTTATTGGTTTTGTGAATTATTTATCGCGTTTTTTGCCTCGATTATTAGATCTTTGCAAACCACTTCGTCGTTTGACTGATAATAATGCAGAGTGGAAATGGACAAAAGTCCACGATGAAGCTGTAGAAACGATCAAACATTTAATTTCCTGTGCGCCACTTTTGCAGTACTACCGACTAGAAGATGAAGTTACCATTCAATGTGATGCTAGTCAAACGGGACTTAATACCGTGCTACTTCAAAACGGCCAACCGGTCGCATATGCTTCACGATCGTTAACTAAAACTGAGCAAAGATATGCTCAAATAGAAAAAGAGTGTTTAGCGATTGTATTTTCATGTGAACGTTTTTCTCAATATTTGTTGGGCAGAAATAAAATTACTGTCCAAAGTGATTATAAGCCACTGGAGACTATTTTTAAAAAACCTCTTTTTTCAGCGCCTAAACGACTTCAACGTATGCTGTTACGTTTACAAGGGTACTCATTAGATGTTAAGTACAAACAAGGTTGTAAAATGTATATCGCTGATTTTTTATCTCGCTCTGCTCTACCTTTAAACAGAGAGCAAAATAGCCACACTAATGATAATACCAGTTTTGTGTTTGTTACCAATGATCATGATAAAGTGTGTGATTCATTTGAAAATGTTAATTTCTCTGAGGATTTAGCAGTTACTACGAAACGGTATAATCAAATTGAAAGCTGTACTGCTATTGATGAAACGTTACAAGTTTTAAAAGCCACCGTTTTAAATGGTTGGCCCGAGTTGAAACGTGATTTCCCTAAGCTAATTCACCAACACTGGCCATTTCGAGACGAGATCACCACTCAGGATGGTATTTTATACAAAGGCCAAACTGTTATAATTCCTACCTCTATGAGACGTGAAATGCTTGAAGCTATTCACTATAGTCATCTAGGTATTGCGTCATGTTTGCGACGTGCTCGAGATGTGTTGTTTTGGCCTGGTATGTCGGCACAAGTTAAAGATTTTATTTCGAAATGTTCTACGTGTAATGAATATTCGTATAGACAATGTAAAGAACCTTTGTTATCCATCCCATTCTTTCACGTCCGTGGAGCAAGTTAGCTATTGATTTATTTGTGTATGACAGTGTAAACTATGTTGTTTTGGTTGATTATTTTTCTGATTTTTGGGAAGTTGCAATGCTAAATAATACTATGTCGACGTCGATAATCGATTTCTGTAAACAACAATGTTCACGTCATGGTATTCCTGATATTTTAATTTCTGATAATGGTCCTCAATTGAGAAGTTCTGAGTTTACAGAATTTGCTAGAACTTGGCAATTTACTCATGTCACGACATCCCCGTATCACAGTCAATCAAATGGAAAAGTAGAATCCGCTGTTAAAATTGTAAAAAGTATCATAAAAAAGTCTCAACGAGACAAAAGAGATCTTTGGTTGTCCATACTTGATTGGCGTAGTACTCCTACTGAATGCATGAATACTAGTCCTGTACAAAGATTGTTCTCGAGACGAACAAAAACTGTTTTGCCAACTACATCTGATTTGCTCACTCCAAAAATTGAGAAAGGAGAAAATGTAACTAAATTGCTGAATAACAAACGTAAAAAAGCGAAATATTATTATGATAGAAGTTCTCGTTCGTTGCGTGATTTACGTATTAATGAAATTGTTGGTGTGCAACCGCTAAATTCAAAGCATGTTTGGAAGTTGGGCAAGGTACTTTTGCAATACGCTCCCCGTTCATATGTTGTTGAAGTAGATGGAAAATTAATTACTCGTAATCGAAAATTCTTAAGGACTACGTCTGAACCTCATATTGTTTTGCCTGCGTTTGATAACTTTAATTTTGATGATAGTAGCAATTGCCAAGATCGTAAAGTCAATGGATCTAATCCGCCTACGCGTAATAAAAGTAATGAATTTACCAATGTTAAACGTACTCATACTAGAATAATAAAACCTCCTACTAGATTTCAAGCTTACGTAATGAACTAATGTGCTTGTGCCAGTATTTTGAAGATGTATGGTAAAACTCTTAAAACAATTAAAAGGAAAAAGGATGTTACGATAAGAATCGAACCAACAGCGTTTGTTGACTATTGTACCGTGGTGCGGTAATCTGTATTTATTTCGTTTGTAGCCGCGCCTCGGGTAATTGTGCTTTTATGTAATATTGGACAACAACAAAGTCATTATCCTTATTCTGTTAGTGCTCGCATTGAAAACATCTTTATATTAAATGTCTTTTTTGTAATTAAATAAAAGCAAGAACAAAAAAGAAACAACAATGCTAAACAATTTTCGTAGAAAACAAGATCAAGATTAAATAAAAACCATTAGCTTTCCTTCATTGCATCATCTCTAAAAATTAAAAAAGAAGGTAATAAATAAAAAAATAAATTGAAATAGTAAGATTGCCCATTCATTCTTGCCATTGTTCATTATAATTTGCAAGATTGGAGCCATAATGAAGTGAACTTGTGGAAAAAGATTTGGGAGTTTACTGTCAGTTTTAATTTGTTCTGATTTCTGAATTGAAAATTCTTTGTTGATTTTTAAGTCATTAAAATTATTTTCTTCGTTTTTTTAAATTACATATTTTAAAGATTATACTGTAGTTTGAAAGTTTTAAAAATTAATAAGAAACAATTAAGAAGTTTTATAATAATTTGATTTGTACTACATGTTGCGACCAAATCAATGACCTAGTTTCGTGACCTAGTTTACGGTTGAATAATTAGGACGGTACACGTCATTCTAATCGGGACCACATTTTACACGTATAAGATTCCTTTCATTCAGTGAAGTAGCAGGTTTGATTGCGCACGGAAATTTTGGCTCGCTCGCTTAATGAAGAAAGTTTCCGCTATCTTGAATAATTTGGTAAGTCACATCTTATTGGGTTTATGAATAGTTTTAATATATGACATTGCTTTAGGTGACCTATAAAATTTTTGAATCGCAACTATTGCATCGGCGTGTGTTTTCGTTTTTCTTTGCTCGTTGTTGGTGTGCTGGAGCAGGCAACATAGTGCTTCGCATTTCTCGTCTTTTATATTAAATTATTTAGCTATTTACTCGCTGGTGTAATAATTTCGCTTATTCGAAATTATTCATAGTCTCTTAGATTTAAGATAGCGGTAGTTGGGCCATTCGTCCCTCCCCCCCTGTAGGTTTTGGAGCCTACATACATTCAAAAATTTTGGTTTACTTGATACGTTTAAAATCTTGGTTTGTGTAAGGTTACTTGTGTTAAATACGCTCATAAGGTTAGGGTTATTGCTGCTAGATATACTCTAAACCTTTAGGATCTTGCCTTTGAGTTTAAGCTTTACTACTTTTCGATAGACATTCTAAAATTAACTTTGCTTGTTTGGTTTCCTTCACTAGTTACTGTACCTCGTTAGATTATGAATAGACGTAGTGTGTCACTTAGTTGCTTAACGAAAGAAGAACCGCCGCTTGTAAGTAAACACCATGATGAGCTCAATTCTAGGGAAGCTGAGCTGGCACGGTGGAGTGAAGACCTTAAACGTAGAGAGAAAGCCTTGCAACAAAAGCATGAAATAAGAGACCAAGATTTGTTGTACTCGGGAAATCAAAATTTGTCGCCCCCTTCCTTTCATTGGTTAGATCGTTACCCACCCAACTTTTCTTGTCGCCCATCCCCTCCTAACTGGGAAAGCATTAAGAGAACCCGCGTTGATCCAGGCGGCTCTACTCGTGGTACGGGTTCACGTTTGTTGAGAGCTACCGATCAACATGATGCATGGTCCGGTTCACGGTACGGCGATTTACGACAAGAGCACTCCGCGCCATTTGTTCAGACGCCAGAACAGCCACGATCCTCCCTTCTTCGGCCACGTGTCGGCTTTCATCCCCCTTGTCAAGAAGTTGAATTTGATACCCCTGCATTTTCGGGCCTTGATAGAGAAAATAGTCAGTCGGTTAGACCTAGATTTTCGGCTGATAATGACCCAAACTACTTACCTCAAGGTCCCTCCAGTTCGTGCAGTGATATTGAAAAATTGGTCGGAGCACTATATACATTAACCAATCGTGTGAATCAAAGACCTCTGGCGCTCTCTAAGGAAGAACTGTTCGATGGCAATCCCTTAAATTATAGGCGCTTTATACGTCACTTTGACGCCTATATCGCAAGAGGCGTAGTAGACGTGGCAGATAGGTTGAATCTTCTCATCTCCTCGTGTACTGGGGAAGCAAAAGAGAGCATTGCAGATTGTATCTTGGCTAGGTCCCCAGATTTAGGTTATGATGAAGCCAGGAGAATTCTTGAAGTCAACTTTGGTCAGGAGCACGCTATCGTGAGTGCTTACGTAAGAAAACTTACCGAGGGTCCTGCTATCCGCTCTAATGATAAATCCGCCCAGCTAGCTCGAGATATGAGGAATTGTGAGATTTCCTGTGGGGGCATGTCCAGTGCCGGGCTGGACCAACGTCACCTAGATAACAAGGCCTTGTGCGCTCGCTCGAATTAATCGGTTACGTCATCACAACTAGTTCATTGTTTGTCTTCGCGCTTGCTGTCTCGCGCATTGCAGCTGGCGCGGGGCTTTGCTGAATAATGCAAGTTACCGTACTTTACTTCGAATTATTAATGTAGAAATTGAATTAATCTATCGTTTATTATCAACATAAACTTGGATATTATCTAACAATAACAATTTCAATGGCAGTTTTCTTTTTTTGTATAAAACAAGTTTAAGCATGATTTCGCTTTATATCACACATGAAATTGCAGAAAAGAACAAAGACGAGTCATAAAAGAATTATACTAAGGTTTTTAATTTTCTTCTTTTAGCGATTTTGTCATTAAGTATAGAATCATTTCTTTTAAAGCAATAATTATTTAATAAAGTATTTGTGCACGACCAGAAGATCATTTTGGTCAGTTTTATTCTTTCATGGCCGTTTATGCATTGCTCTTCGTACAGAAACAAAAATTCTTTATCTTCCAAGGAGGATAAAATACACTTCATGGCATAGTTTCTGTGGCAAGTAGAACCTTTAAACTCATCCGTATCACAAATTTTATTAATTACTATATAACTTATTAGGACAATATGCACAACATCTACAGCCAGATACAGCAATCCATTTTCAGTTCTCGAATTATCCGACAAGTTTGTTAACAAATTTAAAGTGTCACATACTTGTTCAATCAAATGAATGGAATTTACTTTCATTGGGAAAACAAACTGACCCACTTTGTTCAGTTTCACCAAGTTTACAAATACATTCAGCATTAAATTTTCGTCAATGCAAATAGCACTTTTAATTTGGGGTCCTGTATCATTTGCATGTTGGATGTTACATACTGTCACAGAATTGGAATAATGCAGGGTTTTCCATGGCTGGGAAGCATCAAATTTCTTTTTAATATCTGCTAGAGAAGAGCAGGCATCCGTCGCTTGTTGTTTTTCATATTCAAGCTGACTGTCTTGTAGCGCTTTTGCCACATTTTTAGATTCCCTTACTGCCTGCTTTTCACTTCTGGTCTGCCTTGATGAAGTCGATGGAGCAGACATATATGATGGGCAGTTTGGAAACTGTGATGGTACTGAGCCTTCTTTAAGTCTTGGTTTTTTCATACTATACGATAAAATCTTTCCTGTTTTTACATCAAAAACAGATGATGTATTTTGGATTTCATCAGCTTTGAAGTGTAGCTCACAGACCTAAGAAAACAAAAATGTATATAATAAATAATTAAATACTTATGTTTCAGAATAAAATTTGAGTAATTAAGCACGTTTGAATGTTATTGCTAGAATATGACAATTTTAAATATATAAAAAATTATTATTATAATTATATTCTTAGTGATAAGATAAGATACTTAGATATTTTATTAGTGATTTTACAAGCACACTAATTAATCACAAAACATGTGAGTTATAAGAATCCTGGATGCAACTAGCTGCTGTGCAATGTTATACACTGTATACACTACTAAAATATGTAACACAACACATACTACTAGGTTTTGTGTAAGTTTGGCACCAAGTGACTACTACAATTTTTCAAAACAGAATACCAAATGACATAAACTATGCTAAGTATTGAGTATAACAAAAACTAAGGGATGTCAATAACAAAAACAAATATTATTTCATTTCATCTTATCTCTATGTTTATCCTGCTGAATTACAGGAAAGTGACAGAGGTGCTATTATGTTGGGCAAGCAATTAACCCAATTTGCTTTTGGCAATGAATGACAAGATATTGCTCTCTGACTAAACTTTTTTATTTTGTTTTTTTAGTTTTTTTCCAGAGATATGACTGAAATTCATAACTTCTTGCCAAGACCACCAAGCAGGAAAAAGTGCTATAAAGTTTCTTTCCCAATGGGAAGGATAGGTATTGAATCAAGACCATGCTGATCACAATCTTGCTACCCTAATTACTCAACAATGCCATTGACTCAAATCAAATATCAGACAATATTAAAATCTCAAAATTGAAACATATGCAGTAAACAAACATGCTAGAAATAGCATTCTAGCAATTTATGTGCAAACAATTTGAAAAATATTAAAACTTAACATCACAATTTTAGCCAAAAAAGAGCAATAACTACAGTATTTGTAATGTTAGTTGATTTTCTTTGATTAAATAAATTCTTTGTCAAACAAAATTTTAAGATAATTCATAATATTTACAGACAAGAAAAGCAATTTAAAATTGAAATCTTCACCTTACTTGTTCCAGAAGGAATGAAATTCTCCCGTCAAATGGCATTTATCCATTTTCTTTTCAAATCTTCATCACTTGGAAATCCAAAAACACGAACTTTTGGCCCATTATGATAATTCCCCTTACAGTTTGGCACACAGCACATATAAGGCATTACAATTCTTACAACACAATTTAACTCTCAATAAAATACTTATGCTTTTGTAGCTGCGAATCAGCAATCAAGATTTTTTTACTGTAAACACACACTAAAGCTTAACACAACCAAGAAAAATCCTAAATACAAAAAATACATTTTGGTTTGCATATATCATTTATTTACATTCACAACACTGAAGCTTTGAAGCTTTGCTAAAACAAAGCTGGAAAATAGGAAAAGTAAACATGACTTGTGTTACTATTACTAATGCCCTACTGTATCCAGAAAAATGGAGTCTCTTGAAGAAGTCACCGTGAGTGATTTTTGTTTGTCAAACTAACCTGGATACCCAATCAGTTACTATTATTTCTTAAGAGATCCTTTCGCTTTTAGTTTTTTCTTTATTCCATCCTGGTGCTGAAAGGGGATTTGGCATTAGTTTCAGCAAATAAAACTGCTTAAGGAGACTTCTCTAAAAGACTCAAGATTATTTGCTTTGAAATATGATTGACTTGAAAATATAAGCCCAATTGTCTCAAAATTGCAAAGATTGATTGATTAATTACCCATAATACTCATAAATTTATCATGGCTTGTGATAAAAAATATGTTTCTAAAGAATAAAGTCATAAACCCATAGCTTCTCATCTACTAAACTGTATGGAAGTCATTGATAGAAAAGCAAAGCATACACATGTCATAAATGTTTAGAAAAAATTACATGTTTAGTTAAAAGCAGGTACAGCATTTAATTGCAATAAAATCAGAAAAGTTAAATAGTCTAAAATATATGGTTAGCTTTGTACTACCAAATGATATATTCAGCAAAAATTATTTTACAGGAGGTCAAATATGCTCAACAACTTCTTCAAGTTAATTGAACTGTTAAAACAGTCATTAGATAAAATCTCCTTAGTAAAGTTTCGAATAACACCAGATTCATATTAAGACAAGACAAGAAGTTTATTTTTATTTGTTCAACAAAACATATTGTATTTTTTGACAACGTTTTTATTTGTTCAACAAAAACGTTTTCAATAAATACAGTATCATCAATCACTTGAAGACAAATATTTTAAAAAAATATTTAATATAAATTAATTTTATTTTCAGTTAAACAAACAGATTTAAGGTTTTTATAAATGTACCTTAGCCAATGTATTTGCAAATGACAATTAACTGATACTTTATTAAAATTAGCTAACAACAAACATCTTCCAAATAGCTACTGTTTCTCTCTAACTGCTGCACGCACGTGCACGATAAATGAACTAGATGTGATGACGTCACGCAACCGCTGAAAGGCCTTGTTGTCTAGGTGGCGTTGGCTGGACACGCAGCACGCAGTTGCTAGCATCTTCAAGTGTCTACCTGCAAATCTGCAGGATAAATTTATGGCTTCGGTTGGGCCACAGCTCGAGAGAGGTCAGCCCATTTTATTTTCGCAACTTTCAGAGTTTTTGGAGAGGCGTTCACTTATAGAAAAGAGTTTTCTCGGGCAGTTGGCTTATCATCGTAAGGAAAGAGGGTTTAGTTCTAGTTCACAACCAGACTTTGGCCCTCGACGCGCACAAAAATATTCAGTCAATACAGCCCTGGTTGGAGACGACGATTCACGAGGCAACGTTGCAAAACAGGGATGTGCGTTCTGTTTAGGTCAGCATGCAATCTGGAGGTGTGAAAGGTTCTCAAAACAACCATTGAGAAAGCGCCGAGCCGTAGTTAAATCTTTGTTTTAATTGCCTTGGGCCACACTTAGTGCGCGCATGCAAATCTAAATCCACGTGCCGTGAGTGTGGAGGGAGACACAACACACTGCTTCACGAGGAGCGTCAGGAGGTCCTCCCCAAGGAAAATACTCCACCTTTACAGGAACGGCAAGATGTTAACGGGGCCGGCTTATCGTCCCGAGTAATGTCAGTGGTTCAAAATATAGGAAGTAAGTGTAATGAACATACGGCCGCACCAAATACATCCAGCTTTGCTCAGACTAAAGACAGCACTGCAGTGCGGCTGAAAGTAGTCCCTGTAAGAGTCTGGGGAGCAGGTCGCCGCCGGCATGCTGACGTGTACGCTTTCTTAGATGAGGGATCAGATACATCTCTGTGTACAGAAGACTTAATAAAACTTCTTGGCCTGAAAGGTAAGCCCACACAATTTTCCCTATCTACTATGAGTGGTACCGAACAACAATCTGGCCGTCAAGTCAGTTTGTGCGTTCAGGGCCTTAACGAGGATGCAGTTGTCAACCTTTCTAACGTCCTGTCTGTCACTCGTCTTCCAGACTTAGGTGCTAGCATTCCCTCTTGCAGGGACCATGAAATTCATGCTGAGGTTCTCAAAGGAGTTACCTTTCCCGATCTTTGCGGTAAGGTAGAATTGCTCATTGGTGCCAATGTACCAGAGGCCCATCGCACACTCGAATACCGAATAAATGAAAGTGGGGGGCCGAATGCCGTGAAGTCACCTTTAGGTTGGAGTTTAATAGGTCCGACACAAGGGACTAAAACTGTCAACTTTGTCAACTTAAACTTTGTTTAAACTGATAGCTTTCAGGTTTGAACTAACGTTAAAGAAAACACGCCTACAAGGAGGGGCATCCTGTCTACTGTCAGTCAGTGTTACGATCCCTTAGGTTTTGTGCAGCCAGCTTTACTTCCGGCAAAAATGTTAATGCAGGACCTTTGTAGTCGGGGCCTTGGTTGGGATGAAACGGTTTCTCCAAATGATATGCAGCGCTGGAATGATTGGTTAGATAGTCTCCCAGCGTTACAAGATGTAGAAATTCCCAGATGTGTTAAGCCATCTGGCTTTGAGTTAAAGTCTTCTCAGCTGCACTGCTTTTGCGATGCCAGCCAGACTGGTTACGGAGCTGTGATATACATGCGGTCGGTAAGTGTTACTGGAGAAATACATTGTTCTTTTATTGTGGCAAGGTCTAGAGTTGCTCCTATTAAACCAGTGACAATACCACGCATGGAGTTGGTTGCAGCAGTAGTTGGAGTAGAGCTAACAACCTTTCTTAAGCGAGAACTTGACCTTAAACTTAATAACACCATCTTTTGGACGGATTCTACCTCTGTTCTACAATATATAAAGAGTAGCTCTAAAAGATTTAAAACCTTCGTAGCTAATCGCATTGCAACCATTCAAGCAGGCTCCTCTCCTTTGCAATGGAAAAATGTAGGGACAGCGCATAATCCAGCCGACATAGCGTCCAGAGGAATTAGTCCGAGTTGTTTGGCCTCTTGTACAAGCTGGTTGAAAGGCCCAGACTTTCTTTGGAAGGATGAAGATGCATGGCCAGTTATCCCTATAGGTCTTCCTTCCACAACGCCGGTAGATCCAGAGTTGCTAAAAGTGCATCAAGTTAATTGCACCAATACCTTTGATACCGCAAGCGATAAAGTCACCCTGTACAGACTGTTGACCCACTACTCTTCGTGGAGTCGCTTAAGAAGAGCAGTCGCCTACCTTCTTCGTCTTAAACAATTCTTGCTCACTAAAAGTAAAAACGGCATCACCAAAAATATGTTTTCTTCTCAATACTTATCAGTGGAAGAGTTTAGGGCTTCTACCTTAGCAATAGTGAAGTTAGTCCAAATTAAGTATTTCCATAAGGAACTAAATTCTCTCAAAAATAACGACAGGTTTTTCGTGTCCGGAGCTAAAAATATTCACTCTCCTCTGAGAAAGTTATGTCCTATCCAAGTAAATGGCGTTTTACGAGTAGGAGGTAGATTACAAAATTCATCTCTTTCTGATTCTGCAAAACACCCTATCATTCTTCCCAGCAACCATCATGTGACTAAGCTAATTATTTTAAACATTCACGAAAAAGAACGTCACGTGGGTCCCCTCCATACCTTATAAGTCGTTCGTCAACACTACTGGGTAGTTAGGACACGTTACCGTACGTAAGGTAATCAGGGAATGTCGTTTTTGCCGACATATGAATGCACAACCGGGAAAACAGCTTATAACACCGCTTCCTTCAGCTAGGGTTACTCCTGGGAAACCACCGTTCGCCTTTACCGGAGTAGATTACGCAGGGCCTTATACCACCACCGTAGGGCGTAGAAGCGCGAAGCGTTATATTTGCCTGTTTTCATGCATGACCACACGAGCTGTGCATTTGGAATGCGCTTATGCTCTCGACGTCGATTCGTTCTTGTTGGTACTCCAACGGTTTACCGCGCGACGCTGCACACCAGAAGCCATCTACAGCGATAACGGAACAAATTTCACCGCTGCCGAACGAGAGCTCCGACTTTCAATCAACAAATGGAACCAGCAGTCTTTGCCATCCAAGCTCGCGCAACGAGGAATCCGCTGGCATTTTAATCCTCCGGTGGCCAGCCATCAAGGCGGGTCTTGGGAGAGGATCATACGATCGGTGAAGAGAACCCTCGCTGCAGTTTCCAAAGGCGCAACAATGAGCGACGAGACCTTTACGACCTTTTTAATTGAGATTGAAAGGATCCTCAATGACCGCCCCATAACTAAAATTGCTTCCGACTCTCGTGATCTAGAAGCGTTAACGTCTAATACTTTATTGAAGGGGCACCTCGAGCCTTCCCTATCCATGGGAGTGTTTGCCAAGGCCGACGGCTATAGAAAGTCGTGGAGACTCGTTGGTTTGTTGGCTGATCGATTCTGGAGTCGTTGGCTCAAGGAATACCTTCCTTTGTTACAGCAGAGACAAAAGTGGCTTGTGGAAAGCCGAAATTTTCAAGTCGGTGACGTCGTTTTGGTGATTGGTGAAAAATCAAACCGCGGGCAGTGGCCGAAAGGATTAATAGAAGAGGTGCACAAGGACAAGGATGGGTTTGTGCGCTCTGTTCGGCTGCGAACTTCTTCCCAATCACTTGTTCGAGACATTCGTAGACTGTGCCTTCTTGAAGAACATGTATAATTGACAATTTGTGTTAAGTGTTGTAATTTTATTTGTGTACGTTGTATTGTTGTTAGACTTACTCAATTCTATTCAGTTAATATTGATTTGACGCTTGATGAAATATCTCCCTGCCGGTCATATTTGGGGCCGGTATGTTGCGACCAAATCAATGACCTAGTTTTGTGACCTAGTTTACGGTTGAATAATTAGGACGGTACACGTCATTCTAATCGGGACCACGTTTTACACGTATAAGATTCCTTTCATTCAGTGAAGTAGCAGGTTTGATTGCGCACGGAAATTTTGGCTCGCTCGCTTAATGAAGAAAGTTTCCGCTATCTTGAATAATTTGGTAAGTCACATCTTATTGGGTTTATGAATAGTTTTAATATATGACATTGCTTTAGGTGACCTATAAAATTTTTGAATCGCAACTATTGCATCGGCGTGTGTTTTCGTTTTTCTTTGCTCGTTGTTGGTGTGCTGGAGCAGGCAGCATAGTGCTTCGCATTTCTCGTCTTTTATATTAAATTATTTAGCTATTTACTCGCTGGTGTAATAATTTCGCTTATTCGAAATTATTCATAGTCTCTTAGATTTAAGATAGCGGTAGTTGGGCCATTCGTCCCTCCCCCCCTGTAGGTTTTGGAGCCTACACTACATATAGATTTTATTCTGTCCATTTTTATGTGTTTTGTGCATGAAAAAGATTTCCCCGCAGATGAAATGCAAAAGTTACTGTACTGATTAAGTCAGTAGTTAATATTACTTTAAAATACTTTGTATTGTGTTGTTTGATCAGGTACTTTATCCGACATATGCATATTGTAGTATTCGTAAAGTATGTGACCTTTAAAACTTGCTAAAATTTACTTGAATTTCATTAATATATTTTAGTTCAAGCCTACGTTTCTATTTTATTATTTTTTCCAATAACGGGTCCATTGTTTAAAATAATTAATACTTTGTAAAAAGCAAACTAGCTTTTCAATATACAGTACTATTATAACGCGATATCTCGACTGTCAACTGCTGACCTAACCCATTTTATTATGCCAGCTCATTTATTCCATTGTTAATCTTGTATTTACAAAATTGAATTATAAAATTTTTATTTTGTTAAAGGTGTGCATACATTTATGTTGTAAAAATGGCTACAGGATTGCTGTTTGAGGACATTTTTGACATCAAAGATGTAGATCCGGAAGGCAAAAAGTTTGATCAAGTTTCAAGACTTCATTGCGATAGCGAGTCATTCAAAATGGATTTGATTCTGGACGTCAATACACAGGTGCGTTAAAAATACAGGGTGTTTCAAAAAATTTGACATCATTTCATATGTAAATATCACGGAAACTACACAGTCAAATCAAATGAAATTAAACAGGGTTAATAATATCGAGCTAAACAAGATTTATTGCTGTAAATTTGAATAAGAAATTCAAAGGCACCTGAATTTCATAAAAGGTTTTACAAATGTTTAATATGCGCACCGCCTGGGACACGGCACATGTGAAGTCGGTACTCTGGCTCCTCCTAAACATGCTCCACCATTGTCTTGGGTAACAGTCTCCAGTGGGGTGGTGTTTCTTTGTTAACTACCTGTCTCCCACGAGAGTTAAACTGGAGACTGTTACCCAAGACATGCTGCAGCATGTTTAGGAGGAGCCGGAGTACCGACTTTACGTGTGCCGCGTTGGTTCGGGTACGCTTCGATGCCGCCGACTCGATAGTTTATTGCAATAGTTTTATATGAAAATAAGCCTGGCATAGAGTCGGCGGCATCGAGTTGGACCATTTCCTGCCGCGTTACAGGCGGTGCGCATATTGAACATTTGTAAAACCTTTTGTGAAATTCAGGTGCCTTTGAATTTCTTATTCAAATTTACAGGAATAAATCTTGTTTCGCTCGACTTTAACCCTGTTTAATTTCATTTGATTTGACTGTGTAGTTTCCGTGATGCATGTCAAATGATGTCAAATTTTTTGAAACACCCTGTATTTTGTATTAAGCAATCTCATTTGAAGTGACTGTAATACGCCCCAGGTAAAAACTATTTTTTCTGTTAGGAGTGGGGAAAGTATAGTGTTTCTATTTAAATATTCGACTATATGGTAATATTTATTTCAATACTTTAATTATTTAAGCTAACTAAAATAGCACGTCGTCAAATGTTTTTAAAAAGGAGTTGGTAATTCAGAAACAAAAATAATTTTTGGAAATTTCTTAATGTTTTTAGGTTTTTCAAAGGTCTCTTAATTTAAACATTCTATCTGCTTGTTTGTGATATAAGTTTTTTATGGTACTGTATTGCAAAAAAACTAGTTCAGACGACCTTGATATTACAAAACAAAAAGAATTTTGTTACTGTGTTATCATCAACAGATTCTAATATCCGTATCAAATTAGCGGATTTTCGTGTGCAAACCTGTATACTGTGTATTATATCAATATTGAAAGCATTATTTTATTTATTTATTTATCTCTATATTTATCCTCCTGACTCGCAGGAAAGCGACGGAGGCGCTAATACATAGGGTAGGCAATTTCCCCGACCTGCTTCTGGAGATACCAAGATATTGCTGTCCGCTTGTAATTTAATAGAGATATGACTGTAATTTAGAACTGCTTGCCAGGACCACCAAGCAGGGGAATGTGCCGTAAAGTGTCTTTCCCAAGGACACAACAGAATGGCACGAGTGGGTTTTGAACCGAGACCGTGTTGGTCACGAGCCCGGCGCTTTAACCACTCGACCACGCTGCCGACAATAAAATTTCTAGAAAACTTTAAAATATGTTATTGGAAGTGTTGTGCCGGTTTAGATCTACCCTCTCGAGATAGGCGACAAGTTTCGCCTCGTGCTGGCCACAACTTTGAATGAAGACGGAACACCGGGAGACGGAGAATTTAATCCGCTTTGGGAGAACACACCGTCAAGAGCGGATCAATTTGAATATGTAATGTACGGAAAAGTGAGTATTCTGATTAAAATATTCATCGGTTTTTTTAATTTGCTCGGTTACTCGAATTTTCGATTCAAAACAACTCGATCTTAGTTTAATGATCAGAGCAATTTTTGAAACCTTTCACGCAAAACTGCATGACCCGGAATTCTCGCCAAATCTTTGGTGATTGTAATTTTCAATATAATCATTTTTATTCCAATACTTTTTCGTAGAGCTAGATAATAGATAAAATTACTTTTTTTCTATATTTATTTATCCTCCTGATTCGCAGGAAAGCGACAGAGGCGCTAAAACGTAGGGCAGGGATGGCGAACCACTGACCCGCGGGTCACAATGTGACCCACTGATTGAAATTCAATGACCCATGTTATGTTTTGAATTTTTTGACATTTTTGGAAAAATTCAGGCAATTTAGGATGGATCGGACGTGAAGATGTTCTCGTTCGTTTTTTTTAGTCTTTACCTTCACTTTGGCCGAAAGTAGAGGTTTAGAAAACTGATCAAAAAAGAAGACCTTATTTTTTCAGCCTTCACCTTGAATTTTGATCGAAATTAGAGCCAATGGCTCATTTAATAGTAATTTTGATAAAATTTGTTAACTTTTGACCCGTTCTATGAAAAAGGTTTGTCATCCCTGACGTAGGGTAACCAAGTACCCTGACCTGCTTCCCAAGATGCCAAGTTATTGCTGTCCGCTTGTAATTTAATAGAAATAGAGTACTTTTTTCTTATATTTACATAAATATTGACCTGGTTGCTGATTTCTGTTTTAATCAGAATCACCATTGTAAGTAAGCCGCGTCATTCCAAACAGGGGTTCGGTGACCGTTCTATCGGAATGAGTTTTGTTGTATTGTGATGAAGGAACTCCACCGTGCAGAATTTGTGAATTCCTGTCATTCAGTCATTAAATTTCGCCGACTCCCTAGTTTTGGTAGATGCAATTTTTTTTAGTATTTTTAGGATTTAGTGATCATTAAATCTATTCAGTAGATCAGGGGTGGGCAAAGTTTTTAACCGGAGGGCCGGATTTATGATTTTGATCAAGAATCCACTAGTGTGCATCACTTGTAAATTTCAGTTATATCTTTAATAAAGCTAAAAAACCAAAATAAAAAATTTAAACCGAACAGCAATACCTTGACATCTCCGAAAGCAGGTCGGAATAATTGCTTGCCCTATGTATTCGCGCCTCCGTCGCTTTCCAGTTTGTCAGCAAAGTAAATAACAAGAGTTGGAAAAAAAGATCAATGTCTATTTTATCTTCTATTAAGATTAAATATCGAATAATGTTCGCCTGATTGATCCAGGTGTACAGAATTGAAGGAGATGAAAGTGGAGGCGATGTGGCATCTCGGTTGTCTGCCTACGTCTCTTTTGGCGGTTTGCTGATGCGTTTGCAGGGTGACGCGAACAACCTGCACGGAATGAGCGTTGATCAGAATTTGTATCTACTTCTGAAGAAACTCGCTTTTTGAAAGCGTAACGTCATCTCGCACTGAAACAACCCGGGCCACCCGGATGTTTCAGTGCGAGATAACGTTACGCTGTGGAAATGCTGCAAGGCGACTGAACAATGAGAGCGACAAGAGTCGCGATATCATGTCGCGTCACCTAGGACAGTGATTTTACGTTTAATAAATTTGTGCTTTTTGCCGCTTTTGTTCTGTTTATCATCCAATCTTTTTTAATTATTTTTTGTTTAAGGGAATTGCGAAGAAAACGTACCGACTTTAAATAAACGCTTTTGATTGTTGCCAAGAGCGGATTACCTCAGATCGTTTTTCAATATTCTAATTGTAGTTTTGGCTCGTACATACAGGAATTTTTTTCAATCAGCATAGTTTTATGCTAAATTTTCTTAGGCAAATTAAAACTTAATTAGTTTTTAAAGTCTGATTAAGTTCCGTTTCAGTGCGTGGTAACAAGATATCGCAGCATGTCAAAAATATACCGGGGTTTGGAGTTGCGGACTGCGGAGGCGGGTGCCGGAAATTTCCAAATCCCAGAATTTTTGTTCATTATTTTACCACAACTTCATCTTAACAAAGTTATGCTATTGTAGTGGAAAATATTTTTATTCTCAAAATTCTAAAGCTCCTGTGAGGGTTGACTTGTTAACATATAGCTTCATAATAAATTATCAACAAATAGGACTATTTTGTAGTCCCCCTGAAAAGTGAAATATGCTCTTTTCGGTTATTGATTTTAGGTAACTTTAAACAAAAGCGTCATTTCTATTTCACCATTATCAAGTAAAAAATTAGTAATGTTTTGAAGGTTGAGAGGTAGAAAAATAATAGGTAACTTTAATTTTCGTATAAAAAAAACAGGCCTACTTTATGCTTACAAAGCACAATAGCAAGGCCTTCTATAACTACAGGCCTGGAAGCAAGAACAAAATGGCGAACAATCCAGGCGATCATGTCGCGTCGTATATGTTTAAAGTCTACACTGGTACATAGATAAGACGATACAAATACTTTGTTTATGTTGTTCGTTATAAGACTATTTTAAGGAATCTACCAAAAATGTTGTTAATTCACTTATTAGTTACAACGAAAAAATATAGAATACTTTGTGTTTTTCAATAAATTGTAAGAAAACGAAGTTAGCAAATTCAACAATATGGTACCTTTTAAATACAATATTATGACCCAATATTGGATGAAATAAATACTAGAATACTACTGCAAATGATTGGATCTTTTCAACTTTTTTTGTAACAATAAAAACAGACACTTTCCAACAAAATAAAATTACAACAATGCATTCGAATTTATATTTTTTTAGTAATTTTTAGGCATCAAAACTTCGCTATTTTTTTGGTTATTACAGAGGTTTTCGGATATTGTATTTTTAAAAAGTTGTCTCATAGTCTTGTGAAATGCAGCATGAGCGGCTTGAAAAGAATGCAACACAGTTGAAGAATGATATATCAATCCTCCTCTGTTTAATTCTTCAAAATACGAAATAATACTTTTATCAATGTCTTCCTGTAGCAACTCACCATTTTCATCGATAAGCATACGCTTGCACCCAAGGCAGTTTGCAGTAATTCTTTGCAGTAATTCTTTTAGCTGCATATCCAGCAACGTACAATAAAACTGGCAACTGAGTTTCGTCAAAGCAAACGTTCTCATATGGAAGCTCTTCAATCAAAAGCTTATCCTCTTCAGATATTTTGTTAGTGTCGTCACACTCGGCAAATTCTGAAAGATATTTTTTTACTGGCACAGTAATGGCATCAGAGTGCAATTTTAACAAACTTTTAATTTTAAGCTTTTTCTCGCTTTCTGTAAGTTTTTGTACGGAAATCAATCTGTTTCCTCCGTACATTTAACGGTATTGGCCAAACCTGCTCTCTAAATTGTCAGTCTGAAAACATCCCAGAAGAACAAAATCAAACTTAAGGGTTTCAATCAAATACTTAGCAACTTCAACAATCACTTTCAGGGTATGCTTAAACGTCAGATAAGTGTCTTCAGATAGAAAACCTTCGTTTAAAGTTTTGTTTATATTTGACCAGCAATCCAACCAAGACGCCAAAGAGGAAAAAAACTGCAAATTTTCGTGGTTAACTGCATCAATAGGATGAGCATATATGTTGCGAGTGTTTCGGCCCTTGAATGGATGCTTAACATTTACGACACACCACCATTTTCAAACTAAGTTTATAAAACTTGCTGTACCATTCCAGTTTTCTAAGTTTTCGTTATGGGGGCCATTACAATTTAGCGCAGCAGCTGTGGTGTTCGAAAAGACTTTCAAAGCTAACTTTACATTTTGTCTCTCCAATGCGTGAGGATAAAGAGCTTTCCACGATAAACCAGGAGCTTTCTTCAGAGTAAGAGAAGTTTCAAACAAGTAAATGGTTTCTAGGTCAGCAAATGATGCTCGGAGAATTTTTTTATTGTCCTCAAAATCTGAAAATGAGAATGTTTTTTGTAATTTTTCAAATTAATCCAATTGTTTCGAATACATTTGAGAATATGTACCGAATCAAAAAGAAAAAAAATTGGTCGTTCTTGGTTGTATGGGTTTGTCATAGAACAGGTAAGTCGGTGGTGCTTGGACAGTCAGCAATTAAATGAAACATTTTTTTATTAATTCTATTTCCATCATTTATGATGCTAATAACTGAATATTTCCAGATGAAGTCACTATTTTCAATACTGATTTCAGGAGGCTGCAAAGTTTTTCAGCAGTTATCTTTTTAGCGGGAACCAAGGCTACATCATCTTTGTTATTTGATAGCAGTGATGGTATCAGAAAGCAGCGTATGGAAGTAGCAGTTTCTCCCTCATCGTTTGTTCCTGTTAGTCTTCCATTTTTGAGCGTCACACATGGTCTTATGTGAATTTCATCGAGTTGAACGTTAACATACAATTCTTGGGGCTTCAAGTATTTGGTTTTTGTTTTAAGATATTCATTAGATTCTGCACTTACATCAGCAGATATATTGCTGGAGATCTGTCTCAAATGTCGACTGCTCGGTAAAACAAGCAAGTTATTTTGAACATATTCATATGCCCTGGGTGACTGTATGTTAAGTGCGTAAGCTGCTACAGTAGCATTTGAAGAAAACCTTCGACGATTAGAATTTTCAATGGAAAGAAGCAACTGTTCTGATAGAAAGGAACGGAGTTCTTTGTTGGCATCTGTAGTAACTTTCGAGATATAAACATTAGCATGTTCGATAAACGATTTATCGCTCATTTCGAAACATTCAGCCTCTTTCTCTGCATTGTGCAAACGTGCAAGTAGATTTTCCAACTGGCTCCAGTGTGATATTTTGTTATCCTGCATCTGCAACCAACCAAGATCACTGGAAATCAAACGTATGCCATTCAACCATACGTCAACTTCCAATGATTCAGTAACACGAAGACTAAAACTCAAAAATGGAGAATCACCGTTGCTTGGAATTTTGATTTGGTATAGCAGCAACTCCTTTTCACTTGACTTATAGAGAGCTGAATGTTTAAAGGATTGCAAATGTTCATTTAAATTACCCACTAACTGAACATATGAAAATATTTTGTCTTGATCAATCCATTCTTGTTGCAAATTGTGATGAGCCTCTTCTATTTTTTTAGGACGCTTTGAAGGACTACAGCGACGGACAGAGCCACTAGAGGAAGAAAGATAGGACGGTAGATTTGGGAAGATGCATGGTACTGCATCCTTTTAAAGAGCAAATTTTTTTCATGAAATTAACGTATCTGGTTTTCCATGTTTTCCCCGTAAAACATCATTTTTAATTACGTCACTTTCACGAAAATGTTTTATGCAAACAACCGTTTGTTTTGACACTTTCAGATTATGACGAGAAATTTTTCTCAACCATTTTTCTTTTAATTGTTCTTCAATAGGAAACGTAAAGCAAGTAACACTGCGTTCAGCTTTTTTGATTTCGTTATTGGTCCTGCATCCGGGCACGCAACATTTATTAACCACATAGCCGTACCTGCTGGGGGTGCAGGGGGGGCAATTGCTCCCCCAAGTTTCGAAGATTTGGGCAAAATTAAGATTTTTCGGGCAGTGAGAAGAAAATATTTGGGCAAAACCATAGTTTTTCGGGCAGTGATATGAAAAATTTGGGCAAAATCAGGAAATTTAGAGAGGTGATGATGAGGAACTGCAAGAAATAATAATCCAAATTTAGGTGAAGACCTTTTTTTTTTTTTTTTTTTTTTTTTTAGAGAACACCTTGATTTTGGGACAAAAATCGAAAATTAGGAGACTGAATTTAAGTGAAGACCTTTTTTTTTTTTAGAGATCACCATGATTTTAGGACAAAATTGGTTTTTGTCTGAGAAACTCAGACAATTTTTTTGTCATATCCGAAATGTACTCTAAAATCATGATTTGGGCAAACGTCACAAAATTTGGGCAAAACTTCATTGCCCCCCCAAAGTTTTTTGGGCTGGTACGGCTATGATTAACCATAACTATTTTACATAAAAACTAATCATGAAATATTGCTACAGTGCAATGTTTTTTACGTTATTATAAGATCTAATCAATTAGTCAATGACGAAAATATTTTGTTGCACTTAATATAAGATATAACATTTGTCTTTCTGTACTTTATCTTTAACTTCACCGTCTTATTGCTTATAGGTGTATCAGCAAGCTTACCAAAATTACTACAAGTTCTCTTTGATCTAAACCAAAATATTAATGCTAGTTGTTTTATAATTATAGAATGCAGACAAAAGTTTTCCACCAAACTAGTATAAAAGAGATTTATAATGTAATGTATTACTTTGAAACTAAATACTATCTAAGCTAACCAACATTGAATAAAACGACTAAAAAGTTAGATTATCAGATTTGTTAGCTTATCAGAAAACCATTTAGGCTACTTACTTTTGCAATGTCATCACCTACTCTTTTTAAAATTCAACTTATTCAGACATTTAATATTTGTTTTGAAGATTGTTACAGTTTTAGAATCAAAATGTTTTATTGCTGATATGACATAATTTAACTTAGAACTAAGTAACCTCCCTTGAGAATATCTATGTTAAAATTAACGAACTAGAAAACTACCTTCCAACAAGCTTTCTCTACTCAGCAAATTCGCTAGTGTTTTGTCTACAGTCTACATTATTGACAAACCAGCTTTGCTGACCGCCTGCGTTTGTGACGTCATTTGTAAAATCTCTTCGAGCTTCCAGGCCTGTAGTTATAGAAGGCCTTGACAATAGTCATTAAAGTTTTGAAAATAATGCAGCATAGACAATGAAATAAGTAATTAGTGTGCATTAAATTTTACATGGTTATAAAAGTACAGTTTCATACTTTGAGCATATTTTTGCCAACACAATATAGTTATAAACGGCACATTCCCCTGCTTGGTGGTCCTGGCAAGCAGTTTTAAATTACAGTCATATCTCTATTAAATTACAAGCGGATAGCAATATCTTGGCATCTCCGGAAGCAGGTCTGGGTAATTGCTTACCCTATGTATTAGCGCCTCCGTTGCTTTCCTGCGGGTCAGGAGGATAAATATAGAGATAAAAATAAAAATTTTTAGGTTATGTTAAATTACTTCACATAACCTAACCTAACAATATTGCCCCTAGTTTGTACCAAATTTTGTCAAAGGTGTGCCTATTATTTAAATAAGTTTCGCGCGGTAAGAGTTCCTTAAAAAGTTACTGCACTGCATTGCACGGCCGCCTAATCTGCGCGGTTAATATTGCTATTATTCTTATAATTATTTTGTTAGAGTCGGTCAATTTTCTCTGACTCCTTAAGCACCAAAAAAGGTCTCGACCTCGACTTCACAGCCATAACCATAACTCGGATCTACATAAACCATAGTAGATCAACGCTTATAGTACTGTATCGAGTATGATTAAAACCACGGAAAAATTACTCTTTGATAATTTGCTTTGTTATTTCAGTATTTTTTTTTATTGAACATTGTAAATGCAAAAGCACAATGTTTTTTGCATCTTAGCTGTGTTTCGGCGTCTCGTACTCAAAACTTCGATATCTAAGTAAATCAGCCTAGTCTTATTACTTAATGATAAAGTAACTGACATGCACAACGAAAACGCAAATTTAACAAACAAATTTCAATACATTTATGACGTTTCGTAACAAAAACGACAAACGAAAAGCTGCAAAAATTTAAGAGTCTTCTACATATTGACCTATTGATAGATTAAAAAATTTCAAGAAGCTGGTCGATTTATGTCAGAATGTCCCCCGCTTCGCGTGCAATCAATGTTTCCATGGAATGGACGTCCTTACACCAAGTATCCAACTTTTGCTTCATTTTCTTAATCTAATAAAGCAAAAAATCATTAATGTGACTCCAAAACATTCTATCCACACTTAAATCAAACAACGTTTGGGCATTTATCTATTTCTTTTTTTTATTATTTATCTTCCGGACTCGCGGGAAAGCGTCGGAGGCGACATGCGGCATGTAGAGCAAACAACTACCCGAACCTGGCACCGGAATTGCCAAGATATTATTGTCCGGTTGAAATTCTTATTTAGAACTGTTTGCCATGACCGCCGAAGCAAGGAAGATTGCCGTAGTTTCTTTCCCAAAATACAACAGAATGGCGCGAGCAGGTTTTGAACCGTAACCATGTCGATCACACAAACGACGCTCTTAATCACTCGACCATTCTGCGTAATTAGTAATAGAGGGATTCTTATTAAAAGTTTTTCCACAGAATGCACTTAGTTCCTAGTCCTTTAGACCTTATTTTCGGTAAATTGATGGCAACGAATCCCAGAAAATTTCAAAATAAAATCTATCAAGACGACTGTCTTTTAAAAACGACAAAAATTTTTTTATGCGAAACTTATTTTACATAATTTTATAGAAAACTATTTGGCGAGTCCGATCAACAAGTATAAAATTTTGCTATGGACCTTCAGCTTTAAAAAAAACCTGTTTAAAGAAGACAGCAATGGCAAATACTATTTTAATGAATGCAACCTACTTGCGCAAAAAGAAATTTTTATTATTAAATAAAATTACATATTACCTGCTGCTTGTCCAAAACTCGAGGCTGTACCCAAAGCATGTGAACTTTTTCTTCAACCTGAAACAAGTGGCACAAAAAATCGTTGACCAGAAAGCGATGCGCTTTCTGAGCAGACAAATAAAACATATTTAAAAAATAAAAAGTTCGAAAGAAAAACTTAGTCTGGTGGTTCCAACCAGGGAGGAATTCCTACCCAGCGAAAAATTTCAAATTTAGAAGAGAAATTTATACTTAGAAGTTTATTATGCAACAGGCCTTGAGTGACCTTGCAATAATTATTTTTTCCAGTAAAGACAATCAGTGAAGAACAAAAAAACAGTCTAACAATGCATTTGGCTTTTTTTTACTTGACTTTTCAGAAAAGAATTACTTAAACAGATAGTTCCACTCGAAAGGGTTACTTGATTTATTGAAGGAAGGAATAAAAAGTTTGATAATGAGCAAAGGGTGGAATGCATTCAAAAAGGTTGGCAACCGCTAACTTAATAAATAGGCAAACTTCTCCACACAATCAGGCACAACTTTTATGAATATTGACCAAGCAACTTTTCTGCCACAAACAAGGCAATATCAACCTGATCGATATATGGGACATTCCATGTCAACTCACACCCCTCTTTTGCCGACCATCTCCGATTTTGCTGAAATTTGGCATGTTTGTAGGTTTGGATGAGAAAATGTCTCACACCAAATTTCAAGTTTCTAAATCAAATAGTTTTTGATATATGAAGGTTGAAAATTAGACATAAAATCGCCGCTTGAACGCCCCTGATTGAGCAAAAGTAGCCCTCCTGGATTTATTTTTTGTTCGATTCCAAAGATGTTAATATCATTGGAAAGCTCTTTTCAGCAGCTTTCCAATGATATTCATATCTCAAATGTATGTATATAAATAAAAAAGTTATCTTTTGTCGTGACCTTTTGACCTTGACCTCGCATGACCCCAAAACTCCCAGTCTAGACAAAAAAAATTTTTTAATATTTTTGTTCCTCACACAGAGGACTACTAGTATGCCAAAAATCAAAGTGGAATCTCTATGGGTTTTTAAGATATTTGCATTTTATGAACAGGTGTGCCTAATGATGCAAATTTGTCGATATTTACGCAATAAATATTTTCGCAACTTTGTCGATATTTTCAAATAAATCATTTTCGCAGGTTTTTTGTTAATTTTTTCTAATTAAAAAAATATTTTGAAAATCCATAGAGATCCCACTTTGATTTTTGGCATGCTGATAGTCCTTTATGTGAGGAACAAAAATATTGAAAAATTTTTTTGCTAGAGTGGGGATTTTGGGGTCATGCGAGGTCAAGGTCAAAAGGTCACGACAAAAGATAACTTTTTTATTTATATACATACATTTGAGATATGAATATCATTGGAAAGCTGCTAAAAAGAGCTTTCCAATAATATTAACATCTTTGGAATCGAACAAAAAATAAATCCAGGAGGGCTACTTTTGCTCGATCAGGGGCGTTCAAGCGACGATTTTGTGTCTAATTTTCAACCTTCATATATCAAAAACTATTTGATTTAGAAACTTGAAATTTGGTGTGAGACACTTTCTCATCCAAACCTACAAACATGCCAAATTTCAGCAAAATCGGAGATGGTCGGCAAAAGAGGGGTGTGAGTTGACATGGAATGTCCCATATATCGAATAAATTAAACCTAATCGATATCGTATATCGATACCATGCATATCGATTAAACCTGCTCGATATAAGCGCTCAACCTGATCGATGGTTCCTCGCACCAACCCTAGTGACATCGCTTTCATCGTTAGAATCTCGACTTCGTTCAGAGGTATCCCGGTCTTGCTCGCGATTTCGCTGAACGCAATTTGTCTGTCATTGGCTGGCCGTGCAAACGTCATCTGTTGAATATGACGTCACTGTAGTAACATTTGATGAAAGCAAGATAATAAGCGATTGCTCAATCGATTTCTTCTAAAAAGTATCAATAGTTGACCCGACTTGCTCTAAATTATTTCACTATTGATCGAAATTATTTGTTTATTTTTTGTCGTACACTTACTGTTTTTAGACACTTAAGGCAATCAACTTACTAAAAGTGGTTACCCAGTGACTACGTTAATTCAAAATAACTACGTTAATACTGGTTACCCAGTGATCCCAAATATTAGTAATGGCCTGTCGCATGACAGCCCGTAGACTTGCAGTAAAAGTCTTTAGTATCAAATATTTTTTCATTTTATTTCATCTCTATATTTATTCTCCTGACTCGTACGAAAGCGACGGAGGCGCTAATAGGGCAAGGAATTACCCCGACCTGCTTCCGGTCAATTACTGAGATGCCGAGACAATGCTGTCCGCTTGAAGTTTTTTGGTTGTTTAGTTTTACAGAGACATGACTAAAATTTAAAAGTGCTTGCTAAGACCGCCAAGCAGGGGATGTCATGACTTGCTAAGACCTTGCTAAAACTTGCTAAGACCCATACCATGTCGATCACAATCCCGTGTCGTAACCACTCGACCGCAATGCCGACTCTTTTTTTGGTAGCTTCTTTTTTTAGGTTCGAAGTATGTTTGTCTTCTTTTTGTCTTCTTGGAAATAGCACTGCTGTAACTTTTAGTTTCACTTCAATTGAAAAGTTTAAGCTTAAAATGTCATGTGAAGCAAATTCAGGTTTATTGTTACATTGATTTTTCAAAAAACTTAACCACCGATCGTCAGTGTGTCTGAGTGACGTTATTCGCAGGTTGGGAAATTTTGTTAGAGCAAAATGTCTTTTCTTCTATTTTCAAGTAAGTCAGGTCACGTCAATACTGATCAACGGCAGAAGCGTCAACTTTAAACTTTTGAAATGACGCAAAATTTTGCTCAAAAGTAATTTTTGGCCACCGAAGTAAGTCGGGCACTTCTTCCCCTTATTGCGTGTCACCCTCACCCATATTCTCTCTCTAGGTGGCCTCTCTAAAAATGAGTCGGGTAAATTCACCAGCACCCAAGTAAAGTGATGCAGGTAAATTGCCAGTGTGGTACAGGTCTTCTGGACAAAATGCAAGAAAAATTCTCGGAGATATGCAGTAAAGTTTCTCAACAACTTCTGAACTAAATAAGTAATGAATAAGCATTTTTTTCTGATAGGGGGGAATATTTTTGTGAGTACACCAGAATTATTTTGCATAACTTGGACAGTCGAGGCAGCAAGTTATTAACGCTCAGAATAAAATGACTTCCTGGGTTTTTTGTCAAATTTTACGGAAAGGTTGTCTTACAGGGCTTCAAATATTTTTTCAAGGATACAAGAAGGTTTTTCAAAAATTTTTTAAAGAGAGTACAGAAGTGTATTGTTATATCTCATTGCGTGCTGATCATAAACAAACCATTATTTATTGCGATCCAAACAAGGCGTTTTTTAAACTAAAAAATACGACTATCAATTTTCAAAAGCCTTTCACTGCGTTTGTACAAAAACTAAAACAAGTTTTTACCTCGCATGGGAAACTTGAATGCGAAACCGAAATGTCAGATAAAAATGCTTGTTTCAAAATACATTTAACATTTGACACAAGTATGCGAAAAAACGTAAATACTATTCCCTTAAAAATTTTGGATTTCGCGCTCGTTTTCACTGCGAGCGTTGGCGGGGGTTTGTTTTATCAATTTTTTTGCTTCTCTTAGCACTTAAGCGCGAAAAAAAATATAAAAAGTCGATAAAACAAAAAATACTCCTGCCAACGCTCCTTTATGATTTATTGAAAATTTTAAAAAGTTTATTTTACAAAGTTAAGTATTGTACGCAAATAACCTAAAAAAAACTAAGATTTTGATTCAAAACTTTATGAGGAGAAAAACGTTGATATCACCTGGGCTGAATATAAAGACTAAAGTGCTTCATATTAGCACCATTGTTGAAATTAAAAATGCCTTAGGGTCTCAAGTGGTGGTACTTTAAGTGAAAACTCGACATTGAAAATTTTGGCTCATTATAACGTCTTAAAAATATAACTTTTAGTTGCCACATTTCACTATAACATTTTAATTGCAAGAACACAAAATCTCACCTCCATCAGGCATAACAACATTATCTTTTGTCTCAACTTCAATTCGTCCGAAATAAGGTCAGGCTAAAATAACAACGTCAAGTCAAAAAAAGAAACAAGAATCAATGGAGACATATATGGATAAGAACCTACCTGAGAGCTCCAAAGGGGCTTGAGTGAATTCATTTTTTCGATGTCGCCGCTGTTAAACGCGTAAAGCAAATCAAAAAGCCACTGACGGGGAGTGTTTTGTAACGTGGTTAGAACAGGGTGTTGCAGCTGCAAAAGTAAAACACTTAAGCTGAAAAGTAAGCAAAATACCAATGACATAGAATGATCCGGGAAGTTAATGGTCACTCTGATCCCTGCAAAAATACAGGGCCCACCCACAACTATGGGAAGGGATCTATCGTTGGTGGCACTTACATTGACATCCAGTCAAGTGGATAAGCCGGTAATGAAATAAAAGTAACAATGCTTCTCTTCACTACAAACATCAATAGCCAAGAGCCAGCGCAACATCAAGTTAATATAGCTCGATGAGACAGC
Organism: Diplosoma virens; assembly: GCA_963680785.1. Classification (NCBI taxonomy): domain Eukaryota; kingdom Metazoa; phylum Chordata; class Ascidiacea; order Aplousobranchia; family Didemnidae; genus Diplosoma; species Diplosoma virens. Next base: position 32,488,246 of record OY796893.1, on the reverse strand, counting down.
TTCAAGTATACATATTTCAAGAAAAATAGCCCAAAAAAAATCAAACTTATTCGGTTTCTTTTTGAAACGTGAAAAATCCGCCGTAGTTTGCGCTGGAAAAGTTCAACCACATCTGTGGCACTGCCGCAAAAATAGCAAGCGTTTGTTTTGGCTAAATTGAAATTAAGCACAGACTCCACGTCCTAAGATTAGAATAACTTATAAAGTTGTGAAAATCTTAAAAGCTTATATTTCTTTAATTGACCACTTTTTTAAAAAGGTTGCCTGAAAAAAGACGAGAGTTGCGAATTGTCTCCAATGTGTGTTCTAAACATTAAACCAACATACCAAAAATAACTAATTTTCTCATAAATAATCTTTTATTAGTGTAAAAACACGACATTACCAGCTCTCCAAAGTTAAAAACTTTTGAACCGAGCAAACCCGCCAAACCGAGATTGAAAGCTCTCTCCTGTTGTTCAGCACCTAAAAATGGTAAAAAAAGTTTGGGTTCGGGTTCGAGAAAATTTTACAAACAATTTTTAGTCACGATAAATAAAACAAACAATTAAGCAGACTTAGGTTATACAAAAGTATCTTGGTAAAAATTCTAAACTATCCCTCCTGGTGTTGTTTAAGGACTGCTCGTTCAACCGGAAAATATTAGCTGCAGCACTTGATTGGATGGGCGATCTTCCAATTACCGATTCCTTTTTTATCATACTCAAGCAAATGTAAGTTTTATTGGGCTTGAAGCTTAAATAGAAAATTTTAAGTGTTAAATTATAATACTTAAAAAAAATTCAGTCTCATAAATTTAGCTAGTTTGGAATCATTTTAGAAACCTTTATGATGTGTGATACCCATTTTTGTTACAAAATTTTTAAAAGTTAGTATTACCTATGAGAAGTACCATTCCGGAAACAAAAACTTTGTTATAAAAGTGCTCCAGTACAGATTTTAATAAGTCGATTAATATGTATAAAATAAACCGAAAAATCAAACTTGATTCACAAAAAGTTTTAATTTAAAACAAATTATTATGCAAAATTTTTTGGCGTTTATTTATTGACCAAATTTCAAGATAGTTCGCGAAACTACATAATTAAACTTTCACCATTGCATATCGCTGTCCAAAAAAATAAAAAGTTTAAAACTCCAATTACTGGGAATTTTGTCCAACGGAACACAACCAAGATAACGGAGGGCATCTTTGTAATACTCATTATGATTGCATAACCTCTGATGATAGTTGCTACACAGTTCATAAAAACGACTGTGGACAACTGTCACCCCTGGAAGAGCATCAAGGTTTTCTTCACTTTCTTCAATAATTTTCTGTAAAAAATTCAAAATTAATACGTCGATAATCAATAAAACATACACGTGTATATAAGCAAATAAGCTGGCAATTATTACTTAAAATAGGTAGTATTATGGCAGAGCAAAAAAGTTTAGCAAAAACACACACAAAAAATGTTGATATTAATTGAAATACAAATTTTTTTAAAGAAAATCAAATGATATATTTTTTATGGTGTGTTTTTTCAGTGAAAAATGTACTATTTCAATAAAATAATTAATAATTCAACAAACATGAACAACAGCAGGCAAAGATCAAATTGGTTGATGTAGTGCAAAGTCAAAAATAAAAATGAATTTTTAACCACACAGGAAACATACTCAACAGTATAACCAAAAAAATATAGTCACAGTAAAGACTAAAATTTGAGGTTAAAGATTAAAATTTAGGCTTAACCAAAATTCTTAAAAGATCACTTATAAAAATTTAAGAGAACTTACTTTGGTTTTTGCAAAGTCTCCTCCTACTAAATGAATAATTCCCATTGCAGTAGAACATAATATATTTGCTTCAGCGCTAGATTTCGTTTTTTCTTTTATTTTCTCAAGAAATTGCAATGCATCTTTAGAATCTTTTTTTCGAAAAAATACAAAATATAAAATATGTATCGTGACTTTAAAAACTTGCAAATAAAACTTGAACATTGAAAAAAACATAATTTTAGAAAGCACTTAGACAAGTGATAGCACTTTAACAGTTAAATGGCTTGAATTTTTGAGATTTTTAAACGAATGAGATGGTGACAACTTTTCCAAACTTTTCTTGCAAGAATGCTCCACATTGTATTGTATATGTACGACAAAAAAGTTTGAAGGTATTTTTAGGCTTCTTCAACATACAATTAAAACGCTTTTATTAATACAGTCTTGAATTAACCTTAAGTTTCAAAAAGACTTTATTTTCCACAAACAGATACTGTATACCTTGTATAGAGAAAAAAATCATAAAAAAACAGCACAGTAGATTTATAAGTTGGAAGAAAAAAAAGTTCTGTAAAGTTATAACAGCCATTTTCAAGATTTCATAAAAATAAAAAGGCTGAGAACTATTTCACAAGATGACTTGGGCTGTAACTTAGCATAATTATAAATTGATTTTACTATACCGTAACATGGGGATACTTTGCCCACTTTTGAAATGCCAACCTAGATAGTTTCAACAAATCAACTTTTTGGGGGGGCTGGGTGCGCCCCTGGCCACAAAGAATGTATTTAAAAAAGAAATGCAAATGAAAGGTCTACAAAAAACAACAAAATAGAATACAAAATACAAAAATGAATGTCTTTAGTTATGTTCATTCTTTTAGTGTCCCTGATCTTCTAAGCGAGCTGATGTAATGATAAATATGCCACGACTATTGAATGGCTGAACAGAAGATGCTGGCAACTTCTCTAAGATGTTATAGTGATAAAATATTTGGTCCATTTTCCACGGCCATTTCCTACCAGTTGCAACATTCTTTTCCATCACACTGACCTCTGCACCATCTGATTCAACTTTTTTAGCAATTCCTGGAAACATGCTTCCCTCATAATTCACAACAACCCAATCTTCTTCATGTATATTACTGTCATTATAAAGTTCAGCATCATTATCAGCTGCTTCATCCTGCTTCTCATCTATTTCATCTCGTTTCTCATCTTCTATATTTTGCCTAATCATATTGTGGAACTCATCATCTGATAGTTCATCAGATAATCTCCCTGTGATGTCGAGATGGGAGACACTTTTTCCTGGTTCAACATTAACTCTTTTTCTTTTCTGCTTTGGCTCTGGGCATGATTCTGACCGCAGTTCAGAGAGCACACCTATAAAGGTTTCGGATACAAAACTTGCATCTTCTCTTTTTTGTGGCAGCCTTTGCAAAATCTCATCTTTGTTTAAAGGGTAGATTCCAGCTTTCCTGAAACCTGACTTAAGATTGCTTGTTGCAGTTTTTGCCATTTCATCATGTAATTGCTTCAGCTGCCAAGGGAAACAATCTTTTGGGATTACGGATAGTGAGGTCTTTCTTGAGGACTCATTCCGCTTCCACTCTGTGAGAAGGGTTCTCCACTTGGCTTTCATGGACCTAAAAAATGCCACATCCAATGGCTGGGTCAAATGTGTGCTGTTTGGAGGGAGGCAAATGAATGATATTTCACTTTCTTGGCATGCATTTACCACATCTTTATTTATGTGGAATGAAAGGTTATCACCAATCATAATTTTCTTCCCATTCAGTTTTTTTATATATGGCAATGCTATACTGAAAAACCAGTCATGAAAACATTGTACATCAAACCAGCCAGACTTGGACCGATTATACCTGGTGCCTTTTTGGGCCACCAATGCACCAGCTATCCAATAGATTTTCAGCTTTATACACTACATAAAGTGGGAGTAATGACCCTGATGCTGTTCCACAGTACATTAAAGAAATGCTTGATTTTGATGTACTTAACACTCTTTCAGGATACTTTGATCCTCGCTTTGTTAAAACTTTTTTATTTCCAGGATCATCCATTAGGTTTGTTTCATCATAGTTTAAGATGTTGCTTGGAGGAACATCTTACTTCTTTTTCCAAGTTTGAGATGTATTGGCTAATAGTTCTTTCTGAAATTGCTGCCTGTTTCTTCTTTATGTTGCAAGCAAATCACTTTGTAAGATCTTTATGCCTTTTTAAAAAGCCATGGCACCAATCAGTCCCAGGCAAATTGTTTTTGAATTGATTTACTTTAACTCCTTTTTTATCCAGAAAACATTTGACAGTCATGTGCAAATTGTATGTGTCAAATGGAAAGCCATAATCACTCATGGTAATGACATGTTCCTTGAAAGCAACCTCTTCACATTCTGTCAAAACAGTGGGTCTTCCAACTTGCTTCATGTTGCTTGGCTTTTAACTTATTGCCAATAGTTTTTCTAGAAATGCCATATTCTTTTTCAGCTGCCCTTGCTGACATCCGACCCTCTTTCACCTCCTTTACTGCTTCATTCAACTTTTCTGTTGTGTAATCTTGATAGTGTCTGCTTCCTGGAACACATTTGTGTTTTCGTGGCATTTTCAGATGTATATTTAATTTACAAGGCTATTTTTATACCTACAAAAATGAAAGCAGAAGTTAAAATTATAAAGGAAGACTGTATTGTAGGCTGGTGTAAATTGGGACAGCAATAGATATATTTTGTTATTCATTAAATTTTACTAAAAATAATGTTTTTAGACTAGGAAGTTTATATAATTTACCTATTTCATAAAAGTTCATTGTTAGTACAATAAAAATATATTTTGAAACAAACTGTCCCCATTTACCCCAGTTTCTCCAAATTTACTCTATTCTAGCCTACAGTATATTGTTTTATAATTTTATGCAGCCACCAAATTTAACAAGCTCATGCCAAACTAAAGAATTGTTTGAATTGATTAAAGATTCAAGTGGGCAAAGTAACCCCAAAAGACTATAACTGAGCTATAGATTTGAAAAATTGGCTAAAATAAGGTGAACAAACAACTTGAATCTATAAAATATACTTTTCCCTTATAAATCATGTATCAACACAACAATTAATCATGAAATTGAACTAAATCAATTTGTACCCCACACTGTGGCTATAAAAGATCAACAACCACGAAAATGTGCAAATTTACTGCCTGATTCAAATTCTTCATTTGGAGTACTGAAACAAGTGTTGGATCAATAATACACTCTTTGAAAAGCTCAAGGATCATAGACATAGACACATCAGAGAAACTAAAATTTTGCCCTTGCCATTGATGTCAGAAAGGACATTTTTCTTTTTTTAAAAAATGGGCAAAGTTGCTCCATGAGGGCAAAGTATCCCTATGTTACGGTACGTAATATTGCATACATTTGAAAACCAACAAGAATCATTATGATTGGACGAAATATGGTTTTTTAAATGTCAAAATTGACGTAGAATTTGAACACATTTTTACATAAAAATAGCTAGATTATGCATCCTGGATTAGAATTAGCCATAGAAGTGAGATGATGTATTGGTTATTGGCTAATTGCTAATCAATGCAACCCTAACCTTTATTCCTTTAAGTTTGAGATAAGCTGTACAATTACTGCAGAATTTATCAAATACTATTGTTTTCTTCTTAATTAAAGTTATTGTCTGGGTTGCAGAGTTAGAGGTTTTTAGAAGCAGTCAGAAAGTAATGCAATAATCAGTTTTTTTCGGTTTTTAGAAGCAGTCAGAAAGTAATGCAATAATCTTTTTTTTTTCATGACATTGAGTTTTAAAGGTACACAAATCGTGCATCACAAAAAAGTATATAGTATGAGCATTTCATAGTTAATTCTCAATGTAATCTCCCACTTTTCAAACCACCTTTTCCCACCTTTTAACAAGTGCACACAGAGGCGCACCCAGGGGGCTGATTTGAAGGTCATGTCAGCCCCCTTTTAAACATTTTTGTCAGCCTCCTTTTTGCGTGGTGTCAGTCCCCTTTGCGCGCTGATACGCAAAAAGATCGAACTTTTGCGCTGATAAGTAAAGTGATGTTTCGTGCCAACCTAACTATAACAAATGGTTTTTGTTTTTTTTTCCTCAAAGGGTAGAGACGAGCACGTTTTCGCTTCAGTGTTTTTTTCGTAGTGTCCCAATTTTTAGCAAAATTTTGATCTATAATTGCGTTTGCCATTTTTAGTATCTACAAGGTTCAAAAAAATTTTTACGTGATGCCTTAAGTATACACTAAACATCGTTTACTTCCTAACAAACGCCCCTATACGGTGGATGAGTTTTAATTGCCAAAACGATTGCGAAAACCGTTATTTACATTTTACGGCATTTAAAAAAACTCGAAACCTTGGATCTTTAGTCAAATTTGCTGCTTCCGCGCTGTATGTGGCACCCGATGGCCATTGTTTAAGCCTGGGCAACAGTCATTTTATTTCAAGTTTTTTTACCAAGAGTTTATCCAGTTTATCGTAGCTTTTATTATGACATCACACTGATCTTTTGTAACACAGTTTGCTTTCAAAACATTATGCTGCACAATGCAGGATATTGTAGTTTTGCTCAGCTGAAGCGAATCATTTGCTAAAGTAGGAAAGCGCTTATGCAAGTTGAATTTTGCGATTGCAGATTATTAATTGTGATGTAACAGTTTACCTTACAACCTTTAAATAGTACTGTACTGTAGTTTTTTTAATTGAAACGATTTCTATGACGTAATAATTTGGTTAGTACATTCTAGCAAATTCTGATGGCCATACATATAAAATTGAGATTTTAAAATTCAGTCAACTACAGTAGAAAAAAAAAATATTTCGGTGTTTTTTGATATTGAGTTTTAATTTTATCACAAAAACCATTAAATCTCCAAAATATCTGCTAAAATTTATTGCTTATATGAAAACAAAATTTTTGAGCAAATTGAAATTCCTCTATTCTGTAAAATTTTAAGTAGCCTATAGTTTTTTAACGTGGTTCTGACCAGAACTCGTTTTGCAAAATAAAGGCCCGTTTTCACTACGAGCGTGGAAAAGAGCATTCTTTCTCTCTTTTATTGATCTTCGATTGAAGCGAACGGTTAAAATTGAAGCGAGCGCAAAAAAAAGCAATAAAACAAACAAAGAATGCTTTTTTCCATGCTCGTAGTGGAAACGGGCCTTAAGGCAAATGAAAAAACAAGATTTATAGGTTTTTAACTAGTACAATATATGAAAATGGAAATTAATGAAGTGACTCTTTTGGAAATAGGAATTCTTATTTCCATTTCCAAATCTTCCAAAAGAGTCACTTCATGGAATTCTCACCTTAACTTTTCGCGCTACCATTTCACCTTAGCGGTTACGATAACTTATGCCTGATAAGGTCCAAAGACCAAAACAGGCCTGTCACATAATAATCGTCCTCTATGTTAATTTGTTTTTGTCGCTTTTTTACTGTTTCTATTCAACTCGTTGAAATTCCATTTGATTGGTTACATTGTGGTCTCTTTAGAAAATACATTGTACTTGTTGAGAATTGATTTTTCACATGTTGCATCTGCTTCGGCCTGGATCCTTTTTAAATGTTTTTTCACATTAATTGTGTTGATTAAGTTATAGAAACGTTTCTTGATTGTCAGTAATTTATAGGTTTTAGTTACTTTCTTAAAACAACACTAGAATGATCGGTAGCACTACTTGGCTTTTAGATAGCGAGCTGAAATCTGCAGAAAAAAATGCCGCCATCAGCAATTTCGCAAGACGCGATGAAGGAAGTCTTTGTGACGGCGCAAAGCATCGGGCGCGCTCGTAGAGTTTACTAAAGTAGGCGGTAATTAGAAAAAGCCTGGGGGTGTGTGGGGGGGCTTTGCCCCCCCACATTTGAAAAAATGTTGAAATTCTGTCAGCCCCCTTTTTGGGGGGGCTGGGTGCGCCCCTGAGTGCACATATTCCTTTATTGTAAAATTCTACAGGATGCATTTTTAACCACTTTCTAACAGCAGTTTTGACCTCTTCATCACTGGAGAAATGTCGCATCCTAAACTTTCTTTGAGGGGCCCAAACAAATGGAAGATGGTGCCAGGTCTGGTAAATATGGGAGATGTGAAGTTGTCCAGCCAAAGGAGCTGATGACCTTACAACTTTTGAGGCTGGTGTGAGGCCTAGCATTGTCATGTTGCAATAAAACCTTAGACATTTCCACTAGTGATGTCTGCGGTCCTCTGTCTGCAGTCCAGTCCTGGCAGGGGACCGTAGGTCCTTTGATCCTGCGGTCTCTTCTGCGGTCCACATCAAACGATCATTATTTTTGACCTCATTTTATTTTATTATATTAATTATTATATAACATTTTATTATATTTACTGTGCATAAAATACATAGTCAATACATAAACTTAAATAAATACACAATTGCATACAGACAGATATTGCTCTTTGCATTTCGCATCTTGCACAATTTATGAGAGAGATCAATTTTAGGGTACGCAAAAAATTACGATTATTTCTCCAACGTGGACCGCAGAGAGGACAGGAGACAGACCGTAGACTGCAGGATTTTCAGAGGACAGACCATAGACAGACCGCAGAAATTTTGGAGGACCGCAAACATCACTAATTTCCACAGCAGGTCAAACTCTTCATAATCTTGCTTTCAACTTTTTTAATGTATCAATGTAAAATCTGAATTGATTGTTGCTCCTTTGGATATGAAGTCTACCAGTATCACCTTAACACTATCCCAGAACACAGTCACCATCACTTTTCCTGCAGACTGCTGAGATTTGAACTTCTTCAAGTGTGGTGAAGTGGGATGGCACCACTCCATTGATGCTCTCTTTCACTCTGGTTCAAAGTGGTGAACCCAAGTCTCATCTCTGGTCACTATTTACTGCAAAAAGGTTTTGTCACTATGGCAGTACTCCACAAGTTCAGAACAAGCTTTTTGGTGGGATTGTTTATTAGCCTCTGTGAGCTTCCTTGGGATCCACCTTGCACACACTTTTGAATACGCCAGGGTATCCATGATTTTTACAGCCCTCCCTGCACTTACTCCTAATGACTCAGCAAGCTCATTAATAGTGATGCATCTGTTTTCCTTAATCAATGCATCTGCCTGATCAATGTTAGCAGAACTGTGAGCAGAAGATGGTCTACCATTTCTTGGCCTATTGCAAAGATCGCTTTTAGCAAGTTCTTCCTGTACATCATTGATTCCCTTCACCCACCTTGTCACTGTGCTTAAGTCTATCACACCATCAACATACACTTGCTTTATCCTTCTGCTTATGTTCTGAGCTGTTTCTCCCTCCGACAGTAGAAATTCAACAACTCTTTGCTTCTGCCGAGATTGCTTTGGGGCAATTATGCCAGTTTTACCTTCTAACAAAGAAAACATAGACATTGCTTAAAATTTAAATTGCAGATTGCAGTAATTCAAACCCTTATTTTTTACAAAATCTGTAAACCTTAGTTACCAATCTATAATCTGTAAAGAATCAGATGTTAGTTAAATGAATGCTGCAAGAAATTAAATCAGTTGCATTACTTTCTGAATGCCCCTCGTACGTATAATAAAAATTGAACAGTAATGGTGTAGTTTATAAATATTCACTTTTAATATAACAAAAATAATATTGCTTACTGTAAAAAAAGCTCATAAATGGCATAACAGACACGAGACAGAGTACAAAAAAAAGATTTCTATAAAGTTGTTTTAAGGGTCCAAAACAGTCTTTCCAATTTTTTAATAAACTTTCTAAATAATATTTTTTGAACAGCAGATTTTTTTTAATAGTAAGATATCTTTTAAACTTATACCAAACCTTAAAAATCCTTACTAGGAGGTTTAAACCTTGAAAAAAGCAAATAATCATTATATATGCAAAGCAACAATTTTCATAAAAAATAAAATCACAAAATTTGCAACTTACCTGAATATTGCCTAATTACATAAGGACATAAAATTTCAACAAGAGATAATGGATTGATTTTATTTTCAAAATCAGAAATAAAATAATTATACAAATCCAATAACTCTGTGCCCTGAAAAAAAAAATCATTATAAGTAAGACAGTCAAATTGGCTGGATATATATCTTGATCTATCAAACTAAACTCTTCAAAGGTTTTGTTATAAAAAAAGACTTGATGAAAAAGTAAAAAATTTTACACTTTACATAGTAACTAAACAACCTTTTGAAATCTTTCTTGTTTTACAAATTCCATTAACAATGAAGTTAGCTGGTGCCATAATCTAAAAAATAAATTACCAAAAGAATTATTAAAAAGTACATTATAGTACTACACAAAAAGTTCAAACACGATAAAAAATATATTATAATAATAATATTTATCAAATATTAAAAATTAACAATTACATTTCATATCATATAATCAGGTTTACAATTGATGATAGAACAAAGCCACAAGTTAGTTTTTTTACATTTTTATCATTAAACTTAAAAGAAGAAAACAAAATTAAGTAATTTACTTGTTAGTATACAATTGCTCAATTTTTTCCCATTGCGATGCAATTTCAGCAGGACTTTGCTCTTGCTGCTCTTTGATATAATCTACCACACTCTTCATAATTATAACGTTTTATAAAATAATAATTATCTAAAATCAAAAACCTGTTTGCAGTAATTTCATTCTATATCATGGCATGGAAAGCCTGGGTTAAACTTTCAGACCAACAGAATCTAACAGCATTGAAAACCAAACAACTGCTAGTTTTACAACAGAACTATGTAAGTAAATGTTCTGTTTAGTCATAAAGATAGGTATAACTACTGTGTGGCACAATTTAGATATAAAGAAAACAAAAAAAGCTTGCTTTTTATTTTTACAAATAAATAAAACAACATAGTTCAAAAGAAATTTAGTTGTATTTTATAAACAAAAAGTGACAAATTTCATAAACTTTGTTATAAACTGTAAAATACTTTGCACTACAATAAGCACTTTTAACTTTACAAATAACAACGAAAATGGAGTGATTATGTGAAATTGAAACTACTAATGTGTGAAAATAAGTTTTGTTTAATTTTTTTGATATACAAGGAACAGCAGCATAGTAGAGTAGGTATAGCATTGCTTTATTATCAATCTGGTTCCAATTCAAAACCTATTCTTGTTATTTTGTTGGGTCCTTGAAAACATAGTACAATTTTAGTTAGGCTACATTTTACTTACCAGTATATATATACCTATCCTGTGACTCACAGGAAAGCATTGGAAGTGCTTTATATAAGGCAAGCAATTACCCTAACCTGCTTCCAGAGATGCCAAGATATTCTTGTCTGGTTTAAATTTTTATTTTAGTTTTATAAAAACTGGACGAAAATTTAAAACTGCTAACCAAGACTGGAAAACAGGGGAAAGCATCGTAAAGTGTCTTTCTAAAAGACATAACATAAGGGCACAAGTAGGTTTTGAACTACAACCTTATTAATTACAATCACAGCACTCTTATCCACTTGACTGGACTGCCAACAACATTTTCTTCTTTTTGGCATTGTGGTAGTCTAAGCAAGCAGCTTTATATTTCATATCTTCAAATAACGACTAAATAGCAAATTAAAAAATTTTCACTGGACAGCAATATCTTGACATCTAGAAAAGCAATTAGGTTAATCATTTTTACCCTATATATAATACCTCTGATATTGTCCTGCAATCCTGGAGGATAAATAATGACAAAAAAAAGAACATAAAAATAATAATAATTACATGGCAGTTTACAATCACAGAAGAAAAAAGAATAAGTTATAACAATTTACAATAACAAAGTTATACTTTACATTTGTCTCTTAAAATTATACCTACATGAAGTGAACAAAATAACTGGTAGAGCTTCAAATTTAACTCTTTTATTAACATTAATTATAACTTCTTAATTGCTGGTTATATATGTTGTAAATAAATTTATTTAACTAATTTACTATGACTTTCTCACTTATATATAAAAAAATTGAGTGAAAATTTAAGCAAAATGCATGACCTTTCAAGAGCTCGAAAAAGAGTATTTTGTCGGAGTTTGCATGGCAAGAGCCTCAATCAGTAAGGTTGCTGAACTGTTTGTTTTTTTAATAGCACCAATATCAAGAACTATGACAGAATTTTACATAAAAAAAAAACTTCAAGCAACTATAAAAATTCAAGATAGACTTAAAAACTTACTAACAGGAAACAACATGTATTAAAACATATTGTGGCAAATCATCAGACTAATGTTGCCAAAGTAAAAACTGAGCTGAACCATTATATAAATAACCCAATTTTTACAAAAACTCTAGTCTGCTCATTGAAGCCAGATATTATAGCAGATTCACCAGCAGGAAATCTCTTTTCTCCACAAGAAACATACAGAAAACGTTTAAGTGGTGCAGAGACCAAAGACTGATTTGCAGACCAATGAAAGTAAGTAATAGTCTTAAACAAGTCCAGGTTTTTGCTGTTCCCAATATCAGGGCAAGTTTATGTGTGGACACAACCCAAGGAAGCCAACAATTTGCCCTTTTTCGAACTCAAAGAGTTCATGCATTTTGCTTAAATTTTTACTTAATTTTATCAATAAGTAAAAAATATGACAGTAAATTAGTTTAATAAATTTATCTACAATATATATAACCTGCAATTAAGAAGTTATAATTAATATCCTTTTAGGTCGTAGTAATAAAAACTTAAACTTGAAACTGTTCGAAATATTTTGTCAACCCCCAATATACAATCTAAAGTTTAAGGCCATAACCAACTGACTATATAGTATCACAGTAACGCTCTATGGTCTAAAGCATTACATCTAAAGCTATAACACAATGCAACGAACCATTTATTCAAACGCACTAAAATATTAATAAGTTTTTTTATTTACAATACAATTCCATATCAATAAATTAGTCTAAACTGCGCTATCACTTAAAAGAAATGCTTTGCTTTTTTTAAAGAGGTGTCAGACTGTCCGGATGCAGATGCAAATTAAGTGAAATCCGAAACCAATCCGTGCTGGATCCGCCTTGTTCAACATCATAAGATCCGGAATCGCATTCCGATTCGAAAACTTTTTGAAAATAAAGCCACTAAATTTTTTTATACAATCAAATTTATCAATTTTTGACAAAAAGCTGTTATAAATATCTGAATCGTTCCGATGTCATATTGGCTTCTTAAAACATCAATTCAATAATTAAAAAATAAACGCCCGGATCATTCCCCCTAAAAGGTGGAAAATATATGTTTCCAAAGCTAATCCCGGGCAAAAAAATAGAACTATTTTCCTTATTCCCATATGTATCTAAGGAGCTCTTGCAAGTGACAAAGTTAGAGGGGAAGGTAGTAGTGATGTCAACCGCGCAGCGTACGCGGCCGCGCAGTGCAGCGTAGTAACCTTTTTTGGAGGATCTTGCCGCGTACCGCGCCGCGTGCAAATTATAAAAAGTTTATATTTAAATTTTAAGCAAATCTTACTTTGCATAATGCTATTGCTTAGGTTGCCCATTAAGCTGCTTCCACTTCATTAATCCAATCACAGAAAGCAAAGCGTTAGGTGCATAATCAACTGAATTGACTCTTCCCATAGTACGCGTAATTAAATAATATAAATAGGGCGTAAATCAGCCAAAAAGAAAAAAGAAATATGAGAGAAACTGAAATCAATAATTGAAATCGATTCGAAAAAGACGCTCGTGTTGGGCGGACGTGTTTTTTTCTCTCTTGCATCATTAAATACCGTAATTGAAAATGACGCGAAATTAAAATCGCAAGGTAACTGCTTATAGTTCAGTAAATTTTACTATTGAAGATAGAAATGAACTAAAAGATATTAACTTAACTCTTAAAGAGCTTGTAAGTGAAATAAATAATTTGAGAAAAGCTTTGGATAATAGCAAAACTAAAATTAATAAAGTAAAAGTTAAAAATTTAAGATTAAAACAAAGAGTGAATATTAACCTCTATAAAATTGATGATTTAAAACAACACAGTCGTCGAGAAAATATGCGGATTCATGGAATTCCTGAATCAACTGATTCTGTCGATGACGATGGTGAAAAAGTTATTTTAAAAATGGCAAAAGATTTGAATATTGAATTAAAAGATAGTGATATACAGCGTGCTCATCGACTAGGTAGAAAAAGGGTTAATTCTAATTCTCGACCACGATCAATAATAATAAGATTTGTAAGTTTAAAAAAAAGAAATAAATTCTTTATTGCTAAATCAAAACTAAGGAATTTAAAGCAATATGAAAATGATTTTATCTCAAAAGATTTGACAATTCTTAAATCACGCCTACTGAATTATGTCACGAACGAATGTGATGATAATTTTGTTTTATGCCATACCTGCAACGGAAAAATTAGGATGAAGAGACCTGCAAGAAAAGAAGAAAAATTAATAAAAGAAAATGAAAAAGATTATGGCATTGGGAACTGGTTAGTAATATCATCGCCAGATGATTTATTTAGTCATGGAATAGATGTTAATCTTGCTAAATTAGATTATAAACCTTTATTGATAAATAATGAAAATTGTGAACTTAATATTTTAAACAAAGATAATATTTAATATTTCTCTAATTTTATACTCTATTTATTTTTCTCTTTTTGTTCGTTTCTTTGTGTCAGTGTATAGTAATTGTCAAAAACAGTATGGCTTCTCATACTTTACTTACATGAAACTTTTGTTCTGATTTTGCAAGCCATTGTGAAGTCTGCAGAATATGCCCAAGGCACTCTGCTTACTGCAGCTGCAGTAATCAAATTAATAATCACACTTCTAGTCTGAGTTTCTCAAATGTAGGTGTCAAGCGCACTTTGGACAACTTATATTGTAATTCTGAGATTTTATATGAGTCTCTGTTTTTGAACTGTCAATATCATGATATTGTTTCCATCAATGAATATCTCGATCTTAATATCAATGGACCTAATTTATTTCTAATTCACTTTAATGTAAGAAGTCTACAAAAAAATTAAGATAAACTAACAAACTATATATTACAAATGAAGAAACTACCTGATATCATCGCTATAACGAAAACTAAGCTAAAAAAAAATCAAATTGTCGTCAACATTGATATCGAAGGGTATAATTTTATTCACTCGGATAGCAGTTCAAGAGCTGGTGGTGTTGGCTTATACATTAAAGATTCTCTAACGTTTACTTTAAAAGAAGAACTTGATTTAAATATAAATTCGGTTGAAAACATTTGGATACAAATTGAAACTTCTGATAATAAAAGACCTATAACAATAGGAGTTGTATATCGTCACCCAGTATATGTTGCTGAACATCTTGAATGTTTCAGTAAAGCAATGGAAGAACTATTTTCTAAGCTCAGTAGTAATAACAAGGAATTTCATATAATAGGTGATTTCAACATTTACTTACTAAAAGCTCATTCTAATTCTTTTATAAAAAACTACGCTGATAATCTTATAAGCTACTCAGTTAAATGCACAATCAATAAACCAACACGCTGTACTATTAACTCGAAAATGCTTTTAGATCACATTTAAACAAAGAATTTAAAATATTATAATTTTAGTGGAATTGTTCAATATGATATTTCCGATCATCTACCAACATTTATCTTCGTTCATAATACCGCGATAAAAAATAAAGTTTTGAAAGATATTTTAATTCGTGATATGAAAAATTTTTCCTTGGAATTATTTTGTAACGATCTATCGCTCAAAATGAATAATTTTAAAGTCTCCGAAGATTCGTCACCGCACCATCAATTTCAAAATTTCATCAACATACTTACTGACACGGTTAACTTTCATGCGCCTTATAGACGTACCACTAGAAAAGAAAAAATTAAAAGAAAAGCCTTGGCTAACCAAAGGTCTACTTAAATCAATTAAACAAAAAAACAAAATGTATAAAAAATTTCTTGATCGTTCAAATTGTTCACTATATACTCAATACAAAAAATATCGTAACACTCTCAATAGAGCATTAGAATGTGCCAAACGTAATTATTACAGCAAAATTTTAAACCAAAATAAACATAATATTGGCAAAGTCTATGAAAAAATTAATAAAATTTGTAAGCTCAAAAGTAAAAAACGTGTCTTACCCAATAAAATTGTATGAAACTGGTAGCCATATAGAGGATTCTCAATACATTGCTGAAACGTTCAACAATTATTTTGCACGCATAGGCCACAAAATGGCTGAATCTATTTTGGAACCCCTTCAAAAACTACCTATCTCCCAACTACATACCTAAAGCGCAAATTCTTTTTTTATGTTTTCATCATCAACTGATCAAGTAGCCCAATTAATTAAAAATTTAAATGATAAAAAAACAGTATGAAGCAATGATGTAGAAACTAGATTTATCAAATATAGTATATCATTTATTTCGGCTATAATTAGTGATCTCTTCAATTTATGTGTCAACAAAGGTGTTTTTCCTAATTGTCTGAAAATAGCTGAAATTATTCCTATATAAAAAAAGGTGATATAAATAAAGCTACCAACTATCGTCCAATAGCGTTATTATCTCAGTTCAATAAACTAATGGAAAAAATGATATTTTCTCGATTATATTCGTACCTTGAAAAAAAACAATTACTCAATGACAATCAGTTTGGATTTCGACCTAATTCTCCCACTGCTTTCGCTATAAGCTCATTATATGATAAATTGATCAAAAACATAGACAATGGCCTTTTCAGCTGCTGTGTATTTTTGGACTTTTCAAAGGCCTTCGATACTGTAGACCATAAAATCTTGTTATGGAAACTGCATAACTATTTCGGCATTATAGGCACATGTTTAAACCTGTTTAAAAGTTACTTAAGCAATCGTTACCAATATACCAATATTCTTGGACATTATTCTGACAATACCAAAATAGCAATTGGAGTCCCACAAGGATCTTGTCTTTGTCCATTATTGTTTCTTTTATATATCAATTACCTGCCTCTCTCTTCTGATTTTGATTCAATATTATACGCGGATGATACTGCAATGATTTTATCTGATTCTAATATTAATTCGTTGATAAATCGAGTAAACAATGGATTAAATATAATTGATTTATGGCTTAGAAAAAACAAATTATCTTTAAATTACTCTAAAACTAGCTTTATTATATTTAATAAACAGCCAAACAAAACTTTTGACTGCAAATTTAAGTTAAAAATAAACAATAATCCTATTAAAAGAGTAAATTCTATTAAATATTTAGGAGTTCTGATTGATAATAAACTAAGTTGGTCAGAATATGTAGATTATTTAAATCTTCAGCTCGCCAGGTACTCGGGACTTTTCACTAGACTGCGTAGATATGTCCCAAATCAAATCCTCTGTCTACTTTATTACAGTATTATTTATTTTCGAATCAAATATGGTATCTTATCGTGGGGTACAGCTTCTAATTCGCTGCTAAAGAAAGTTGAAATTCGACTTAATTGCATTTTAAGGGTCATAACTAACAAATCGATATATACACCTGATGGAATGTTTTACAAATCCTTGAACACATTAAAAGTAACCGATATTTACAACCTCGAATTAGGTAAATTTATGCATTAACTGGAAAATAATAAATTACCTCATGCTTTTTATACTTTTTTTAAAAAGTAAATGAAATTCATTCATACGAAACAAGATTAATTAAAACATCAACCTATTTTCTACCCCGTGTTACAAAATTGTTTGGCCAATTACTACTGTCTTATAGAGGTGTAAAGCTTTGGAAAAGTATTCATCTCAATATTAAAAGCAAGCATTGGTTTTCCTTCAAAAAATCATATAAGGATGATCTAATGTCGAAATATTGAGTCGCTTTGTTTTTTTTTTTTGATTTTTTGCTTTAGCTTTGTGCTTTAAATGTTTCACGTAAATGTCTGTGTAAATTTGTCTGTGTAAGTCTGTGCATGGACTTCTAAATACAGTAGTAGTATTTAGAAGTCTATAACTACTACCGGTATTTAGAAGTCCATGGTCTGTGTAAGTCTTTGTAAATTTCATGCGTAAATCTTGGCTAAAATTCCTTATGTAAATCTTTATTTAATTTCTGTGCTTTTCTGTGATTCTGCTGCGTTTCCTTGTATTAAGGCCCGTTTCCACTACGAGCGTGGAAAAGAGCATTCTTTGTTTGTTTTATTGATTTTTTTTGCGCTCGCTTCAATTTTAACCGCTCGCTTCAATCGAAGATCAATAAAAGAAACAAAGAATGCTCTTTTCCACGCTCGTAGTGGAAACGGGCCTTTACTTTTTATTAACTGATTGTATTAGGGAGCGTGTGACTCGATAATGCATGTTCTTCGATGCTCCCGTCCATTACGCCAATTTTGTTTGCTTGCTTGCTGTTTGTTTTTATATGTATTTTTGTGCGTATTGGTGAAATAAACTATCTAATGTAATCTAATCTAATCAATAGAGAGGCGAACTGCTCTTAAACCTATAGAAAGCATTGGAATCTAATTTTACAGCCGAGAAAGGCTTGTAAAATAGATTGTTAAGAGAGTATAAGCAATGTGAATTTTAAAGATAAACTTGAATTACAGTATGTGAAGCTTTTCCACTTTTTTGATCAACTTGGCATTTGCATTATTTTATACCTTTTAGCCGATTATTCAATACCAAAACAAAGTCCTAGCTTTTTTCTTCTCATTTTTTAGGGTTTTGTTCACTGTTCGCCGTTACAGCTTTTGGGGATTTCCCAAAATTTAAAAGGTAATTAAATAAACTCGGCTAATAGTAAACAAGAATAAATTATTGTTACTTAGCTTCATAAATCTTTACAAATTAGCTTACACCCTTGTGCAAATTAATTGAAACAAACATCCAAACTTTTATATATCCTCATTTCTTAGCTGAAATAAGCATAAATTGATTACAAATGTTGACTTTTTCGGAGAAAATGTTTATTAGATTATTTTTTATTAAAATAAAATTTTAATGACTTTAATAAATCCTATTATGACGTCATTAATGTGTTCACAATCATTGTTTTAAAACTTTTTGTTTAGGTAGAATTTGTAACTAGAAGTTAGAATATTATATAGTTGTTTTAAAAGATGGATGTTAGCCCTAGAAAGCGTGCTAGTATCTTAACTTTACGTGAAAACACAGAAAAGACCTACCGGAAGATATCAAAGATTGTTGGTGTCAGTATATCTACAATAAGTCGTATTATGAAAATGAAGAAAGAAACAGGGTCTGTTACCCCAAAACGCAAAGGCAAATGTGGTCGCAAGAGGAAAACTACCCCCAGAGATGACGCCTATCTGATACGGGAGAGTGTGAAAGATCCAAGAAAGATAAGTGACGCCATAAAAACTACTTTGGGGGAAAAAGGAATGGAAATAAGCTCCTCAACAGTTCGTAGGCGCCTCCTGGAGGTTGGGAGAAAAGCATACCGCCCTGTTAAAAAGCAGCTCCTTACAAAAACAATGAAGACAAAACGCTACAAATGGGGACTCAAATACAAAAACTGGACAAAGGAAGACTGGAGGCGCGTGATTTTCAGCGATGAAACTCACATGTTTGTCCAGGGTCACAGAAGTCAGCATGTTCGAAGATCACAAAACGAAAAGATTCGCAATTCCCACATTGACCAGCGCGTAAAACATCCTCAAAAAAAGATGTTTTGGGGATGTTTCAGTTTTTATGGCATTGGTAGCTTGCACCCAGTTGAAGGTATGATGCGCTCCCAGCAATATATTGAAGTGGTTCAACGAAGAGTCATTCCAGAGATGAACCGATTGTTTCCAGATGGATCTGGTGTGTTTCAGCAAGATTTAGCCCCATGTCACACATCGAAACAAGTCAAAAAATTTATGAATGAAAACCACATTAAAGTGCTGAAGTGGCCGGGAAACTCTCCCGATTTAAATCCAATCGAAAATTTATGGTCCATCTGCAAGCAAAGACTTCGTACAATGGACTGCACCTCGAAGGAAAAGCTTATTCAGGCTCTAATTCAAGTGTGGTACAAGGACCCCCAAATCTTAAAAGATTGTTCAAAATTGGTCGACTCAATGCCCAAACGCATTAAAATGCTTCTTAATAATCGCGGTGGTCATATTATGTACTAATGTGTGAACTGAAACATTCATTGAATAAAATATTTAAAAAAAACTAAATTTTTGGTGTTTTTGATGTTTGTTTCAATTAATTTGCACAAGGGTGTACTGTATTACTTAGTAAAAATGTGCCCAAAACTTTAAGCGTCATTGTTTTTTTTTGTATAGGAAGTATTAATTTAAGCAAAACAAAAAAGCAGATTATAAAGTCAGACATAGAACTGTAGAATGAGTTTTAAAAAATCTTTTTAATGTGAAATTGAAGTTGTCAACGACTAATAAGTAACTCGATTTCAATAATTAATTTTAGCAACTTGTAGATATTTTTTAAAGTTTTACTGAAAAGTACTCTGTAGTAAGTATTTTTTTAAATAAGTTTTTTAAAGTCTTTATGGTGGTGTCTTAATATCTTTTAATTATCGTCTAATATCGTCTAATAGTGTTTCTTGACCTAAAAAAAGCATTTGATACCATAAATCACCAAATTCTGCTTGTAAAATTGGAAAAATATGGCATCCGTGGATTGCCACTACAGCTCCTTAAAAGCTACTTAAATAACAGACTACAGTTTACAGTTGTGAACAATACTAAATCAAAATTCAATCATGTAACTTGTGGTGTACCACAAGGGTCTACTCTTGGACCATTACTATTTTTATTATACATCAATGACATGCCTCTAGTATCCAATTTTAATACAAAATTGTTTGCAGATGACACAGTTCTCACACTGACAAATTCTTGTCCAAAACTATTGAATAAAAATGTCAACTCTGAACTGGTCAAAATTGATGAATGGTTGAAACTAAACAAATTATCACTAAATACTAATAAAATAAAATTTATGGTAATAACCAAAGATCATCCTGGCACTTTGATATTAGAATAGGAAAGACAAATATAGAACAAGTAAATGAAATAAAATATTTGGGTGTAATTTTTAATGATAAGCTTTCTTGGAAGTCTCATATACAACATGTTTGCTCTAAACTCTCCAATGGTTCCTGGGCACTGCTCAAACTAAGGAATTATGTTGACACTACAACACTAAAAACAGTATACTATGCTTTAATTTACCCTTATCTTCAATATTGTGTCTCAACTTGGGAACTGGCTTCGACTACTGCCCTGGATCCACTGGTAAGAATACACAAACGCATAATACGAATTATTACAAATAGTCCTTTTTTGTCACATACAAATCCTCTTTTTCAAAAATTGAATTTCTTAAAAATAAAAGATATTGTTAAACTTGAAATGGCAAAAACAATGTTTTGCTTTAATAAAAGTTCAGCAAAAAATGGGTCCCAAACTATTGTAAGTATAACCCAAAAACATCATTATAAAACAAGACTGGCAGCGCAACAAAATTACTTTCAACCTAGAAAGAGAACAGAATTGGGTAAAAAGACATTTTCTTACATTGGACCTAAAATATGGCAAGAAGTACCCTTAGAATTAAAGTCACTTTCTTATAATCAATTTAAGAAGAAATTTAAACTTTTTTTAACTAATCAATATTAGATAAGATACCACAACAGTTTGATGAACTCAGCAGGCACATGGAAATTTATTTTATACCAACTAATATTGCTATTAAATCTTTATTGTTTTTCTAAATGTGCTGTGTTTTCTGATAAAAAAAAAAAAATTTTTTTTTTCCCACTATTTAGAGGGAGGTAGTCGACTAGAAGACCGTATGGTCATTTCGCTGCCTTCCTGTGCTTTCAAAAACTTTTTTTTTACATATATTGGTGTATTTTTCATTTTGAAGCACAAAACAAATAAATAGATTGATTGATTTATACTTTTAAATGTTACATCTATGCTACTACATAAGTCATGATTTCAGTAGAACATTAAAAATACTATAAGCATAGTTATGACAAAGTGTAAAGGCTTAAAACAGTCATTATATACTATAAAAAAAGTTAAAAATTGGTAAACTTAGTTAAATTGATTTAACAAAAGCAACTTAAAGCAGTCTTTATATATTTCAAAAAAAAAGTTAAAAATTGGTAAACTTAGTTCAATTGATTTAACAAAAGCCAATTTAAATTTGGGGTCATCAAAATGTGTTAAATGGAGATAAAGAAATTGTTTTTGTACCATGTTAAAAATTGTTAAAGTAGTTTAAAATACATCTCCACAGTATTATCATGTTGCATTTGGCAAAATACCTTGATAAAAAATGTAAAAGTTAAAGCACCATTTAGTAGATGTTTACCAACTGCAAAAAAAGGAATTTGTAATTCAGTTCCTAATTTTATATGACAGTGTAAGGCCTATTTTTGTTTAAGAAAGTGAAAAAATAAAGACCCTTTGCAAAAATTGTCTAATTGGATTAAAATTACATCGTTTTCTCTTTATATTACAATTGCATATTAAGCTATTTATGTAACATACTTTAACAACACATTTAGCAGATTTAACTTTGAAAAGTCTATTTAGCTGCAATGGTTAGTTTGGTAGCATTATTTAAAATCAAATGAATTGAATAAATATTTATCTTAACTGAACTTATTAATGGTTTAATTTACTTGTATCTGATTTTTCTTGATTTCTTTCAAAATGTAATTTTTAATGCAATTGACTATGCCTTAATTTAAATGTACTTACTAAATATAGTTTATTAAAGGTTATTTGTGAGGATTTGATATATTGTTATAGCTGTAAAAAATAGCTTAGCATGACAACAACTATTGCATATCAAGGATTAATCTAAGTAATTTATGCAACATGCTCGAGTGGTTACTTTTTCAAATTCCAAGCAAAAAGCATAAAAAAAATAAACTTGATAGTGAGCAAGATTTATGTTTTCCAAAAGAGATAATATATTTGCTGTATTTATCTTTTTAAATTGCAGGAAAACATTGAGGGGCATTATACTAAGAGCAACTATTTTTATTAGCTTTTGAAGATGCCAAGATATTGCTGTTGGGTTAAAAATTTTTATTTGTTTTTTTTTTTAGCTATAGAGATATTACTGAATTAAGGCTGCTTGCTGGAATGCCAAGCAGAGTAATGTGCTTAAAGTGCCTTCCAATGATATAGCAAGATTATGCCAGTAGTTATTCAATTACTGAATCTGAAATACTATATAAAAGGCTTACTTTGATGACAAAACAGTGAGTATTGCTTGAACAAACACCTTTTTAAAAAAAGGAAAAAATGTCTAAATTTATTCTATTTAAATATATGATTTTCGGTGCAGTGCAGTGTAAATTTTGGTAATAATTTTGCAGTGCAGTGCGGTGTCACGAATAGAAAATTCTTGCGGGCTGCAGACACAAAATTTTATATCTGCAACATCACTAATATATACATAACTGCAAATTACTGATGCTCTTCAGAAGAGTGCTCAATAGCTTCAATAGTCAAAACGATTATTCCTGATTGTTAAAACAAATAGTAAAAAAATTTTTTAATAAAATAGTCTCAACAGACTGTTTCACCTGTTAGGCTGATCAGGGGACACAGTTAAAATAAATTTTTTCACTTCAGATGAAAACTTGCATCTTAGAAAAATAATGCTACCAAAAGTTTGGATTTAAACAATTATTTTACTAAAGTAAGTGATTGATTAACAAATAATTACTTTTATTACGAGATATTAAAAGAAAACATGCTGTAATGTTGCACAAAGATGTATTCTTAAACTTGGCCAAGCTGCCAAAAAGATTACCAGTAAAGCATAAAAAAGTTTATGAATCATTAGTTAAAAGAAAGTGGTATAAAAGAATCTTTTTATAAAAAAATGTTTTTACATCACTGTCTCTAAACGAATGATCCATACTAATGTTTTAGTATAAAAAAATTTTTTATAACACTTGCTCTTAACTAATGATCCCTAAACTTTTCTACACTTTAATCTTTTCAGCAGCTTGGCCAAGTTTAATGCATCTACGATAGTGATGTTAACCGCACAGCATATGCTTTTGCCTGCAGTGCAGCATAGTAACCTTTTTTGGAGGATCTTGCTGTGTACCGTGCCGCATGCAAATTATGAAAAGTTTAACATTTAAATTTTAAGCAAATCCTATTTTGCATAATGCTATTGCTTAGGTTGCCCCATTAGTTGTTTCCCTTCATTAATCTAATCACAGAAAGCAAAGTGTCAGAACCATAATCAACTGAATAGCCTCTATCCATAGTACCGGTAATTTATAATAAAAATAGTGCATAAAGCAGCCAAAAAGAAAAAAGAAATATGAGAGAAACTAAAATAAAGAAAGAGAGAGCCAAACTCCTCTTAAACTTACAGAAAGCAATGGAATCCAATTGTATAGCAGAGAAAGGCTTGTAAAAAATATTACTAAGAAAAAATAAGCAATGTAAATTTTGAAGATAAACTTGAATTAGAGTATGTGAAACTTCCCAACCCTGGCATATTGATTATTTTATACCTTTTACCCGATTATTCTGTAGCAGTTACTGGTTTATATATAACTCTAGCTACATATAAATTCCACAAACTTTTTACAAATCTTTTTTTATTCATAAACTAACCATGATTCAAACTTCGAGATGTGCTTTTTTGCTTCACAAAGACTATCTCGTTTTCTATCCAAAAATAAAAAATGAATAAACGAACAAAAAAATACAAATATGTCAAGCATTAAAATGTGGCGAACGCCACAATTCAATACCAAAACAAAGTCTTAGCTTTTTTATGATTTTTTAGGTTTTTTATTTACTTTTCGCTGTTACTAACCTTGCAGCTTTTGGGGATTTCTCAAATTTTAAACTCGACTAATAGTGAACGAGAACCAACTATTGTTACTTAGCCTAATAAACCTTCTTTACAAAATATCCTATTGTGTTACTTCGTAAAAAAGCACCCAAACTTTAAACGCCATTGTTTTTTTCATAGGAAGTACTAAAAGCAGATTATAAAATCAGACATAGAACTGTAGAATGAATTTTTGAAAATCCTCTCAATGTAAAATTGAAGTTGCCAACCATTAATAAGTAATTACATTTCAATAATTAATTTTAGCAACTTGTAGATATTTCTTAAAGTTTAACTGAAAAGTATGTAGCAAGTATTTTTTAAATGAGTTTTTCAAAGTCTTTCTGGTGGTGTCTCAATATCTTTATAATTTTTAAATGCTACATCTATGCTACTATATAAATTATGATTTCAGTAGAGCATTAAAAAGCACTATAATATTATTCTCAGCATAGTTAGGACAAAGCTTAAAGCAGTCTTTATATATTACAAAAAAGTTAAAAATGGTAAACTTCGTTCAATTGATTTAACAAAAGCCAATTTAAATTTGTGGTAATACAAGTGTTAATGGAGATAAAGCAATTCTTTTTGTAACATGTTAGAAATTATTAAAATAGTTTAAATTTATACACCACAGTGTTAATGCGTTGTATTTGACAAAATACCTTGAAAAAAATGTAAAAGCTATAGCAACATTAAGTAGATGTGTACAAACTGCAAAAAAGGAGTTTGTAATTCAGTTGCTAATCTTATAAGACAGTTTAAGACCTATTTTTGTCTAAAAAGTAACGAAATAAAGGCCTTTTTCAAAAAAGATTTGTATAAATGCATTAAAGTTACATTGTTTTCTTTTCATGTTGCAATTGCATATTAATCTATTGTGCAACATGCTTTAACAACAAATTACCAGATATAACTTTGAAAAGTCTGATTAGTTTGGTATTATTTAAAATCAAATAAATTAAATAAAAATTTATCTTACCTGAACTTATTAATGGTTTAATTTACTTGTTTCTAATTTTTTGTGCTTTATTTCAGAATGTAATTTTTAATAGTAGTTAACTACACCTTAAATTGAATGTACTTTTTAAATATTGTTTAATAAAGATTGTTTGTGAGGATTTGATATATTGTTATAGCTGTCAAAAATAGCTTAGCATGACAACAACTATTGCTTTGACCACAAATGCATATCAAGGGTTTTGGTAAAGTTTTATGGTTAAAAAATCTAAGTTATTTATGCAATATGTTCGAGTGATCATTTTTTCAAATTCCAAGCTAAAAACATTAAAAAAAAAAAACTTGATAGTAAGCAAAATTTGTGTTTGCAAAAAAAGATATAATTATATTTTCTTTATTTATCTTTTTAACTTACAGGAAAACATTGAGGGCCATTATACTAAGAGCAATTATTGGCTCTCTTCAAAAAGTCACCGTAAGCAATTTTTTTCAGTAAAACTTACCCGGAATCTCCATTCAGCACCAGGATGAAATAATAAAAATTACTAAGAGAAAAAAAGGCCTTTCAAGAAGCGATAGTAATCACTGAGCATTTGGAGTTAGTTTCACAAATAAAATTTGCATACGGTGACTTCTTGAAGAGACCCTAATTATCTTATCAGCTTTTGAAGATGCCAAGATATTGCTGTTGGGTTGAAATTTTTTATTTTTTTAGCTATAGAGACATTACTGAATTAAGGCTGCTTGCTGGGATGCCAAACGGAGTAATGTGCTTAAAGTGCTTGCAATGATATAGCAATTGTACGAATGCGCATCGGTTATTATTGAGTACGAATGCGCATTGCTTAATTTATAATAAATAAACAAACGAAAAAAATGAAGTAAAACTAAAAATATGTTAAGGAACAATGCAAAAACCTAAAAACAGTCCAAGTATATCAATATCATATTTCTGTCAAATAATATTAGCTGTTATTTTGATATAACTAATATGTACTGCTTTTAGGTTACACAAACTTTCAACTTTATTGCTAAATCAGTTCGTTTGAAATTACGTTGCAACTTCTTGTTATTTTCTTGTTCCACATGGCAAAAGCAACTTGCTAAAAACCAATGAAATCAGAGCTACTTCAGTAATTGTACAGAGCAATATGCGCATTCGTACTTGTTTAAGATTTTAAACAAGGAATGCGCATACACGTTAGTAGTATATAATAGGAATTTTGGTTGGTGCCCGTTAGAGGGTGCTAGAGAGCATGGAGTTTGGCCACTAAGGGGCGCCAGAGAGCATGGTGGGGGCACTGGGGGTGCCAGAGAGCAACAGAGTTGAGGAGGTATTTTGTCCACTGGGGGGGCGCCAGAGAGCGGTGGAGTTAAGGAGTTGAGGGAGTTTTGACCACTTGGGGTACTGGAGAGCCGCGTTTGACCACTGAGGGCGCTAGGAAGGTGGTGGGGGGGGCACTGGTGGCGCCACAGAGCAGTAGAGTTAAGGAAGTATTTTGTCCACCAGGAGGCGCCACAGAGCAAAGGAGGTATTTTGTCCACTGGGGGCGCCAGAGAGTGGTGAGTTGAGGATGTATTTTGTCCACCGGAGGCGCCACAGAGCAGTGTAGTTGAGTAGGGGAGGAGGTGGGCTGAGAAAGGTAGTAGTCATGAGTTTGATTCCCACCCAAGATAATAGAAATCTTAATGCTAAGAAAGTCAGTGGTGTCGAGTTTGATTCCTACCCAAGGTAATATAAATCTAAATCCTAAGAAAAACAGTGGTCCTGAGTTGGATTCCTACCCAAGATAATAGAAATCTTAACGCTAAAAAAGTCAGTGGTCTCGAATTTGATTCCTACCCAAGGTAATATAAATCTAAATCCTAAGAAAGTCAGTGGTCCCAGAGTTTGATTCCTACCCAAGACAGTATAATCTCTAAGCTTATGAAAGTCAGTGGTCTCGAGTTTGATTCTTGTCCAAGACAGGTGTATGATTTCAAATCTAACCTTACGAAAGACAGTGGTCCTGAGTTGGATTCCTACCCAAGATAATAGAAATTTAAATCCTAAGAAAAACAGTGGTATTGAGTTTGATTCCTACCCAAGACAGTATAATCTCTAAGCATAAGAAAGTCAGTGGTCTCGAGTTTGTTCGCCAACCGCGCAAGTTCGGACAAGTCAGTTTTGTTGCACGATAATCAGTTTTTTCACGGGGAATTACCTAGGTTTTTACCAGGATTGTTTGTATAGGTTTCTTTGTCTGTTGCAAAAGTTTGTCTTGGTTTTTGTTATATTTATGTTTAATTTCTCAATTTTTTCCCTAAAAAAAAAAAAAAAAGTTTGGTTTTCAGATACTTTTATTCGATTTTAAAACTTTTTTCTCTAAAAAACCTTGATTGTTATTATAACTTTGTTTAATTTTTTCTAGACAAGCTTGATTTTTGCTGTACTTATGTTCAATTTTTCAAAAAGTTTTCTTAGTCAACCTTGGTTTTTGTTACACCTATCTTCAAATTTTTTCTAGATAAATTCGATTATTGTTATACCTTTGTTTAACTTTAAAACTTTTTCTCTAAGCAGCCTTGATTTTTGTTATAAGCTTTTTTCAATTTTTTTCCAATCAACTTCGATTTTGTTATACCTTTGCTTAATTTTTTCTTCACAACCTTGATTTTTATTGTACTCATCTTCAATTTTTTTTTAAGCAACCTTGTTTTTTGTTATACCTAAGTTGAATGTTTTTCATGGCAATCTTGGTTTTTATTCGTAGTCGATTTTAAAGTAATTGTTAAAAGTTTTCTTAAAGCGCACGCTATGCGAGCTCGTCAAAGCTTTTCCTGATTTTTGTCACACAATAACAAAAACCTGAGAAGAGTAAGTTACAATATGGCAAGTTTGTACAAACAGCTTTTCTGCAGTTATATAAACAGATGGGACGGTCGAAATATTCCCTGAGAAGAATAAGTTACAATATGGCAAGTTCATACGAACAGCTTTTCTGCAATTATATAAACAGATGGGTCTGAGCATTCAGTTATTCTAGTGTCAAAGAGTTATATTGTGCAGGTTGATTTTGTTGGTAGTCTTTTGTCAAGACGCCGTTATTTAAATGCAACGTTTGTCAGAATGCCAAGCAAACTTGTCAAAGCTTTTCCTGATTTTTATCACACAATAACAAAAAACCGTCAAAGAGTTATATTGTGCAGGTTGATTTTGTTGGTAGTCTTTTGTCAAGACGCCGTTATTTAAATGCAACGTTTGTCAGAACGCCAAGCAAACTTGTCAAAGCTTTTCCTGATTTTTATCACACAATAACAAAAAACTTGTCAAAATATTCCCTGAGAAGAAAGTTTATACAAACAGCTTTCTGCGGTTATATAAGCAGGTGGGTCTGGGCACTCAATTATTCTAGCGTTACAGAGTTGTACTGTGCAGGTTGAATTTGTTGATAATTTGTTTGTCGAAATGTCGTTATTCAAATGCAATATTTGTCTGAAATCGTTCAAACGTGTCGATAATTTGAATTGAGACAAAAGGAACGTTCACAAAAGGAAAACGGAGGTTCGGTGTAAAAATTGTAAAAAGACTTTCAGCAGAGCTGATAATTTAAAAAGGCACCAGAAAGTGTGTGGTAAGTTTTTACTTTATTTCGATTTGATTTTTAAAGTAATTTAAATTTTTATTGTAGTTGTTAGAGAGACAACCCCAATCGAAAGACCTCGTGAAATCGCTTCTGAGGTTGTTGATGGTAAGTTTTTTATTTTCTTTCTATTTGATTTTTAAAGTAATTTAAATTTTTATTGTAGTTTTTAGAGAGACAACCCCAATCGAAAGACCTTGTGAAGTTGCTTCTGAGGTTGTTGATGGTAAGTTTTTAGTTCATGTTTAACGAAATAGAAATTAATACTCGTTTTCCTTAGAAGAAACGGAAAGAGGTCGAGAGGGTTATATTGCTTATTTACGGGAAGTTGGCAAAGAACCAGCGATCCCGACTTTCTGCAAAAAGTTGGTTAAAGGTAAGTTTTTCATTTCAATTCAGTAAAATTAAAAATAAAAATTGTTTCGCTATAGAGCAAGTACAGCAGTCAGATCAAGTTTCTGTTGTAGAGCATTCGACTCCAAGCAGTGAGTTTTTTATAACATATATGGTGAAATTGAAATAATCAGTTGTTTGTCTTAGAACGAGCGCAACCTAACAACCCCCTGGAAAATTTATCCGAAATTCCGGCTGAAAATTTGGTCGAGGTTGCAAACAGTAAGTCTATTTTCACAGTTTGCTTTTGAGATACTATAATTTTCTTCTTTATAGAAATTATTGAGGAACTCCCAATGAAAAAATTGAAAAACAACCCCGTCGTGACGAACGATGGTATGTTTTTGTGTAAAAGAGTTTGATTTGAAAATTGATGTTGGTTGTTCTTAGAAGCGGAAGACTTCCCAGAAACAAACAGTGAGATCAGTGTTTTCATACAAAAACATTGGAGCAGCATTCGTACTTTCTCTAAAAAAGGGAAAGTACAATCTATTTATAATTTTTTGTACAATCAAGATTTAAAAGTGTTAATTTCGAAAATTGTCGACCAAATTTTAAAATTTCAAAATTAAATTACAGTTTTGCTTTTATTTTAAGAAATATTAATGATGGAGAATTACGGTATTACCACACATCTTACAATAATAGCTTGATGATGTCTACTGCGCGTTTGATCAGCAATCGTCAGGAGTTAATACAATTTTTAAACGCACTGGCTGAAGAATCATTTTTCGATAAAATCAACTGCCCTGATACCAAATGGAAAGTGGTTGACATCACCAACATTACCTTTTACGTGAACCATCTAAAAGATGCCCCTCTTGGTCCTTCGATTGATTTACCTCATTATATTATGAACAATCATGGTTTGCGAAACGTCAGTGCTAGTGATAACTTGTGTTTTTTTCACTGTTTGGCAGTGCACCAGGGTGCCAACCCTCACTGATATGAGAAGGCTGCCAAAAAATTATTTCGTGCGTACTGTGCTCATTTTGATGTCGCGCCTGGAGATTTTGCAGGCGTTCAACTTTTCGACTTTATCCATTTAGAGGATTTTTTTGAACTCAACCTCATTGCATATGAACTTGACGGTAAGGTTAACAAACTGGTCCAACATAACCACGAGTTCTACCAGGAGACCATGCAGTTGAACGTTTTTGGAAATCATCTAAATGTAATTGTAAATTTTGAACAGTATTGCAGTGTGTACCAATGCGCCCACTGCAATAAATTGTGGTATAACGCCAAACATTATAATCAACACACCAAAAGTTGTACCACCACGGTGCGTGAGATTTTTCTTGGGGCATTCATAAAAATCCTGCCATTATCTTTGAAAAATTGGACGAGATAGGGATTGTTGTTCTACACTGCGACCGTCATTTCCTCTTTTTTGCTTGCTACGATTTTAAAGCCTATTTTTCAAAAAGTAAAATTTTTAATAATTCGATGTTGACTTTGGATGCTTGTCACATCCCTTTGAGCGTTGCAGTAGCGAGCAACATCCCTGACTACGAATCGGGTGTTTGTTTTGTCACGGAAGGGAGTGAAGAAGAGTTGGTTCAAAAATTAGTTAACTACGCTCGTATCTGGAAACCCTCTCCGATATTTGTTGTCAACTGCTTGTACAAAAATTCGATTACGTGTTCGAGCAATTGGAGAGTAACGAAAACATGAAGAAAGAAAAAATTTTAAATGAATTTTATTCGTATTGTAAGGAATTGGTTGTACTTGGTTTCAATTCGGCTTCATACGATTTAAATCTTATCAAACCCACATTAATTCAAATTCTTTTGAAAGACATTCAATTTGTAATTAAAAGAACAAACAGTTATCTTTGTTTGAAAACATCCAAATTACGATTTTTGAACATCAAAAACTTTTTGGCTCCCGGTTTTAGTTACCACAAATTTTTGGTAGCTTATGGGGCAGAACTCAGAAAGTTTTATTTTCCTTACGAACTCGTTACCGATCTTGACAAATTGGAAAGCGGATTGCCCGAACACAGTGATTTTTATTCTTCATTTTCCAAATCCAATATCACCCAAGAGGAATACGATCTTGTGGTTAAAACTTGGGTGGAAAAAGGTTGGAGGTCCTTACGCGAAATGTTAATATATTACAACTTACTCAATTGTGTGCCTTTTGTACAAGCAGTTGAAAACCTACTCCAACCTTATCTTGAACAAGGTTTGGATATTTTTAAAACGTCTTTTTCTGTTAGCGGAGTGGCCAAGCTGCAAATGAATGAAGAAAATTGAAAAAAATGCCTTCTTTTGTCTCTTCCCTAAGCGGCATCGGGATTTGTACAAAACCCTTCGATCTCAATTGACGAGTGGTTTAAGTTTGATTTTTTGTAGACTTGCGATTTCGGGAGAAACCAAAATCCGCTCCCACGAAATTCAAAATCCCGAAACTGTAAAAAAAAGTGCCCGGTTTGGAAGCCAATTCTTTGTACTTGCATGCTATTGCTCAGAATAACCCCACCGGTTATTTTTGTCGCTACAATGAAGAAGAAGATTTTTGGCCTGATCCTTGCTCCAAATTCGGTTTTCAGTCTTATCAGTGGTTAAGTTATGTCGCATACAAAGAAAACACGTTTTTGCAAACAAGATTTAATATAGGGGAGAGAAGAGTGAGTAAGTATAGTTTGCCGGTGGATGGTTATTCTGAGCAACAAAACACGGTGTATCAGTATCTTGGTTGTTTCTTTCATTCTTGCGATAAATGTATAACCAACCGAAACTCTGACGGTAGTTTGGAAGTGATGCATCCTCTTAGAAACATTCCCCATGAAGATATTCGGGAAGAGACAAAAAACAATAAAAAAAGGTTGGAAGAAGAAGGATTTTGCGCGGTGGAGATGAGGGAGTGTGAATTGTTGAAGATAAGAAAACAACCGGAAGTCTCTTGTTTCTTAAAAACCTTAAAATCAGTAAAGGCGCGTTTACAGACGTTTACAGTACTTTTTTCTTTCAGCGCGATTTTGGTTTGTTTTATTGACGCTCAAATCCACTCATGTTTTCGAGAAAAAATGAGTGGATTTGAGCGTCAATAAAACAAACCATGATCGCGCTGAAAGAAAAAAGTACTATAAACGGCTGTAAACGCGCCTTAACACTAGGGTGGAGTGAAAATAATTTTTTTTTTTGAAATTGAAAAAAGTGTAGTTCTAAAAACCTGCCAAACAGGTAAAATCTACGAAAAAAATTGGTTTTGGCCAGTTGCTACCTTTGGGGGGCTAGCAACCCCCCAAAATATGTTTTGAGGGGTAAAATTTCCTAAAAATGTCCTAACTCAGTAACCGCTTATCGTAGAGGCATGATTTATGGCTCAAAATTTGCAGAATCATCATGTTTTTATATGTGCTAAGAGAAAGTTTTTGTCTATTTCCACAAGAAAAAAAGTTATGATAGAAAAACTGTTTAATAAGTTTGTTTGTACTTAATTAATAGTTATCTGAAAAGTTATTATTATTTTTTGCAGGTATATTGTTAAGTAATTGTGTAAATCAAAGCTTTGGCCAAACTGCGAAGTAGTAAAACATGAAAAGACGGAGTTCAACTTCTGTAAAGAAGATTTTACATAGTGGACACACTTTCTCTACCCGTAATAGTTTTCCACCAGGAGTATTGCCTACCAAGCGACATGTAATAGAACGCATTCTTCATTTGAAAAACTTTCAAACCTTCAATGCTGCAAATGACATTGCCAGAGAAATTTATGACAGATGGGTATGGTGCAACGTATATCCCATTCATCTGTACACCATTTCGAAAAAAGTTCAAAGTTTTGTGAATTGTTTCAGTGCACTTGATTGCTGGTCAAAGAAAAAACGAGGAGAAGCATTTTTACAAAAGGAAAAAGAGTTTATGTCAACTATTGATGAAATATTTGATGTTTTTTGTGCTGACGATAAGCAGCGCAGAATTTTGGAGAAACAACATGGTTTGAAAATGACAGATGATGATTATGCTTTTTGTAAAGATCAAACTAGTAAGCGAGTTGGAAAATGTGTGGATGCTGTGGTTCCTTCAACGTCAGCTGACATACAGTTTTTGAGGCGCTCTCGACCCTTACAACCTCATCCAGAACCACCAACATGTTCTTCCGTTACATCAGTTACATCAGTGCCTGAGTCAGCTTTGGATTATCTGTCAGATTCTAGTTCAACCAACACAGACCAAATGCAATCTTCTGCTGCTTCTGAATTTGTTTCTCAATCAATGCCATATGAAAATCAGAATTGAATGATTTGGTCAAACCTTGCAAGGATGAGTGAGCGTTTTCAGATATCCGACAGAGCTGCTGCTGCGATCGCTAATAGTGTGATGCAAGATTTGGGTCTAATTACTGATGATGACAAGACATACGTTATTGATCGTAGCAAGCTTCGAAGAGAGCGAGAACGATGCCGTGCTGAAATTAGGAAAAAGGAGCAAGAAAATTTCAAGTCAGTGAATGCCATATACTTTGATGGGCGCAAAGATGCAACACAGGTCACCATGCAAGGGCCAAATGACAAGTTTTACAAGTCTGTGCAACTTGAAGATCACTATACAATGGTTGGGCAGCCTGGTGAATACTATCTTTCTCATTTTTCCACAGAGGATGGCAAAGGAAGAACCATAGCACAAAAGATCTTCAACACCATTGCCAACACCGAATTACATGACAAGCTTACAGTAGTTGGCACTGATGGAACTGCAGCAATGACAGGCAAGTTCAATGGTTGCATTCGTAAGTTGGAAGAACTATTGAACAAGCCACTACAATGGGCAATTTGCCTACTACATACCAATGAACTACCCTTGCGCCATGTCTTTACTATGCTTGATGGAACCACCAATAGTCCTGACACATTTGCAGGACCAATTGGGAAGTGTTTAACTGGAGATGTTTCAAGTTGGCCGGTTGCTGCTAATTTTAAGTCAATTTCAAACTCTCAGTTTGTACAGTTGCCAGAATCAGTTGTTAATGATCTGAGTACTGATCAACACTATGCTTACAAGATATGTTCAGCAATAATCATGGGAGTTGTCGACAGCGACTTGCAATATTTAAAAGTAGGTCCCATTGTGCATTCACGCTGGCTAACTCTGGGCTGTCGAATCCTCAGATATTGTGTTTCGGTAGATGAACCCTCCTCAAACTTGGAAACTCTGACGAAGTTTTGACTTCAAGTAAACTTTCCAAGTTGGTTTGAAATTAAGTTAAATAGTCAACTAACTTGCGGATCTCGAAATTTTTTCAACTTGGTCCAACGAATTCTTCAGGTGCCTGACGAAGCTGTTCGGAAAACTGCTCTGAAAGTTGTGCAACGAAATGCATTTTTCGCACACCAGGAAAATGTCTTGATCGCCATGTTGGGTGACAACGATGAGGAGATACGAATGCGAGAAGTGAACAAAGTGCTTTCGATTCGTGGAAACTTGCCATCAACGGTTTCATTTGATAATCATGACTTGGTTGACAGTCGCAGTGAAGAATATTCTTTGGAAGGAGCAAAATATTATGATACCGCCTCAACTGTATGGCTGTTTAAACCGCCCACACTGGATCTAACAGTGAACTCGTACTACAAGATGGTGAATTTAACATCTTGCCATCAGCAGCCTCCGGTAATTGAACATTTAACTGATTTAGATATTGAACAATGCCGGATAAGACCACTGCAGCTCGACCACCCATGTCACAACCAATGTGTAGAGCGCCATGTCAAAATGGTAACAGAGGCCGCAGCACAAGTTGAAGGATTCGAGCGAAGAGATGGGTTGATTCGCCAGAAGATTAAATCTCGAAAACTTTTGAAAAAATTTGACACTACAGTGCAATTCTGATGCGCTTCATTTTGCGTAGGGTATTTGGTGTACTCTAACTTGCTTTCTTATTTTTCTCTCACTCCTTAGGCAAAACAACCCAATATCAGCATCAACAGTTCGAAAGTAATGAGATGTAACAGATTTTCTTTAAATTACTGAAATACTAAACATTTTATGGGCAGTAAAGCTAGCACGTTCTGTACCTATGAGTAGGCCTATTTAGGTACTTTGTCTGGTGACCAAAGTTATCCCAAATCATCTTGTTAATATTGTAATTGTCATAATTAGTCCTTATCAGTTAGACATATATCATTTCAAATGTTAGATCAAAGTTATTTCCATACAGCGCAATTTTCGAGTATTGAGCATAAAAAACGGTTTATCGATTATAACTTTTTTTTCTTGTGGAAATAGACAAAAACTTTCTCTTAGCACATATAGAAATATGATGATTCTGCAAATTTTGAGCCATAAATCATGCCTCCACGATAAGTGGTTACCGAGTTACGACATTTTTTGTCAATTTTCCCCCAAAAAACACATTTTGGGGGGTTGCTAGTCCCCCAAAGGTAGCAACTCGCCAAAACCAATTTTTTTTGAAGTTTTAGCCTATTTGGCAGGATTTAAAAACTACACTTTTTTCAAATTTTTTTTTCACTCCACCCTACTTAACACCTAAAAGGAAATTGACTTTTGAAAAAAATTTTAGAAGGCGTTCGAAACGAGAGTTTGTACAATTTTCTTATCGTCGACATCCACACTCCCGACGAACTAAAAGAAAAATTTAAAGATTTTCCTTTATTAAAAATAGTTTCATTTCTCTGGATGATATTGGCTCGTATATGAAGAACGTGGCAGAGGAGCATGACCTTTTAAAGAAAGAACATAAATATTTAATTAGTGGTTATTTTGGAGAGAAATTTTTAATTAATTCGTAAATGGCCAAATTTTACCTAGAAATGGGTTTAAAAATCACCAAAATTTATGAATTCATCGAATTTTTTCCGCAAAAATGTTTTGCTCCTCTAGCACAAGAAATTGTAAATTCAAGACGTTTGGCTGATACTGATAAATCCAAAACAGTAATAATAGCTCTTACCAATAATCTAACTGGAAATTCTCTTTATTCCGCTAGTTTGTTAAATAAGGAGAAACACAGAAATGTTATGTACCATTCGGGGGACACAGTCAATAAAGCAATCAACAACCCCCGCTTCATTCATTTGGATCAAATTAAAAAAGATATCTACGAAGTGAAGAGTTTAAAAACAAAATTGTAAACGATCTCCCTATCCAAATTGATCTTAACGTATACCTTAATTCAAAACTGCACATGTTAAAATTCTTTTATCTATTTCTCAAAAAATACATTCCAGATCGTCATTTCGAGTTGTTAGAAACCGATACCGACTCTATTTATTTTAGTATTAGTAAAGAAAATTTGGATAACTGTGTCCCTCCCCATTTGAAAGCGAGTTATTTTCGCGATAATTTAAAATGGTTAACTTTGGAGGTATGTCCCAACCACGAAGAAACCTTCATCCAGAGAAAACTTGAAGGTGAGGAGTGGGACGCACAACCTTGTTGTACTTCATTCGAGTTGTTTTATAAAATAACTTTGGGTAAGATGAAGTTGAAGTACGAAGGGGACAACCAAATTTGTTTGGCTTCAAAATCGTACTTTTGCGAAGGGGAAACAAACAAACAAGTTTGTAAAGGGGTGTCTATCGCTCAAAACCCTCTCATCTTTGATCAGTATGTGCGTGTTTTGGAGACCTGTAAACCACTCCTAGTGGAAAACCGTGGGTTTCGTTCGAAAAACACCAAATTTTTAGTTACATTAAAAAAAAAAGGGGTTTGAGTAATTTTTACCCCAAGAGAAAAATGTTGAGCGATGGGGTTCACATGGTGCCACTAGATTTATAAATTTTTTTCCAAATTTTTAGTTCATCAAAAAAGTCTCACGCACCGTGGTGGTAGTTATTATGTTTCAACCAGCAAATTTTTATTTATCGTCAATGTGTTTTTTTTTCTGCCAATGTATTTTTCCCCAATCATGTGTTTTTTCGTACATTTTGTGTTTTCATTACAAAAGTGGAATGTGATGACATTTGCTTTCATTTTGTTCCACGAAGAGCTAGCCTAATGTCTTTGCGATTTCAAAATCCAACTAGTTTTGTGGTAAGTGGACCTTCTGGAGTTGGAAAGTCTTATTAAGTCCTACGTTTTATAGACAGTCTAAAACAAATTTGCCCTGAAATCAAACAGGTTGTTTATCAGTATGAGGTATGCAAGCAATGTTTGATCGTTACATGGATAAAGTAAACTTTAAACAAGGCATGCCGAGTCTTGAAGACTTAAAAGAAAGTCGAGATGCGTTTCTAGTACTAGACGATTTGATGTTTGCAATTCTGAATTCTTATCCAAGATTTATAGCGTCTACTCCCATCACTTTCATTTCAGTGTTCTCATGACCGTGCAAAATTTGTTTCATAAAGGTTTGCGTGAAACAAGTCTCAATGCAGAAATTATGGTGCTCTTTAAAAGTTGTAGGGATGTGAATCAAATCGCACATTTCTTGCGTCAGATCTACCCCAAAACGTATAAAAACGCACTGGAGGCATATAAAGATGCTGTATCTTCCGAAAGAGGTTATTTGGTAATCGACTTACGCTGCGAAACACACGATAACCAACGTCTGCGTTCAGGAATTTTTCCAGAAGACACGCATTATCTTTACCAATAAACCGCTTGCAAAAAAACGGACCCACCTTGCGTTTGCTACAAAAAGCTCTGCACCTTTGCGAAAGCGTATTTTAGACAAAGCATCACCCGAGTTAATACGTTGTCTTTGTGACTGCGCTCACAACGTGCTGCAAGGAAACGTCGAGATATCGCATAACCGCAAACGGAAATTAAAAACGCACAAGACCAAACTTCAAAAGTTGGCTGACTGTAAGGTGGCGTTAAAAATCAAACAAAGAATTATGCAAAAAGGTGGATTTTTACCCATTTTGTTGTCTGCACTCGCTCCAGTCATTAGTGTTGCGGTAGGGAGTCTTATAAAATGAGAAAATTAAACGCGTTGGAACCTTAAGTGTACGAAAAACTCAGAAACAAACACGAAGTCCCGGATAAAAAAGTGCTTTCTGAACTGGATGCTAAAATGCAAGAAATCTTAACTTCCAACCGACCCGACAGCGAGAAAGTAACTCTATATAACGAGGCGTTGCAAAAATCAAAGTTATTTCTGAAAAAATTTCAACCGAAAACAGTGAAAAAACCCTTGTCTGAAAGTGCAGTGCTAAAGCGTTTTAAAAAACGAACCAAAGCCAAAAAACTGTTCAAAGACGCCACTAGCAAAAAGAATTTAGATTGGAATGAAGACGGCCAAATGCTTTTAGACGATCGAGTGGTACCTGGATCTCATATCGACGATTTGTTTTAATCCACTCTAAAGAAACGAGACCCAACTTTACCCGGTGCACGCGAGTTTGAATCGATGCTATGGGAGAGCGTTTAGATTATTACGATCCTAAAAAAGAAGCTTCTTTCTTGGGAGCACATCGTTTTCCAAAAGCAACCCAACAATGGTTGCAATCATAAGACAGTTTTACGCTTTACAAACCCGTACGAAAAAATTTCAAGCGCAGAAAAACAATTGTCCTGGTGCCAACTTTCAAATGCAAGCCGATCTCATTGATTTTTCTTTGCTCGAGTCGTACAATGACCGCTATAAATACATTTTGGTGGTCATTGACGTGTTTTCGAAAAAAGCCTTTACTGCTTACTTGAAAACCAAATCAAGCTTGGACATGATTCAGGCTTTTGAGCAGTTGATGCCTGAAATTGGCAAGTTTTAAAAATTGCAGACGGATATGGGACGTGAGTTTCTGAATCGACCCTTTCAAACCTGGTTAAAACAACATCACATGGAACACTTTCACACTCAAAATTTCGACACCAAAGCATCCATTGCTGAACGATTTATACGCACTTTGAAAGAGAAACTATGGCGTTACTTTACGTACACCAACAGCCGAAGATACGTGGAAGTGCTGCCTGCTCTGGTTGAATCTTACAACAACACCTATCACCGATCCATTCGACGTGCTCCAAATTCAATCAACTCTGAAAACCAAGAAACGGTTTGGCTCACGTTCTATGCCGACCCCGAGTTAAGAAAACCAAAATTGAAAATAGGTGATCAAGTCAGACTGTCCATGACTTGAATGCCGTTCCGCAAAGGTTACTTACCCGGTTGGACGGACGAATTGTTTCAAATTGCTCAAGTGTTTTGAGACAATCCTCCTTATTACAAAATAAAAGACTTACAAGGCGAGTGGTTGGAAGGGACTTTTTACGAAGAAGAGTTGCAGAAAATCTATAAAAAGGATGACGTGTTTCGAATTGAGCGTATTCTCCAAAACGCAAGCGCAAGAAGTGCGTTGAATTTTTAGTAAAGTGGTTTGGATATCCTGCTTCTTTTAATTCTTGGGTGCCAGAAAAAGATATGGTATGCTTCCTTTGAGAACCTTTGACATTGCTTTGTTTGGTGCTCAAGTTTTGGTGATTTACATTGTGGTTTCGATCAGCTTGTACAATTTAACACAAAGCAACAACAACAAAGAACTCTGGATTAGTCTGCTTAGTAACTCTGTAAGTTATTTGCTCTCGTCGCCTTTTCTTACCAAACATGTTCCTCACCCTCCCCAGTAACTCGTCCATGGGCATTTATCCTGAAAACACACTTTCGGATTACATGGTTCACTTGCCGAAAGAAATCAATTTGTCTGGATCGTGGGAGTTGGGTTTGTCCAAGATTCTGTACCCCGACACTTGGTACAACATTGACAACAACCAATGTTACATTTTCTACCAACGCGGTGCTTTGGAATTTGTAGCAGTGCTTCCAGCAGGTTATTATCAACAACCTCAATATATCGTGCGTCAGATACTCTAAGAAATGAGACGAGAGTTTCAAGATACAAACAAAACGCTTGTCAGCGAAGAAGTTTTGACGCAACCAATCGACTTTCTCTTTGATCTCACTTACAATCCTCAAACACAACTAACCACTAAGTCCATCCAACACAAAAAAGGAGCACCTACGACCGACCGTAATGGTACCACGCAACCGGATGTGGTAGTGACTCTTTCGAATGAGTTGGCTTCTATTTTGGGTTTTCGAAAGGTTTGGTATCGGGAAATCGGAGAGTACACTTCGGCAAGCGTTGCCAACGTAGATACCGTGAACGCCATCTATGTCTATTGCGATGTTATCGAACACAGAACGGTTGGTCATACTCTTGCACCCTTGATTGGTGTCCTTCCTGTAACAGGGAACCCGGGTGCCTATGTTTCCAAAAGATACGACAAAATACAATTTCATCCCATCTTAAAGAAAAGTCTTAGTGATATTCACATCTCGCTTCTTGACGATCAAGGAAAACGAATTCGTTTTCGCAAGGGAAAAATGATTGTGACTTTGCATTTACGACCCAAAAAGCTAAATTCGTTATAAAAACCAGATGCAAAGGAAAACGTGGTTATTGTAAGAAATCAACGGTAGCAGAAACATGCGGGTCAAATATTGTTGTGATGCAAAAGCTTACGAAAACTATTATTTGTCTCAAGTCGGTTATGGAATGCCCTATTTTGTTGGGGCACGAGTACAACAGGGTTATGGACTAGGTCAGGGGTGGCCAACTTCAGATCGTTCGAGATCGACTACAAAATTTCTTACAAGCTCGCGATCGACCGGTCAATGATGCGTTGCAAAAAAGCCAAAACTTTCCTTTGACTTTTTCGATACTCTACTTCATATCTTTAGTGCATATTACTGCTGTCAACAGAAATAAATTATTGATAAAAATCGTTTATTATAATAATTGGTCACTTTGGTTTAATGAATAAACCAGCAAGTTAATTATGAATGAATAAAACACAAAACGAATGATACACAGTTCATTTAGTGAGATGTTTGAGTCATCATATTGTTGACCAGCTTTTCATAATCAGGAGTATATCCCGTCAAAGACAACTTCAAACAATCGGCCAAGTGGGAATCGGTTAGTACAGAACGTTGTTTAATTTTAATAGCATTCATAAATGAAAACGCGGATTAACATAAATACGTTGACCCAAAAGAAAAATGGATATATTCCGCACATTTTTTCAAGTTGCTGTATTTCAAACCAACAAACCTCCATAAGTCTGGTTCGGATGCCCGAGCCTTGAGGAACACGTCTACTTTCAGTGCTAACATTTCCATTTCAAGGTCACCTCTTTCCAACGCAAATACGTCACTTATTTGTTGAGAAACAGATGACACGTTTAAATCCGACTTGAATGGGTATGATACAAATTCAACTATTTCTTCTATCTTTCGAAAATCACTGAACCGATCTTCAAATTCATCTGAAATCAAATTTATTTCATGAATATATTTCTCATGGTCCCAAATACCACCAGAATGCTTTTCCAAATGGTGTTTAATGTTTGGAAAAAATTTGAACTGCTTTTCTTTTAGATCGGAGATCAGTGCAAGAATTTGAATTTTAAAGGCACTAATAGCACTGATCATTTTACTAATTGGTTTGTCCTTTCCTTGCAACTGTAGATTTAAGGCCACTAATCTACCAGTGATATCAGCCAGGAAAGCCAGGTCGCTCAGCCAATCCAAATTGTTCAACTTGGCGTCGTTATCACCTCTGTTTTGAAGAAAAACACGAATTTCCTCCAATAGATCACGGAATCTTTGAAGAAATTTGCCGCTACTTAACCACCTTACATCCGTGTGTAAAATAAGCTGCTTTCCCTTAAATTCCTGCGTGAAAAGACGTCGTTGAAGGGCTTTTGCTCTTATGGAGTTTGAAATTTTGAATGCGACATCCATTATCTCTTTTGTGTTTAGTCGCTTGCTGCATAGAACTTGCTGGTGGATTATGCAGTGGTATTGCAAAAAATCTGGAAAATCATCGTCTCTTCGGCACAAGGCAACAAAGCCGTTTACACTGCCTACCATTGACTTTGCTCCATCTGTTGTAATTGCAACCAACTTCCATAAAGGCAATCCTATTTCTGTGCAATACTTTTTAAATGAAGTGTAAATATCTGTCCCCCTCGTCCCTTCTTTCAAAGTTATAACACCAAACACTTTCTCTTTAACAGTCCAATCATTAAATACCATTCTAATGAACACAACAATTTGAGCCGCATCTCTGATATCCGTCGACACATCAAGCTGTAATGAAAAACACTCGCATTTGGTAAAATCATTTCTAAGCTGGTCTGCCACATTTTCACTCATCTTTTCTATTCTCCTCATCACAGTGTTTCTTGATAATTGTAGGTCTTTAATTGCATTTTTAATTTCACTCTTATTATGAATATTCTGAAAAAGACTATCTGAAATTTTTAGAAAACATTCCTTCAGCAATTCTCCATCTGAAAATGCCTTGCCTTTCTTTGCTAAGAAACAACTGGCTTTGAATGAAGCTAAAGTAGTTGCCTTTGACGATGTGAAAAATAGCTTTAGGCTTCTTTGCTGTCCATGTAGATTACTTTTAAGATCATTAAATTTTATCTTTCTCACTTCACTTCTGAGGGGAAAATCGTCGTTATAGTTTGCATGGCGTGTCATAAAATGTCTTTCAATATTTCCTTTTTTAGGCAAAGCAAGAGCTAAATTACAAATCAGACAGGTACAGTTGTTGTTTACCATTAGGCAGAAGTAAGCCAGCTCCCATTCTTCATTAAAGTGGTACGTTTTCATCCTCTTTACAGCACTCATTGTAAAAATTAGACTAGGCTACGACTGAAATACAACAAACACACCGTAACTGAAACAATGAATTAATACTTTGTTACTGTTAGGGCTAATCGGCAAACATTCTTTCCATTTTTACTTCTAACACGTCACAAATGATATCTATCATATATGACGATACGTCACAAATGATATTTTGGCGATCTATCACTTGATAGCTCGCGATCGACCGGTCGATCGCGATCGACTTGTTGGCCACCCCTGGACTAGGTAATCCGTTTAACTCCATCGCCAAAAGTGTTCTTCCTTTGGTCAAAAAAGATGCCAAAACCCTAGAAAAACAAGTTTTACAAAGCGGTGTCGAGTTTGCTTCCGATGTCTTACACGGTAAAAACGTCAAACAAGCTGCCATCGATCAAGCAAGAGCTGTTGGTTCCAATCTCTTACAAGTGGCTCAACAAAAAATAGGAAAGCGAAAAGCAGCGGCCAGAAAAGTACAAAAGAAGAAACGCAAAAGACATCGCGACATTTTCTCGTAAACCATGGCGACGTTAGTACACCCCAGTTCGGCAAAATCCACCACCTCTCAACTGGATTTGTTTTCGGTGCCACCAAGTCAAACTAGTTTGAAGGAAGGAAGTTTCACCGAATACCACCCTGTATCCTTATTGACCTCCACAGGTCCTATTGAATTTACGATTAATGCTGAAAACTACAACTACATTGATCTTGCCAATAGCTTTCTTTATGTGCGTGCAAGCGTGACTACTGCAGCCGGAGCTGATTTGGCAAAGAATGTGAACAACATTGATTGTGCACATATCGTTTATTAATAAAATACAAAAAAAAACACATCAAGGTGTGCTTGTAATAAAATCCACTTTTCGCTTTTTCCTTGGTTCAGGTTCAGTTAAAAGCTTGACAAAGGTCTCCAGTTGTTCGTGGTTGTCTGGAGGCAGGTGGCAGACATCATCTTTTTGCACTTTTAAAAAGGTGTAGTTGTTGAGTAGGTACAGGAATTGACGTCTTGCAGCTGGTACATTTTCCACCACACAACTCAATTGAAACTGATCCACTGCTATTTCTTGTTTGATGACTTCCATTTTTTTTTGTACTTCACATGCAGCATCGTCCATGCTGGTGGACCAGAATAGTAAAACAACATATTCTTTTGTTTCGGATTTGGGACAAAAAAGAATGTAAGGAAGATTTTCCATCATTACATCAACCACTTGAACTAGTTGATCCATTGAAAACATGACTTTACCTCTTTTCACACTAATAATTGCTTTTCTCAATAGTGATGAAGTGGGTATCGGCAGTCCAAATGCGGCAATTTCTTGAAACTTTTTTTGAATGTCT
Organism: Diplosoma virens; assembly: GCA_963680785.1. Classification (NCBI taxonomy): domain Eukaryota; kingdom Metazoa; phylum Chordata; class Ascidiacea; order Aplousobranchia; family Didemnidae; genus Diplosoma; species Diplosoma virens. The sequence goes on along the minus strand of OY796893.1, from coordinate 32,443,743 downwards.
CTTGCTGCGCTTTCCATTTCTCTTGCTGCGCTTTCCATTTCTCTTGCTCTGGTGATAATCTCTTCAATTTCTAACAAACTTTCGCAACAACTTGTATAAGGAGGAAAGTAGTCAGGGTACTCGATTTCGTTTGCTTCTTGATAAAGATCGTCTGCTTGACTCGTATACGTTTCCATAATGTGAGGTTTTGCAAATGCATCTCTTTTTATAACCAACAGAACGGATATTCACAACGTTTTCAAATAGTCTTACGTCACACTTTGTAGTCTTGTTCAACGTTTTAAAATAGTCTTACGTCACACTTTAAAATCTACACAATCAACATTGGAAGACACGAACTTTTTCAGAGATCCATTGGGAATACAACCAACAAGAGGGGGTGTCTTAAACGCATGTCCAACAAAGCACCATGTGTCCACAGGGCATGCATACTGCATTTTTTTCTGCATTTTTACAATTTAAACATTTGTCGTCTTTTTTTAAATCTAAAATAGCATTTAGCAATTCTTGATGATTGGAGAAATTGCAGTGATTTTTTTCCGTTTGATTCAATAGTGCATAACGGATCTTGGTGTCCTCCACCCCAATACTTTTTGCGTATTTCACATGAGGATCAAACAGCATAAGATCCTCCAATCTGTGATTCCTTTGCTTTGCTGCCGTAGTGTTCGCACAACATACTACGTAAGTGGTTCGCGGCAACGGATCGAGTTGGATTTTTTATGTCTGGTCGATGCAAATCCGAATCTTTCTCACATACCTTCTCCACGTAGTTTACTCCTTGTTTTTTCAAAACAAATTCACACATAGGGAACCACTTTGCATGTTCGTACCAAGGATTGTCATGCGGTTTCCAGTAAAACAAACCTCCACCATAATAAAAACAAAGAACACGGTCGCCAGAACCTTTATAATAAAAACCTGCGTCCACCATTTCGCGTGCCGTTGGACATTCCTGATCACACCAAGATGGAGGAAAGGTTCTCATGCGATCCTTTTCATCACACATAAGCGAATTTTGCGGGACAAGCAACAAAACATTTGAGCTTCCCATTCTTTTTTGATAATTTCAGAGTTTTGAGTACCAGATATCGCTGCAGCATCAACACAATCTTGATCCATATTTTTAGAGTGATAAAAATACAAAAATTCTGCTTTATACACCTACCGTTATGGATTGCATCGCAGTTTTGCAACAGACAAAGAAGCCTATACAAACAATCCTGGTAAAAACCTAGGTACGTAATTCCCCGTGAAAAAATTGATTATCATGCAACAAAACTGACTTGTCCAAACTTGCGCGGTTGGCGAACAAACTCGAGACCACTGACTTTCTTAAGCTTAGAAATTATACTGTCTTCAGTGGGAATCAAACTCAATACCACTGACTTTCTTAGCATTAAGATTTCTATTATCTTGGGTAGGAATCCAACTCAGGACCACTGTCTTTCGTAAGGTTAGATTTGAAATCGTACACCCGTCTTGGACAAGAATCAAACTCGAGACCACTGACTTTCATAAGCTTAGAGATTATACTGTCTTGGGTAGGAATCAAACTCTGGGACCACTGACTTTCTTAGGATTTAGATTTATATTACCTTGGGTAGGAATCAAATTCGAGACCACTGACTTTTTTAGCGTTAAGATTTCTATTATCTTGGGTAGGAATCAAACTCAATACCACTGTTTTTCTTAGGATTTAGATTTATATTACCTTGGGTTGGAATTCAACTCGAGACCACTGATTTTCTTAGCATTAAGATTTCTATTATCTTGGGTAGGAATCCAACTCAGGACCACTGTTTTTCTTAGGATTTAGATTTATATTACCTTGGGTAGGAATCAAACTCGAGATCACTGACTTTCTTAACATTAAGATTTCTATTATCTTGGGTAGGAATCAAACTCTTGACTACTACCTTTCTCAGCCCACCTCCTCCCCTCCTCAACTCCACCGCTCTCTGGCGCCCCCAGTGGACAAAATACCTCCTCACCTCCTCAACTTTCTGGCAACCTCCTCATCTCCTCCTGCTCTCTAGCGCCCTCTAACAGATGCCAACCAAAATTCCTATTATACATTATTCACGTTAACGGTTTGCAATAAACAATGTTTCCACAGAAAAATGGTGATTTTTACTTTTTTTACTTTGAAAGATTTAAGTTTAATGATGAATTTAACTAAGTTTTTTGCTTGAAAAAATATAAAAACATGCTTAAGGGGAAAAATAGAAGGTTTAAATAAAGAAGCTGACTATTATTAGGCTTACCTTATGTCCCGTTTTTTAGGCCTTGTCACGGCGTCCTGCCCGGTTGACCAAAATGTCCCGGTTTTACCAATTTTAATATCTCTGCTCTATGTTCCCTACAACATCATCGAGAGGCTTATTTACGCCCGCGTTGAACCATTAATCGATCCACTGCTCCCTAAAGAGCAGGCTGGGTTCCGACGCGGGAAGTCAACCGTAGATCAAGTTGTTCTGCTAACCCAGAACATTGAGGATTCTTTTGAGGCTAAAAAGAAGGCCGGTGCCGTATTTATCGATCTGACAGCTGCTTATGACACTGTCTGGGACCGTGGCCTTACCTGCAAGCTGCTGAGACTACTTCCGGATAAGCACATGGTCAAAATGATCATGGAGCTTGTCCGAAATCGAAGTTTCATCCTTACTACCCGTGACAGCAAGCAAAGCAGGTTACGCCGTCTTAAAAACGGCGTTCCTCAGGGATCGGTCTTGGCTCTCCTCCTATTTAACATCTATACGTACGATCTTCCTTCCATGAAATTTCCAGAAAGTTTGCTTATGCTGATGATTTGGCATTGTTGCACTCTTCTGGAAACTGGAAGGACTTGGAGGGGACATTAAGCCAAGACATGTCCACACTGTCAGCGTATTTCAAGACTTGGAGGTTGAAGCTCAGTCACACTAAGACGGTGACGGCAGCCTTTCACTTAAATAACCGAGAAGCCAAACGTGAGCTAAATGTCTACAACAATGGTAGACTTTTACCGTTCTGTCCAACCCCTACTTATCTTGGGGTAAAACTGGACAGATCGCTCACGTTTCGTCGCCATTTAGTAGCATTGCGCAAAAAACTATCCTCGCGCATCACACCGCTGAGGCGACTCGTGGGCTCGGGATGGGGTGCTGGTGCTAAAACACTACGCATAGCCACCTTGTCTTTAGTCTACTCAGCAGCTGAGTACTGTGCGCCAGTCTGGTGTCGCAGTGCTCACACTCGCCTTATTGACAATGTCTTGAATGACGCCTTGCGCATAGTTACTGGATGCCTGCGTCCCACTCCAACGGACCACCTACCTGTACTCTCAGGCATCCAGCCAGTTGAGCTTCGCCGAATGGGAGCGACACTCTCCTTGGCTTACCGTGGATCTCTGGACCCCGATCATATCTTGTATGGTCTTTTAAGTGGGTTCTCAGATAATCGCCAAGTGAGACTAAAATCCAGACGCCCGTTTGTGCCAGCTGAGCGGAATCTTTTGGACAACCTTGCCAGTCTTGGCATCCGCGCCTCTGAATGGACAAATCACATATGGAAAACGGAGTACTGTAAAAATGCTTCCAGGCTCCGTGCTTTGTGCCCGAGACCGGTGCCAGGCCTGTTGGGATGGGCTTACCCCGAGCAGCTTGAGTTAAGCTCAACCGCCTGCGGACTGGTGTTGGACGATTCCATTCGTCCATGCACAAATGGGGTCTCGCTCCTTCACCGAATTGCGAGTGTGGCGCCTCTGAGCAAACCGCAGACCATGTACTAACAGTGTGCCCTATACATCGGGCACCACATGGAGCACGAGGTCTGACGGTTTTGGATGACGAAACTCGATGCTGGCTTAACAACACCACTACCAGCATCTGATCCAGGCAGTGCAGCAGTCTGGGGTAGTAAAAGGATAAACCCTCGGCCCCAGTCCTGTTTGTGTCTGACCTGAAGTGGATACCCTTCAAACGACGACGACGACGACGACGACGACGAAGACGACCAATTTTAAGTGAAGACTTTTTTTTAGAAATCACTATGATTTTGAGACAAAAAGTAGGAAATCTGAGACTGATTTCAAGTGAAAACCTTTTTTTTTTTATAGAGAACACTGACAAATTTTTTTCTTTTAACGAGCGTACCGGTTTGCCACTTTGTAAATATGGTAAGCCTAACTATTATCATATTTAAGAGGCTGACTTTATTGTAATGGTAAGTTTTGGTCGACAATATTTAGAATCAAGAAGCCTACACATGGAGGATACGACTATATTTACGTCTTTGCTTGACCTACGTCCTTGTACATCCTGGTTTGATCATATGATGTTCGAACATACTGGTGTTTGGAAATAAACATAATTGTTTATTAAAAAGACATTTGAAAAAAAAAAAGTTTTTTGGTCATACGACTTTTTCTGAAATAAATACTCAGGGCTTAGGCAACTACTTCTTTTCAACATCAGCAAGCGTTTAAGTCGGATTGGAACTACAAATTTTCTGTGCATTTACCGCATTCAAAACAATTATACATATTACAGCAAAACAATTACAACATATTAATTTAAGTGTAAAAACATTTATACAAACTAACTTGCCGTTGATAGTACTTTGTATCCTAATTTTTTTGGAGTTCTTTGAAAAATATGCGCATTCGTACAAGATGATGCCCAAACATGCAAAACGCGCAGCGCGTAATTTTGTTGGATGCATATAACTCGGAAACGTGAAAACGATTCAAGTTAATTTTTTATACATAATTTTGTATCTTGACACAAAATTTTGTATCCGCGACATGACTAATCTACGAGTATGCGCAACATTACAGCATGTTTTCTTTTAATACCTCGTGACAAAAGTAATTATTCAATATAATCAATCACTAACTTGAGTAAAGTAACTGTTTAAATCCAAACTTTTGGTAGCGCTATTTTTGTAAGATGCGAGTTTCATTTGAAGCGTAAATATTATTTTAACTTTTAATTTTTGTTTATTTTATTTCTTTCAACATAAATAATATTGCTTTTTTTAATTGTTTTGTTCCCTGATGAGCCTCACAGGTGAAACAGTCTGTTGAGACTATTTTAATACAACATTTTTTTTGTTATACAGTATTTATGTTTTGATAAATACGTATATACATATAATTATATTATATACACAACCCATTAACTATAATTCTTACTGTGTTTGAATGAAACATTAATACAAATCACATTTAGAAAACTAACTCGAAATGGCATACATAACTCGAAACTAAATATGTATTCTATACTTAATGCTTATTACATTTTCTGAACATCAAAGTATTTTATGGATAATAATGATGTTATCTTTAGTCTATTTTACAGTTATTATTTTTCCCATGGTAAATCGAACCCACGATAAAACTTAATGTTAATACAATTAATGACTTGGGTAGGGCCTGGGTGTAGGACGAGACCCTGAGTGTTGTCTCCTGCGTGTAGGACTACATCTAGTCGGTTCGAAACTCAATGAGGCATGCATCACTGACGAGCTTTAATAAGAGCAAAACTCGAGTCTGGTGTTTCTTGTTTTAGGTGCCTTAGTTTCGTTTTTATCAGCAGGTAATTAGGTAATGAGGATAAATATGAATATTTTATAATTGTAAAAATTTTTACAAATGTTAGTAGTAACTACGGAATTTATTGACAATGAAAATTTAAAAACAAAAGTTTATAAAAACAAAAGAAACAAAAAACCATATGTAAAAGAATTAAAAATTTAAAACCCACAATTAGAAAAACAATAAAATGCGACTAATTTTAGAATTTTCCTGAATCACCCATTGCATATAAAGAAACTCCAGAGAAAAATGTTGACACCAATAATAAGTTCATCCTTATTTCTCTCAAATAAACTTCAACCATTAATTTGATGACATGGAGTTCATCTTCTTTACAGTAATTCATGGTTATACATTGATAGTAAGTATATATATGTGAATTTTTTGGATTTTGTAAACAAAACAAAAGGGGGTCTGTAGTTTCTATCTCATGAATATTTCAATTATTGTAATTTTGTACGCGAGTGAACATGCAGGTTCCCAGCCGTTTATTGACATTCATATTAGCAGATTATTAAAAAATTCATTTTGGTTCTAAACTTTTGGTTGATATTTTTTTGAAAAAATAGAGCAAGAAGAGTAAGTTTTAATTTTCAAAAATTTTAATTTAATAATTTGCTCGTAAAAATAAAATTGCTTCTGTGAGTTTCTCCTTCATTGCAGCCTTTTGGTCTGTTCTGATGAGCCTTAGTAATGAAAACAGACGTTTACACTCGCTTCTGTTGGAGCAAATACTTATTTAAAGACACATCAAAAATAAAAAATGGAGTGGCATTTTGGAGGCTGAAATGGATTAATGGCATTTACAATAATTTCAAGGGGAAAATTCGCATTGTCATACGAGCAAATTGAGGTACGAGCTCGGTCACGAAACAAATTAAATTCTTATGTCAAGGTACCACTGTACTATAGAAAGAGCCTGCTTGGGGTAGTAATTGATTACGCGCCTGGCATTTGCTTCCTGTCATTGGATTGAAGAAAGGGAAGCAACTAAATCGGCTGCCCGAGCATAGCATTAAGCAAAATGCTATTTGCTTAACAAATTAAAATGTAAACTTTTTATGAGTCGCACGCTGCATCGTGCTTTACGCGGCAAGGTTCTCTTAATTAAAAAGATTACTGCACTGCACTCCACTGACGCACGCGGGCGCGTAAGTTGCGCGGTTAACATCACTAATATGTAAAGAAATTGGACATGAAGAGTCGGAGTCGGATAAAATATTCCAAATCCGACTCCTAGTCCTCTGAACAGTCCGACTCCGACTCTGCAACCCTGTTTATCACTTTTGATCGAGTAAGCTATATCATCCCCACTTTCGTAGGGCAAGCAGTGCAGCTATTCTGTTGTATCCTTGACAAAGACACTTTACGACACTATTCTCTTTTTAGCGGTCTTGACAAGCAGTTCTAAATTTCAGTCATATCTCTATAAAATTAAAAAACCAAAATAAAAAATTTCAACCAAACAGCAATATCTAGGCATCTTCGGAAGCAGGTCGGGGTAATTGCTTGCCCCGTGTATTAGCGCCTCCGTAGCTTTTTTTGAGTGAGGAGGATTAATATAGAAATGAATAGATAAATTTACGAAACAAAATTAGGTTGTCAACCGAAACTACTTCAGTGACTTCTCAATCTTATTTAAATTTACCAAATGCTGGACTTCAATTTTTTTTGGTCAAATTAGTTGTCGAATAGGAGTTGAATAAACGACAAAAAGACGAAACAAAACATTTTCAAAAAAATAATAAACGAATATCTATTTCTGAGGCAATGCATTCGGATATGCTTTTGTACGGATGGAAGGTCTAGGGATCTTATAACTCCGGGATTGCTAACTCCGGTTTGGAACAATTTATCCTATGCACGGAAAGGGGTGATTTTTAGTCTTAATTTCAGCTAAGCTATACGGTAATCTCCCGCTTAGGTTTGCAACTTGAATCTGAACAGCGAGTGCGAACTTAGCTGGTAGGTGCTAACTTAAGATTTATACCTAAGCGATTATTACATAACATAAAACTTATACAATTAACAGTTAAAGTGAAAACTCTTGTCATTTAAGCTAATGTTTTGAGACTAATTGCTGCATTGACTTAAGATAAAAATTAATTTTTAGCAGGCGAAGTTAATATTATTCACATAATATTGTCAGGCGAAGTTAAGCGATTGAATGAGTCAGAAAGATTGGAAGTAATCTTCAGGTGGAATCAGCCAAATCATCCTAGTAAAGGAAGTATTGCACGACAGTACGGGATGAGTGAGTCTGGTCGAAGCGTGAAGATATTCGTAAATGTTCTGCTCTGATGTCTGAAGAAGCAAAAACAAAAACATTCAGAGCGTCTGTGTGCAGGTTTACAGAGGTAGAAGATAAGTTATACCTGTGGATTTATAGCATGCGTCGAGTAAACCTGCCTGTTCCACCTTCCCTCGCCATTTTGAAAGCAAAGTAAATTGCTGAAGAACCTTTAATATTGCAGGATGACCTTAAAGCATCATGGCAGTGGTTTAGCCGATTTAGAGAACGCCGTGAAATACAACTTCTTTTTCATGATGAAAGAGCAGAGATAGACCAAGAAAATTCTAATCTTGTTGCAGCTATGGTTAAGTTATATGCCATAATTGCAAAATATATTCTCGAAAATATAAATATTTATATCTCAAAGATATTTTGGATTTCTATGACCTGAATGAGAATTTAAAACCTCGGAAAAAAAAGCAAGAAAAAGACTCCCTAGAGGAGCAGCAGGTGTTGCTTATGGTAACCCTGCTCATATGCTAGATGCGGCTCAATATATCAAGCTTGCTTGGGATGCGATATCAGATGCGACAATAAAGAATGGGTTTTTAATTAAAAATCACATTTGCTTTTACTATAGGTAGGGATTTTAGATATCGAGATGTACAACTCCATTTTGGATCCAGTTTTTGGTTTACATTAGTAGGGTTAAGTTTTCATATCAAAACTAAAGCAAAATTTTATGTTAGTCATTATTCCGGTGTGAATAAAAAATATTTATGTAATATTCATTAATGGATATAAAAAAGTTTTAAAAAACTAAGTGTTTTTTGTACTTAATAGTTGTCAATATTTATTTAAAATAATAGTTAAAAAAGTTTACTTGGCAATTACCCAAATTACCAAATTAATCTTAAAAACTTTAAACAGTTTGATTAGAACAAAAAAAAATTAATGATGAAAATTTATTAAGCTATAAAAAGTAATGAAATTAAGTAGTTTTAAGTGACTTGGTTACTTACTCTAATATTTTTCAATAAACCAGTTATTTTTAAAAATTTAATAATTATAGTCAAAACTTAATTTTAGCAAAAGTTAAGTTTTTATTTAGGTGATCTAATAGAAAAAGTTTTATGTTATAGTATGAAAAATTTTGTAATACAAGTTGTTTAGGCAGTTAGCAAAATAAATAACAAAATATATAATAAAAAATTAGAACCTGAATTTTTAGCGTTTTGATAAAAAAAAAACTTTTTTAATTATTATTTTTTTCAAATTTAAAGTGACTAGGTTGATTACTCAAGAAGCTAATTATTTTTTAAATAAAGTATGGTAGTTAAAAAAATAATTTTTAAAAAAATTTTTGTGTTTAATTAGTAGATCAAGAGTGAAAAAGTTTTTTTTTTTTAATGATATGGTAAGAAAATTGCCAATTCGACTAATTTTTCAATAAGTCAATTATTGTTAAATAAATTATGGTCACTGTAGTTAAAAAATAATTAAAAAAAAATTTTTGTGTTAATTAATAAATCAAGATTAAAAAAGTTTTTTTTTTTTATTTAAAATTACATGGTGAGAAAATTGTTAATTCTACTAATTTTTCAATAAGTCAGTTATTTTAAAAAATTTAAAGTGTATAGCCAACAATTTATTTCTTCAAAAGTTGTTTGTTTTATTAATAAAAGATTAGTGTTGTGAAATATTTATAATCATTGGACAATTTAATTTTTAGTGTAATTACACATATTTTCCATGACATGCAGTTGGGTGTAATATATTATTGAACAATTCAAGTATTTATTTTTATATTTCATGTAAGTATAGTTAATTTTTACTTTCACTTTTACCGTTTTTTTAAAATAAATTTTATGGTTTTAAAAATACTTGAAAGACTATGCTCAAAATTTGTACTACAAAATTTTGTCTAAGATTAAGCGTTATTAAATTTGCTGCATTTTTTTAGTTTAGGTAATTGAATTTTATTGGATTAATAGGATTTTGGGTACTACTGTACAGAAAGTTCTTAACAATGGTGAATATTTGCGATATGCCAGCTTGCAATTTTGGTTATAGATCCACGTTGCTAAGGCCACGACCCAATACCAATTTATGATTTTTTACCAGAAGAGTACACTCATTTGTTTGACATTGCTGTTACTGCTCTCGCAGTTCAGTATTACTCGGCATTAACCGACAATGACCATGCAAGAATCCGATTTTTGACTTTATCAAACCAGCGAGAAGCTTTTTGCACTAAAAAAAGCATTGCCATTTCAAAATTGCTCTTTCTTGCTACAACAACAATGTTCTGTTGGGATCTTAAATTATACAGCAATTATCGAATCAGCATTCAATTGCCTCACCGAAAATAAACTAAAGCGCATCAATGATAGCAAGAAAACAATCCTTAAAGAGCTTTAAAAAAAATTCTCGGAAACTGCAAAAACTTTTTTCCAACAGTTTGTTTAATCTAATTCTTCTTAATTCAGAAATTACTGAATTATTGTCGATTTTGATTGATTTTTTTATTGAATTCGGTTGTTCTTAAACATTGTTTTACCTTTTTTTCATTTCTGTGTCAAAATTTTTTATTTGCAAATTGTATTTATGTTTAATCTGACTCGTAGAAAATTGACAGCCGCAGCATAAAAAAAATTAGCAAAAATTTGCTTCAGTTAGTTTATGTAAAACATTTCATTGGATGTTTTGTTAGGTGGCATTACAGTGCTTGTACTTGTGCTTATTTTTATCTACAACCAAAACATAGGAGTTTTCTAAATCCTAAGAATGTACAGTATGGTATCTCCTGAATATGTCTTTGGCGACTTTTATTATTATTGATCTACCCGGGATTTGAACTCGAATCTTTAAGAGCTACATGCGGATTTGCTCGCTCCCACACTTTCTTGAATATCATAGGCCAGGGTAGTCCAACTTCTGCACTCTTGTGGGCCACTTTTCAAAATTATTCAAGTTTGCGGACCTCAGCCGGCTAAAAACACCTATTTTCGTCCCAAAATCAGGGTGTTCTCTAAAAAAAAAAAAAAGTCTTCAACTGGAATCGATGTACGAAGTTCCTTTTTCGTCCCAAAATCATAGCGTTCTTCAAAAAAAAAAAGTTGCCGCTGCTTGTACAAAATTGTTCCGCGGGCCCGTAGTTGGACCACGCTGTCATAGGCAATATTCAGAAATAAAAAAGTAAAAAAATAAGTAAAACACGTTAAATTAGGCATTTGCATTTTTGACCCTTCTATAAACACATGTAAAATGAAGTTAGCAATCCCGTAGTTAGAAGATCCCTAGGAGGGTCCCAAACCAAAATTAAACGACTGTTCACAATCCGATAAGTAAAACTAAAATCTAATCACTATTTAAAATTAAGCAAGTTTTTATCTAATAGTTTTTGTGTAATGTAGAACTGGAAAGCAGGGTGTCGAACCGTTTAATTTTACCGGTTCAGGTTCGGTTCGGGTTCAACAGCTGTTTCAAATTTCGGTTCAGTTCCGGTTAGGGTTCAGATCAATTGAAACGCTCCGTTTAGGTTCGCTCCTGAAAAATTACCTCAAAACCAGTTTATAAAGTTCCGGTTCGGGTTTGCAGCATCATTAGGAAAATATTAAGATAATTAAGAAAATATTGAAGTATTCTCTAAATATAGCGTTCTCCAAAAAAAAAAAAAAAAGTTTTCACTTCGAATCGGTCTCCGAAATACCTATTTTCGTCGCAAAATCATAGCGTTCTCCAAAAAAAAAAAGTCTTCACTTGGAATCGGTCTCCGAAATTCCTATTTTCGTCGCAAAATCCTAGCGTTCTCCAAAAAAAAAAAAAGGTCTTCACTTCGAATCGGTCTCCGAAATTCTTATTTTCGTCGCAAAATCATAGCGTTCTCCAAAAAAAAAAAAAAAAGTCTTTACACCGCATGCGGCCCGCGGGCCCGTAGTTGGACCACACTGTGTTAAGTGATACGGGTGACGTCACGGACCGAACCGGTTTTTTCAACTGATTCGTGTTCGGTTAAGGATCACGATTGTTCAAATTATTCGATTCAGTTCCGGTTCGCTCTTTTTGATTTTTAAAATTACGGTTCGGGTTCGGTTAAGGTTCACGATTATTTAAATTATTCGGTTCAGTTCCGGTTCGCTCTTTTTGATTTTTAAAATTACGGTTCGGGTTCGGTTAAGGTTCGGAAAAAACGGTGTAAAACCGGTTTATAAAATTCCGGTTCGGGTTCGGTTCGACTCCCTGCTGGAAAGGTGTGATTGGTGAACAGACAAAAAAGATGAGATTCTTATATGCTTCGAATTTACTAGCCGAGTAACACAATCAGATACGGAGCCTTTCGGGCTCCGCTAAAATTTGAGAATAACCGCTCCGTGGACAATTCTAGTTTGTTTATGATAATTGGATTCGTTAACTTTAAAGTAGGGGTTCTCAACCTTTTTAACAGCATGGCCCAAAAAGCTTGAATCGCTAATGCTGCAGCCCAATGTATCTAATCTTCACTTTCATTTAGCACTCATTTCATTAGCAATTTCACAAAATTGTTTCCAAATTTTATGAGCCAAAAAAAAGGTGTTCACTTTCAATTCGTGCCGAATTTTACCAAGTCATCATCGAATTATAAGTGACCAAAAAGAAAAAGGTTTTCAGTTTCATTCCATACCCAATTTCACCGTCACATTTCAGGTCAGGAAAATCGTATAAACTTTTTTGGTTGTGGATTTTTAACTTTGTAATACATAGCTTTTTCAAAGAAAATACAAGAAAAAATAATTTAACAAATAATAATAATAAAAGAGTTTTAAATAGTTTTTTTTATTTTTCAGAGTCAATAAATCCATTATTTGAAGGACTCTAGATTATCCAAGTCCAACAATCATTGCTACAATCTCAGTGTTAGAGCCAACTTCAGTCAATAAAACTGGGCTTTTTTGGCTTTTAAAAAATATGTTTATCCACAATAGTCATTAAATTTATTTAAAATCTGGTTATCTTAAATAGGTCATTTTCAAGTGAAGACAAAAAAAGAGTGATCAACTTAATTTTAAGAACTTTTTTCTTACTTCAAAAACAAACAACTTTTTTTGTTTTTTACAGTTTGGCGAAAAAAACACTTTAGCCCTTCAATTTAAAATACAGAGAGTTTTCCAGATTTGTTTATTTTCATTCGGCTTTAGCCGGATTGGCAAAAAAAATAAGTCCCGTTTGTTAGTCCCAAACTTTTCTTACATCATTGCTGGACATTATGGTGACCTTGATCTGGACGCATTTTGACAAATAGTCGATTTTCTTTACTTTTTAGTCCATACGGAAACTTAAAGAAAAATTCATTTTATAAATTTTCATGAAGTAAAAAAATAAACAAACCTAGAGATACCTCTGCAATGTATTAAAAAACTCCGTATGGTTTTGCATTCTTTTGTACAGTAACAGCGAAGAAAACTTTTTATCTACTTCTAAGGGAAAAGAACAGAAAGAATTTTTATCTTGACTCCTCTCAATACTGGTTCTCTGACTTACGTGATTATGGATAAGAACGACGACGACAGTGATGATGATAAATCTAATGTTGTCTTTAGTTGTAGGCTTAGACCAAATTATGTAAATATTTAACCAGTAAGTTGCAGTTAGCAGACATTTAATGAACAACAAATATTTGTTGGACTAATCTTTTTAAAAACTGCGTGTATGCATAGACTACTATCAACTTATTTCAAATAGTGACTGCTGCCGGAAAATGTTGAAATTGATTGAAAAAGTGTTTGAAATCAATGGCAGAAGAGAAAACTAAAATTCATTTAGCGTGTTTGATTTTGGCTAGAGGAGGAAGTAAAGGTATTCCACTTAAAAATCTGGCAATTGTGGGGGGACAGCCACTGATCACGTGGTCACTAAACGCAGCGAAACACAGTGGTGTGTTTGACAGGTAGGAAATAAAATTATTTTGATAGAAGCGAGGCGAGTGCGTCAATCATCATACTTATTTGTCGTTCTGTTACACAGAGTATGTTAATGTGTACAGAATTTTAAAGGCAGTAATAAATAACTTTTATTAACAATCGAGTTTTGCATTTCAAAAATTGAATGGCTTCAACTTTGATTAGTTACCCATGCGGTTACCCGGAGTTGTATAAATCAGGTCTGCAGCATGGCCGAGTAGGTAAAAACGCCGTATTGATGCAGAACACCATCGACACAGTCGCGGTTCGAAATCTATTTGCCTTACTCGCCCTATTCTATTGTGTCCTTGGGAAAGACACTGTACAGCACTTTCCTCTATTGGGAGGTCTTGTAGAAATCAGATCTAAATTTATGTAATATCTTCAATTAATACAATTTAGGGAGAGAGTATACTTTTTTTAACCGCATAACAATTACACTTGAGGCGAGGTACAAAGTACGACGTACATTCATGCTAAAATACAGTGTTGTTAAGACTCGAGTCCGGACTCGAACTCGAGTGCGACTGCGATTTTTGAGGACTCGGACTCGTACTCGGACTCGTGCATCAAAAACTTGGACTCGAACTCGGACTCGTAGCCAAGAACTTGCACTCGGACTCGTTAAAAAAACAGCATTTATCGAGTAGAAAAAATAATTCTAATAAAAGAAGCTCGATGATTTTACTCAGAAATTACGAAAAGAAAAGCACCAGGCACTGGCAGCCAGACATTTGATTGCCAGTTGCCGAATTGTTAAGTTTCTTGGCAAACATAAGGCAGATGGATTACCGTTGCAACAACCAGATTTGTCCGTGAGAAACAGCTATCTGCAAAACTTCGTTGCGATCATCAAATGAAATCTTATTTGATTAGAATAGATTTCGTGGACGAATCTGTAGTTTGCAAATGAAAAAGATTTTAAGGTGAAACTTAATCAACTACAAAAAAAGTCTTCACTTAAAATTTGTCTTCATGCCCTTCGTTGCCGAACTTTTAATAACTTTTTAGCTGACAATTGAAATTCTGACTTCACATCAGAGCGCAGCGTTATATAAACGGACTTGCGCATTTGCTTGGGTATTGTGACTTTTGGAAATTTTAGTAAATAAAATCAAGCCGTGTACATTATTGGTTGGCATTCCAGAATGCCAACGGACGCGTAAAGAATAAATTCATAAAAACAAAGATACAGTAGAAACTAGATATTACGACACCGGCTATAACGACAATTCCCTTTTTACAACGCATTTTTGTTGGTCACGGTAGAATTCCTATCTTTTATGTACATTTGACTTCGGCTTTAGCGACACCCGCTTTTACGACAATTCGCTTTTAACGACGCCACTTCTTCATTCCCGCAAGCAAAATTATCTTATTTTGCGACAGCTATTGCCTTTTGTTTAAATGCCTGACGGGAATTAGCAGCTCTAATCTCCTTTTAGGTGTCAAGCGTCTGCATCTAAAACAAAAGCGATGGCGTGACAGCGCATATACAAGACCATTGTTGACCTAATAAATCAGGGGTGTCCAACCTTTTTGAGACGAGGGCCATTTTGACTGATCAAAAATGTTGGTGGGCCAAACAAACTAACCACCACACTTTTTGTTTCAAAATCATAGTGATATCTTAAAAAAAAAAGGTCCTTGCCTGAAATCAGTCTCAGGTTTCCCACTTTTTGTCCCAAAATCATAGTGGTCTCTTAAACTTGAAAAAAAAACACGAAAAAAGGGGTCTTCACATCAAATCTGTCTTCGATTTCTGCCAAAATTGACAATACAGAGGGCTTCAAAAAATACTGCTCGGGCCACTCAAAACCTTTACGCGGGCCACGCGTTGGACGCCCCGGTAATAAATAGTCCGACTTTGCTCTACTGTGTACTGTATTTAAACAAAAAAGTACAGTACCGAATATACAGTAGCAGAAAGATGTTTAACAAAAAAACATCATTACCGTTAACAACTAGCCAGAAATTTTGTAGCTCGCACATTGATTATACTGTTCTTGATTTGAAGCTATTGAGTAAGTAGCGTGTATATCGCAAAACGTAACTTCAACTTGCTAAGATTTATATAAAAACTCAAGTGGGCGTCCTTATTTATTTAAAAGAATTAACATTTAATGCATTTCAGCAATATAAGCAATAAGCATACTTTTATACAAAACTGAAAGCTTTTACAACATAGGCCTAAGCTATTAATATAAACTACTAAGATCGCGAATTGTTAATTTGACATTCAGATTTTTTTTTCTAAAAATGCAAATTTTATGACTTGCTGACTCGGACTCGTACTCGGACTCGTAGATTTTTTTTTCTGAACTCGGACTCGTACTCGTACTCGGACTCGTGCATCAAGAACTCGGACTCGAACTCGGACTCGTAGAAATATTTTTTGCTGAACTCGGACTCGTACTCGGACTCGTAAGTTAGGGACTCGCACTCGGACTCGGACTCGTAATTAAGGCAAAGTTTACAACACTGCTAAAATAAAACAAAAAGAAACCCTAAACGTTTTCGGCTTACATTAGCCCTCTTCAAATGAAAATAAAATGTGTAGTAGTTTTGTCACGTAATTTAAAGATACAGGTCAATGACCTGTAACCAGATACGTAGTAGTTGTTTACCAAATTTGTCGCACGAGGTTTTCAGAAAAGAAATTGTTGACAATTGATTTAAAAATGCCAGCGCAAAACGAACACAAATCAAATGGTTCAAAAATGAAAAATGTTTCAAAAAGTTTAATGAAAAATGCTTTCATTTCCATTCTGCATGTCGCGATCATGTTTATAATCTCAATATTCCATATTTTGACGATATGACTCCAGACGGTTTTTCAATAAACTACAAAACATTATCAACTTCAAACTTCAACTAACTTTGAAAATAAATCCTGTCTATAAAACTTTTAAAGTATCACAGTATTTTCAATTGAAGACTTGTGTTCCGCCTGCACTCTGCTCGAATATTGTTTATCAATTTTCGTGTTCGTGCGATTCGAGCTTGAAGTACATAGGTATGTCAACCCTTCATTTGAGCATTATGGTAGGTGAACACTTGGACTTTTATTTGAAAACTGAAAGCTTCGTTAAAGACCACATTATGTCCTGCGACATTTGTGCTAATTCCAAATTCAACGTAAATTCGTTTAAGATAATCAAAAAGTCTAATTCTAATTTTGAAATTAAAATTTACGAAGCTTTATTACTTAAAAAAGATAACCCTCGACTTAATCGACAAATATTTATCATCGTTTTTGTTATATACTCGTATATTTAAAATTGTTATTTTTGCTATTTGGATTTTACTTGGTGCATTGGCAGGGATGGATATTTAAATTCAGGGGCCCGAGGCAAGGATTTCCAAAAATTGATTTTCTCTAAAAAAGAAAAAGAGCTTTGATTTCGTCTTTCACTTTTTTCTCCCGAAATCATGGTGATCTCTAAAAAAAAAAAAGGTCTGTACCTCGAATCGATCTTGTATTTTCCACTTTTCGTCCCGACTTCATAATGATCTCTAAAAAACATCTGTAACGAAATAAAACTAGGTATATGTGCTATTTTCGATGGGGACCCTAAAATCCAGGTGGTCCCGAGGCAACTGCCTCATTTGCCTCACCCAATATCCACCACTGTGCATTGGCTTTACGGTTGTTGTTTCGTATTCGTTTTGCGCTAGCATTTTTAGATCAATTCTCAAAAAATTTTTTTCTGAAAACCTCGTGCGACAAATTTGGTAAACAACTATTACGTAATCACGTCATTGACCTGTATCTTTAAATTACATGACAAAACTACTAAACATTTTATTTTCATCTGAAGTGGGCTAATGTAAGCCAAAAATGTTTATGGTTTCTTTTTGTTTTATTTTAGCATAAATGTATGTGTATTGTTGTATGTAATTGTAATATCTTTAAATAAAAACAAAAAATAAAGCAATATTTTGGCATATTCGGAACAAGCGTGTGTTTGTTGAAAGATGATAATAATTTTAATAAAAATAATGAAATAATGAATATAGACATGTAGACTTCAGCGAACGAAATAACAAGTGAAAGAAATTGATTTTTCAACGATAGTCTCCTGCAGTATCTTTTTTAAGGCGATTTGAGGAACCGAAACGGTTTCTCAAAATTGTCCAGCGGTCTCTCAAAATCTGCTTCTACAATAGTGTAAACAAAGCTAAGTACGCTCAGGAACATTAGGAAAAAAATTAGCGGTCTTTCAAAATTGCTTAGAGGTTCCTCAAGCCAAACCTTAAAAAAAACACTGGTCTCCTGCAAACTGGCAAGCCAATCCAATAAAAAATGTGGCAAAATATTTTTGCATTAATAACATTGACCATAACCTCGGGTAAAGGGAGCAATTGCTTCACCAAGTTTCCAATAATTTGGGCAAAATCAAAAATTTTAGGGCAGCGACAAAAATCAAATAGTTTATTGTGCCAAATGCAAAAAAAAGTTTCCTTTTGTAAGCGAAGATTTTTTTTAGAGAACACTTTGGTTTTGGGAAGAAAAGTGAGAAATCTGAAAGAAATTATTCTTTTTCAGAAATCACATAGAAATTCTTTTTTTTTTCAAGAGAAATCTGAAAAAAATTGTTTTTTCAGAAATCAAAGAGAAATTCTTTTTTTAGAGAGAAATCTAAGAGAGAATTTTTTTTGTCTTCACCCTAGAATCTAAGACAAAATTTTTCTCATATCTGTACAGAATCATGATTCGGGCAAATGTCACGAAATTCCGGCAAAACTTCATCGGCCTATCACATTCAGTGATTATAAAACTGATAAATAACAGTAATGGCCTATTTTCACTACGAGCCTTGATTGGATTATTTTTTGTTTGTTTATTGATTTTTTTAGGTTTAAACGTTGAGAGAAGTAAAAAATGATAAACAAACCAAGAATAATCTCCCGCCAACGCGCATTTTGGAAATGGGCTTTAATAGATAGACAGTGCATTACAAAGCACCAAAACGTTGATATGACAAAAAGTGCAATAATCAAATTTTTTAACTTTTGACGATGATCATTATTGTGGTTTTGCTACAGCTTGTGGGTGTCGACAGACCACGACGAAATTGCGCGAGTCGCTATTGATCACGGGGCTTCAGTGCATCGACGATCGCCCGAAGTTTCCAGAGACACTTCTACTTCAATCGAAACAACCCTTGAATTTCTAAAATATCATCCAGGTACGTCATGGCGGCTTGAATAGGGGTAATGGTAATAGTGGTAGTTAACCCGATCAATTCTTAAAAATTGATGTGCGGATCAACTCCGCAAGTCCCAATAATTGGGCTACCCTTCCACCAAAACCAAATGTCTAGAATAGTGAGGAAACAACCAAAGGTGGCCTGGCCTAGAGAGTCAAGATCAGGGCAATCTAGCACGAGATAGAAGATATTTTGTAAATTGAAACAATAGTTGCACGAAAAAGTATGGGCTTGATCAATCCAGTGTCAATACGAAGCGAGAGAGAACATAGTGAATGGAGCGATAAAGAGTAAGTTTTTCAGAAGTTACAGCAGAGATTTTATGAGAAAAAGATTAGATTGCATACCTCGCCTGCAGAAGGTGTAGAGGTATAGACTTTGGGAGGAATTAAGGGAGAGGAAGAGCAGTATAGTACAGGCGTGTTCAAGGTGGCTATTTTAACAATAGCGTTGGTTGATATTTTTTAAGTTACTATTCAGAGAAAGATAATCAGGTTGTCATTGAAAATAGGCTACATTGGACTTTATGGAGTTTAGGAGTATGTGGGTACTGATGAAAGATTTGGATGTTAGGTATGAAAAAGAAACAAAAATAGTTGATAGAACAGACTAAGAATTGGAATCTATAGAAACCTGGAATAAAATAGTTACAGGAAAAGGAGTGATAGATAGACCACTTTAATGCATAAAAAATAGCATAGGTCTCAGCATTGTAACTAAAACCCCAGAGTCCGGCAGAGAAGGAGAGGTGACATTTAGAGCATCTAATAAGAATCCTAGACCTTTCCTTTCTCATCTCGTCAAAAACCGAGATATTAGTTTAAGCAGTGATGGCTTTATTGTGAGAAAGAACGGCTCAATGACCAAAGTGAAAAGGGTCATTTTAAGAACATAAGGTAGTGAGGTAGTTGGAAATAAAATATTGAGAGAAGGAATACCAGGGAGGTTTACAAGGATATAAGGTCAAAGGTTCTACAGATAGCTAAAGATTATAGACGAAATCATTGATAAGATCTAGAAAATTATCTTTATGATTCTTTCTTGATACGGGTTTGTGGACTATAGCAAGCAATATAGGCTAGATTGTAAAAGGATAAATAGCATAATTCAATTTTCTTTATAAAAGTCAAGAAACAGAAGTATCCTGTATATCCTATTTGGATCCTAAGTGTATCCTAAGTGCGTTGTAAAAGTTTTAAAAAATGTAATTTTTTTCACATAACTTACAAGAATCACAATATTTCATGAGTGGGAGTAGGGACCAAATATAATTACTTGAAGTAAAAAAAAAGAAAAAACTCTAATACTGTAAATAAGTGCAGGAAAAACAAAGTGTAAATTATTATCAGCTGACTGCATAGAGCGACTAAGCAGCTCGATTGCTTGAGCTTATTTAGTAGCTCTAACGATTCGCAGTGCAACATTGGAGGAGTTAGACCACTGTCAAGCAATTACCTTGACCTGTTTTTAAAGATGTTATTATATTGCTGTCTGCTTGAAAAAATTTTTTTTTAATTTTTATATATAGCTATGACTATTTCATACTGTAGGGCTACTAGCAACTTGGCTGGAGTCTTTTTTTATTTTTATGTGCAAATTAAGATAAAAACTTGCGCTTTTATAAAAAATTAGCTTATCAAAAAATTTAGTTTAATGAGTAAATATTTTCTGCACCCCAAAAAGCACTAAAAATTACAAATTGGAGTAAAATACTTAGGACAAAATTTGCTTACAAAATATAAGAAATTAAAAACAAGTAAAGGAGAAAGCTCTTTATAGACTAAATCAGGGGTTCTCACGAAGAGCAATAGCTGTGGCTGAATGTGTCTGGTCTTCAATTTCATTCCACAACTGATTCCACGAAATTGTTTTCAAATTATAAGTGAAAACAAAAAAAGATTTCACTTTGTAACTGGCTGTGGTCCACCAGTGGGTTATGGCCTATCGGTTAAAAATCCTAGGGCTAAATAATACAGTTTACATATAGTTACAGGAAAAGGAGTGATAGATAGACCACTTTAATGCATAAAAAATAGCATAGGTCTCAGCATTGTAACTAAAACCCCAGAGTCCGGCAGAGAAGGAGAGGTGACATTTAGAGCATCTAATAAGAATCCTAGATCTTTCCTTCCTCATCTCGTCACCAAATAGTACGGTTTACACATCTCTCATGACACTGTCAAAAAAGTAAGTTAGCAAAAAGAAACCACGCTTGCACGCAGCATAGCAATCACATTCTGCACATGCAATTGGTACTATTAGCTAACTGTGGCAAAAAAGTTATCACGAAATCAATTGCAAAACAACCCGGAGAAAAAGGCAGCAATTGCCTCCCAAGACGCAATCAATTTGAGTAGAATAGATTTTTTCGAGAACCAACCATGCACTATTTGGACAGGAGGAAGTTACTCAATTCAGAACAATCCAGATTAGTGCGCAAAAACAACTGAGATTTAAAACGAAGATTTTTTCTTGGTCTTCAAAAGTAGATTGCGGCAAAACCAATCGTTTCTGTTTTATGTACAGCTAAAAAATCAAGCGAAGACCAAAAAAAGGTCTTTACATTAAATTTGAGTGATATTCAGGAAAGCAGTAATAATGCGAAATTATGTTTCTGGCAACGTCGAAAAAACTTGGGGAAAATTGTTTCCCCACCCAAAAAATTTCTTTGGTCTGGTACGGCTATGGATTGAGTTTGCAAAAAATGTTTTGCAGAAATCCTCAAGTTTCTATCTCCATAAGCACGTTCGTAATACTAAGATTTTAAACTGCTAAACAAGTTAGAGAGAGTGCCGTAAAACGCTTTTCCTAAAAACGCAATCGCATGATTAGAGTAGACTTAATAGTAGAACCGACACTGTGTTAATCGCGTTTGCTACTAAAACAACGCTCCCTACACTACCACACAAACAACGTTAAGCTGTTAAGCTATCTCAAATTTTACTCAAACTGTCGATAGTAATTTCTCTAGAAAATTGCGCCGAAGTGTTTTGAAATTGAGCCTTTGTTTTCTCAGAAATAGACGCCATCGGTCTGCTCCAAGCAACGTCACCTTGCGTTCAACCGGAACAGCTTTGTGAAGCAGCGGATAGAATTAGGAATAAAAGTTTCGATTCCGCTTTTTCAGTAGTGCGAAATCATTACTTTAGATGGAAAGAAGTTGAAGATCCTGATGGTAATTAATGTGTGTTTTGTTTATTTTTACGCAATAAAACGATCTATTTAATGTGAGGTACGTGTTTCTAGATGCACTTTTAAGACGGTACAAAGTTTGTAAAAGCAAAATATTTCATGAAGCAAACACATGATTACATTGATTATTACATAAGGCATTCACGAAATAGCTTTTATATTTAAGCAAAACAATATACGATATTTTTATTTTTGAATGACTCAAAAATTTTAATTCAGTTCTTGGCTTTTTTTGTTAAAAGTCAACAACACAAGTTACTTTTTGAACAATAAATCCGCGTAACCAGTAGCTAAGCAAGTAACTAGGTTATCATAAATTAAAATGACTAGGCTACAAAGTTAATAAAACAAACTTTGAGTATTTGTTAAGTTTTTGTTATGCCGTCATCACCAATACGATTTTTCGCGTAAATATCTTCTTGACCTCCAGAACAACGTAAAAGAATTAAACTTAGAAAATTGTCAAACAGTTACCCCAGCCTTCTTTTCGAGGGTATTTCGACAGTTAATCCAATGACAGTATATTAAATGACTGTTGATAGAACGATAGAACCACTATTGATTTAACTATGCAAGGTTTTATGATTGAACTAACTCTTTGTTATGTTAAATTAGATTTATTAACATCAGAGGGTAACTATAAGAAGCTGTGACAGCATACTCTCCATAAAGTAGTTTTGATAAACTGTCGTTGGATATTGGTATTGATTGATAAACTTAGGCCTTTGCCGAGCTAGTCGAAGATATCGATCAATAAACTTCGACCTTTGCCAATTAAGAGGTCGCCACAACAGATCGCTTAATTGCCCTTCCTGAAAAACATCAATAGTACTTACCGACTAAGTTTCGAAACCAGGGCTCTTGCTCAATGCTCATTGCCCAGAACATTAAAGACTACACCACGATGGCTCTTAGATTAAAGTATTTTCAAAAGCATAAAACGGCAGCATGAAATCTATTAGAAACAATAAACATAAAATTTATAAGAAAAGTAAAGACAGCTGAAAAACCACTCAAACATATGTATTGGTATGCTGGTACATAAAGATATCTTTTACATTTTTATCTCTGTATTTATCTTTTTGACTAGCAGGAAAGCGGTATATGCCGAGCAACTGCCAAGCATTTTTCCTGACCTGCTTCCGGAGATGCCAAGATATTGCTGTCCGGTTGAAATTTTTATTTTGTTTTTTATTTAGAGATATGATTGTTGTTTCGAGCAGCTTGCCACGTACGCTAAACAGAGGAAAAGGCCATAAAGTATCTTTCCTAAGGACACAACAGAATATCGCGAGTAGGTTTTGAACCACAACCGTGTACAGAAGATCACGTTCGCCATCAATCACGGTGCTTTAAACCAGTGGTTCCCAAAGTGGGCGCTACCGCCCCCCAAGGGGCGTTGGCGAGATTTAGGGGGGCGGTAAGAAGAAAGGGGGCGATTGGGGGGCGGTAAGAGAACAAGGTGGCGATAGGAAACAATGAGAAGAAATATACATGAAGGACGATTAAAGACCTTTTATAGGTGATCTTGCAGCAGTGTTTCCCAAAGTATTCAATACAAGATTGATTCAGGGTAAAGACTTATATTTTTTTAGAGATCACAATGAATTTGGGAGGAAAATAGCAAAATTACAGTTAAAATCAAAGTGAAGACTTTTTTTTTTTTTTTTTTTTTTAGAGATCACCAAAAATTTGGGAGAAAAATAGCAAAATTACAGATAAATATTCTCTGTCGAACATTCTTTTCACTTAAAAAAGAAGCGAGGGCACGCTGGGAATCAAGCTGAAAATCAAGGGGGCGCTGGGAATTTATCTGGAAGCCAAGGGGGCGCCAGGCCGAAAAAGTTTGGGAAACACTGCTTTAAACCATTCAATCATAGCACCTTAACGTTTCAATATAAGCTTCAATATGATTATAGTGATGTTTGCTCAACCATTATTTTGAAATGTTATTGGGGAAATACATTGTAATTAGAAATGATCAATATGTTTACTAGAAAATTTAATTTTTTTGGTATGAAAATTGGCTGACAACAAATTTTAATCCCACAACTGGTTTTGTTTCACATTTTTTTGACTGATAGAATGCAATTTTAAGAGGAAACTACGGAAGCTCTGAACTTTGACCCAAGCAAACGGCCACGTAGACAAGATTGGAAAGGAGAGTTGTGCGAAAATGGCGGATTTTATTTCGCTAAAACTTGGCTCATCAAACAAGGCTTGCTTCAGGTTGGTCTGTTTTATTTTCAAAAGCTTACTGTAAACCATTTGAAAAAACTTTGTAAAGAGTTAATAAAGTTGGAATGAAGGTTTTTTATTTCCCACAGCCTCAAAATGACGTATTTTAAATGTTATTCATCGCTTCCGTGACATATTAACTATGGGTGCCAGGCGGTGCCGTATTTGTTGGGCAAGTCACTGCAATTTATGCGTTGAGCGACCGTAATCAGAAAAACATGGATTCACTTCTCTGATTGATCGCATTCCTTCACGTACCATTCGCAGACAAAACAAATTTGCTTCATTAATAAGAAGCAGTTTACCTTATCTCACCGTGAAGACTGGCATTAAGGCGGGATTTGCCGATGCAAAAGCAAATGCAGATTTCTACAGTGGTGTAAAAAGTCTTAATTAAGCTTATTTTTGCTGCTAACAGTTTGCTTAAACTAAGAGAAACCGATTAGTTTTATATGAAGTATAGTTTAGTAGCTTCTAAACTTAAGACAAAAATTTTTAAAGCGAAGTGTTTTGGTTTCATCTTAAAAAATATAGCGCAGGGACCCTTTGAATCTTTTGCCTCTTGATTATATTCATCGAAATACATATATTTACATACCACAAAAATTAAGTTATAATGCCTCGCACTTGCTTAAATGGCTACGTGACAAAAGATTTAATAAGAAAAGATGTTATTATTTAAAGCAACAATCTGCGGCCGGCGTGTAGATGTGTCACCAATCTATTTCATTTCGAATTAAACCTTACAAAAATGATCGTAGCCTTTGTCGTAGCCTTGTTTTGAAAAAAAGGCACATAATGAATAACAAACGACGGCTTTTGAATAGTATTCAAGAACAATTTTTTCGCTGATAATGTTTAGTTAGAACTATTTGCAATGCGGCAGGTAACAGCAAAAAAGTTGTTTTACGCAATTTCGTAGCTTAAACCGGGTTAATTTTCTTTTTATTGCATAAGCGTCCAGACAACTTCTCATAAAAATAAAATTCTGGAGTTTTTTTAAAAGACCGCAGAATTACCTATAGAGCTTGCTTATTTTTTATTGAAAACTATTTTAATGATGAGCTATGGTTTCTCAAAAAAAAAGGATGTATTTGCCCCAGCTCTTCTTGTTACAGTGTCTTTAATTCACGTTTTTTTTATTCTGTTTCTTGCGGCGAAATTGTAAACACGCATTTGTTGTTTTGTTAAAAAGGGAGGAAAATTGTGCTACATTGAAATGCCGCAAAAATATAGCATTGATATCGATACTCCATTTGACCTTATAATAGCTGACTTTACCGTAAAAAAGTGAGTCTTTAACATAGGCTAATTATTCAATTTTTTTTTGGTAAAAACTTTTATTTATTTTATTTTATTTTTTATCTTTAATTTATCCTTCTGAATTGCAGGAAAGTGCCGGAAGCGCTGTACGTAAGGCAACCAATTCCCTTACCAGCTTCCGGAGATGCCAAGATAATGCTGTCCCCTTGAAAATTTAATAGAGATATGACTGTAATTTAGAACTGCTTGCCAAGACCACCAAGCAGGGGAAAGTGCCGTGAAGTGTCTTTTTCGAGGACACAACAGAATGGCTAGAACAAGTTTTGAACCGAGACCGTGTCGATCACAATCCCGTCGCTGTTTGAAAGTTTGAAAGCGTTTTCGTAGATCTAAATAAGAAGTGCTTGCTGCTTTTTATTGTTAGGATACGTGACTGCTATATTATCGCTAACTCTTAGACTATTACGAGGGTCAGTCAATAAGTAATGAGACTTTTTTAATAACTCAAGTTTGCAATGACTGGTAATCAAAAAATGCTTTTTTATTTTTCAACATAGTCTCCCTCCTTTGCAACACACTTGTTCCATCTTGATATTAGATTGTCTATTCCTTTGGCATAGAATTCCGTGGACTGGGTCCTTAGCCAGTTGCTCACAGCAGCCTTCACTTCTTCATCAGTCTGGAAGTGAATTCCCCTCATACTCTCTTTGAGTGGGCCGAAGAGGTGAAAATCAGATGGTGCAAGGTCTGGGCTGTAGGGTGGGTGTGTTAGAAGTTTCCAGCCTAAATCTTCAATTTTGGCTAGGGTTCTTGCTGCTGTGTGGGGCCTTGCATTATCCTGAAGGAGAATCACACCTCTTGATTGAAGTCCTCTCCGTTTGTTCTTAATGTCTTTTTTCACTTGAGTTAGCAGCTCACAGTAGTTCTCTGAGTTCACAGTATTGCCCCTTTCCAAGAAACTGATAGTGATCGGCCCATTTCTGTCCCAGAACACAGTGAGCATGACTTTCCTTAAACTTTTCTGAGATTTGAATTTTTTCTTCACTGGGGAAGAAACATGCTTCCACTCCATTGATCGTCGTTTCGATTCAGGTTCATAATGAAAGACCCAGGTCTCATCAGTTGTCACTATTCTCGATAGAAATACATCTCCCTCCTTTCTGTATCTGCGTAGTGATGCTCTGGAAGCCATCAGGCGCTGCATTTTGTGATCATCCGTTAACATCTTTGGAACCCAGCGACAGCTGACTTTTGAAAAACGCAGCTTCTCACGCACAATTGCGTACACTGTGCCATGGGAGATGTCCAAGTTTGTAGCAATTTCATCTAAAGTGACCCTTCTATCAGATTTGATCAGGTCTTCAACTGCCTGTACTGCTTCTGGGGTAGAGACATCCACAGGTCTTCCACTTCTCAGATCATCAGTAATGCTTTCGCGTCCATCTTTGAATGCTTGCACCCATTTGTAGAAGTTTGCTCTAGACATACAGGAAGGACCATATTGTCTTTGCATTCTAGACAGAATCTCACATGATTTTACACTCTCTGCCAACAGAAATCTGATGACTCCTCTTTGTTCCAAGCATGAGCTGTTTCCTAGCCTAGTAGTCATTTCAATTTATCGTCACACCTACAGTAATCTGAAAATAAACAAGTTTTGTTGTAAATAAGATGACAACTCCATTCATAATCATCACATAAAATTTCAGTTGCATAACTCCAAGAACACCAAAGTAATTGAGAAAGTCTCATTACTTATTGACTGACCCTCGTATTATCATTACTATTATTATTATTATTAAAGTTTCTCATTTGAATGCATAAAATAATGACAAAATGTACACAGAAATACAAAAATTAGCCTACAAGCTTAAAAAAAAGCAAAAATTATTTCTGATTACGTGTGCAACCTTATTAAGATGCGTTAGCAAAATCACTATAAAAAATTTTTTTGATACTTGTTAGAACTAAAGCCTAAAGAGATTTTAAAAATACATCCGAATCAATAGCACTAACAAATCAAAAGTAATGAGAATTTTTTTTAAATAAGCTTAGAAGCTAAGGTATATCAATTTGTTGTTTACAATAGTCATTTCTCTCATTTCGAGCTTGTTAGTTTTGTTTTTGACGTCTGGCCTTAAAGGTTTTTCAAGGATTTTTGCAGGATCTAAATCTTTGTGTTGGCCCAAGCATAGAAACTTCAGAAAATTTGACAATAAATTTATTCAAAAAGTTAAGTCGTTAGTAATTATTAAAAAAAGAGGAGTAGAGAATCACTGCAAACTTTGTTGCTTTAATGAATTTAACCAAAATCACTTTTGTCCTGTAATACATTTAACCGATTGAGAAAATACACACACAGGGGTAATTTGACCTTTTCCATCGAGGTAAATGGCACATTACAGTGCAAAAGTATAAAGACTCATTTGATTTTGACCAATATTACATTGATACTTCGCTGATTACGACTGCATATCGCTAATTTTCAACAGCAAGGACAATTAGGCCTCGTTTCCACTACGTTTTTTTGCAGTTTTTTTTTACTTTTCTTAGCGCTTAAGCGCGGAAAGAATTAAAAAAATCAATATAACAAACAAACAAAGAATACTCCCGCCAACGCTCGTTGGAGAAAAGAACCCTTACAGGTAAAAGTTGACTTCGCAAAGTGCAAACAATAATCAAACCAATTTGAAAAAAGATTTAAAAAAAATCTATAGACATAGCTTGGGGTCTTGATAAGTGCAATTAATAATCTAACTTGTTTGGAAAAAAAGAAAAGTAAGATTGTCATGAAAAATTAAAACAAAATTAAAGACGCAACTGGGAGCACATAGACTAAATGAAGAAAAAACTACAAAGAATTGCTATTGAGGAGCAAAATTCTCTGTCGGACAGCTTTTTCGACTATCAAAGTCTCGCCAATGACGGTTTTGATCTTACAAATTGCCAAAAATATTTTTTTCCAAAAAAAGGACCAAAAGACTAATCATTAAAGCATTGGCAGAGTTAGGAGTAATATTCTACTTATTTTTCTTTAATATTTTTTTGGTTTGTCGTAAAACTAACCATCGTTAATCATTTTTGTTTAGGCTACATCTAATTAAAAAGAAACTTTCTATTTAAAATTTTTTTCCGGTTGCTAGTAGGCCTACCGTATATACCCGTGTATTAGTCGCACTTTTTTTATCTTAAATGTAGTCCAAAAATCGGAATGCGGCTAATACACGAGTATTCAGACTTACCAAAATTTTCTAGAGAAATTTGACTTTTTAGAAATTTTTCATGTACAGTTAAATAGCTTCGTAACAATCTTAGGTTTCAGAAGTTAATTATGCTTGTGTGTAAACTAACCAACTATGACGTAAGAATGGTTAAATTGAGTAGACTAAAACAGCGTGCTTTGATGTTGAATATTTACAATTTTTGTTTTAAAATTGTCAACTTTAATGCGTCTTATATACGGGTCACTATTGAGAGGGAAGGCTTTAAACATTCAAAGAAGGTGCGGCTTATACACGGGGGCGGCTAATATACGGTATATACCTACTAAAAAAGAAAACTTACAATTTTTTTATTATTCAAATCGAGATTGTGAGAATGTGAGTCAGAGTCGTCGGAGTCGTCGGAGTCGCATGTTTTAGGAGAGGGCTGGAGTGAGAGTTGGAGTCGTTTTTAAATTTGGTAAAGTCAGAGTCGGAGTCGCTTTTTTAAATCTGTTGCACTCTGAGTCTAGTCGTTATTTTTTTGCCGACTCCCACTACGCTTTACGCTAAAACTACATGTAGGCCAATTCGGTGGTGGACTCAGAATCGGGAGTTGAAGTCGCCGGAGTCGCATGATTTAGGTTAGAGTCGGAATCGGAGTTGGAAAATTTTGAATAGGTAAAGTAGAAGTCGGAATAGGAGTCGTACATAATCTTTGGACTCCACAACCCTGATTCAAACATTACCAAGAATCTATTTCTTATTTTAAAGTTATGGAACCCTTTCCTGGGAGTAAAGAAGAAAAATAGAGATGAAATAAAAAAGATAAATGATATAAACAAATAAAAGGTATTGAATTGATTTCGGTTTTTTTTTGCAGGTATGCTTACACACCAATATTAAATGATGATTAGGAGAGCTAACCACTTGTCGGCGGTTTTTTTCTATTGCTGGAAGTTTTCAATTTAACTGCATGACGATGTTGTTTTGGAGATTTATTGCTTTTTTTTGCAATTTATAAGCTGCTAGTGCTATTAAATGTATAAGAAAGTTTTTTTGTAGTTCAGCTACCAATTTTTCATATTCGCTTTTTATAAAAAGAAAAATGCGCAAATGTTTTTTGTGAAGCTGCTGTACATATACAGGGTGTCTATAAAGTCAGTGTGCACTTATAAAAAAATTATAACTTTTAAAGTATTTATGATAGAAGGAATCTGTAAAAAGTGCTGTAAAATTGTTTTTTTCTAGTTTTGGAAAACTGAAAAGCCAAATAAAACTGTCCAACATGAAAGAGACTCGCTCAAAGTTATTACGGGATATGCTTTGGGAAAAAATCACGCCGTAGAGCCATTCTTGTTTGAAGATCGTGTCATTAATGTTGACAACTACTTAGATATACTTTAAAATTATTTTATTTCACAGCTTGAACAACTAAATCTGAAACATGATGCAGTGTTTTAACAAGATGGAGCAATTTGGTACTTTGCTATACGTGTTAGACATTTTCTAAATCGGGAATTTCTAAATCGGAAATTCTAAATCGGAGTAAATTCATGTTACCCTTTGTATTGCTAATAAGGGAGGACATGTGGACATGTGGAATAAGGGAGGACATGTGCAATATGAATTTTTTTTTTTTAATACTTTTTACAGATTCTTTTTATCGCAAATACTTACAAAATTATAATCTTTTAAAAGTGCACACAGACTTTATGGACACCCTAGTTGCACATAAAATTTTGATATAATTTTAACAAGTCAAACCAGGGTAATTACATTAGTCATCAAACCAAAATCAGTAGTCATTTATCGCAAATGCTGTGCCCATTTACTTCTATCTTAGACTAGAATAAACATTTTGCAAAAAGGTTAGAGCAATTTTATTATTACTCAGGTTACTGTGTTTTATAAAATATGTTTTTTCAGTTTTTTAAAATAAATTTAATAAAAGTAAGCATTTTAGTACATTACAATTTACTTGCAATAGCATAGGCAAGACGTATAAATCAATCAAAGAAATCGAGGAAAACTTTATTTTTTTGTTTAAGTAGGCTTATAAACCTAAGTTGAATATCAAAACTAGCCCAAGTTGTATGGTGGTGTTCTTATCTCCAGGTTTTTTTCTTCATTCCAGCTTAAATTCAAACAGATTGTATTTATTTAGGTAGATAAATAAAAAGAGTTCCAGAAAGATTTCATGAGCCCGCCGTCTTATAGTTTAGCTTAGGGGTTCTCAAAGGAGCCATAGGTTTTACGGGGGGGCACGGAAAAAATTCTCATTTTGAACTTTAAATTAGAGACAGTGTCAAAATGATGACCTTTTGTTGTTGTTGTTGTTGTTGATGATGATGTTGGTCATGAAGCTGGAAATAAAAGAGTCCATCCTAAATATCATATATGGGCGTATGCTGAAATGTCGAAAAACTGTTTTCGTGGGTTGTACCACATTTTCCACAAAGTCCTGCTTCGTTAAAGTAACAGTTACCAAAATTTCTTTTGTCACGGTCTCATGGGGCCCCTAAAAGTCGCGGGGCCCATAGGCAGTTGCCTACTCTGCCTAATGGGTAATCCGGCACTGTTTACGAAAGATTGCCACTACAGCAAATAGGCAAAATAGTTGGTGAAACAGATGTATTTTAAAGTCCGTAATATTTCCTGAAATTACAATTTTTTTTAAGTCTTAAGACTAAAAAAAGCAAACTAAAATGTCACCGAATAGCATCTTGATATCTCCAAAAGCAAATAGGGGTAATTGCTTGACGGCTGCCCTAAGTACTACACCTTCGACGTTGTCCTGCGGGCCAAGAGAATAAATAAGGAAGACAAGATAAGGATCAACATCCATAAATGGGCAAGTTGCTTTGTAAAAATAACTAGTTACAAGTTACAGTTGCTCGGCCTAAAATATAACTATAGTTACTGTTACTTTTACAGCTAAAGAATCATAAAACAATTTTTAAGAAGGAATCTCAAATCTTGTTTTTGTTTGAAGCAACTTACAGCTATTACTTTTAATTCAATAAATCACAAAATGGAACAAAGAGCACAAAAGTTGTTAAAAGTAGACAAAGTAATTACGTAGTTTCTAGTTGAGTCTAAAATTTAGTCGAAGACTAAAAAAAGTCTTCACTGGGGTTTGTAAAAAAACTACGGTGTATTTTTACAACTCTATTAATGCTGTGACCTTTTTTTGTCTTCGACTAAATCTTGACAAAAGTTTTGTGAATCCAAATGCTCAGAGATGTAAAGACCAAAAAAGGAGGTCTTCACTCTGGTTTGTGAAAGAATTTTGGTGTATTTTTTAATTTATACAACTCTGATTTGATGATTTTTTTGGTATTTGAAGGACGATTTTTTTTGTTGACTTAGTTGTTTTGTGGACTCCCAATTCCTATTTTTTTCTGTGATCTCCTGTTGAGAACCCGTTTAGACTTACGCTTTCAGGTAAAAGTAAAAAACCAATTGGGGCTTAGTTAAATAGACAATAATGGGTCCTTGGGAAAGACACTTTACGGTACTTTCCCCTGCTTGGTGGTCTTGGCAAGCAGTTTTAAATTACAGTCATATCTCTATTAAATTACTAGCGGACAGCAATATCTTGGCATCTCCGAAAGCAGGTCGGGGTAATTGCTTACCCTATGTATAGCGCCTCCGTCGCTTTCCTACGAGTCAGGAGGATAAATATAGAGAAGAATAAATAAATAAAATAATTATTTTGCCAAAATCAGTAAAACAAAAAAATGATCTATAAATAAAAATAAATTGGGTACATTAAGATTTTTCTGGATGCAGTGGACTTATTTAAAATCTATAATTTCATCAACTTAGCAGAGATGGCCAGTCAAAAACTTGAAGCGCAAAGAACAACTTGAGCGATTGCGGAAGTTGCCCTGCGCTTTCATAGTTTTTGGGCGGCGTTGGGCATTCCGCTGGGCTAACAATCAGAGAATTATATGCGCTTTATTGCGCTGCACATCAAAGATATCAATTGCGCTTGAAGCAAAGTAATTATAATTTGTTTCTTTCCGGTTTCAAGTTCCGGAAAAGAGCAACAATGCCAGATCGTCTGCACAAGCAGATTTTCTGGAGGCTGTAAAAGGCAGGTCGTAGGAATGGATTTTAAAAAGAAGGGAAACCAATACCGATTTTTGAATAACGCTATTTCTCAGACGGCAGAGCCTGCTTTGTTTGCTGTCAATGGTAGAACTTTGATTCTGGACAAGTCTTTAAGACATAATCATTGGAGCAATGCGCTTAATATCCTGCAAAAATCTCAGTAGCTTCCAAGTAAGGCGATTTAGTGCTTCACTTTATGACAAAAAGCATAAAGGTCTTTTACTTAACGACAACAATAAACTTTTTTTAAAATAAATTTTGTCATATACTCATATAGCTTACTTGTCATAATATTGTCATATCATATGGGAATGGTTGTAGTACCTGAGTCGTGAAACAAAAAAAACAGCGTAAATTTTGAAAAGCATTCTGCTCTGTAGCTACACAATAAAATAGTTTTTTGTAAAATGAAGAATCATTCCCGTTAAATTAGCTGATTTAGTTTTGGTTGTGGCTTATATTTTTTAATTTTTAAAGCTATTTGAATTTTTGACTCATACAGAAAAAGTTTATTTATAATGGCAATCTAATTAATTGAGCTACTTTTTATTATATTATTTTATTTATTTATTTATTTTGTCTCTATATTTATCCTCCTGACCCACAGAAAAGCGACGGAGGCGCTAATGCATAGGGTAAGCAATTATCCCGACCTTCTTCCAAAGATGCCAAAATTGCTGTCCGCTTGTAATTTAATAGAGTATGACCATAGGTGGGCACGGTACTTCTTAAAAGTACTGCGGTACCGGTACTCGGTACCTTACTAAAATTGTACCGCGGTACCGGTACGGTACTAAAAAAGTACAGCGGTACCGGTACTCGGTACTTTTGAATAATACGAATTAATGTTAATAACTAAACTCTGTCATACATTGGATTTCATTTGACATTTAAAAATGTATTTAACAAAGCGAAAACAATATCGTACGTATCCAACCGTTCACTTTCAAAAATCAATTATGCTTTGGATGTAAAAAACATGCGTGAATATGTTTTTAACTTGATTTTTTGGATAAAATATGCCTTGGATATATGAAAAGCCTAATGAATAGGTTGTCTTCTGCTTTGTTTTTTATATTAAAAAAAGTTTTTCAAAAATTGTACTAATTTTTATTTAACCTTTTACAGTGGTTTAGTCAAAGTTATTCTCAAACTTTTTGGGTCACAAACCTCTATTTGCAAATTTTTTTTATCATGGATCCCAATCTTATGTCACATCAATTTTCTGCCCAACCAAAGAGGAAAGATAAAAAAAACTCAAAAATAAATAACACAAAATCGGTTAAAAAATAAATGCTTATAAACAGGCATACCATATTTCCGTAGGGGCAAATCGGGACGCTCGTTTATAGACAAAAATTCGTCCCTAAAAAAAGTCTTCACTTGGAATCTGTCTCTGATTTTATGGTATGGATTACTTTACCAGGTATATATGTTGAAAAATTTTGTCATATCGTCGCGGACCCCTTGTGCGCTCATCACGGACCTCATTTTGGGAAACTCTAGTTTTGGTAATTTAGTAAAATTACTCAACCTTCGTTGGCCGTTAACTGTTATGATAATTTTTTATATTTTTGCTTTAAAAACAAAAAATTAAAATTTCATCAAGTCCCTTTTGCATTGGTATGAATATGAAATCTAGTGTTTAGTGGATTTTTGATTTTATGCAAAATATTTTCATTTTTATAATTAGACAACTAGAATGTTCCTTGCAAATGCAATACCTTCAGAAAATATTTACTACATTAAGATTGATTCCTATATTTCTGATATACCATATTTAGCGCCGAAAGCGCTAAAGATTTGACATAATTGCACACAAAAATGCTACTTTTTCCAAAGCTACAATGTCTTTTTTGCACAGTAATTACTATATGCACATTAAACACGATAATCACTTTTTTTTTTGCACAACTGGTGCGGTGAGCATGCACAATTTTTTTTGTACATGTTATAACCGTATATAGTTTAATGAAAACAATGCACTACAAGCGTAAGTACGATAAGCACGGCTAAGCCGCAAAAGCATACCGGCGGTGGTTTCGATATGCTGACCACATCATCGAGTCAGCTAACACGAATCGGGTAAAGTCAAGCTAAACCCTGCAGTTCCATTGCTAACATTAAGTAAGAATAGTCAAGCCAATCAACAAGCAAATACCGACAGACATGTTTCGTCCTTGTTAGGACTGGTCAGGATACTACAGCTTGTTGTTGTGTAATTAAAGGTTGCATAGAAAAAGTGTTATTTAAGGTTGCATAGAAAAAAATTTTATACTCTTTGAATAGAGATACTTAAATGTTGTAATAAAATATTATTTCGGATTGAAAAAGCAAGTTTCGAAAGGTAGTCAACTTTCGTAAATTGGCCGAAAAGCAAAGATTGGTTTCTGAAAGTTAACGACTTCGGCGGTTTGATTGATCTTATGATTAAAAGAAAAATTCTTTCACAGTTGGAATCCCCTTAGAGAGGTTACTGCAGTTCACAGAAGAAGAAACTCTATTTCAGCAAAATCTGATTTCATTATGAATATGCTTCGATCTTAGCAACAACGAATGTTTTCAAAATTCATTGGACTTTTTAAATAATTTTGGAAATGAACTTTTCATATAATAAAAAGAAATACAATTGATTCTAAGAAAAAATTGAAATTTTAAGTGTCACATCGTACTTTTTTATAATTATTTCAAAATGTTATAATAAGCCTAATTTAAAAAATTTAGTTAGAATTGATTACTTTGATAAAATAAATTTTTTTGGATTTTTGCAAGCTTTTTTTTTTTTTAGTAGGTTAGTCTAGCTTACATAGTAGAATATTTTATAGTTGAACTTGACTAATGCTCTGGCGTATATTTTTTTATTTTAAATTTATCGTAGATTGAATTGTTTATTAATACATTTCGTCAGAGCAAGGCTTCCCAACCCGAGATTTGAAATTTCACGAATCCGCCATTGGTCAACATCTTCTTGACAACGCCCAATGTGCCCTTCATTACAGCAACGAAAAATTTTCTATTCTCGCTCGAGGTCGCTTTTCCTTTCACCTTTCTGCTCTTGAAGCGACTTTCATTAAATCTCTCAATCCCCTTCTGTGTAAGCAAAAAGAATTCGTCTACTCTTTGAAAATTTCTTAATCTTTTCTCTCATTGGTTGACTTTTTCAGCCAATGAGAACTCTACTTTCTTCCTTTATAAATTAGTTCGGTTTCAATTCTGCTTCATTCTGACGATTTCCCCTGAAGAGTGTCAGATGAAAAACTTTGGGAAGAAAAAATCTTTTACTTCACGCAATCTTGAAATTCTGTACCACCAAATGTTTATTCAAAGTAATATATAAAAATATAATAGCTATTCACGCCAAGTCATTTATGCTAAATTTTAATACCGATGCGTAGTGTTGTAAAATATTTTTCACTGCCTGTTCTTGTTGCAAACAAAAATATAAGAAAAAAGCTGGAGCAGGGATCTTTTAACTCTGCTATATTTAATGTGTCATCTGCTTGAATAAAAACAAGTCAAATAACCTCTGTTGGTGCGTTTTCCATTAAGTTCAATATTAACACTGAAAAATGATTGTGTCATTTTTTGTGGCAATTAGAATTTTATTGGTTGATTTCATTTCAGTAACCTCTTTTTATTCTGTTAAAATTGGTTAAAAAAATGGAGTTTAAATAAAGTTTTAAGAAAAACACAGAGTCGAATAGCATAAACTGACGCTGGCGTATAAAAAAAAGATACAATTAATTACATAATGTAAAACTTCAAGCGTATAAGCAATTAATAATCTTTCTTCAATTTAGTCAAAACAAAACATGTTATTTAAACGGATAAGTTAAAACAACATTTTTTCAACCAATTTTAAAATTGTTTCTTTTTCTATGCACATTAATAACATGATTAAGACTGATGGAAAAATATAAGACAAAATAAGCTTCATCTACAAA
This sequence comes from Diplosoma virens, assembly GCA_963680785.1. Taxonomy (NCBI): domain Eukaryota; kingdom Metazoa; phylum Chordata; class Ascidiacea; order Aplousobranchia; family Didemnidae; genus Diplosoma; species Diplosoma virens. Next base: position 32,406,824 of record OY796893.1, on the reverse strand, counting down.
CCCATCATTCGTTTTCAAAATTTAAAATTTTTACTAATTTTTATCGTATTTCAACTCCATTTATTCTTCAGAGACTCGTACAAAAACGTTGAAGGCGTTATACTAAGGGCAACTTTTAAGCAATACCGTACCTGCTTATTTAATGCTATATATACAGGTCCGCCAGCAACCAGAAGATCTAGCAGATAATTGCTTTCAGAGATGCCAAAATATTGTAGTGAATTGGAATTTTTAATTTACTTTTTTAGTTTTTATTTGAGACATAACTAAAATGCTATCTGTACCTAGACTGCCCTACTAACCTGAGTAAACTAAGCCTAAATAAAAAGTTGCTAAAGGACAACTGGCTATGAAGTGCGTAAAACGTTCCTAAACCTGACCTTACTTAAAATTAACTAGTAACTACTACCGGAAGGATGAGGAAAGTACTGGTAAACACTTAAGTTTGACAAATGTCAATTTGTGATAATACTACTGTAAATCAAGAAACTACTTTGAAGCTGCAATCGATACGAAAAACAAAAACATGTTGCAATGCTTGCAAAAAAAACTTTCAATGACCCTAAAATTAGACGGAGTACCGCGGTACTTTCGTACACGGTATTGCCCACCTCTGAGTATGACTTTAATTTAGAACTGCTTGCAAAGACTAACAAGCAGGGAAAAGCGCCGTAAAGTGTATTTCCTAAAGACACGACAGAATAACGCGAGTAGGTTTTGAACTGAGACCATGTTGATAATAAGCACGGCACTCCAACTACTCGACCACGCTGCCAACAACGCAGGTTGAGACAAATTTTCTCACGCAGGTTATGATAAAACAATCAACTAAAAAGCGAAATATAAAAAACCTGACTTTGTGTTCAAATATTTTTTGGCTTTGAAAGTTTTACTCATTGGTTATCTGATGAATGCAGCCTACATGACCTAACTTTGACCCAATGCGGGTAACAGAAGAACTGCCCCACGGCAGCCGGCAGGTACGGCGATGACTGTGAGACATGGTCAAAATTAAAGTCAAATAAGTTTGTTATAAAGCGGTTTATTTTTATTGCATTTTATGAGTGAATATTTGGGGTCTCTTCAAGAAGTCAGTTTAAGCAATTTTTTTTGAAAGTGATCCAGAATCCCCCCTACAGCCCTAGGTGGGAAAAAGAAAGTAACCAAAAAAAAAAAAAAAAATGATTTCTTTAACAAGCGATCCACAAAGGATCCGGGTTACTTTCAGGAACAAAAGTTGCTTAAAGTGACTTCTTAAAGAGACACAATGGGCCTATTTGTGTGTTGGAAATATCTGACACCAACTTTGATTACGTATAATGTGTTTTAGAACTTAAAAATAAAGCTTGTCGGCAGCTTGGTCGAGTGGTTAAAGCCCCGAGGTTATGACCAACATGGTCTCGGTTCAAAACCCACTCGCGCCATTCTGTTGTGTCCTTGGGAAAGACACTTTACGGCACATTCCCCTGCTTAGTTGTCTTGGCGAGCAGCTCTAAATTACAGTCAAATCTCTATTAAATTACAAACAGTCAGCAATATCTTGGCATCTTCTGAAGCAGGTTGGGGTAATTGCCTACCAGTGGCGTGCGGTCAGGGCATGCAAGTCATGCGCTGCATGACCAATGAATTCTTGTACGATGACCTTTATTTCTGAACGAAATAAAGAACACAGCTGGTTTGAGACAAAATTAAAGAAAAATGAGCTGGTTTGAGACAAAATTAGAGACAAAAAGTAGAAAATCAGGAAGAGATATCAGTTGAAGACCTTTTTTTTTAAAGAACTTCATGATTTTAGGACGAAAATTCGTCTATGTCTTAAAATCTCACACAGAATTTTTTCTGCTACCCATAAAATATTGCATGTCCTCAGTGGTGAATATTCCAATTTAGGGGCCCGAGGCAAGAATTTTCAAAAATTGATGTTGTCTGAGAAAAAAAGAGGTCTGATCTTGGCTTGCATATTTTTCTCCAAAACTCATGGTATCCTCTAAAAAAAAAAGGTCTTCACTTCGATTTCACCTCTGATTTCCCTATTTTTCTCCTAAAATCAGAGTGCTCTCCAAAAAAAAAAGGTCTTCACTCGGAATGGTTCTCTGAACAAACATCTGCAGCAGATTCAAGACTGCCGCATTTGCATCACCCAATATCCACCACTACATGTACTACCCATTAACTACCCATAAAATACCTAATTGTATGACCAGTTTTTGGCATACCAATTGCATGGCCAGTCTCTGAGGTCACCGCACGCCACTATTGCCTACCCTATGTATTAGTGCCTCCGTCGCTTTCCTGCGAGTCAGGAGGATACATATAGAGATAAAATAAAAAATAAATAAAAAGAAAATAATAGGGGAGAGCCTCCAACAGTGCGCCACTTTTCGGAGTTTTTCAAAATTTCGGAAACTGAAAAGCTATGAATGAAAAATTTTTATGACATTTTAATCTCATTCAATTGATATTTAAGGTGCATAATTAGGCTTTTTGTTGAAAGTCTTTATCTTCCAAAAAGATTGATTTTAAAATGAAGTAAAAAAATGGCGCACTGTTGGAGCATAGGTCCAACAGTGCGCCATTACGGTTCCAACACTGCGCCACTTAGTTTTTTTAAGCAACATAGCTTTATATTACCTGATTAATGAAATTTTTAAGTTCTTTTTGTTCATAAGATTTTCTTTGTTGTAACAGCAAAATACGTGGAACTCTTACGTCAAAAAATATTTTTTTATTCTTATATAGAAAGACAAAACAACTTTAAAACCAATTTAAACAAGCAAATGCAAAGTTTACCATTAATAAGTCAACATATAACATGCAACTTATGAATAAAACATAAAAACATAAAAAATAAAACTATTCTAATTAGCAAATAAATAAATAAACAACTTTTACTTTTTTGAAATTAAAAAAAATAATATACATTTTAACTTGTGGGTATCCTACACCAGTGGCGTGCGGTCAGGGCATGCAAGTTATGCGTTGCATGACCAGCGAATTTTTGTACGATGACCTTTATTTCTAAACAAAATAAAGAACAGGGCTGCTTTGGGACAAAATTAGAAAAGGTGAGCTGGTTTGAGACAAAAAGTAGAAAATCAGGGAGAGATTTTAGGTGAAGACCTTTTTTTTTTAGAGAACACCATGAATTTTGGACAAAAAGTAAGAAAAATGGGACTTATTTCAAGTGATGATTTTTTGTTTTTTGGAGAACAATATGATTATAGGATAAATCACCAATATTCGGTAACTATTTTTCTTTTAGATGATCTTCTTTTGAACTAAGGTCACAATCGCTCTCACACATATCGTTTTAATAAAATTTTCTTTGAAAGAAAAAGTTCTTTTGCTGTGAATAGCCATACAAGCGTAAAAGAAAAAGCTCATTTGTAAAGCCGAATATATGAAGATTCTGTTGTGTATGTTTCTTTAGCAATAGAATAATATGTAAAATGTTTGCTCCAACAGTGCGCCCCTGGCGCACTGTAGGAACACCTGCCATTTTGACTTTAACTCTTGATTTCAGAGAAAAGCTACAATAATCGATTATTATCTTTTACCAGGCTTTACTTTACGCTATGGAGAAATTGATGTCATTTTGACTTAATACCTAGTGCTTTTATGCAATGAAAGAAAACAATTTTTTTTATCAGCAAAAACTAACTTTACTTCCATAAAAATTGAAAAACCTTTTTAAAAAATTTTCTGTTTTTTTAGCATTTCTGAAAATACAAAGAGAAATTGATATTTTAATACAAATTTTGATAATGCAATTACGATGTTATTTTAGGCAACAATAAAAAAATAAAACGCAAAGGCGCACTGTTTGCACCGGCGCACTGTTGGAGGCTCTCCCCTAAATAAAATAAATAAACCAATAATTTGATTTTGAGTTGTTTCTTTTAAAAAAATGCTATTTCCAATTGAAACAAGGGAAAGCCAAAACTAAAGTTACCGGTAGTCATCAAAAACAATTTTTATAAAACTAACCCGGAATCTCAAGGATTTCTTTAAAAATTAAAAGCATCCACAGAGAGGACCCGGGTTAGTTTCACGAACGAACTGAAGTCGCTTACAGTGACTTCTACAGGGTGGGGCAGAGCAACTTGCTTATTTAAATTTGGCGCACTGAAGCGATGGTTGCTCCGTGGATGGTAGGAATGCACTTATTTGAGAGGGTGGGGCTTAAAGTTTGGTTCTTAACGTGCGTTACTTATTTTTTGTTTATTTTTCAGGAATTCCAATGAGCATCATGGAGTGGACGAAGTTGGAACGCGCTTTCGCTATTGAAGCATTTTTTTCAAGCGGTCGCTCAATCGTCACAACGCAACGTGCATTTCGTAGACATTTCAATATTGCCCCCCGTGGTCGTGTTCCTGGCCGGCAGTCGAATGTTTCATGGGTAAACAACTTCAGGGAAACGGGTGATCGTTGTAAAGAAAAAAAACCTGGCCTTCCACGAACAGCAAGGCCACCCAAAACATTGAAGCAGTGAGACAATCTGTTTTGAGATCTTCCCGACGGTCTCCCAGCGCAAACACGCATCTGCTCTGGGGTTGTCTGCTCGTTCTGTGAGACAAATCCTCCATGAAGAATTGCTATTTTATCCCTACAAATTGGATATGGTTTAGGAACTTAATTCACGCGATTTTATTGCTCGTGAAAATGCATGTGAAGCCCTTTTAGGCTTGCCTGACGACATATTTGTTTTTTTTAGTGATGAGGCTCACTTCCATCTTTCGGGATCTGTAAATAAGCAAAGCATGCGTTATTAGAGTCCTGAAAATCCCAGAAAACTTCATCAACGTCCTCTACATGCACTACGTGTAACTGTTTGGTGTGCACTATCACGAGTTGGCATAGTTGGCCCATGGTTTTTTGAAGAAAACGAACAGACAGTATCAGTGACATCTGACCGTTATGTCAACATGATCAATGAGTGTTTCCTGCCAACACTGAATCAGATGGGTGTGGAAAATGTGTGGTTTCAGCAGGACGGTGCCACGGCACACACAGCGCGCGCGTCAATGATTGTTTTGCGGCAGAACTTCCCAGGACATTTCATCTCCTCGAGGGTCGATCTGCATTGGCCAGCACGGTCCCCTGATTTATCACCACGTGACTATTTTTTATGGGAATATCTGAAATCAATTGTTTACAACGATTGTCCTAGCACCTTGACTCACCTGAAAAACAACATTCGTCGAACTGTCGCCAACATACCCATCGATATGCTGGAAAGAGTTGACCGAAGCTTTAGAGTTCGATTAACCGAGTGTATAGAGAAGAATGGACGCCATCTTACTGATATCATCTTTAAATCTCGTAAAAAATAAAATTTAAATGTTGTACTAGTTGCAGTTCAAAGAATTACATGTATACCTGCAGTGGTGGATATTCCAATTTAGGGGCCCGAGGCAAGAATTTTCAAAAATTGGTGTTGTCTGAGAAAAAAAGAGCTTTGATCTTGGCTTGCATAATTTTCTCCGAAACTCATGGTGTCCTCTAAAAAAAAAGGTTTTTACTTCGATTTCATCTGTAATTTCTCTATTTTTCTCCCAAGATTAGGGTGTTCTCTAAAAAAAAAAAAAATCTTCACTTCGATTTTATCTCTAATTTCTCTATTTTTTTTCAAAAATTAGGGTGTCCTCTAAAAAAAAAAGGTCTTCACTCAGAATCGTTCTTTACACTCTGAACAAATATCTGCCGCGGATTGAAACTGTATATATGTGCTATTTTCGAGGGGGGCCTGAGGCGACTGCCTCATTCGCCTCACCCAATATCCATTACTGTATACCTGCATTACTTATGTACTAATTGATATTCCAAATAAGCAAGTTGCTCTGCCCCACCCTGTATAAAAGATCCTTATTGTTTTTTGGATTTCGTTCACCATTCACCACTTTAGTTGATTATCATTTAAATTTTGCAAAATCTCCAAAAGCCTGCGAGGTTATTAAGGGCGAACAGGCAATGAGATTTTATTTTTCAGGCTTATTGGTATTTTAAAATAGCTATCTTTGGTAATTAATTTCGTGTTCTATTTAATTAAAACATCTTTTTTACCAGGTTCTTCTGTAGCAGTAGCTGTCTCAGATTGCACATATTTAGCAGATTCCATTACACTTAGGAAAATTTGTAATTGCTTTGCATAAAATTAAGATTTCTTGCATAAAACAGTACAATGGCATATTATGGACAACAGGTAATGGTTTAATAGTCAAATTGACTGTTTTTGTATCAAAGCTTTTTTTAGTAGTTTAGAAAGTTTTAAATCACCACACTCACTAAACTTATTTTTGGTTATTAAATCTTTTTTTATGTAGTAACATTATTGGGGTCTCTTTAAAAAGTCATCATAAGTGATTTTTTTCAGTGAAACTAACCCAGAATCCCTCCACAGCAGCAAGATGGAATAAAAAAGAAACTAAAAGAAAAACAATCTTTTCAAGAAGCTATAGTAATGACAGGGAGGATCCAGGTTAGTTTCACGAATGAAAATCACTTACAGTGACTTCTTGAAGAGACCTCATTATTGTTTGTAATGTAATAACAGTAGCCTATGTTTGGTAATAATGGATATATCCCATTAACAAAACTTTCTATTTATGTTATTGCAAAACTTATTACTTACTTTGTTACGATTAATAATGGTTAAATTAGAATAGGTTTAATGTCCCAGAAAACTAACCTTCCTGTACTTATCAAGATGAATTTTTGCTTATCTTCAAGAAGTCACCATAAATGATTTTATTGAAACTAATCTTGAATCCCCTACAAAATAAAAAAAATAAAAGGAAAAAGATCTCTTCAAAAGTGATAGTAACCACAGGGGGGATCCAGGTTATTTATACAAACAAAAATTGCTTATAATGACTTTTTAAAGAGACCCAAATTTTCCATCAAATGTAGTGGAGGTGTGTGGCCACCTCCATCCACAGGGAAATGCACATCAAAAAAATGAATAATAAATGAATGACAGTGTGACTATAACATAATACTAGGCCTTCTATAATTTTTAAGCAGATCAAGCAAGTTTTTTCTGAATTAATTAAACAGTTAAAAAGTGCTTTGTTTGGGTTTTAGCCAGGTTATGGTTTTCCTCAAGTAGATCCAAATGTTCTTGCTTGGTTTCAATCTGTTGATGCTGATAGAAGTGGTCGAATTTCAGCTGTGGAGTTACAACAAGCCTTAACCAATAATGATTGGTCCAGATTTAAAATTGAAACCTGTTATCAAATGATAGGTATAAAAGATTATAGTTTACATTTACTTAAGTATGTTTAAATTTTTCCATACCTTGCATTTTTAAATTATTTAGTATGTATTATGATAAATCTATTGTTATTTTTACATTTTATGAAGTCAATAATAAGTAAATTAACAATTGCTATTGGTTTTAATGAAAGTTTTGTAAGTTGCTCAAACACAGATCTGTATAATTTATTATTAGAATTACTGATACTTCTGAAAAATGTCATCTCTTTTAATATGATTCTTGATTGCTCAACTTTTGTAAATTTATTTTTTCAACCATTATTATTTTTAGTAATAATTATTTATTGGAATAATTTTAATATGCTAAGTGTTTTGACAGATTTATTTTTGTCAATTATAAAAGTTTTTAATTTTTATTAAAAATCTTTTTTTTAATATCAAAAACTGTAATACATTTTGGGTATTAATATGTTTTTGGCTGGTTGTCTTTGTATTAAATCGTTAATGCATTCAACTATTGCTTGTTTTGAAAGCCATTAAGCTGTTTATTTTCCAAACATGAAAATACTGTCAAATCTTACTTCGTTGTGTATTTTGTAAATAAAGAGCTTATTTTCAAGTCACTTATTCAAGCACTTTCAAGATAAATGCAAAAACCTCAGCGTGCTTAAGTTTTTTGTAAACAATCACTTGTACATTTGTTGATGAATTTGAGATAGAAAGCAAAGATTTTTGAAAGAAAATGCATCAATAAAGAGTACTTATAGAAAAAACCAACCAAATAAACCAAATAACACTTTAACCTAAAATTTAATCCAAATGGCATGTAAACGGTTTTGAAAATAAACTCTTTGTTTTAGCAATAGACATACTATAAAAATCAGCTTTATTACTATGTTAAACAGTAAATATCTTTGTTGTTTGTATTAAAATATGTAGTATACAATAGCTATTGTTACATAACTGTAACAATTTTTATTGCTTATTATTAAGTTTAAGTAACGTAATTGCATTTTTCAATAGAAGAATTGAATTTTGGTTGGCTCAAAATTATGGTGATGAATGTTTTGTATTGTCAGTTTGGCTGCAGTTTGATAAGAGTGTCCATGAGGTTGTTAGATTGCTAGATAATAATTACTGTATTTTCTGCACCATAAGGTACACTTAAATGCCTTTCTCAAAAATCCACAGTGTGCCCTACAAATTTGTGCATCTTGTGTGTGAACTGAGTTTCAAACTCTATAAAAATATGTTATGGTGTGAATTGGGAGGCACTCTGCTTCATTAACAGGATGTAATACATTTAGTATATTCATATTATTGTAATGTTTTCTAAGTGGTTTATCAGTGCCAGCATACATACTGAGCTCACCACTTACCACATGTTTTACTATTAACATGGTGTGCCATGTGTATGTGTTAAGTATGAAAATAGATCGTATAATTGAGAATGTACCAAATAATACAGTGCATCATATATTGCAGAAAGTAAAGAAAAAAACCTGGGTATGATTTTCACTTAGGTTTTTTAATTTTTTTAGATTTATCATGTTTTTTATGCTTTGGTTATTGAGATTTGGTCTAAGTTTGGGTTAGTTTAGTTAATGCAGAAGCATAAATCTATCTCTTAAAAGAATCAGATAATTTGACTTTTGAAAAAAAACTGTACAAAATTTGTTTCAGTTGTGTAATTATATATACTGCCAAATTAGTGTAAAATTATTTTTCAGCTTTATTTGATCGTGATTATTCTGGTACAATTGATTTAAATGAGTTTAGTTCTTTGTGGAATTATATAAATCAATGGCGACAAGTATTTATTGCTTATGATCAAGATCGCTCTGGAGCAATTAGCCAAAATGAGCTTCATACAGGTACATATAAAATATTTAGTTGTAGAATTATGTGTACTCATCCTTCTTTGTTAATGCTAAGCTTAAGTTTATTTTAAATTTTAATGCTTGTAATTTTTATTCCCTTTTAGATGTTGTTTTTCTTAGTGAGTAGATTGAAAAACTTTGAATAAAAAGTAATCATCAGAATGAACTGAGAGCAATCCGATCATGCTTATATAGGCAAAGAGAATGAGTCTGATTGGTTAAAAAAGGGCAGCCAATCCGGAATAGAAAAAAAAGAAAAGGAAAGAAAATGAGAGTGCGTCTGATTGGCCAAGAGAGACAACCAATCAGAAGTGAAAGTAGAAGAGCATTAAACTGTAAAGAACTGTAAAGAGTTTTAATCTGTAAAGAAATTCCTTGTGTTGACAGAGATTGGGTTGAAAAGATTTGATAAATGTAGCTTCAAGAGCAGAGAGGTGGAAAGAAGTATGTCCTTGGGCAATAATAGAGAATTTAATGTCACTGTATTGGCTGGCACAGGGAGGGTTTTTTAAGAGATGTTGTTTAATAGCAGAGTCATGGGTGGTGACTTGAGAAGTGTTGTTTTTCTTGCAGACACAGGAAAGATTAGAGTGATCTTGAGAAGAAAGATGGTTTCTGATGAACCTGAGAGCATGTTGCTTAATGCATTTTTGCAACCTTTGGGATGTAGGTTCCCTGTACTGACTATTGCAGGGGCACACAAATTGATAAACAACATTTTTGTGGTGATGGGCAGGTAATAAATACATCCTTCTTGGTTGCAGCAAGAGACCTGGTTGTAAAAACAACAAGTGTTTTAATAACAAAGTAACAACGCTAAATGGCTGTAGTAATTTGCTTTTCAAATTTGGTTGAAACAGTTTCCAGCCCTGGAAGATGGAGATAAACTGGGCATTTCTTGGGTCCATGTTGAGATGACTGGGACCCAAAAAATGCCTGATCCAACTGAATCTCTGTACCAAGTGTACTTGTAATCTCCATGTGCCAAAAAAGGTGTTCATTATGCACAATCCGTTGGTGGCACAGAACTGTAGCAAAAAACTTCTGTTTTTAGTTTCTTGAGTCTCTTTCTCTTCCAATAACACCCTTCCATGTCCTGTCATCAGTACCCACATGTGCATTGAAATTTCGTAATAGGACAATTGATTCTGCAGATGTTACTTTCTGTAAAGCAACACCTACTTCATATAAGAAAGGCTGGTACTGTGTTTCAGCATTTGGTGCATACACCTGCAAAATGCACAGTGACCGCTCCTGTAGCCTAAGCTTGAGGAGATAAACCCTTCCTTTGAGTTGGATCCAATTAGTGACACAGTGGGCCCAGCAATGGATTACAAAAATGCCTCCCCCTGCCTGAGCAGACATGTTTACATCTACACCTGAGTGCCAGAAAATTAAGCAAGTTTCTTAAGTATGCCATGAGTGGAAAAAGGTTTTGGATCCCTAAACCACTGGATGGAAATGTTCCATCAGTGGCAAGCCATTTGCCTAAGAATTGAACAAAAATCTTTTGTTCCAAAGTTAGGAATAGAGTACAAAACTGTAAAAGGATAGATTCTTTTTAGTGAAGAAAATAATTTAAGATTTTTTAAAAGTTTCATGTGGAATTCTGCTTTTAATTTAAAGCTCTGTATGTAGATATCCTGATGTCTTCTTAATGGGTAAAACAACCTGTCAGTTCTAACAGAATTTTTGCTTTTGTTGTGTGATTTTAAATTAAGATAAAGACAAAGGTAGATTTTGCAACACAGACAAATTGGGATATTTGCATTCCAGATAATTGCATATGAGTTCATTGCATAATCCAGTTAATTGAATAGAAGTGGTCAATAAATCGCCAATTGAAAATGTATTGTGAGCACATATGCACAATGCTCTTGTGGCACAATCATAAGTAGGCAGCAGTTGATACAAAACAACACAAGATCAAAGTTGCTCAAGCGCTATTGAGATTTTTAAAACATCTGTCATTATCTGATTTAAAAAAGAGAGTTTCAATATTTCTAACTGATTGAAAATAAGATGTGCACTTGCCTTTTTTCTTTGTTTTATGTCACTCGCTTGCATTGTGAGAATAAAAGAAATAAAGCTTAACAATTTTGTGTGAGGAAGCACATTTTAAGGGCTTGCTTCCACTATAAGCATGGAATGAAGCATTCTTTGTTTCTTTTATTGATCTTTTCATGCTTAAAATCTTAGTGAGCATTAAGTGAAGCAAAAAAAAATCAAACAAACTTGTACTGAAATTCCATGCTTATGAAGTAGTATTCTTTGTTTCTTCTATTGATCTTTCCACACTTAAAATCTAAGTGAGTGCTTAGCAAAGTAAAAAAATCAATAAAACAAACAAGGTATACTTTATTCCATGGTCGTTGTGGAAATGAAACCTTATGTAGGCAACAGGGCACTAGCTTGCTTTGCTTTTTGAAGCAATAAAGAAACCAAGCATAAAGCCACAGATTTTTATAGATATTACAGAATACAAAAATTTTTATAATTCCCTGGTAATGCTATAATGAGTTCATTTTAAAATGCCCATTATAAATTGTTACGCATTCTGACACAATTCAGCAACAATTAGGTGTTTTTACTACTTCTGGATAAATGCATAATCCAGTTAATTACTTAAAAAGCTTGGCAAATTGGCTATTTAATTAACTGTGGGTCATTCCTTGCCAAACAAACAAATTTTTTTTTTAATTACACAAAATGTTTCATATTTTAATGAAATTTGGCACACTTGCAGATCTCACTGAAATAATAAGAATGCAAAAAAATTTTTTAAAAACTCTCATTATTTTTGAAGTTATGGTCATTTTAAAAAATGCCATTTTTGCTTGTTCTGCTTCAATGCACATTCTTAAAATTTTATTTAATTTCTATTTTCTTAGCCTGTGATGATAGGAGGTTGCTGAAAATTGCTAGACAGGTGTTTTAAGATCCAAGAAATCCAAAAAATTGCTTAAAAAGTTGTAAAAACTACTTTATATGATAACAGAGGTTTGCATTTGATTTTTACATGTTTTAGAGTTGAATTTTAAAAACATATAAAAAAATGGGTCTAAGTTTTAAAAGCTGAAATTCACAAAAAAATTGAATTAATTTTGATGCTTATTACAAAAATTTTCTTTTGAGTAACACATTTTTTTCCAAACAATAGAATTGTTTGGAATTCTATTGTTTGGATTAAATCAATTAAGACAGGCAAAATAACACAAACTCATTTGGAAAAAGGAAGCAGTAAAAGACATAGAAAAGTTGATGCATGTATATCAACAAAAACTTCATATAAAAAAAATCAAGCTACTCAAAATTTGCTTTAATGAGTAGTTGTTTTTAAGGCCAAGCACTTTAATTGCAAGAACAATAAGTGTATGTACTATACCATTCATATACTTTAAATGTGATTTTTACTGCAAAAAATAAGATTTCATTGTGGAACACTGATATTAATAACTACAGAGCACTTTTTAACAAATATAGGACAGTTCTATGTCTATAAATAATCATTAAAACTTCAACTTAGTTATGCAACTTTAATTGCAAAAGAATAAGATGTCACTGTGGAGCACTGATACCAATAACTACATGGTAAAATATAGGACAGTCCAATGTCTACAAATAATCATTACAACTGCAACTTAAGTTAAGCCACTTTAATTGCAAAAAATAAGATGTCATTGTAGAGTTTGATACCATTAACTGCAGAACATTATTTAACAAAATATAGGACAGTCCAGTATCCAATGACTAAAAATAATTGTTACAACTTTAACTTAAGTTAATCTTTAAAGTTGTAATGATAATTTATGGAGACTCTGTTCGTACTGAAAAGAAACAGTGTAAAAACATGCAGCATCAAATAAACTGTTAAAAGTCTATTTAATTGTTTATGTCAGAAAATATTGTCTGCATCATTTTAAATTCCTTATCTGAAATTTTGTATTGTCATCTGCTAGACGTTAAAAGCATGCCAATGCTGAGCAGAATACGGTTGTATGGTACAAAGCACAGGTTTTATATGAAACAGAATATGCTTATATGACAGAAACTGGTGAATTGGTGTCAGGTTTGCAAACTTGAACTCTAACTCAAAAGAACTCAGTCTTTTTTGCCAAACTTGAAAAATTAAAATTGCTGAATTTGAACTCAACTCAAAAAATTTATAATCAAATTTGAATTTATTAATTGAAAAGTTTTGAAAAGAGAATAAATAACATTTTGGATTTTACTTTTGGTATTAAATTGTTTAATTTCAAATACAATTGAGCTGTATTTGACCAAGAAATGTTTGGGCAAAGTCAGAATTTTACAGGCAGCAGCAGGAAAATATTTGGACAACAAATAGTTTTTGGGCAGAGAAAACCAACTATTACTTTTGCAGGACAAAGTTTTTAAATTCAGAAAAAAGATTATGGTTTAAGATGAAAATTTTGTTTATAGATCACTGCCTGTTTGGAATAAAAATCGAGAAATTTAAGACAGATTCCAAGTGAAGATCTTTTTTTTGGTGGGAGGCAAAATTTCTTCTCATTTCTGTAAAGTACTAAAAATCATGATTCAGGCAAAGTCATAAAATTTGGGCAAAACTGTATTGCATCTCCCCAAACATTTTTTTGGCTGGTAAGTCGATATAATGGCCTGTTTCTTTATTTTTTTTACTTTGTTTATCTTTTTGTGGCTAGCCTTCCAATTTTTTAAAGTTATTTTGTAGATAAGCTTAATCAAGCCTTTGATTTTTACAGCATTGAATAGAACTCAAACTTGGACTTGCAAATTTTTTATTAACTTGAACTTGAACTCGAATAAAAATGTATTGAGTTTGCAACCCTGATTGGTATGGAGATGTCAGTAAATGAGGAAGAACATGATGCAGAAGTACAATTTATGCACCCACATAGCCATGCAATAGCTTTTTTTTTTTGGCCTTCTAGAGAAGACCTGTGCTTTGTACTATACAACCATATTCTACTCAGCATTTTTCCAAAAAATGTGTTACTCTTAAAAAAAAAAATTTTTTGTAGTAAGCATCAAAATTAATTCAACTTTTTTGTTTGGCATGAAAGTGTATTGGTATAAGAATAGAATTTCTGAATTTCAGCTTTTAAATTTTAGATCCATATTTTTTATATGCCTTTAAAGTTCAACTCTAAAACATGTAAAAATCAAATGCAAACCTCTGTTATCATATAAAGTAGTTTTTTTACGACTTTTTAAGCTATTTTTTTGGATTTCTTGGATCTTAAAACACCTGCCTAGCAATTTTCAGCAACCTCCTATCATCACAGGCTAAGAAAATAGAAATTAAATAAAATTTTAAGAATGTGCATTGAAGCAGAACAAGCAAAAATGGCATTTTTTAAAATGACCATAACTTCAAAAATAATGAGAGTTTTTAAAAAGTTTTTTTGCATTCTTATTATTTCAGTGAGATCTGCAAGTGTGCCAAATTTCATTAAAATATAAAAAATTGTGTTTTCTAAAAAAAAAAAAAAAATCTTCACTTGGAATCAGTCTTGGTTTTTCAATTACAATGTTCTAAAAATTCAAGATGGTATGGCACACCAATAATGCAGTAGAGGAGTAAAGAGTACAAGCCGCAGAAAAGCCACATGAAACCAGGCAAAGAGCCGCAGTTTGGCCACCCCTGCCACATATAGTCGGAGTTCATAGTGTCTCAGTTACTTTGGCAGTGTGACATGCAAAGGTAGTTTTTAGTGCATTGCCACAAGATGGTAACTAAAGATGAGCAGCAGTCTGGGTTAGTAAACATGAGCAATCTATCTAGTTTTACCCCAACATAAGTCAACACTAAAAAGAATGGTAAAAATTAATCATTGTTGTAAACTTTTAGCTCATATTTGGCCTCTCAGTTGTTTAAATGAAAAGTTGTCATCATCGTCTTTGAGTGACTGAGCTTCAACCTCCCAGTCTGGAGATGCACTTAAAGTGTGGTCATGTCTTAACTTAAAATGCTCTATAAGTCCTTCCAATATTCAAAAGAGTGCAGAAATATTAAACCATCTGCATTGACTGACGTTTTAGAGGTTGTAGAAGGCAGGTACATATATATATATATATATACAAGGGCTGTTTGAAAAGTAACGGGACTGTGTAAATAATTATTTTATTTGAAATGCCACATAAAAATTACAACTTGTCCCCTTCAAAGTAATCTCCTTGAGCTCGAATGCACTTTTCTAATCTCTGCTGCCATGCTTCTATGCACTTCTGGAAAGATTCCATTGGGATCGCTCGTAGTTCCTTCGTTACAGCTGTTGTTATGGCTTTTGAGTCTTGAAAACAGGTTCCTTTAATGACTCCCTTGAGCTTAGGAAACAAGAAAAAATCACAGGGAGCCAGATCTGGCGAGTAGGGTAGTTGCTCCAGCATGGCAATGTTATTTTCTGCAAGAAATTGTCGTATGCTTAAGGCATTGTGAGCAGGAGCATTGTCATGATGAAGCAGCCATGACTTTGTCTCCCACAATTCTTTTCTTTTCTCCCTTACCGAACGCATCAAACGTCGCAAGATGTCTTTGTAAACATTCTGGTTAATGGTTTGGCCCTGTGGCAAGAATTCTAGATGAACAATTCCATGAACATCAAAGAAAACAATCAGCATCACCTTAATTTTGGACTTGAACAGCCTTGCTTTCTTGGGTCTTGGTGAGGATGCACTCTTCCATTCAAGGCTCTGCCGTTTGGTGAGTGGATCGTACTCGAAGATCCACGACTCATCACCGGTAACAACTCTACTCAGCAGATCTGGTGTAATTTCAAGTTGTTTCAGGATGTCTTGACACACTTGCACACGATTTTCCTTTTGCCCATCATTCAGCAACCTTGGTACCATTTTCACACAAACCTTCCTCATCCCCAGATCTTCTGTAATGATCCTCCACACCCTCTCACTATTCATGCTCAACTCATCTGCTATCATTCTAACAGTAAGGCGGCGGTCACTGCGCACTTTTTCTCTCACATGCTCAACATCTTCGTTTGTTCTGCTTGTTGTTGGCCTTCCACTCTTAGGATCATCTTCCACATCCTCTCTTCCCTCTCTAAACCTCTTGTGCCACTCAAAAATCCGAGTTCTTGACATCGTAGCATCTCCGTAAACTTCTTGGAGCAAATTGAATGTTTCAGTTGGAGTTTTTCCAAGTCGAACGAGAAATTTCAAGTTGATTCTTTGTTCAATGCTCATTATTTGTTAACAAAAGAAGAAAAAAAAAGAAAAAAATATTTACTAAATAAATTATCCCAAAACGAACTACAGTAAAGCACCTTTCAAGAAAAGCCTGTAAAAAAGCATATGGTTGTCACAGAATGCTGAAACTACATTTTTACAACCACAAGACATTGCGCTATCTTAAAAAACAAAGCTTTTATCACTGTTGCAAGTGTTGTTTGTGCAAAGCATACAGTCCTGATACTTTTCAAACACACCTCGTATGTCCAGCTAGCTAATTGCATGCATATCTTTCCTTAGTTTTTTGTAGCTGCAAAGTTATGATTATACTCTAATTTTTGAAATAACAGTCAATAATTAAAGTTTTTTTTAAACAATAAGAAAAATAACCTTAGTTTAATTATATGTGATTTAACAGTAGTCACTGGAAATACTAAGATGAGAGGAAGATGAAAATTACTACTTGACAATATTCACAATATAGTGAAAAACCTATTGTGAAAACCTATTGTGTAAAGTGAAAAACAAAATTCTAAAAGTTTGATAAGCTAGTAGTAGTAGTTTCATAAATAGCTCCATAAACTGGCCCTCTATTATTCTAAATTCATTTTGAAATTATACAGGGTGATTCAGCGAAGTGTGCACAAATACTTTTCTTAGTTTTATGTACATGTATTTCGTCCATTATTAACTTTCAATTATTAACATTTCAATTTCTTATTATTTAAGAGTTAAAATTATTTGTAATAATTTGAATTATTTGAAGTAAAAATAAAATTTAAAATCTGGTATTATTTGAAGTAAAAATAAACGATGAGTAAAACGATCAATGACGTGATAGAAGAGTATTGCAAGAAGAAGCTCCCACCAAGTGAAATTTTCCGGTTGATGAAGGAGGTTGTAAGCCGTAGAGGAGTTTATAAAGCCGTGAAAAGGTTCAAGGACACTGGGACTTGTGCTCCAAGAATCAGGAGTGACCCTGAAAGAACCGTAAGGACGAAGAAACTGATCAAAAAGGTCAGAGAGAAGTTGAGGAGAAATCCTGCAAGAAGTGCCAGACAACTTGCTAAAGACTACTCTGTGAGCGTGTCCAGCATGCAAAGGATTCTCAAGGATGATCTCCAGAGCTACCCATACAAGTTCACCAAAAGACATCTCTTGTCGGAGGCCACTAAGAAGAAAAGGCTCGATAGAGCAAAGGTTTTGGTCAAGAAACTTGTCGATGGCACGCAGCCTCAAGTTTTATGGACAGACGAAAAACTTTTCACTGTCCAAGCTGTCCATAACCATCAAAATGACAGGATTTGGCTTCCAGACATAAACATGGTCCCAGTTGAGCGTCGCAGCTCTTTCAGAAGACAAAAACCCGCCTCCGTAATGGTATGGGCAGGTGCAACATCAAAAGGGCTGAAAACTCCTCTCATATTCATTGAAGAAGGGGTCAAGATAAACCAGACCGTCTATAGGCGAATGCTGGAGGAGAAAGTCCTTCCCTGGGTCCAAGAAGTAGTCGGAGAACAAGGAGTTACTCTTCAACAGGACGGTGCAACCTCCCACACGGCCAACTCAGTTCAAGCTTGGTGTCGATGCAATTTCAAAGGTTTTTGGGAGAAAGAGCTTTGGCTGCCGTCTTCACCAGACTTGAACCCTATGGATTTTGGGTTATGGTCTATTTTAGAGACAAAAGCCTGCCGTACTTCTCATCCAAATCTGGACTCTCTAAAGCGAAAATTGACATCGGCATGGGACGAAATTGACCCAGAAGTGGTGCGTGCCACATGTGCCCAGGTTCTGCCACGACTTCGGAAAGTAATCAAAAACAAAGGGGGTTATATTGAATAACTTGTATATTTTCTGAAAGCTTATTAAATTTACTATCTTCACAACATATAACTTGTTTCATTTGACCTAATTATAAGTCCGAAAGATGAGTTTTTACTTGTGCACACTTCGCTGAATCACCCTGTACAATTGGTTTTGTATGATGATTTTATCAAAAAAAATTATATAAAATGTTGTCTCTTCAATGTTGGCCGTTTGCAAAAACATGTTTTATGAAATGAAAGTATGCTAAGTGCATTTTGAAAGCTTCTCTTAGATTCTTTTGCTGATATTGGCTTCACACTCAACACTGTATATTAAACATTCACAAAATTTAAAACTTAATTCAAGTGAACTAATTTTAATAAGTGCTGATTAGTTAGTAATGATTGTTGAAAAGTATCTTATTCTACGGCAAACAACTTAGGTGGACAGGACTTACTGTTGTTAATTACTGTAAATTACTTCTTTAGTTTTCAGCTTTAAAAAAAAATTTTTTTTTAAGAATTCATAATACCTACAGCATTCAAATGCTGTTTAAACCATTTGCTTTTTACTCTGATTTATAAGTTAGTTGAATCAACTAATTTACAGTATAAAGTAAATTGCTTTGATATTTCTTTTCCAACCATTTTAATCAATCACTTTTCAGCTTTTTCCAGAATGGGATTTAATGTGTCCCCAGCTTTTGTTGCAACAGCTGTATGGAGATACGACATTCACCGACGGCAACAACTTTGTTTCGAAGATTTTATTTGCTGCTGTTTATTAGTTCAATCTTTGACCGCCCAATTCAAACAGAAAGACACCGCTATGACTGGAAATGCTCAAATATCTTATGATGATTTTATGTGCATTGCCGTCGCAAATGTTAGACCATAACCTTTTAACACTGCTTATTTTTGTTTTTGCAGTATAATTAAGCTTATATTGAAAGCATTTAACTGTGGTTGCTGGCTATCAAACTATTTTATTATTTGTAATAGGCTTAAAACTCTTTTCGTGATTTTTTCAGCATTGTGCTGTATGATATTTTTAAATCGTGAATTTTAATATTAAAATTATTTTCATAATTAAATTTTTGTAATTTTTTTTTAATAACCTGGCAAACTTTTGCGTCTATTTTTAATTATCGAGCGATATTGTTTCCTATCTATTAAATTACGTAATTATCTTAAAATAATTTATATACTCAAGTAAGCAAATATAAGCAGTTTTTGATGTGTCTTCAAGGTTTACAATCTGTTATTAAAACGTTATACAGAAAACTTTTTAGAAGAGTTAGTTTTGCCAATACAATATATTTATTTAATGTCAACAAAGGGTTATATTTTGTAAAACAAATAGAAATATACAATTTATTCTGGAATGCTGTTTACGGTTTATTTTGTTTGATTCTGTTTTTAATGAAATTCGTGCATTTGTTGACAATTTGTAATTCTTGACTACCGAATTTATAGTACTGCATAAAGCAGTTGTTCATCAGAAAGTATCTTAAGATTTTCAATTTTCTTGAACTGGGTTGGCTTCTTTGTTTTGCTTGTTTAACGATTATTAATTGATTGACACAAACCTGTCCAGTTGCACACGTTACTTTTCTTCGCATCCACTTCGTCGTTTTGAAATGTTTTTCACGTTTAAGTTTGTTTACTATCTTACTGGAGTCGACAAATACCAGGACAACGTCGTGACAAAGTTTTCAGGCATTTGTAAAGTCTTTAATATCGAAACGTGTAACTCTTGCTTTCGCTTTGTGCACCTTAAGTTTTGGAGACTTGCAGTTGCTGTTTAATATAACTTATAATTTTCTTGAGGATACTTGTGTTACTGATACTTGTTTAGGATTAGAATTGTATGTTTTTGTGTAAAAAATTTTTGAATTCTGCTCAAGATGTCTGGTGAAGGATTTGGATCTGTGACAATGTGGGGATTTAGTCCATCAATCGACTTGCAAGCAGGTAAGTCGCTTTGTTTTTTATTATCATATTTGTTATCGTTGCGTGTTTCCTTTTAACAAAACCAAAAAAAAAATATTTTTGACCTAATATTTTGTTGGTTTGAATTGATTGGAACAAAAATATATGTAGTGATGTCTTGAGCTGTTAGCTATGATTTGTGCTAGTTTATTCTGAAAATCATAATGTTTGTTGAGGTTAATTGTATTCTTCATTGCCTTTGAATTGAAGTTATGCAAATCCAAATGCTTCAACTTAAAAGGTGTCGGTTTAATCTCAGAAATGGCTAAATCTGACATCGTGTTGCCAAGTACTAGTCATCTTTGCAACATTATCACGAAAGTGCCAGTGCTGCCCGGGTGACGGCGTTGAAAAATTAGAGGGTCTGGCCTTGAAACTAAGTTTAGTGAAGGTTTTTGGTTTGGTGATTTCCTGCGATGTAAATTAAAAATATATTTAAGTTGCTTTCCTAAGTGCAAGTTTTAATTTTTTGTTTTAACCCGCGAGATGTTACTTTTTTTTATGCAGCATTTCACTATGCCAAAAAAAATGCCTTAAAAAGGTGAATTTTTTTAGATTTGCATGGCTGCAATTGTTTAAAAACAAGCGAAGAGCTTGTGGGCGCAATTCCAGAACGACTTGAAGTTGTCAACGTTCTTATGATTGGCGCTGGGGACTGCCGAAATATTCTAAAGACCATCGCTTATCGAAAAAGACACAAAAAAAGAAAAATTCACGTACGTTTCAACTTTCAAATAGTTTGTTTTAGAAACCAATAATTTTATTCAAGTTAGTGTTTAAAAGTTTTAAGCTAATTTTTTGATCGAATTTATCAAAGGAAAATTACTAAGGCCCCGCTAAAGTCAATAAAGTCAATTTTTTTCAGGGCTTTGTCACATCATGAAACTTACACAACGTTGGTTTCGGTTGTTCAGCAGTCTTTTTACCGAGTTTTATTAATCAAAATTTTACCTCATCGCATTTTATATTTAAAACTTATTTCCTCCTTAAGCAGCTATTAATACTTTAATATTTTGTTTCCGTAACTTATACCAGGTATGCTAAAAGTTTTTGTAATCTTACAACTTTCAATCTAAGAATCCTTGATTTACAGTGGTTAAAACGTTTATTAAAAGAAAAATTCGACAAAATAAAATATTACTTTCGTGTTAACTAAAAAAGTCTTTGAATGCGTGTTATAAAAAATCGGCGGCGTTGCCAAGTATGTAAGAGCGCCATACTGATGGTAAACGTGATCGAGACGATGGCGGTTCAAAACCTACTCGTCATTCCATTGTGTCCTTGATACAGGCACTTTAAGGCGTTTTTCTTTTGTTGGCAGTTTTAACAAGCAGCTCTACAATTCAGCCATGCCTCTAATAAAAACTAAAGCAAATCAGAAACTTTCAACCGGATAGCAGCATCGTGATATTGCCAAAAGCAGGTCAAGGTCGCTTGACGATTGTCCGAAGTATAGCGCCTCCGACACTTTCGTGTGAGTCAGGAGAATTAATTGAGGAAAACATAAAAATGAAAAAAAATGACTCATCCAATTCACAATTGCTGTTTCGGAATTTATTTTTACACAAAGTAAATGTTGCGCATTATAATCACGTTTTTTGTTGTGTTCGTAATCGTTAATCTAGGGCAGGGTGGCCAACCACTCAAAGCCCAAGAACCACATTTCTTATTTTGTTACCGTAAAGAGCCACATTATTCCCATAGACATATAAGGTGTTCATGTTGTTCTCTGAAAAAAAAAGGTTTTCACTTCGAATAAGTTTCGAATATTTCCGATTTCCCGAAAAAATCATGGTGTTCTCTAAAAAAAAAAGGTCTTCACTTGGAATTAGTCGCGGTTTTTCAATTACAATATTCTAAAACTCCAGACCGTATGGCAAATCAGTAATGCAGTAGAGGAGTAAAGTGTAAGAGCCGCGGTTTGGCCACCCCTGTTATATGCTTTATTACAGGTGGCCATTATCTTGTTCAGGGCTTCTCAAACTTTTTTGTTCTACGACCCCAGTTTAAAAAATAAATTTTTGTGCGACCCCTATATGTGTAGGCTAATTTTACGTTTAGTTTTCCTGTGGAAAACCACGCGTGTGCAGGAAAAATCATGTACAGCATCAGTGGTGGATATTCCAATTTAGGGGCCTGAGGCAAGAATTTTCAAAAAATTTATGTTACCTGAGAAAAAAAGAGGTCTGATCTGGGCTTGCATATTTTCTCTCAAAATCAGGGTGTTCTCTAAAAAAAAAAATGTCTTCACTTCCATTTGCTCTCAGTTTTCCCTATTTTCGTCCCAAAATCAGGGTGTTCTCTAAAAAAAAGAAAAAAAGGTTTTCACTTCCATTTGCTCTCAGTTTTCCCTATTTTCGTCCCAAAATCAGGGTGTTCTCTAAAAAAAAAAAGGTCTTCACTTCTATTTGCTCTCAGTTTTCCCTATTTTCGTCCCAAAATCAGGGTGTTCTCTAAAAAAAAAAGGTCTTCGCTTCGAATCGATCTCCTTTTTCCGTATTTTTCTCACAAAATCATGGTGATCTCTAAAAAAAAGGTCTTCACTCAGAATCGAACTGCGATTTATCTATTTTCGTCGCCAACTTCAGGTGTCCACTCAAAATGCCAATTTCTTTCGCGACCCCAAAATTATTTTAGGCGACCCCATTTGGGGTCGCGACCCATAGTTTGAGAAACCCTGATCTAGTTCACTCAAAATCAGATGCGATCGACCAGCTAAGACGCCGAGATCGACATGTTGGCCATCCCTGATCTAGAGGATAAGCTATGCTTTTTGTCTCATTGTCCACGAAAAAATATACAAGATTTTTTTTTTTTTTTTTTGAACTGATGTAAATTAGCGTTTCTGAAACCGCTATACCAGAATTTTTCCGAAAAAAATTATAACAGACCAAAATTGTAAAGTTAAAATTCAACAAAAATAACGTAAAAAGTAATTTTTTAGGAAAGAAATGGCCCTAGAAATAACTTTTTTTATTCTTATTACTTTTAACTCTTTTCTTCAAGCTGTTCTTTGGTCTCAAGCGTATCTATTTAAAAGCATCTCTTAATGGTTCGTTTAGCGTTAACTGCCAACAAAAAGCTAAAATAGTCGCTTCAACTGCTTTGTCGAAAATTATTTCAAAGGTTTGATCTTCTAAAAAGCTACCCTTGCATTGCTACATTTTCAATAAATATTTTATTAGACATAATTAATGGCAACTTTCTTGTACGTTATGTCGTAATTAACAGATTAATTAAACTTACCATTTCTAAAATGGCTGCAGCATTTAAACCCGCCTTTATTCTGTTTAAATTAAATAATTAAACAAGGTGAATCCTCGGCAAACCGTAAAAAAAAACTTTTTTTTCATGAAATGTATGTTTGCCTCTTTTGTAAATTGGTTAATATTTTGAAATTAATTTCCAAGAATTTGTAGTTGTGTAGTCCTACCTTCAACTTTATCGGATTTTTTGCAAGATAATAAACTGTCATATAAATATGTGTAATAACAAAGTGTTATTACATTCACCACATTTACATAAAACTGCAAATACGCCGCATGCAACAATGGGCGTCAAAAAGGAACAAAAATTAAGTTTGAGCAGTCGAAGAAATTAGAAACTGAACATCCGGGAAACCAGATGCACTTTTAACTTAATCATGCTTCAGCATTAACTTCGTTATATTGTTTATCTTTGACAATCCAACAGACAAGAAAATTGGCCCATATTTACAAACTTTTTGCAGTTTTTTTTCAGTAAATAATGTCAACACCAGCACAATTTGCTTGCTATTGTCCAGAAATATTTTACCATTTTTGATGTATTTTTCATTTTTTTGTTTTGCATGTTGCGCGATTAAAATTAATAACTTGCATTTGTTAAAGGCTTGAAGCTCGTAGTGGAAACGAGCCCTTACTCCTAATTTTCGTCATTATTCCCAAAAAATATGCTTTAAAGAAATATATATATTAATTCAACAATCAGGATTTTAACTCTTCATCTGATAACTGCTACACGAAGGCAGGTTGTGGAATTTTTAGGTTTATCATCCCAATCGGTAATGATGATTGATGAAGCGATGATTTTAGTTTTGCTTCTTTTCAAATATTTTTCTTGGATAAAAAGGTCCGTTTTTCTTTGTTTTTAATAACATTTATTCTCAGGTTTTGATAGTGATATCCATTTTCAGGCAGCTGACCGTAGATATAATAACCAATAAAAACAAGAGTTCTATTCCGTAAGATAAAGCTTTGAAATTAATTCTAACTTTGCTGTACAGCAACAACGCTCTTCAACGGGTTTTGTGTAACCCTAGGGTTTCTTGAAACTTTTCTTTGATTTCTTAAAACTTTAAATTCCCCCGTTGATTCTTACTAAATGTATTAATTAGAGGTTACCTAAAATGCTGGAAAGTGCTCATGTGTTTTTTGATACCAAAAAGATTGAAGAGCATTGCTTTACAGTAATGCAACTAAGTCTGTCTCCATTTTTTCTAAGTTTATTTTCTCACCCTTCACAAGTCGCTTAAAATAGTTTGCTTAAATTTATGTGATATTATTGCGAAGTTACAAATAACTGATGAATTATCTCAAGAAGACTTACTAGTGGCGTCGATTTCCACATTAGATTCTTTATCGATTATCACTAAAACCTTTCCAACTATTCAAGGCTATAGTCATGACTCCTATAACTCCAACAAGCGACATTTATTGCAACAAAGAAGTGTTATTGTGTGTAAAGCATTTAATCTTTTCAACAGCGTTTATAATTTCTTATTTGACTGCCGGAGTGCATGTG
This sequence comes from Diplosoma virens, assembly GCA_963680785.1. Classification (NCBI taxonomy): domain Eukaryota; kingdom Metazoa; phylum Chordata; class Ascidiacea; order Aplousobranchia; family Didemnidae; genus Diplosoma; species Diplosoma virens. Next base: position 32,381,959 of record OY796893.1, on the reverse strand, counting down.
TCAGAATGAGAATCAGTCGATATTACCTGGAGAAAATCCTCGGTATTTTTTGTAAACCGAAAGCCTCAAAAAGCGAACTAGCGATTTTCATTTCATTTATCTTTCTGGGTGGGGAAAAACGCCGGGGTCGTCAAACGTGGAGCAAGTGTTAAACGATTACTCGACCTGCTTTTGGAGATCGCAAGATATTGCTGTCTTGTATTTTTTTCGCTTGTTTTGTTTTTTGTTTCTCTGTGGTGATAGCAGAGGAAATTGCAATAAAGCGCCTTTTCTAAAAGCACAATACTAGTAAAAAAGTTGTTTAAGACAAAATAATTCTTGCCAAATAGTGTTATGAAATAAGCTGAAGGATTAGATTCATTTTAAACAATTTGTAATGATTGCAATTTTGCTATGCAGGTTTGTTTTACGAAAAGGGTTCTTTTGATTTGCTAGTTTTTAAAAAATATTAAAAATTGTTGCATATATAATGATCTTGTCAATAGCAGCGTGCTTTAATATTTCTTTTTTTATAATTACCGGAATCTTTGACGCGTTTAAGCTTTGACGCACGCGACGTTTCTTAATTAGATGTCAAAAACCGAGAGCCGGTAATACCATGGCTCATACTCCTATATCGGCAAATTGTCCGATATGACGGACACGGATAAATTGTCGATATTATCAGCATAACCCTTGTTAATAGACAACACATGTTAAAAGAAAAGCCATTGCTACGCAATTTATGGTTGCAATGCCTCACTCCAGTTAAAGATTTTTTTTAAAGAAAAAACAAGGTTTTAATTTTAAAATATATTCTTTTTAATCCGAATGTTCGCTTTTCGTGGGTCCACAAAATCGTGTTTCGTATTTAACATGTAAGCTTCTGAGCCAGTTCTTGGAAAGTTTTATAATGTTTTTCTTCATGCTGATTTCTTTTATAGCTGCTCCTTGCTATCAGCAATGATTAGGGTATCTAAACAATTCGCTAAGGTTACTAAAAATAAGCGTAAGACCTTTTGCCATGAACTAAAGATTTTTAAAACAGGTTTTTTAAATAACTTTAAACATTCTTTTAATGAATTTATATCGTGTAAAGTCGATTTTTTTGTCGATTTAACGGATTAAACTATGATAGTTCAGCCTCTACTTTGTGAATGGTCTCTTTGTAAATTCAAAAGATACGTGAACTGCAAGGTTCATTTAACTTCAGTACTTTAACGTTCAGTATGATACATGTTTTTATGAAATTTTCTTGTTTTTCTAAAATACTGTAATAGTGTAACAAAGAGAAGGACCCTTACGCTGTCGGTTTTCCAAGCCACGCTGATAAGTTTGAGTATTTAAAAAAACTTCCAAAATTTGTTTCACAAAACGTTTAACGCATTTCGGCTCGTCAAATATCGCTATGAATGTTGCGGTAGTTAATATGGATTTTTGACATAACATATTTTGTTTTATAATAAATTCTTAAAAGGTTTTCTTGTTACGTTTTAGTATTGCTGCAGTTTCTATCACGAACCTGATGTGCCTTTTAAAAAAAACACGTAATTAACATTTACGACTTGTCGGACGTTTGCTGTTGATAAAAGCCTGGTCATTGCCGCAATTTATCGTCTGTTCGTCAGACCGTCGGGTTGCGTGTGTTTGATCAGTTCTGTGTTGCTATTCTTCAACTTTTCCTTCATCCCTTTGTGCTTCTTTTAGTAAATTGATGCTTTTTTAAAGAAAGTTTGTAAATTGCTGATTTGTCCAAAATTAATAACAATGTTTGATTGCATTTTATGTTAGTGATATTCCTGTATTTTTTTCCTAAAAATGCTTAAGTTGGGCTTTAATCCGTTAAATCAGTGTTTACCAACCTATGGCCACAGCAAATTTCGGGCGAGATACAGTCTTTTTTTGGACAAAAAAATGTTGAAGCAATTAAAGTGAAGAACTTTTTTTATTATTTTTGACCTTCACCTCTTTTTAAACAAAAATAGAGAAAGAATTAGTCTCCCCAGATGATAGATAGAATTCATGGACCATAGAAAATTTTTGGCTTAAAAGTGAACCATGAACAAAAAAAGGTAGCAACCACTACGTTAAACCATTCTCGATCATCCGGGATACTTTGTAATTGTAGGATTGTAGGGTTCCGTATACGTACTTACAATACCCTTGACTTGTATTTGTAGTATTACACCAGTGGTTTTGAACCTTTTTGATGGAGCGGAACCCCGATGAAACATTCCAGAGGCTTGAGGAGGCCCTGTGCGGTAATTTGATTGTCTTATGCCAGGGTGGTCCAACTTCTGCACTCTTGTGGGCCACTTTTCAAAATTATTCGAGTTTGCGGGCCGTAACCGGCTAAAAACACCTATTTTCGTCCCAAAATCAGGGTGTTCTCTAAAAAAAAAAAAGGTCTTCACTTGGAATCGGTCTCCGAAATTCCTATTTTCGTCCCAAAATCAGGGTGTTCTATAAAAAAAAGATCTTCACTTGGAATCGGTCTCTGAAATTCCTATTTTCGTCCCAAAATCAGGGTGTTCTCTGAAAAAAAAAAAAAAGGTCTTCACTTGGAATCGATCCCTAAAATTATTAATACAAACTGTAAAAAATTACATTTATTCTCGTAAAAAATTCAATGAAAAACTTGAGCCTTTTGTTTCTTGCAAAACTCTTTAAAATTGGCTCGTGTTTTTGATAGACACACGAAGTTCATCTTCCACAGACAACTTGCGGAACCCCTGAACTGTTCTGACGGAACCCTGGTTGAAAACCACTGCATTACACGTATAAAAAACAATATGGGTTTTACTGCGCGTGTATTAATCTGGTCTTTTTTTTTGATGCCTAAGCAAGTGCTGACTAAAAGAATCAACTTGATGGCCACAAATAACAACGACTGTGCCAGTATATTAATTTTAAACTGAATAGAAGATATCCATAACATTTAATAATTGCAGACGGACGGTAAAGATTTTTGAAGCAGATATTATGGATTCTTTTTAGGAAAAAATTTTTGCCGAAGCACGTTCCTGCTCTGTATTTTGATGTTTGTGGGCAATCAAATAACTGTTTCAATTAGAGCTTCTAAACAGGAGTTCCATACTAGTGACCTATTAAGGTACTCCACACGATTTTCTTTAACATGACAATTTGCGATCTACATTGCACTTTTAAACCCATTTTTAACATCGAAAATCCGTCTAACACCAAAAAAAGGCGTTTACGTAATTTTAAATATAAAATTTAGTCTGAAAGTCAATTGAAGACAAAAAAGGTATTTGTTTTCATGTTGAAAAAATTTTTTATTGAATTTCAAGGAAATACTTTTACTAAAGTGTCCAGACTTGTAAAATGAATTTTATGTTTGAGCAAAGTTAAAACTTCTTATCCATTTTAAAATAATTTTGACCCCACCCCCCCCCCCCCCCTCTCTCTCTCTCTCTCTCTCTCTCTCTCTCTCTTGGGTCCGCAGATTTTACTAAAGTAGCCTAGTGATCCATACCTCAACCAATTGAGAAACTTTTTTTTCGATAACATGTATATACATATTAAAATTAACTACTGGAATGGCATCCGGATACGTCATATCATTATAACTACCAATAAAAAGGCTTCTCTTCCCGATTTTTTGAAAGTTGCACAACTTGAGAATTTTTGTTTTAAAATAACCACGAACTTTTATGAATAGTGTGTAAACAATATTTTCAGTGCATAAATTCGAATAGATTGAGCTACAGTCATTTGCTTCGCTTTACGGTTTAACGTTCAATATTTTTAAAGAAAATGTCCTTATTGTACTCAACATTATTTCAAAAAGAAAACCATTGTATGTAGTTTCAGAGATTTTATTGGTAATGCTTCAGTTAAACGGCGTAAAATCTTCAGAAAATATTTTGCTTCAGTTAAGCGGCGTAAAATATTTAAAGTTAAAAACGCTTTAAACTTTAAAACTTTTAACTTTAAAACGCTTAAATCGAAAACATCAACCATGGAATTTACAGACATGATGTCATCGTCCATCATGAGCATTTTGTGGATCCTAATGATGACTCCATCCACACCCAGAACGTTGAAAACCTTTGGATGCGCGTTAAGCGTAAACTGCGTAGACAGTTTGGGACATCCGAGACGTTGTTCACGTCGCACCTTCATGAATTTGTATGACGTGAACGACATAAGAACAGTGTAGCGTTTTCTGCTTTTATTTGTAGTCTGACACGCCAACACACTTTTTGAACTGTCTTTTCTTACAATAAATGCTGGTGTTATTTAAATATCTTAGTCTTTTTTATTTTACGCCGTTCAGAAACTGAAGTCAATTTTACGCCGTTTAACTGAAGGATTACTATTTTATTTGTTTATAGATTTACGTTGTTGAATCAAATTTGGAATTACTCGGGAAACACCTTCTACTTCTGACCCTGGCACTCGAACCATCTCACAGAATGGGTTTGCAAGGTAATGCTTAACCCTTTAAGGGATATAAAATTTTTAACGCAAAATAAAATGACAATGGCTTAATAATGATGTCACAAAAATCTAAAAATTAAAGCTATAATGCCTTTACAAAATTGCTTTTGTTACGTTACAATCATAATCATGGTACACATTTGTACCACTGTCCCTTAAATGCTTAAATTCAAATTGCTCTATCTTGATACATTCCATGTACTCGCCATTATTCCAACTCTAAAAACCTTTCACTTGTGGTATTACGTTCTAATTTTAATCTCTGTTTCAATTATAAATTAAAAACTTGGTTATTATATTAAGTGCAAGAGTGTTTAAATGATTTGATCCTTGTTTGAATCTTTACGATGTGCAACATTTATAATTCATACTGTACATTATTTGACCACTTTTTAATATTCATGTGGCATATTTAACGACGTATTGCGAATAAAGGAATCGAATTTGTTTAGTGTCCTTATAAGATGGCATCCGTTCCAAGTAAATATGAAATGTGTTTTCAGAAAAAGTTGAGCTCTTTGCAGAGCTGTACGGCAACACGCTAATCCGTCAGCAGACTGTTCAATATCTTAAAGAAAAAGCGAATTTGTTTATTGAAATGATCACCGACTTGGATTACTCGGACGAACGCATGCCTACCATCGATTTGTCACAATTGAAGGTCTGCTTGCTACCGCTATACGAATCTGTTTACTGCATTATGCTCTTTAAATGACAGCTTTGCGTTGTTAAAACTAATGTCTTTTTTAGTTTGCCGCTTATTGTGAGCAGTTTTCTCTGCACTTAACATGTTTACTGCTTTAATAGCCAGAGCAAAAGTTTTGTGGACTACGCATAACTTCTAAACCGCTACATTGTTTTTAATTTTCTGTTATTTCCAACTAAATTTTTACTAAATCACTGCTAGGCTCGTTGTTACAACTGCAGAGAACCAAAAAATAAATACATATATAAAAAAAATTAACAAAACAAAAAAATTAGGGATTATTATTTGCGTAAAAAATCGCTTGTTTTAAAATGATATTTTTGAAAGTGAAACAAAGGTAACGCTACTGTTGTCCATTACTTTTATTGGCGAAGTCTTTACACGGAGTAAGGATAAACTTTCAAAAATCGTTTAGTATACGATTATTTGTTGGTTTGATTGTTGCCGTTCCAACACGAAACTGTTAGACCCGAAACACGAAAAGTTTTTAAAAAATTGTTTTTGTTTGCATAATAAGCTGAAATGTATTGACGTAAAAATTAGTTTTTGTTTATCTACCAAGCAATTCAATCCAGTTAAAAAATACTGCAAGCTCGTTAAAATTGCTGAAGTCTTTTATTCTTTTTGTTAAGACGTCACCCAGAAAAATTAAAGGTTTCTGCTCTTACTATGATCCTAGTGAATTTTAAAACAATAAATCACCTATTGCTATTTTAAAGGATTCGATCGAAAACCTATCGAGTTGCGCGTCATTGACAATTTACGTGCACTAGTGCCACGCCGTGTGTTTTCATTTTTATTTCTGTTTTTTGCTAAATCTTATGTTTTTATGTCAAAACGTTTGGTCGAAATTTCTGGAAACCTACTTCAGTTTGTTCAATAAAAAAATTGTCACAACATGAAATTAGCAAAAAAGCACTTATGGTACTCTCAGAAAATTTTACTATAAAAACATAGGGAAGACAAAAAACTCTTAATAGTTGCTACAAATGCGTTCAACTTAGTAAATAATATATCATTGCTATTTAATGACTTTTTTTGTCTTCACCATGTTTTTAGTAAAAACCTTGTTTTAAAATGTTGATTTTGGTTTGAAAATATTGACTATATGGCATTTTATAAAATATTGGCAATAACATAAAAAAACGTTTAATTTTTTTTAATTTGGCTTTTGTAACATACTTAAACTAACTTTCTTAATTTAAACGGATAAATCGTTTTTGTGTTTAAAGAAATTTAATAAAATTCAATATCATGGAGGCATGAAATTTGTTAAATGCAAGGTAATTTAGCTCGGAGAACGATTAAAATTGACAACTTTTGAAGAGAACATGGATCGGTGATAGAATTCTACTATATGGAAATCTATTGAATAGCGAAGCTAGCATAGATAGAGTAATTGGATCAAAATTGGCTTTTGCATGAAAAAGTAGCAAGGTATAGGTCGCTTAAAAGTTCATTATCTTATAACTCCACAAGTTTTATCTCTGTCATCATCCATTTTTTATCGTTCTGCTAAATTATGAACAATGGTTGATCACTGGACTTTGCTAGTATATGGCTTGAGTGAAGCGCCAAAACAGAAAAAGTAAGCTGGAAGAATTGAGACCACAAAGGTTACAGTACTCGTACATGTGAAACGAGAAATGTAGATCGTACAACAAATAAAAAGAATCACTAATAGTGGAAGAAAAAATTTTTGTAGACCTACAAAGACATGGAAGCCAACTTTTTACGAAGATCTTAAATGTTGCCATAGATGAATATTTTTTGCTCCAAACAAAACATAGTAAAATGGAGCACAGTTATTACCGGTCTAGTCCTTGGCTTTGATATAATTGACGTTTGACAGAAAGGATGAGAATAAATGAACTTTAGCTTGTTATATGTCGGAATTCACCTCTAGTCAGTTTGTTGCTTGAATTTTAAAAATGTCGTTAGAAATCTACCTTCAATGATCGTTTGTTTAGTTATTCTTTAACTTTTTTATTAAATTTAAAAGTATTGTCAAATATCGATGTGTACATCTTTATCTATTTCTGTCAATGCTTCCAGAATGCTCTGACCTTGGCCGATTCATTTTCAAAGAATGCAATTAAAAAAAAACTAGCAAAAAACACGTTGCTATTAAAAATTTCTTTACAACTAATTTTAAATAAAATTCTTAAAATTTAATGTATACTGTTTTTTTTCTATGTGTACGCTTTGATAAATTAAGGTGTTATAAATCATGTGAATCATGCGTCGCAAAAGACTAATATCTTGAATTAAAACTTTGTATTGATTTTTTGCACTTTATAATCTTCAGTTTGCGCTAGCAAAAATTACCTTTAGCAAAGTTTGCACGTCGCATTATGCTTGATTTATTTTGTTAACCGTATGTGCATTTTTAAAAATACCTCACGCCGCAAAGCTTACGTTTTGAATTCGACATTTGCAGCAATATTTGAATGACAAAAACACCTGAGTAACATTTTTTTAGCTTGATGCTGGTTTGAAAATTGCTGTTTGAAAATACCTGTTATGACACAATGATCAAAATTTTCTGTTATAATCATAATTCGGGTCACGATTAGTTTTACCTTGGTCTTAAAATTTAAGAAACAAATGCCGTCAAAAGTTAGAACTTTTTTTTAATCTAGTTTACTTTGATAGAACGAAAGTGAAGACTTTATGAAGTGAAGATGTTTTAAAGTGAAGACTTTTTTTCGGTCATCATTTGACTCCACTTTTTAGGGGTCGGAGTTACAGCTACAAGCTGTATTTATTTTAACTACCGTAAAATCTCTATTTGAACGCCACTGTAAAGGAAGGGTTGAAAAATAGAGCGCCATCCTCTAATTGAACACCACCTCTAATAGACCGCCACTTTGACATCAAAAATTCACTTTGATAGTGAATTTTTGATTACTTACCACTAACTGTGTTACGGTAGATGTTTTTCTTCTTTAGATGTTAGATGTTTTTTCTTTTCATTAATTAAATTTATCTTCCCAAAATTCTGACCAGCTAGTCGAAAAATAGAGCGCCACCCTCTAATAGAACGCCACTATAGGGGAAGGGTTGAAAAATACAGCGCCATGGCGCTTAAATAGAGATTTTACGGTATTTTTTAATGCAGAAAAAATCGTCAGAATAAGTTTTTTATTGCAGCATGTCGAATGAAGTTAATTTCAATGGCCGCGGTGTTCATGGACCACATCGAATTATTATTAGCTCGATAGCCTGGTTGTCTACGTGGATGTGTAAAAAACTACTTGTTTTCTAGCTCTACTACTTGAAATCTTTTCGGGCGTTGTCAGCGTGCAGCTTCGTAGTTCATTAACTTTCTCTACTCCCAATGATTGTCAGCTTTATTATTAAAGTATTTTGCTTGATTTGCTTTAAAATCACGCTATTTCTTTTTTCGATATCTTTTTCTTTTCGCGTATTGATAAGTTTTTTTTTTAATACTGTAGCTGCCAACTAATTTCATTAAAGTTAAATAACTATTATTATTGTGTGTTTTTCGTTTCATGCACTTCTGAGTATTGACATTTTTCGGCGATATTACATTATAAACAACTTTTTTTCATTTGTGCGAAAGTGGTTTAGTATAGCAATCTGATTGATACATATATATGTCGGTTTTTATGTTTGATGCTTTATTTCTAAAGTGCTTTAATTGTTCCACGGAAGTTTTTATGAATCAAAACTTCGGGGCAAAAGCTTTTGAAATATAATCCATTTTAAATATGCGAGTATATGCTTACTCATAAAATTTGTATCTTTAATTTTTTGTGATATACATATATTGATTAAATAAGTATTTAAATTTTATTAAATTTTTATCTTTTTGTAATTTTTCTTCACTTTGAACCGGTAATATTTGCATTAAATTTTCATCGGCTAATGCGGTCGTTTGATATAAACACTTATCATTGCAGCTAATGTACACTGCTTATTTAAAGTCCAAAAAAGCCCATACTGGCTATGCTGTTGTTCAGTAATTGTTTAACAATTTTTTTTAGTTCAAGGAACGTGATTATCTTGAAGGAATATTCAAATTCTGGCGTGAAGAAGATGTCCACCACTTCAACATCGCGACTATGTGGAACAATCGTTTGAGGCAGTACCTTGGTACCCGCTATGATTCGCGAAAAGGAGCATTTGACTGGGATCTATCTATGAAATTGGGAGATTTAGGGGTAAGTTTTTTTAGTTTTTCAAATAGCATAAAAGAAATATTTCTCTGTTGTGTTTGTAAAATTTAGCAAATTGTGTTATCAGTCGTTCAATAACAAGTTTATAAGTTTATGATTTTGTTAATTATGATTATGATATTTTTGTAAAAACTTTTTAATTTTTGGGTTACTGTTATTTCAGGCGAAAGTAATCACAAAGCGAGAGTATTTTCGTTGGAGAGAAAATGGTGTCGCTTTCGAAGCAAGAGAAGGAATTTATGATCGTCCCAACAGATCCATGGCTAGCGGAATTATTTTAAAAAGGGTGTTTATTTTCTTTAGTTTAAGAAACGTTTTTCTGACTGGAATTCGATTTACAGCGCAACCATCTCTTACGAAATCTTTTTTTTACTTGTTACACAATAATAAAACTATACTCTTTTCTTACAAAATAATTACTTTTGTTTTGTCAGAGGGATGGTGAAAAGGTTCCGTGTAGGGGGTACTGGGGCGATATGGTGACAGGCCCTTATGTTGCTTTTGGTGTTGATACTGAAGAAAAATCTTTTTTGAAAACAGCGAATGGAAAACCAACAAAAGTAAGATTAATCCGTCTTCATTTTCAACTCATACATTAAATCTAAGCAAATGTCATTTTCTTCGCTTCTTCTTGTTATTAAAATTCCTTAATGCACTGCAGTTAAATCGTCTTTTTTTAGATTTTTTACATTTAATGTTGCAAATAACCCACGAATTTTCGGGCCTCACCTGAAATCCTAATAAATTATGTAAGTAAAGCCTTAGTTAAGCGCGACGTTGGAAATTTTAAAAAATAATCAATTTGGTCATCTAAGTCTACTAAAAGATTCGACTTGGTAAAAGAAGTGTAGAGGGTCAGACGTCAGTGCATTTTTTTCTCAAGATGTTTGGCTATTTGTGTAATGAAAATAACATCCCAGTGCCAATGTAATAAAGTAAAAGAGTCTTTTCGAACTGTATGTCTAAAAGTTTGAGCTGTCGACAATTGTGGTTGATTTAAAACTTTTGATCGGTTATTCCCCTTTTCATCAATTAAAACACGGTAAGATTTTTTGCGGGCATTTTTTATCAGCCAGACCGGAAGAATCCATATTTTGCTTTAAAATACAAAGTTTTCTGAAGCTTCAAAAGCTTTAAATCAGTGGTTCCCAACCGAGGAGGATTTTTTCCCCCGGAGAGAAAATTTTACGAGTTTCGAGTAAGAATCCATACTTTGAAAAAATTATTAGGCCAAAGGGGAATGCGTTAAAAAATTCTGCCAACCATTGCTTTAAACTGCCGTAAACTTAATTTTAAAAGTGGATTTTAATCTCCTAGTTTAATTGACATAGAAGGAACAAGTACCTTTTTTCTTGTTTAAATTTAAATCCAATTCGCTTTGTCGGGCGAACGCGACTCGAAGGGCGGGTTTCTTTAAGTAGCATGGACGAGACAAATTTCCCCCATGGGGCCGTGTTTAACTTTGTCCCTTTTGCAGGATGCGGAACAGATTACTTTGCATAATCTCTACGCGCTTTTCCACGAGCTACAATCTGGATCGACTTTTTCCTTGAACGAAGATGAAAAAGCGGAGGAAGAAAACAAGATCATGGAGCTGGATGAAGTCCCTGAAGAGGAGGAGTTGATAAGGAGGGGCTCTGACGCAATGGAGGAAGCGAGGCCTGAAGGAAACAGAGAGTTTTACGGTACACCGTGCCTTTTGTTGTTGTTCTCGAAGATCACTAATGTACATTAGTTATGTTCGACACGGAATCGCACGTACTTGTAAGTTTTCAATTGCAATCTGTCCACGTTTTTTTTACCCAATTTTTAAACAATGCGTTTCGTAGAACAAATGTGGTCGATTTATTCCTTAGAATTATAGGCAGTTTTTTTGCATACCAAGCAGAGTTTAACCCTTTGAACGTCAATGTACCAATTTTGGTACATCGCCAATTCATGACTGAAATGCAAATGAGCCAATTTTGGTACATACCTTTTTAGAAGAATTTTTTAATGTTGATAAAATAATTATTATAAGTTATCAAGGAAAAAAACTAAATTGCAATATGTGCAGTGGTTTTTCTTTGGTTAGAAAATCATTTTTATGTAACACACATATATACACCAAAATTAAAGGGACGTTCAAAGGGTTAAAGTAAGATAAACTTAAGTTTTTATTTTTATTTTATCTCTATATTTATCCTCCTGACTCGCAGGAAAGCCACGGAGGCGCAAATGCATATGGTATGCAATTATTCCGACCTGCTTTCGGAGATGCCAAGATATTCCTGTCCGCTTGAAATTTAATAGTAATATGACTTTAATTTATAACTGATTGCCAAGACCGCCAAGCAGGGGAATGTGCCGTAAAGTGTCTTTCCCAAGGACACAACAGAAAGGTTCGAGTACGTTTTGAACCAAGATCGTGTCGATCACAATCCAAGCTCTATAACCACTCGGCCACGCTGCCGACGATTCTATTATGAATACGTTTGTAAGTAATTTTCGAGCAGTAAAAAAAAACTTTAAAGGTTCTTCAGTTGGTTAAAGGTCGCTTATTTTTTGACGCTATTGTTTTTCTTTTCATTTATTAAATGACCTTTTGCGCCAACGTTTGACACGTTAAAGGCTAAAACGTTTTTCAAATTTATTGTGAACTGACGGAATGCATTTTTTTGGGTTTGCAGTTATTTTTACATATTTGAATATGTTTACGCAAAAGTTTCTTTAGCCAAGCCTTTAAAAGAACATTTAAAAGCCAAACATCTTTGTATCTTTAATTCGCTTAACGGCTGGCTTGCCAGCATTAGCGCTTTTTCAATCGCAGCTAACCATTACGACGGCTTACTATTATTGTAATTAACGATAGTAAGTTGTCATTTCTTCTTGTTGGTGATTAAAGCTCCCGTCCAAAAGCTTATTATTCTGTATTAAAAAAGACTTTCCGTCAAATCGTAACGATGATTGCTCTCTAACAGTGTGACTAATTTGAGTTTTTAAATTACAGCTCCTATTCCATGTGAAGAAGTTTGCGTCCACTTCCTACCTCTCAATTCAATAGCGGATATTCACAAGAAGTCGAAATTTCAGAATTTATTCAACGTCGCGTTTCTCTCAGCAAGGTAAACTTGTGGTTTCTTCTTTTCATCGACTTAAATGTGATTCTTTTGATTAAGCGCTTGACTGGTTTATTCGGGTTTGAATTTATAATTGTTGCTATTGTCAAAGCTTGAGTTTTTTTTGTGGACGGTAGATTTGAGGCAAATCTGTGGTTTACGCACATTTTACCTAAACGAGATTTTCGTTGTTTCGAGAAGACATCTTTTTGCTAAAAGAAATCTTCAAAACAAACAAAGTCAAGTACGTCACAATCAAACTCAGTTTAACTTAAACTTTCCAAGTTCACAAAAACCCGTAACAGCTGTTTTTACTGTGATTTTCGAGCACGCGGGTCTTTGTGACCTGGCCAATGAATATTAGCTTATTGTTTGAAAGAAATGCTCGGACATAAAAATAAACAGTCAAACTTAGCGGTTATAAATGCATTTTTAAATAAAAGCGAATGCAAATAACATCTCAATAATAACTCTATTAACCCTTTAAGGACGAATATTGCCATTCGGCAACACAAAACCTACACTGGATTGTGCATCTTAAACCCTCTTTCCGAATGTCAATTTAAGCGTGAGCCGTCTCAAGTAGCAAATATTGTCCAGCTTCCAGAAACTGTTTTCAATTTTTCTCTTTACCCTCTCTGGGCATTATGATCGCGTTTAAAAAAGTATCAAAGGATTAATAGCGATTTTCGGGATACTCTGTTATTTCGCAAGTGTTAACGACTCGCCATTCTTGCGTCATAATTCCATGAGCGATTGTGCTTTCCACACACTTGAGGTGAGCGCCGTGAATTTTCAACACATTTCGACACATTATACTTGCTTAATGAAAGGGTTGGCTTTGTTTTATTTGGGGATGATTTTACAGTTACACTTTGGTTTTTAAACAGGGAAAGTTTGTCAGTTTTTTAATATAACAATGAAAACGCATTAACGATTACGAGACTGCTCAAGATTCTTGTTTTTTGTGTGCTGGCGAAAAACGCTTTTACCATTTTTTTACAATGACGTTTTCGTCGGGTTAATATGAAGTCGTGCCGTACAAACAAAAAGTAACAAAATAATTGCATTTTCGATTACAAATTGAGTTATTTGCTTGACGGTTGCTTTATTTTTAATGACTTAGCCGTTCTTTCTACAAAAAAATTTTTCAGTTCAAGAAAAATTATTTTACTAAATGGTACTTTAATGGAGTGGCATACAAAGTTGTTACATTGTTTGTGTTGGCATGTTGTACTTCAACATACTGTCTTGCAGCATGGTCCAAGTATTGACTCCGGAACTTCGCTCCATCTTCGCTGACCAAGCAGTCTTGACAATTGAACTGGTCAAGTGAGTAAATTTGTTTGCGCGTGGCGCGCGCGCGCATGCACACTCACCCACGTCAAACACTTGGGTCTTTCAGGTACATCTTGGATCTGAACAAAACCCAAGTTGAGGGCTTTGCGTCCCGAGTGTCAGCGATGGCGCAAGACGTTGGATTTAAGCCCAAATCGCCTGACAACGAAGAAGCACCTGCCGTTAGCGGTTGTTTCGCCAAGTTCCAGTTCGGACGCCCGTAAACGTCGTTGTTTCCGTCGTTCTTGCGTCGACGCGTCATGTGACGTCGTTTTCGGTGAATACACTTGGTCTAAAATATTTTTTAATATTGCATCACTGTGACGAAATCGGAAATCAATTCTTTTCTAAAAAAAGTCGTTATTATCTGCAAGCTTGAATTTGAATTAAAATATAAATGATTAATAGAAGACTTATATAAATTGCTTATTTTTTGTTTAATTCAAGACGTTAGTTCATTTTCTTTGCAAAAGTTTTTTATTCGAATGATGTTTTTTTTGTTTGCAAAATATTTTAGTGTCAAAAGTTAAATTCAAGGTCAGCATTGCCCACCTCTAATAAGTGACAGTTTAAACGTTCGAAAGCAGTGGCTTTTAACATGTTGTGCATAATTAATGCAAACGTACCTTTGAATGTAAGCCAAGTTTTCGTTTTTAAAACTTTTCACAAGATCTAGCATTTTACGCTGGGATTGTATTCTTAGAAGCTTTTTACATTTTTTTTTTTTTTTTTTTTTTCGTCGGAATACAACAAAGAAAATACAGCAGCAGTTAGTGACAAAATATTGAAATTTGATTATTGGAATTTTTTCCCTCTGTTTCTGGTTTTTACAGGTCAATTAACAGATCCTGATTTAACAAGCCTACGATATTTAGTTAAATATATGGTTACACTGTAGTTGCGTTATGTACCGTATTTTCCCGTGTATAAGAGACCCTTTTTTGTTCATAATTTTCATCATAATCAAGTAAAAATAGGGGGTCTCTTATACATGGGAGTAAGTCTTTGATGAATAAAGTTATTTTTTTCCTGAAAATTTTGCCTAAAAATTGAAGGGTCTCTTATACACAAGGGTCTCTTATACACGGGAAAATACGGTACTTATTACATCTGTGAAATGCAATCACAACAGCAACTGCTTAGTATATCCACTTCTACTCTTTCTGGTGTACTTTATAAGCTTGATGCTTCATAGGTGATTGTTTTACGCTTGGATTCATCCAAATTAGGTTTGCTTTTATGTCTATTTTTATAGTACAAAATATCACCGTCGATTTAACCGAACTGAAACAACTTTCTTAATTTTTTTTAACCGTTTGAACTAGGGCATTGAAGATCACGTTGTTCTTTGATTGAATATGACTCTGTTTAAAATCTTATCAAAACTAGAAATGGCTCTATTTGTTTTTGATTTAGTGTATTTAATGTATTCTTAAACAGTTTAGTGTGGTCTGAATCTTCGTTTTATAAGCAACTCTGATAACGAGTTGCAAATATGATAATTTTTTTAATTTTCTATTTGTCTGTTTTCAAAAGAACCTTAGTGTATTAATGTTGTTAATTGTAATATTCGTATTTGATAAAGCGAGCAAAGTGACATGAAATAAGCCGAGATGGTTAGTAAATTTTATCGAAGTGGCTTAAGTAGTTTTACTTAAAACTCCAGGTGCTCGCACTTCAAAATCAAACTTTAGACTAACCTCACGTTTACCATGTACTGTTGCCGGGGTGCAAATCTCGGGAAATACTTTTGCGACAATCTACTTGACTTTATAAAGTCTTACACAAAAATTAAAAATTAATCCCCCCACCCCCAATTTATTTCTTGAATTCGCGCAGCTGACAATCGCATTACCATCGAAGTTTAAAAATAATTTTTAAACCACAGCTCGTTTCGTATTGCTAATTTGCATGCGAACGGTTCTTGCATAAGATAGTTATTCTAAGCATTTTACAATTAGTTGTGGTACTCTATTACTGTGTTCAAAAGCAAAAGCGTATTAGTAGCAATGTGTTTTTGTGTATGTTAAAATCACAGTTTTTTTAGTGAGCAATGAGTTTGCAACTAGAACAAATTTTCTTGTGCTTATATTCACGTTGAAATAAAAAAAAAAAATATTGGCTTGTTTGATTTTATTATACTTAGAGTAAGGATAGTAATGATGAAGCTCTAAAAATTGTATTGTTTTTGGCATTTTTGAATTAATTTTTGGTCTTGGTTGATAGTTTTGACAAGAACAATTTTATTCCGTTGCCCACAATTTTTTAATTTGTAGGCTTTACGAAAAATCTAACTTTTTCTATTTATGAAATACAATTAATTTGTTGGTTTTAATTGTTACTCCGTTATCACAATATCTCAAAAGAGCTAAGCGTTTTAGATTGCTCGAAAGTTTTATTAACATCACTGAAAAATTGTCGCAGCAATCGGCTGCAGTGTACCGGCAGAGTTTTAAATTTGCCGCAATTTCCTTATCAAACCGTGGCTAATTTTTGAACAGGCCCTGGTTATTGTAACGAAAATAAACTAGATTTTAAAGTATTGTCGGCAGGATAGCTCGGCGTGACGACACTGACTTGCGAGCCGAAGGAAGAAAGCGAGTTCGATTCTCCGTCTACCCGGATGATTTATGTTTTGCCTTTGATAAAGGCACTATACCAAAAATCGCTCAAGGGATCTCGCTAGTTGTCGACATTATAGACTCCGCTTATAGCAAAAAGCAGCATACAGGCCAAAGCGGCCATACGAAGAAATGTAAAGTATTGTTGTTGGCTGCAAGAATGAGTTAAACAATATCAAGTTTTTAAAAAGTAAATATATAAATAAAACAAAGATCTTCGTTTTATATATCAAACATTTTATTAAAGACTTCATACCGTAAACAAGATCACACCCAAAACAATTCAAATTGAGGAATAAGCAAGACATTATAACACACCAGTCAAGTACGTGCTTGCTTTGGCGATACAAACAATTGCGAGCGGAGAGAAACCACCTAAAGTTAAAGTTTGGAGCGTCACTTTTCCTTTTTTCCTTTTTGTAGGTTACTTTTTGACCGAAAAAAATCTCAATCTTCAACTATGCAATGAACATAATGACATAAAAAGTAAAACAAAAATTAAAAGTTCTTCGTGTATCGATGATTAGCTTTTTAACAATTTTCCTCGTGTTGCTTTATTTCCTCTGCAACATTTGTTTTTAAAAGTTAACGGCTTAGTGACTTAATTTAGACAGGTAGAGGAAAAGTCCATTAAGGTATTTTCTTTTACTGAGAAAACTTTTTGTTTCATCTTATCGCTACAGGCTACAGAACTGTACTTTTGGTTAGGGAAAACTGGGGCAAGATAATCACCAAGGCATGACAATTACCTGTTTTTTTTAATAATGTAGCTTTACGAAATACTGCCAGTTGGTGTTGCCTTAACATTACGTCATATTGCTTGTAAGTTTCAGCCAGTTTGAAGCAGTTGCTAAAGAGATGTGCAAAATGTAATTTTTAAAGCAAAAAGTAATTTAAAAAAATCAAGAGAAAAAGAGTAATAATTTCTTAATACAAAATTTAGAAATGTAAATGTATGCTCAATTTGGTTAGAAAATATTCGTGTTTTAGCCTTTCTATTTACAGCTAGGCTGCATTTTTTCTTTTCATCAAACAGCAGTTGATTTAAAAGCTACGAGCTTGGGGCAAGACGATCACTTTTAGGGGGGCAACATGATCATGCAGGGGTGAACATTTTACCCCACTTGCAATGCACTTGAGTAATAAATTATAAGATTACTGTGAAACTGCATGCAATAAGTAAATTACATTTTAATATTCACCTTACCAGCCGTAGCCCAATCATCTCCTCATGCTAAATTAACTTTTGTTGCAGAGTTTATGCAAGTTTTGTACAAATTTTAAAAGGTATGGTACGAAAATACAAGCGAAAAACAAATCGAGGTAATGTTATGAGTTCCACTAGTATCTGCAGTTAGCTCTTTTATTTATACGGAGTTACACGATAGTTATACGACTGAATCTGTAAGTTATACTAATAATTTATCACGCGGTTAACCACACTTAACAAACCAGAGAGAAGAAGGCAGTAGAGCCGTGCGCTATGACGTGACATACTATAACAACCCCCTTTTAAGAAGCTTTTTAGCGAAAAGGTTGTCTAAGAAAATCTTAGTACGTTGTACGAGCCCGATTAATAAACATGCACAAACTATATACAATACGGCACAAGCGTTATGAGTTTTACGCTACTTTATACAAAATCTCTTAAATGATTAGGAAAGCATTTTTGTCTCACGCTTTGCCGCGAGGTTGGAGATGATGGAAAGACTTCATCTTCAAAATGGACGTGACGTTCGTCTGATGTCATCATTTCCTCTTTGGGGTCTCCCCCTTCGGTGGGGAGAGGGCGAATAAAACGTCTATTGGGCCAACAGACTCGACCGCTCGGTAGTTTTATGTGATAGTCGCGGTTTCTCCCGACGCCGATGATGAGTCCCGATCGCAACCATTTTTTTGTAATATGGTCTTGAATTCGAACATGTTGTCCGATTTTTAGTGGATTGAGGTGTTTTGCGCGTTTATTGTATTCGGTTTCTGCAGCCGCTTGTAGATTTGATAAAGCTGCGTCCCACTTGTCGAATTTGTTTTGCCAATCTTCCTTGAAATATTTCAGTTTAGCTGGGACGATTGAACGTAGCGGGGCGCCGTATAAAATTTCGGCTGGTGATAACCCATGGGCCTTGGGTGTGTTAACCCATTCGATTAGGCCGCTGCTAAACTCATCGCAGTCGAGACTACCATGCTCGGCAGTTTTGGCAACAAGATGCTTCATGGCTTTCACTGCTGCTTCTGCGTGTCCGTTTGACTGTGGGTAATGTGGAGTACTTATGGTGGAAGTTACTCCCCATTTCTTGAGAAACTGTTGAAACTTGCTTGATGTGAATTGCGGTCCTCCGTCAGTTCTGATTCGTACTGGTACCCCTGTGTCCACGAAAAATTTTCTTATAGTGCTGATTATCTGATGTGAACTAGGGTCATGAGAGAACTCGCTGAGCTTAATCCATCCCGACAGACGGTCTACATAAACCAGGTAAGTCTTACCGGCATAATAAAATAAATCTGCAGATACGTCTTCAAAGGGTCTTGATGGGAGGGGATCGCGTTGTAATGGTTCCTGTTGCAAGCTTGGTTGGTGCTCTTGGCATTTCGTGCAGGCTTCAACGGTATTTTTGATGTCGCTATTGATTCCTGGCCAGTACACTATTTGACGCGCTCTTTGTTTTGTTCTTTCGATGCCTTGATGTGAGGCATGTAGCTTTGTCAGTATTTCTTTTCTTTTCTGTACCGGCACCACAATGCGATGGCTGTTCAGGAGAATTAATCCATCTTCGAAAGTTAGCTGATCTTTCAGCTTTTTGAAAGGTTGAGCTAATGGATATTCGTTTCCTTTTGAAAAGTTGCTTTTAATAGCAGTGATTAATTGTTGTGCTGCTTCGTCCTGCTGAGTACTTTCTTTTAAGTCTTCCAGCATTGGATCGATAAATGTTTCTTTTGTGACTTCTGGGTCTTTTCCTCTCAGAATTGTAGAAACGTTTTTGCAGATCATTCTGGTTGTGTCTACGTTTATGATATCTTCTGGTTCTGGGTCGCGGCACGGTGCTCGTGACAACGCGTCGGGGATCACATGGTCTTTGCCTTTTCTCCAGGTGGTGTGGAATATAAAAGCGCTGAGTTTTTCTTTAAGTCTCTGAATCCTGAGATTATCCACCATATCGAGTGTCTGGGTATTCAGGATTGACTCTAATGGCTTGTGATCTACTATCAGCTCGAAATTGGGTAAGCCTTGCAGATATATGCGGCATTTACGCATAGCCCAAACAACAGCGAGCAATTCCAGTTCAACCATAGCGTAGTTGGACTCAGTCTCAGTTATAAAACGTGATCCTGCTTGAACCAATTTCCACGTTTCTTGATGTTTTTGCAAAAGTGCAAAACCTAGACCTTTCAACCGAGATGCATCTGTTTGCAGCATCGTTTCCAGATTGGGTTCGAATGCAACCAAAATATGGGGGCTACAAAGAATTTCTTTTGTCTTTGTAAATGCTTCTTCATGCTGGGGTGACCAGAGAAAAGCATTTTTTGGTTTGAGCAAGTCCCGAAGTGGGCCTGCTGCTTCACTGAGTAGGTGAGTAAATCCGCCCAGCTGGTTTGCCATACCCATAAAAGATCGTAATTCAGTTATGTTTGTTGGAGCAGGGAATTCAGAGATTGCTTCAATTTTTGTGGGGTCTGCTTTAATACCGTCGCTGCTCACTATATATCCGACATATCTCACAGCACTTTGTAGTAACTGCACTTTCTTCGGATTAAGAGTAATACCGTGTTCTCGACATCTGTTTAGTACAGCCACTACGGTATTCAAGTGCTCCTGTGCGGTTTCGCCTTGAATAAGAATGTCATCTACCACTTTTTCGACTTTTTCAATGCCTTGCAGAGCTTCATCGCCTCTTGCGCAATATTCGTCTTGAGAAGAAGCTAGTCCCATCGGAGCTCGAAGGAATTTAAATCTTCCGAACGGCGTAATGAATGTGGTAAAGTCTTGACTTTCTTTTTCTAAAGGTACTTGCCAGTATCCTTTAGTGGCGTCTAATGTTGAGAAAAATTTAGACGAAGAAGAAATATTCGAAATAGCTTCAGCAGGTGATTTAGATGGATGATATGGACGGCGTACGTATTTGTTCAATTTCTGCAAATCAATACAGAGACGAATTCCACCATTAGGTTTTTGTACAACGACCATAGGGTGCACCCAATAAGTTGCTTCTGTTACTGGTGCAATGACTCCGGCTTGTACGAGTTGGTCAAGCTCTGTCTTCACCATCTTTCTGAAAGCTAAAGGTATTTGGCGTGGAACAGGTAAAGCAAATGGAACAGCATCATCTTTCAAGGAAATTTTCATGGGTTTACTGTTCATTTCCCGTAATGTTGTGTCTTCAGAAAACACATCGCTGTACGATTTTATCAACTTGTTCTCAATTTTACTAATTTCTGCTTCAGTTGGGTTCTCTGATATAATAAATCTTGGGTTCTCTGCTTTTAATATGCTTGCTAATTTTCGAGGTGTTTTTGATGAATTTATCGGTTGAGGATACGTGTCAGGTAGAATGTTAACCTGTTGACATACGTACCAAGCAAGCAAAAAATCTTCTACCTCAGGACAGACGTAAATGGTTTCTTCCACGAATCGGCCGCAGTATTCGATGATGCATGGGAAAGTCCCTACGCATGTTACGGTCTGCCGGTTTACTGCACTAAGAGTGTCTTGATTTGGCGGCATTAGATTAGCAAGGTCTATTCCGAGCCGTTAAATGATGTTTACCCCAACAAGACTTGCTTCAGCACCTGTGTCTGGTGTAGCTTCTGTGGAACCTAACGGGTTACGATGTTTAAGAGAAAAAAGATTAACAGTTATTTTGGGCGCCGCGGAGTTATCGAAATTTGCATTAGCATTGCATCTACGCTTTATTTGTCCCGTTAACTTTTTCTTCGTTTCTTCGCGTCTGTTAAACCCGGGTTTGTTGTGAAAGCACATTGATGTAGAGTGACCTTTTTTGCGACATATTAAGCACTCTGTATCCTTTGCGGGACAGTGGGTTTGACCTTTTGGTGGGCAGGTCTTTTTACCGCATTTTGTACAGGGCTTTTTATTGCGCTCTTTAGATTTATAGAAATTTCGACGAAATTTGCTTTGGTACACTCTTCTCTCATTCAGCTGTCGGCTTATTCGCGCGTCGTCTAGTTTTGCTGACTCTTCCGATCTGCATAAATCAGTGACGGTCTGAAGATCAGGTAATGGGGACATGGCTAGGAGCTTTGTTCGAGTCTCTTTGTCATATATTCCCGACATGATTTTTGTGACTAAACGACGATTTAAACATTCATTGCACAAGTCTGCGTCTCTCGCCAAAGTTTTAATCGCGATTAAAAACGAATCGAAGTTTTCGCCAGCCGCTTGCTTTCTCTCTTCAAATGCGACGCAATCTAACGCTATGTTTCTTTGACTCCGGATTTAATTTTTGATTTTATCTAACACTTCGTCTGGTTTAAGTGTAGTATCATCCGGGATAAGAAGTACATGTTCTACGGCTTCTCGCATTTCCATCGAAAAAAAACCGCGAAGCAATGCCAACTGACTGCTCAATGGCAGCTCTGTTGCAAGCGAGACCGTAGCATAATCGTTGTACGATTTACGCCATTTCGCAAATTCAGCTAACGAAATTCCCACCTGCAGTGTCGAAGGCTTTTGTGCGTCCGCTTTGGTTCGCCTTGCCTCGTTGTTAGAATTGTTGACGTCAATGGTTTGCTCACGTGATTCGCTTCTCTCGCTGTTCGCGCTTTGGGCCAGCTGCTGTTGCGAAAATCGTTCGATTATTTGTTGCATTTGTCGCTGGCTTTCAGACTGTGCCTCTAAAAGAGTTTTTAACCAAGAAGGAGGTTCATCGTTATTAATATTACTATTCGCGTTTTGATTAGATTGAGATAATTCGGCTATACGTTTGTTTGCTGCTTCTAATTCTGCTTGCAGCTCTCGCTTGTTTTTTGCCATGTCTCTTTTATCTTCAATCTTTTATAAATCTCCGATCACGAACTTGCAGTATACTTTTATAATGGTTCGTAAGCTTATTTTCTTTAAACAAATTTATAAGCTGACTGCCGACGACGCCATGTTATGAGTTCCACTAGTATCTGCAGTTAGCTCTTTTATTTATACGGAGTTACATGATAGTTATACGACTGAATCTGTAAGTTATACTAATAATTTATCACGCGGTTAACCACACTTAACAAACCAGAGAGAAGAAGGCAGTAGAGCCGTGCGCTATGACGTCACATACTATAACGGGTAACGTATCTCTTGAAAAGTTAATGCAAGCTTTTAAAGCGGTTTCGGAAGATATCGGCTTTCAGACAGCAACAAAAAAATTTGGCATCGATCAAATGACATTAAAACAATTTATAAAAAGACAATTACAAACACCAGCTGATCAAACTATTTTGACTGGACTTTCCCACCATGCAGAAATGAAGCAAGTGTTAGATATAGTTTACAAAACCGAACTAGCTTCACAAATAACCAATCTTTCGGATAGCCTATGTATTTTGGTGTTAGCTCAGACAAATGCCAAAAAGTTGCTTATGAATTTGCAAAAGCAAATGGGATATCAGTTCTGAGCTCTTGGAAACGAAATTGCAAAGCAGGATATGATTGGTTTAAATCATTCAGCAGCAAACACAATTTCTCTTTCATAATTTCTGAATCTACGTCAATTGCTCGAGCTACAGCTTTCAACTGCTATGTTGCAAATAAATTTTATGACAACTTAACTTATGTACTGAGAAAAACATCTGTACTGGAAAAACATCCATTTAAGCCACAAGACATTTACAACTGCCACGAAAGTGGCTGTTACATGGTGCACACACCAGGTGTTTCTACGGACGAGGGGAAAGTCTCGTCTAATCCTGCGCAGTCAGGTATTCGAAATTCAAATTGTTTTGGATCAAAAGGATTTAATCGGTGTTTCAAAATGCGTATGAAAGAAAACAATTTAGGTTATACAAATCTTTAGCCAGGAAACTATTTGAAATCAGATTTTACAATTTAACTAGATTTAAGCAATGATCTAGACCTTATTCAAATAGAATGAAAAAATAAATACAAAAGATTAATGGAAAAACAAACGCAAACAGTATTACAAAACATACCTAATCCTACTCTAGCTAAATCAGCGTATAAACAAACACTAACCTAACCCTAAACTAGCTAAGCTAAAATTGACCAAGTAAAAAATGGATGAAAGAACTCTGGCGCTATAAACAGAAGGAAACAAAGCTTTTTAAGAACAAAATTCGCGCCGCGAGAGATCGAACAGAAAGAAAACAAATTGCAATAATGATTAACTGAGTAAAAGAATTAGCGACGCGAGTTCAAATCCAACAAAAACGGTAAAGTGAAGTTTTAACGGAAACAAAAACAAATTTAAAACATATAATAGTCCTTTTGCTAAGCTGGAGGTTTTATTGTTCGCCGTCTTGACGGGACCTCACAGCTTGGCGCATCATCCGTCGCAACATCCTCGCCGCCTTGACTGCACTCGGTTGGTGCAGTCAAATCTGGAAAGTCTCTTGTTGAAATTGTTTCTTCACCGGACTCGAGCAAATGTAAACGTTGAATCGGCCTAGTCAAAAGTCCAGTTTTGGTTTTTAATTTAAATGTTCGCGTCAGACCATCTTTTCCTGGAATCGCCTGAACAATTTTTCCCATCGGCCAGGTGGGACGAGAAGTGTTTTCTTCCGTAATTAAACAGATGTCACCCACTTTGGGAGCAGCCTCTGTCGAATGCCATTTGTGACGAACCGCTAAGGAAGGCAAATACTCTTTTGACCACCGCTTCCAGAAGTGTTGCAACAAAAGTTGTAAATGAAAATATCTTCGACTCAATTTAACTTTTGACGAAATGGATGGAACAGATTTTAAAGCCCGACCAATTGCTAAATGACTTGGAGTAATCGCTTGAAGATTGTTTGGATCACTTCCCAAATATGTAAGTGGTCTTTGATTTAAAGCTGATTCGATGTCAGTCAAAATGGTATACAATTCGGTATAGTTCAATTTTGCTTTACCAAGAACCTTTTTTAAAGGCTCTTTCAACGATCGATTTAGTCTTTCATAAAATGCACCACGGTGTGGACTACGCTCGGTAATAAATTCCCAAATAATGTCATTTTCGGTAAGATATGATTGTATCAAATTATCCGCAATAACACTTTCACGAGTGGAAAATTTTAAAATCTGATTCGCTTTTTTAAAGGTCAATTGATTATCACTAATAATTTTGCGACACTTTCCACGGCGATTAATCATACGTTTCAAAGCAGATAAAAATTCTTCGGTAGACATATTATTTGTTAATTCGAGATGAATCATACGACTATGGGTACAGGTAAAGATACATATGTAAGCTTTTCTCATGGTTTTACAATCATATCCTTTTAGGTAAATTGGTCCGGTAAAATCAACGCCAACATCGGAAAACGCAAAAGCCGGACAAACCCGCTCTTCGGGAAGAATTCCCATCTTTTGTTGCAAGGGCTTTGTTTTAGCATGTCTACACACCACACACCGTTTACATACTCTTCTCACCTCTTCACGAATATGCAAGATATGATACCTTTCCCTTAAAATAGCGATGGTTGTGTCTTGAGGAGAATGGTGATTCTTTTGATGGACGTGAAGGATCAATAGTTCCACCAACAAGTCTTTATTCGGAAGGATGATAGGATACTTGGTGTATTCTGGCAAATCGGAAAGTTTAAGTCGATCTCCTGCAATAATCAAATTTTTTTCAAAATTAAATTGCGGGTCCATATTTTTAAACCGACAGGGCGAAGAAGGCTTTCCCGAACTCTGCAATTCAAAAAAATCATCCGTAAAATTACATTTTTGAACCAGAGAAAATAAGAAATACTCAGCGTTTTTATACTCTTTAGGGCCTATAAGATCCGGTCTGCAGGTATGGTCAAGTTGTTTGTTGACAGGATGCCTCCATCGCAAAATTCTGGCCACCAGACGAACTACTTTAGAGTAGCTCGAATATCCTCGAAAAAACTCTTCGTAAGGCAAAGTAGCAGACAATGCAAATGTTTTCACTTTAGCAGCTTCTTTGATACAAGCATCACTAGTGGAAGCTTCCAAAGAGCAATAACCACCGTGCTCCGAGGGCCACTCAGACTTATACTTACTAAGCCAAGGCGGACCTTGCCAGTAAAGTTGGTTTTCTTTCAAATTGGATAACTTCATTCCTCGGCTGTGCAGATCGGCGGGATTTTCAATTCCAACGCAATGACCCCAAACTGAGGAAGAAAAAGAGTCATGAATATCCTGTACTCTATTCTTGACGAAAGTCTTCCAAGAAGAACTAGGCTTAGAAATCCAAGCCAGCACGATTTTTGAATCCGACCACAAATATACTTCGTCGATAGTCCTTTGTGTCTTCAACGCGTCTAAAACATAACGAACTAGTTTAGCAAGACTATGAGCAGCCATCAATTCAAGTCGTGGGATCGATACCGGTTTCACAGGTGCCACCCTAGTTTTGGCCATTAAATATGATACTTTAATAGCGGTAGAAGATTCTATTCTTAAATAAGTGACGGCTGCATACGCATTTTCTGATGCATCACAAAATCCATGAATCTGAATGTTATATGGAGGTTTAACAGTTAAGAAAGGACATCTGGGGACTTTAATACTTCCGACAATTCCTCTACCCATTCTTGATATTCCTTGGCGTTATCTTCTGGCAATGGCTCATCCCAAGAAAGTTTTTTCTGCCATAGCTTCTGGATTAAGATCTTTGCCCGAATAGTGAATGCTGCCAAAAATCCAAATAAATCAAATATCTGACCAACTTTACTTAAAACCGATTTCTTCGTAACAATTGCATCAAATTTTAATAGTTTTTTACTAACCTTGCAATAAAAATGATCTTTCAAAGTGTCCCATTTTAATCCAAGAGAAGCGGCTTCACCAAAGTCTTTATTATCGAAGTCCAAAACTAGATTAGGCAATCTTTGTTCTTCTGGAATGCAAGATAAAACTTCCGCGGAGTTAGAAGCAAACTTCAAAATTTCCCAACCTCCAGATCGGAAAAAATCAACCAAATCACTTTGCATTTTTACCACCTCCTCAACCGTATCACCACCAAAATGAATATCGTCCATGTACATATTTTGCACCAACCAATTATGAATATGGGTGCCGTATCGAGAAACAATATTATCAGAAAGGGAATGACATAAAACAGATTGAATGGCAAGAAACGGACTGGAAGTTACACCAAACATCAACCTTTGCATAGCATAAATCTTTGGTTGAATATTTGAATTACAATCTCGCCAGAGATATAACTGATATCGCTGATGATCGGGAATGACAGCGGTTTGACAGAACATTTTGCGAAGATCTCCGTTAAGAGCAAATTTGTGCATTCGGAATCTCAAAAGAACGGCAGAAATATCGGGAAGTAGATTAGGACCTTTCAGCAAACAATCATTCAAAGAGTTACCATTGGGATCTTTAGCACTGGCATCAAAAACAATTCGGACCTTTGTCGAAGAGCTTGACTCTTTAAAAACAGGATGATGAGGAACAAAATACCTTGGTTTGTCTTCAATAGCCTTTAATTCTTCTTTTGTTAATTCTCTAGCAAACCCACACTTAACATAATCCTCAATCGCCGTTTTGTAGGCAGCACGCTTCAGCTCATCTCGTTTTAAGCTTTTCTCGCAAGAAATTAAACGTGTTCTTGCTTGGGAGTAATTGGAGAGTAACTCTGGAGAGTTTTCCTTGAAGGGTAAGGCAACAACATACCTATTGTTACTAAAACTAACAGACCTTTCGAAAGAACGTACAGCTTCTCTCTCCTCCTTTGTATAAACATCATTTTTCTCAACGAGACCAATAGATTCCATATTCCAAAATCCTTCCAATAGTTTCTCGAGCTTAGACCATGGAGAGGCATCAGTTGCAGTCAAAGCCATGCATTTACGACTTTCT
Source organism: Diplosoma virens (assembly GCA_963680785.1). NCBI lineage: Eukaryota > Metazoa > Chordata > Ascidiacea > Aplousobranchia > Didemnidae > Diplosoma > Diplosoma virens. The sequence goes on along the minus strand of OY796893.1, from coordinate 32,354,549 downwards.
TTCGTTTCCAAACGTTGAATGTGAAAGGGTCCCGCTAAAACCCATCCAAACATGGTGTCTATGGCATAAGGTGCCGTTTCCGCAACATCTGGACCGACAATGCTTCCCTGCATTAACTGAAAGTAGTATCTGCCTCCAAGCAGTACGTCAATTTTTGCTGTTCTTCTCGGAAATGGATCAGCCAATTTTAATCCCTTTAAATGAGAACAATAATCACTATCAAAGTCAACTGGGTGTAAAGGGGAGCAGATCGAACCACTCTGGACATGAGCTTCAACATGGAATTTTTCTTGACTGTCAGCTTCAATGGGACAAAGCAGGAAACGCACAAGATTCATGTGGTGAATACTGGAGCTACCTCCGAAACCTTCAATGTTCAAAAAATCGGTTCTGGTAGAATCAATTCCCAAGTCCTCAACCACCTTTTTTGTCACGAAACTTTTTTGAGAAAAAGAATCAAAACCAACCCTTACCAGTTTTTCTTTCGTTCCATATTTAATTTTGGCAAGAGCAGTAGGTAACGTTTCCAATTCATTATCCGAAAATTTGGAAGGTGCACCGGCTAAAACCCGAACTGTAGCAATCAGGGCGTTTGTCTTCATCGGTTCTTCTTTTGACTTAGGATCAATGTGCAAAAGAGAATGGTGCGGTTTCCCACAGTTCGGTACAGCACATTTAGCGGAACATTTACGGAAGATCAGCGGATGACCAGGCGTTCCTTTACACTTAAGGCATTTAAAGCAAACCATACCTGGCATCTTCATCAATTCTTCTAATCTTCCGGAAGGTGTAAGTCCTTTGAATTTCGGACAAGCAATCAATCCATGTTTTTCCGAACATAAAACGCAAACTTCAAAGCTGGCTTGGGTTACCAAAGCTTGGGCAGAAGAAGGCCACAACTTTTTTAGCTCTTTTAAAGGTTTGGCCCCTTTGGAATTTATTTTGGGGTCACCCCTACTTACCAGAGCCTCCAAAGCGGCAAGCTCAGCAGTGAGAAACTCGATCAACTTCACCGAAGATGGAGCCTCATCCTTTTCAATTAAAGGGGAGATATGCCGAATCCATCTCTCCTCCAGCGACTTGGAAAGTTGACCCTCTACAATTTGTGTGAGAACCTGATCCCAACTCACCTGATGCCTCTCTAATATTGCCTTCTTAGCGACGACTTTATCGAGAAGTGCGCGTAACTGTTTAGGTTCGTGATTAATTTTCTTTCCGTTTAATAATTCTTGAACATGACTACGAATAATTGCTTGTTTACGGCCGAAGCGCTTCTTGAGTGCTGCAACGGCAGCGTCATAGTTTTCAGCTGTAGTGGGATAACTTTCCAAAGTACCTGCAGCGGCTCCCTTTAAAGCGCTTTTCAAGTAAGACATTTTATAAAATTTGCTTACCCGGCGATTTTCGTGAATCAGTGGCGAAAATGCATCCCAGAACGTCGGAAACAACAATGGGTCACCATTATAAGTGGGCGGGATGATTCCACTCGGAAGACAAGAAGCATGCTTTTCCTCTTCGTGGAGCGCCTTTAATTCTGAAATATAAGAGTTTGCCACAAGCAGCTCACTTAAACAAAGCTCCTTAGTATGTTTCAAATTACTTAAAATGGGTTCTCGCATTTCTTCTTCCAGTTGATCAACTTTCTCACAAACAAAGCTACGCAAATCATTCATAGCTCCCTCTACGGCCTTAACCATCACTTCAATCTCATGAAAGGGGCGATAGTTTTCCCGTCGACTACGCAGACCTTGAATCAAATCGAGTGCTTCGTCATCTAGTCGGCGAAATTTACGCTGAACAGCTTCTGGAGAACTACAATTAGAAGACGTTTTCCCACCTTGAAATTGAAGATCAGCCATGAAACGAACCATATCAAATCGTTCTTCTTTAGCCCTCTGACGAATTTCCTCCAATTCTAATTTAAATCGTCGTTCGGCAGCTTCATGATGCTGTTGCTGTTGTTCCTGATACTGTCGCTGTTGCTCTTGATACTGTCGCTGTTGCTCTTGCATCATTTGAAACATCAGTAAAAACTCGCTTTTATTGGAAGTTCCAGTTCCTTCTTTATTAGCAGAATCCATAACGACAAACTTATCAATAAACTCAATTTCAGCAGCAAACTTAAAATTGTTTTGTATTGTCAATTAACAAAACTCAATTAACAAAACCAAATTGTTTTGTATTGTTTCTACGGACGAGGGGAAAGTCTCGTCTAATCCTGCGCAGTCAGGTATTCGAAATTCAAATTGTTTTGTATCAAAAGGATTTAATCGGTGTTTCAAAATGCGTATGAAAGAAAACAATTTAGGTTATACAAATCTTTAGCCAGGAAACTATTTGAAATCAGATTTTACAATTTAACTAGATTTAAGCAATGATCTAGACCTTATTCAAATAGAATGAAAAAATAAATACAAAAGATTAATGGAAAAACAAACGCAAACAGTATTACAAAACATACCTAATCCTACTCTAGCTAAATCAGCGTATAAACAAACACTAACCTAGCCCTAAACTAGCTAAGCTAAAATTGACCAAGTAAAAAATGGATGAAAGAACTCTGGCGCTATAAACAGAAGGAAACAAAGCTTTTTAAGAACAAAATTCGCGCCGCGAGAGATCGAACAGAAAGAAAACAAATTGCAATAATGATTAACTGAGTAAAAGAATTAGCGACGCGAGTTCAAATCCAACAAAAACGGTAAAGTGAAGTTTTAACGGAAACAAAAACAAATTTAAAACATATAATAGTCCTTTTGCTAAGCTGGAGGTTTTATTGTTCGCCGTCTTGACGGGACCTCACAGCTTGGCGCATCATCCGTCGCAACACCAGGAAAAGTGATCACAAGATGAGATCAAAAAAAAGTTGGAGCCATACTTCTAGAGAAAGAACAAATTAGTTACTTTGGTTTACACATCGTGCGTTAGGATATGTTTTGCCCCGATGTTCATGTTCCCCAGAGTACACTTCAAAAATGATTTTTTATGCCATGCACCAAGTGAATCAGTTGGCGTTGCATCAAAGACAGGTTGGATGAAAAAAAGTTTTTTCAACTTATCTGGAACACATCAAGAAATATATGCGTTGTTCTAAAGGCCACCCCGTCTTGCTTATTCTGGACAACCACAAATCGCACACTTCGTTAGATGCAGTCAACTTTGCTAAAGAAAATGGTATAACTCTTCTCACAATCTCACCACATACATCGCACCGCTTACAACCGTTTGATATCAGAGTTTTGGACTTTTAAACATGCATATAGAACAGCAGTGGATGGATGGGTGCAAAGCAATTCAGGAAAAGCTGTAACTATACATGTCATCATAGAACATTTATTCAAAACAGCTTATCAAGTATATCGTTCATGTAATATCTGAATTAGTTAAAACAGCACCGGAAGTTGCGATGACTTCTCGTTATATCATTTCTGATTTCAGGAGCACTGGAATATTTCCGTTCAATCGTGAACTTACACTGAAAATGATTTTGCTTTAGCAGGAGTTGATGATGGTCCAACTATGGTTGCAGATGTAAATGAACCCAGCATTTTTTATGCAGCTTAACAGGAAACCATGGTTATTCTATACGAACAAGCAATCAACGAACCTACTAAAAATGTGTCTATTGAACTTCGCGATTCCACCCATGATCCCCTTAGTTGTCGACCAGAAGATTTTTATCCACGCTACTCAGCTATGTTTTCACAATTAGAGCACTGTCATTCACATTTTCATCTGCATCGTCACATTCATACCTTTGCCTAAAGTTTTTAAACGAAATTTAACCAACAATTGCAAGAGGAGAACTGGAATTACCAGAATCTTGACTGATACGCCAGTTAGAAATGACATCCAAAAAGAAAAGAAAAAACGAGAGCAAGGCAAAGATAAGCCCAAACCGAGAATGCTTTGGAAAAAGAGATTTAAAGCAATGACCAAGCCAACATCGCAAAACTCCAGTGATGAAGAAGACAACACCATGCCATCACCATTGGCTAATATTGCTGACAGTGAATGCGGCTTAAGTGATGAAAAAATTGCAGAAGGAAATTTTGTAATTGTTAACATTAAAGGAACATCTCGAGCTGTCCCTTACATTGCAATATAGATTTATTTGAAGATGATGAATAGGAAGGTGAATTTCTCAAAAAGATTTAAAGCTGTGGGATCTTTGACAAGTTGGTATTGGTAATTGATGAAGCTGATAAAGGATCGTTCACTAAAGCTGACAAAGTACGCAAATTATTTTTACCGCAAAGCTAAAGCTAAAGTTTTTTACTCAAAGCTGACGATTCTTAGGATAAAACAGGCTGTCGTGGATTTTAAATTGTTAATTTTTAATCTATTTTAGTGCTTTTATTAATATATATATTATATATATATATATTAGAATATCTGATTGGACAAAGCCAGGTTACCGTCTAAACGTCCGAACACAACATAGGTAGAAAGCCTTGTATCTTGTAAAGCATGTAAAACGAATAACACTTGACAAGGCCCTGTTTCGCCCTTAAGAGGATCATCAGGAGTATGGTACGAATTACATGTGCAGTTCTTTACCACGAGGGACGACATATGAAGGTTTTATCGTACTGATAGACACATATTAACGGATAGAGAACCGGATACGGATGAATTGCTCATGACCCAAGATAGAGAACTTGGCATGGAGCAATGTAAACAGGAACTATATTACGAATTAAACAAGTATAAGCCAAATATATACATCACAACGACGATTCTTGTCTTTATAGCCAAGGTATCTTGTCACCAGATCGGTCGAACAAGAATTGGCAGAAGGTACCAGAAAAGTTGTCGCTTATTAACTTACAGACCACAAAATTTTTTTAATTTAACATTAATTTTATTTGCCCCAACAGACTGTTTCGCCTGCCTGGGCTCGTCAGGGGGGCGGTTAAAAATCTGAAAAATAAAAAATGAAATAAATAAATAAAAATACAGTTTAAATAAAGCACTTGAATGCCGGCGAAAAGCGTAAAACAACAACAAGAAAATACTACGGTTACAATATTGATCGATGAATAAATTTTATTGCCAAAGAAAAAGTGTTTTTTACGTAGCTTGCTCTATTGTTTGAAAATAATGGGTAAATATGAACAGTTTGCATTAAAAATGCGTTAAAATTAGATTAAATAGTCTGCACATTGGAAATACAATAAAAAGATGCTAAAGAAATGCGCTTAAAAATGATAATTATTAGGATACGAAATTAAAATTAAAGCAGTAAATTTTTTTACAGGGTATAATTTAAGAATGTTTTTAGTTCGATAAGTATGTAATGTGGAGATGGGTTATTTTATTTGCTGTTCAAGTAAGTGGATAAAGGTGTGATGTAAAAATAAGGTGAACCGAGTTTGTAAATATATTTATTAACTGCCAGCGTAATTAAAACTTCGTAATTTAAATTTACTTCGATGTCGACATTTTGAGACCAACTCCGAGCGTTTATTCAGTAATTTTTTTTGGGTCAGCCTGAAATATTTGTAATTTTTCTGATAAGCATAAGTTGCATGTTTTTGAACCACATTGGTATGGAGTTGCGTGTTGTACGATTTTCCATCTTATTTCTGGTGATTGCCCTGATTGTTTTAATTTCCAAACGGCTTTTGATAATTCGGTGGAGTTGATTTTTCTATTGTCTTTGAAGGATTGGTTATGGTTATTATATCGGAGTTTAAATGATGTTTTGCAGCTGACGTAATAAAATTCGTCAGTTTCACCGGTTTTTAGGGAGGATTTGTAAACTATTGAGTTTCTGCAACATTTTCCGTTAAGTGGGCAATTTTTATTTGATCTACAGTTGCATTGTTTGGCGTTTACTTTGTTGTCCGAGTTGTTTAGGTGTGAAGTGTTTTGCTTATTTATCATAGATTTCACATTTGGCATGCAACTATAGCTTAGTTTTATGTTGTTTTTGTTAAAAATTTTGTGGTATTTGTTGCTGGGTGGAAAGTGTTTATTGAGAAGGGTAAAAATTCTTTGCCAATATTAGTGTTGACTTCATCATTGAAAGGAGGGTTGAACCAAATAATCTTTCTTGATCTGTTTCTTGATTGCTTTTTGAGGTTGAGTTGAATTGATCTGTTTGTTTTGGTTCTTCTTTTACATAGGTTAATTTTTCCCTGTATCCGCTTTTTTCAAGGGCTAGTTGATATTCCGGGAATGTTTTGTTGAATTCTTGTAAGCTGTATGAATTATTTGATAAGCGTGTTGAGATCATTTTGGGTAATTGTTTTTTTATATTGGGAGGGTGATTCGATTTTGCATTGATATAAAGGGGTATGTTTCCGGGTTTGCGGTATGGCCAGTATTTACCTGCAATTAAATTTAGGGTGATATCTAAAAAATCAGTTTGTAAAAGATTGGATTCTGTTGTTATTTTGAGGCCATTGTTTTGAAAAATGGTCGATATGTTTTTCTTGATTCTTTCAATGATTGGTCCTGATTTACTGTTTATTATTGCCAAGCCATCATCTCTATATAGCCCAAGATGTTAATGTTTATGTTTTTTGGTTCAAGATTATTTGGTTCAACCCTCCTTTCAATGATGAAGTCAACACTAATATTGGCAAAGAATTTTTTACCCTTCTCAATAAACACTTTCCACCCAGCAACAAATACCACAAAATTTTTAACAAAAACAACATAAAACTAAGCTATAGTTGCATGCCAAATGTGAAATCTATGATAAATAAGCAAAACACTTCACGCCTAAACAACTCGGACAACAAAGTAAACGCCAAACAATGCAACTGTAGATCAAATAAAAATTGCCCACTTAACGGAAAATGTTGCAGAAACTCAATAGTTTACAAATCCTCCCTAAAAACCGGTGAAACTGACAAATTTTATTACGGCAGCTGCGAAACATCATTTAAACTCCGATATAATAACCATAACCAATCCTTCAAAGACAATAGAAAAATTAACTCCACCGAACTATCTAAAGCCGTTTGGAAATTAAAACAATCAGGGCAATCACCAGAAATAAGATGGAAAATCGTACAACACGCAACTCCATACCAATGTGGTTCAAAAACATGCAACTTATGCTTATCAGAAAAATTACAAATATTTCAGGCTGACCCAAAAAAAATTACTGAATAAACGCTCGGAGTTGGTTTCAAAATGTCGACATCGAAGTAAATTTAAATTACGAAGTTTTAATTACGCTGGCAGTTAATAAATATATTTACAAACTCGGTTCACCTTATTTTTACATCACACTTTTATCCACTTTCTTGAACAGCAAATAAAATAACCCATCTCCACATTACATACTTATCGAACTAAAAACATTCTTAAATTATACCCTGTAAAAAAATTTACTGCTTTAATTTTAATTTCGTATCCTAATAATTATCATTTTTAAGCGCATTTCTTTAGCATCTTTTTATTGTATTTCCAATGTGCAGACTATTTAATCTAATTTTAACGCATTTTTAATGCAAACTGTTCATATTTACCCATTATTTTCAAACAATAGGGCAAGCTACATACTGTAAAAAACACTTTTTCTTTGGCAATAAAATTTATTCATCGATCAATATTGTAACCGTAGTATTTTTTTGTTGTTGTTTTACGCTTTTCGCCGGCATTCAAGTGCTTTATTTAAACTGTATTTTTATTTATTTATTTCATTTTTTATTTTTCAGATTTTTAACCGCCCCCTGACAAGCCCAGGCAGGCGAAACAGTCTGTTGGGGCAAATAAAATTAATGTTAAATTAAAAAAATTTTGTGGTCTGTAAGTTAATTATCTAACCGCTCTGACTCGACGTCATTGAGCACTTTCCTGATGAACACCGACCAAAAAATTTTAAAAATTACTATATGTACTGTATATAGTAATGGCCTTAATAGGGTGCGAGTGGTGCGGTCGCACCGGGCCCCCCCTAAAATAGAGCAAAAAGTGGGCCCCCCCTACACAAGAAATTGCTCTATTTTTACAAGGAAGTATAAGGACGTTGTTGTCAGGTCAAATAAAGGAAAAAAAAGTTCTTCCATATTTTGTGAGAAAATATCCACTCTATACTATTACAATTTGAAGTGAAACTCGAAAAGTCATCATATACTACTGGATTTAGTGCTGAGATTTAAAGTAAATTTCGAGGAAAGACTTTTTTGGAGAACACTTAGATTTTTGGGGAAAAATTGGTAAAAATCGAAATGAAATTGAAGTGAGAACCTTTTTGTTTTTTTTGGAGAACACCACGATTTTTGAGGAAAAATTGAAAAACGAGGACCTTTTTTATGACTAACCTTTCATATGCCAAAACCTGCTTCAGCTGCCTTTTTTTGGGACCCAAAATAGTGGTCCCCTCTTACTTTTCCTGCACCGGGCCCCCCATTTTGTAAGGCCATCACTGACTGTATACCCGTATATATATTAGAACAAATGATTGGACAATGTCGGGAGGAGCTACTACTTGTCTGAACACAACGGTTTTCAAAAGCAACGTGTTTTGTGTATTATATGCGATACAAATATTCGACAAGGCTCTGTTTCGTCCTTAAGGGACTCATCAGGAATATGAACGTAAAGCATATTGCATTAAATACACTACGAGGGATGGCAAAAGTTAGTTATATGCACCTGACAATGATGGTGTTACCGGGTAGAGAACCGGACACGGCCATCAACATCATGAGCCGAGATAGAGAACTCGGCACGAGATGACGATTATAATGCGCATAACCAAAATACAATATTACTGTTACATAACAATTTAGCGCCTTAGGGCAAAACACTGAAACCAAAAATGTATCAGTAAGGCATTACGCATTAAAATCATGATCAGTACATATTTAACAGAGCAAGCCTTGCATTCCCGGCACTAAGCTGTTTCGCGTACGCTCATCAGCAATCTAAATAGTAAAGTGCTCTAACCGTGCGTAACCACCGATGGCGAGCTATATGTTAGAACAAATGATTGGACAATGCCGGGAGGACCAACTACTTGTCTGAACACAACGATTTTCAAAAGCAACGTGTTTTGTGTATTACAGTATAAGCGATACAAATATTCGACAAGGCCCTGTTTCGTCCTTAACCTTAAACTCTGTTGTTGATTTTCAATCTTTTACAATAATTTTTCCGCTTTTAATTACGAGGTCATCTTTTTCATCGTTACAAAGTGATTGCGTAATCGATACACTTCCCAACTTAATTCATTTTGTCTGCAAGTTGCTCTTATCAGTGTATCCCAGATAGCATACAAACGTTAAATTAACGTTGAAATCTGGTTGGAATAGTTGTTTTTTGGTTAGCGTTTAAGATGAAACGTTATGTTAACGTTATATTTTAGTGAATTAGTAAACATTTTTGAGGTTGCAAACGAACGTTAAATTAACGTTCGCTTTTTAACCTAAAATAAACTTTTATCATTCAAACGTTATTCAAACGTTTGAATGATTCAAACGTTGTTTATGTATGTTTCAAACGTTGTTCAAACGTTGTTATGCAAACGTTTGAATAAGGTTTGCATGCTAACTAAGTGACAAGTTAAAAAAACAACCATATCGTTGTTAAAATATTAGTTACTTTTTCTATTGATAGGACAGGTTGCATTAAAAGAATAATAAAATTTTTATTCAGTCTTTGAAAATATAAATTTTGTTTGCTTGGCGGTTGAAAACGATAAGTTATAATGATTTTTCAACTTTTTCGCGAAGCGCGTTCAAATTATGTTTATAATGCGTTCAATATATAAAATAAGGCACAAGTTTTTGATACCAGACATCGCATTGTTTTAAAATGTGGGGCTTCAAAACGAGCTGCAGCAGCCGCCGAGCTGTACAAAGCATTTTCGCGCCAATTTTGGGGTCATCAGAATTAATCCTCGTTTTCAAAGAAAGTTTTTATTGCGTTTTAATTAAAAGAAAATAGGTCAATTGCGCTGTTCAGCTGCTTGTAACTAAAAAACAGCTGTAGCATGAATTAAACTATAACCGACATTTAGCTGCAGTATAAGAAGATTTTGCTCAATATTAGAAAATTAAGAGTCTTTTTAGAAACGAGACCTTTTTAAAATATGAACAACTGTTTAAAAAAATAAAACGGGTTTTGTAGCTATTGTCTACTATGACGCAACAGTGTGTCTTGAGCGCGATAATGTACCTGTTGCGACCAAATTAATTCTCCTTTGTATGACCTAGTTTCGTGATCCAGTTTACGCTTGAATAATTAGAACGGTACACGTCATTCTAATCGGGACCACGTTTCACACGCAAGTGAATACTTTCATTCAGTGAAGTTGTAGGTTTGGTTGCGCACGGAAATTTGGCTCTCCCGCTTTGTAAAGAAAGTTCCCGCTATCTTGAATAATTTAATAAGTCACATCTTATTGGGTTTATGAATAGTTTTAATATATGATATTGCTTTAGGTGACTTACAAAATTTTTGAATCGCAACTATTGCATTGGCGTGTGTTTTCGTTTTCTTTGCTTGTGGTTGGTGTGCCGGAGCAGGCTACATAGCGCTTCGCACTTCTCGTATTAACATTAAATTATTTAGTCATTTACTCGCTGGTGTAATAATTTTGCGCATTCGAAATTATTCATAGTCTCTTAGATTTAAGATAGCGGTAGTTGGGCCATTCGTCCCCTGCCCCCTGTAGGTTTTGGAGCCTACAGTACCAGTTTGCCTCGCACGTGTTGGAAATTCAGTCGAAAAAATAGAGTTGTACAATTGAGTCGTAGAGTGAAGTCATTAAAAGAAAAGTCAATCTGCTAATTATTTTTAATTATGTTAGCAATATCGGTATAGTCTCGTTTAAAGGTTAGCGTAATATTTGTTTATTTATTTATTACAGGCGCAGTTAGTTTTTTTGACGAGTCACGGTAAGTTGTAATGAGTCACAGTAAAATAACCCTTGTGGGGGTCATGACCCCCAGGTTGGAAACCTTATTATATAATATTATAGAGATTCATTTTGCCATTTTAATTCCTAGCGCAATGATTGTGGTTTTAAAGCATTGTGACGTTTCCCTAGAGTTCTACGTAAAATTTTTCTTGAAACGCTCAAGAAACGTTTGATTAGAATATTCTACAACAATTAACAACTCTTCGTAGTCGTTTCGAAGAGCATCTATTCCGAGTCGGTCGCAAACTGGACTGGGGCCGAGGGTTTAATCTTTCACTATCCCAGACTGCTTGCCAGCATCAGGTTTCATCATCCAAAACTGTCAAAACTCGTGCTCTATGTGGTACCCGATGTATGGAGCATGTTATTAGGACATGATCTACCGTTTGTTCAATGGGGCCGGAATCGCAATTTGGTGAAGGAACGAGACCTCATTTGTTTATGGAGAAATGGAATTGCCCAACACCAGTTCGCAGGCGATTGAGCTTAACCCAAGCTGTTCGTGGCAAGCTCATTTTAACAGACCTGGCACTAGTCATGGGTATGAAAGCACGGAGCCAGGATGTACTCTCACAGCACTCCGTGTTTCATCAGTAATTTGTCCTCTGAGAAGCGCGAATGCTTAGTTTGGCAAGATTGTTTAATTGATTTCACCCATTTGGCATAACAGGCATCCAGATTTTTGTCTCTCTTGGCGATTATTTGTGGACCCATTCCAGAGACCATGCAGCGTATCGTCAGGTTCCAGGAATCCACGGTAAGCCAAGGAGAGGGTCGCTCCTAGCCGGCAAAACCCAGCCAGCTGGATGCCTGAAAGTATGGGTAGGTGGTCCGCTGGAGTGGGACGCAGGCATCCATTCAGGACACTGTCTATGAGGCGAGTATGAATGTTGCGACACAAAATTGGGGTGCATTACTCAGATGTTGAGTAGACCTAGGGCAGCTGTGACCAGAGATAGGCAGCGTTTTGGCACCAGCATCCCATCCTGAACCTATAAGTCGTCTCAGCAGTGTGACGAGCAAAGACGTTTTTTTGCGCAATGCCATTAGATATTGACGGAACCTGAGCGATCTGTCCAGTTTTGTTCCACGACGGGTTGGACAAAGCGGTAAAAGTCTATTGCTGTTGTAAATTTTAAGCTCACTTTTTGCCTCTTGGTTATTTTATATGCAGGGCTACCATCACCGTCTTAGTGTGACTGAGCGTCACCCTGCAAGTCTAAAGATATGCTGAAAAAGTAGTCATGTCTTAACTTAAAACCCCCTCAAAGGCCTTCGAGTTTTCAAAAGAGGGCAGCAATGCTAGATCGTCTGCATAAGCAAACTTTAAGAAATCTTGGAGATTGTGAAATCGTGGAGAGCAGGTTATACGTATAGATGTTGAACAGGAGGAGAGCCAATACCAATTCATGAGGAAGGCCGTTTTGAGGCCGTTCTTCAGGCGGGGTATAGGCTGCTTGCTGTCAATATTAATAAATCATTAGTTTGCTTGGTGTTTTGAGCTCTACTGCGCATGCGCAGCTTCGTGACATCAGAACCCTGCGAACCCTAGTAATCGAACTCGCGAAGTGTAACCCTATGGAATGCTGTTGTCCAGAGATCGATCCCCAACCAGCGCAGTTACCTCCTTAAAGGAAAGCTGCCCTACGAGTTCGATCCCCAAGCAACATAGTTGCCTCTTTACAGCAAAGTGTTAACCCTAAAAAGGTCACAATCCAGAGATCGATTCCAGAGCAACGCAGTTTCTACCTTACAGGAAAGTTGTCTCTATGAGTTCAATCCCCAACCAGAGCAGTAAAGTTGTTTTTTCTTTTTATTAAACAAGAGGTTGCACAGAAGAAAAAATTTTGACGCGTCAAATTTGTTGCGCAATTGCTTTTCTGTGGCTTTAAAAGCAGATATAGTTATACAGTCAAATAGAATAAAAATCTTCACCATTCAAACAGACGAGCTCTACCGACAAGCACAAGAAGTCAAGATTTCAGATTATATTTCAACCTTTTCCGAAACGTTGCGAGTCAAGAAGAACTGATTCTAAGAGCAAGAGAAATGAAAAGTGTTCCAAGAGCGTATTTGAAAACAATTTTCAAAAACAATTTCAAGAAATCGCCGTATGGAGACTGTCAATGCCCTTTTCGTCGTTATAAAGAAAAGCGGTTATTAATGTGAAAAAAGGAAAAAATATTTTTACAAAACACCAACTAGTTCCAGTAGTTGCTGTGTTGATGGGGAATCCTCCCTACATTGTGTATCCACATACGTAAATCAAAATGGAAAAACTACGTGGTTTTGTTGTTCTGGGCAACTCATGTGGATGATAAAGCTTGTCAAGTACAGAAAAAAGCTGAAATGCTCAAACAAGAAATATTTGTCGACAAGTGTCAGTCGCATTTTAAGGTCGAAAATCTGCCAAATCCTCAACGTCGAGTCGCTTCTGTGGTCTATGACTTTTTACGCTTAAAAAAACAAAATGACGACGCCTGCCGCCTGTCACCCGACAAATATCAAGAACTAGATTCTATTCTTAATCTCTTGAAAGCAATTGAAACGTCTAAACAGCTCATGGTGGACTTTATTAGTGACTTATTGCCTGTCTCATAAAAATGCACTTATGTCTCTATTAAAAATAAAATGAATTGCATGATAAACGTTTTCAGCGAGGTTAGAGATAAAAATAAAGACAATTTTACTTAAAGCACACCTTACGAACAATTATCTGTGGTCTTAAAAATATTGATCAAAGCAAGCTAAAAAGTTTAATTTTTGTTAAGTTTCAGGACTTTCTAGTAACTAACTTTTAGCAGTAAGTTTGATTCCCAATCAAGTGTGAGTTTTTAATTAAATAATCGGTTTACTTTAAAACGTTTTTTTAAAGATCAATATCATTTTTTTTCGTTTTTAAGAACGATTTCAAACTACGTCTTAACTAATTTTTTTCAAAATAAAACTTGTTTTCTAAAAATTAATTCCGTTCCAAATCTAAGTTATAACTATTTCCTGTCTTTTTAAGCACGTGCTATATAAATATGACAATATGTTTCAATAAACGCGTCAAGATTTGTTTTACCCCGAAGCGTGGACCACATCCTGTTTATAGGATGCATTTATTTCCTATTCCGAAAAACCGTAACGTATTCAGAATTGAAGAGTAAAAATCTTGTGCTCTTAATTTAATTTCCTGTCCAGTGTAAAAATAGAGTATGTGAAAAAATTACACTTTAAGTTTTATATTTTCTCTTTTTAAAACCGAATTGTAAAATGTAATTTTATTTCATTACGAGTTTTGATTTTACCACAAGATTTGTGCAAGATTTCTAAACATCAACTTAATTTCAGCTGGCAACTTTTGATTCCTAGACAAATGTAACAACAATAAAAGTTTTTTAATTTTTCTAAAATCAACTTCAATTTTTCACTTTTCAGAAAAAATTAAAAGTATTTTATTCTTTTCAACTTAACAGAGGTGAACTCGAGACACGAAGTTTTAAGACCGAGAGAAGACGAGACTTTGAGGTAGCGAGACCGAGACGAAACACGAGATTTGCATAAGGTATTTCAGTTTAAGTAAGCATACCATATTTCCAAATTGGTGAATAGGGACGTTTGTTAAAAGAAAAAGATTTGCCCCTAAAAAGTAATTATCTCTAAAAAAGTCTTTGCTATGATTTTGGGACAAAAATCAATAAATTGGAGACCTTTTTTTTTAAAGAACACTATGATTTTTTGGGATAAAAATTTTGTTTTTTTGTTTGGGGGAGATAGAAGGGAGCTGGATGGTCCACTAAATGGCTGGACATGTTTCCATCAGCCAGATCGCCAGATTCTTGTTCCCATCTGAGAGAGCACGGACGGGCTCGATTTGTATCGTGATAGATATGATTACGTGCTCAGCTGTCTGCTCCTTTGCGCCACACTCACAAGCCACCGTAGAAGTGATACCGGCGCGCAGTACTCAGCCTTGGAATAGACCAAAATAAGGGTGGCTTTGCGGAGTATTGCGGCATCCACACCCCAGCTTGATCCAGCTAATCGCCTTAAAAGCCCAACGCAAGAACTTCTTGCGCAGTAACTCTAAGTGTCGGCAAGACGCGGGTGCCCTATCAAGCTTTCTGCCGAGATAAGTAGGTTCAGCACAAAACGGTAGGGCCTGTCCGTTGACAAAGATGTTAGCCTCACCTTGTGCCTCCTTGTTGTAGAGATGGAACCTGCCGACACAATCTTTGTTGTACTGAGTTTAAGCTTTTATTTGTTAAGTTAGGAGGATAGGGTTGCCATGTTCCGGGTAAGTGTGCCTTCTAACGCCTGCCAGTCGCTTGCATAGTGCAAGATGGCCAAATCATCAGCATAAGCGAATTATCTACCTGTGATTGGCAAATCATATGTATAGATATTAAACAAAAAGGGTGCCAGCACTAATTCTTGTAAAACGCCATTTTTAAGGAGTCGTGAATTGCTTTGCCTTCCGATACCGGTAGCGAGAGTAAAAACTTGGATTACAAACAAATTCCATAATCAATGAGACCATGTCCCTGTCCCGAAGAAGACGGAGTAGCTTGCAGGTAAGGCCGCGGTGCAATGCAGTATCGTAGGCTGCTGTGAGATTGACAAATATAGCGCCCGCCTTTTTTTTGGCTGAAAAGCTATTCTCGATTTTTTGAGTTAGAAGAGTGATTTAATCTACGATCAACCACCACGCCGAACCCAGCTTGCTCTCTATATAGCAATTGAGTCAATAATTAAATTGTTTCGACGCGGACATAGATAAGTCTTTCCAAGATCTTGAAGGAAAAACAAAGCAATGAAATAGGTCTACAGCTCTTTGAGTTCTCTAATGGTTTGTTCAGCTTCCGGATGGCAAGCACTATTGCTCTCCTCCAATTTTTTGGAAGCTTGAGTTGGCGCATGCAGGAAGACAGGACCTTGTTCAACCAGGACTTTAAAGCAGAGCCGGCGTGGAGTAACAGCTCTGGGCATACGGCGTCAGGGCCTGGAGCTTTTTCAGACTTTAAAAGTTGAAGGGTATCGGCAAATTCTTCGGAGAAAAAATCTGCAAGGATACATTTGTCAGGCGGTGTTGAAATCCTCCAGAGTTGAGACACCTCTTTAACGACAAGTCCGACTTACTCGCGTTTTGGTGCTTTCATTTTTAAACAACTGGAAATCGAGTTGTCGGAAAAATTGACAGCCTCGGACCAACGATCTTTTTATTTTTCATCAAGATGAGACAGCAAGGTGGAAGCAGTTAAACTAGTTGCTTTATCCTGAGGATCCCATAGAAAAACCTGGTAGAGATGTTTGCAGAGCCGGTGCTAGGAATTGTGGGGCCCGATTAGGAAACTAATGGCGGGGCCCTTTATTCTACATACTAAAGTTTGTGAATATTTATACAGGGTGTCCACAAAGTCTTGAACACTTTTCAAAATTTTATTGCTAAATAACTAAAGTAGATAAAATCATACAGTTTTATGCATAGTAAAGTTTGTTTATTAAAGTTTTATATTTAAAAATTTCTAGCAGTTTAAGTAATAGCCATGTTTCAAGAATTTAATTTTTCATGCTATATATAGACTTCAACATGTGCCCCATTTGTTGCTCTCAATATGGCAAGGCGATACTCAATTTCGCGCCAAGTGTTCTCCAGCATTTCTTCGTTTGCTGTGGCAAGAACATTAATTATTTGTGATTGCAATGTTTTGACGTCACGTACTGGCGTTTTGTACACTCTGTCTTTTACATAACCACACAAGAAAAAGTCTAAAGGGGTGATATCTGGAAATCTTGGCAGCCATGGTGTTGGGCCATTTCTTCCAATCCATCGGTTTGGAAAAGTTTTATTCAAAAAGTTACCGAACTATCAAATTCCAGTCTGGAGGGGCACCGTCTTGCTGAAACACAACCCATGGCTGGAACTCTTCTAATTGAGGAACAACGTAATGTTTCAGCATATCCAGATAAATGTTTGTTGTAATGGTGGATTCAGCAAAAATGAACGGACCAATAACCTGGAGTGCATTAAACCACACCGAACATTGATTTTGGGACTGTCTCTTTCTTTTTCTACAAACTTTCAAGAATTTTCTGATCCCCATATTCGAATGTTATGCTTATTGACTTTCCCGGATACATGAAAAGTTGCTTCGTCGGAAAAAACCACACTGTTAAGGTAGTCATTGTCATCATCAATGCGCTGAAGAATTTCTTCAGCAAAAGCTGCTCGACGAGGGTGATCATCCAGCTAAGAGCTTGAACAATTTGTAACTTGTAAGCATGGAGCCGAAGTCGTTTATGTAAAACTTTGTGAATTGTGCTTCGAGGAATGGCAAGTTCATTTGATGCAACACGAATTGATTTCCTTGGGCTGCGATGAAATGCTACACGCACAGCATCAACAGTCTCTTCATCAATGCTTGGCCTACCCGATTTTTTGGGATCCAAAATGCTGCCGGTTTCCATAAGATTTTTAAACGATCTCTTATTGCTGTTAGTATGAGGAGGGTCTTGTCCCAACTCATTTCTAAATTTATGTTGTATTGCAGTTGATGATTTTAATTTATTGTACCAAAGAACACATTGTGCTTTTTGTTGAATGGTCAATATGTTTCATACTTTGTTGCAAACTTATTAAAAATGACTTATTCTTGTTTCTTTTAACAATAAAATAACCTGTAAAAATAACAAAAAAACTTTATGGTAGTATAATTCACTGTCGAAAATTTAAAGTTTCTACCTTATGCGTTTTTTGAGATATTAAAATTTTAAATGTGTGCAGGACTTTATGGACACCCTGTATTTCACCTAAAAACACACAGAAAAGCCAACAAAAAATTAATAAAAATCAAATACTTCGTATAATGAAATAAAGCAATACGAAAAGTTTTATTATTTTCTTTTAATATAAAAAAATGCAATTTGAGACATGCTCTTTAAGAAGAAAACTTTTCCAGTTCTTTTACTTGCAAAATCTTGTAAAACATTTTCAAGGTCAATGGATTTTGCAATCTCGTTTGCTATAAAGAACATTGCCAAATTGTTAAGTTTTTCGGCATTTTCTGTATAGTTTTTGTTTTCTTTATCCCCAATCCATGGGCGCTTCAAAGATGGAGTAACTGGAAATTTTTTGATAGCACTCCTATGTTTTTCATTTTCAGCTACCTTTGCCTTGGCCAATCCTCATTTCTTATTGCCTCTTAAATATTTACGCCCTTCCTTTGAATCTATGCTTGTGCTTGCTATGATGTAAGACTTTTTTAAATAAATTAAAACTTAAATAATTTAAACAAAAGAGAGTAAAATTGACAACCTGAAATAAAGCAAAACAGTACAAAAAAATTAGAATCGATACTATCATTCTAGTTTTTTAAACGAACTAATGGCGATGACCAAACGCCAACTCCACTATCGGTCGTGATTCTATTCGAATAAGTGATAAAATCAACACAACTGCGGCTGACCTTCTTGTTGAAGTACACGCACGCTCGCACGAACGATTCGACACGATACAGCACGATACGGCACGTTAAGGCCCGTTTCCACTACGAGCGTGGAAAAGAGCATTCTTTCTCTCTTTTATTGATCTTCGATTGAAGCGAGCGGTTAAAATTGAAGCGAGCGCAAAAAAAAATCAATAAAACAAACAAAGAAAGCTTTTTTCCACGCTCGTAGTGGAAACGGGCCATTACGCACACGCGATACAGCACGGTCCTTCTGTAAGCACAGAAGCACTTAATATCAATACAATAATTATTTAGCTGTTGATAATTTTATAGAATGATATATAATAACAATAAACGTACCTGGCTTGTTGGGCCACGATACCGCTGCAGTCGATGTGATTGATAAACAATATTGGCTTAATCTTATTCAAATAGCATTAATAAAACCTTATTCAAATAGAATACAAAACACAAAACATATCAGAATTATAAACACAACAGAAAATTGAAGTCTTACAATAAACTAGCTACTCAAAGCAGCTTCTGGTTTAAATTCAATTCTATGCTTTTCTTAACGGACAATCACATGTGAATTTCTTAAATTACGTCGTGCTAAATAAACGAAGAAAAAAGTCAAACAATGGTGATTGTGAATAATCACGAAGCACGCGTTGAAATTAATTTGCCTCGTGGAAAATATATAAAAAGCAAAACCAAAGAAAGAAAAACATGGAACTCAATATCTTAGAATCATAGTAGGCTAATTTACAAGTTTTATTTACATTTCATGTAGTGCTTTAATCTTTTTTGTAAATATCAGTCACAAACACGCTTTACCACTACAGTATTACATTATTCTAAGGAACAAAGTATATAGCAAGGGTGCCCAACCTTTACTCGTCGCGGGCCAAATATTCGTCTGGAAGTTTACATCAGGCCACAATCGTTGCAGCAATCAAAGCGATGTTCTCATGCGAGTTAGTTCAAAAATTTTGCGTTGTTAGCATTTTACGGTTGTCGGCTTTGGAAGACAAAACTCGATGCTGGCTTAATAACACCACTGCCAGCATCTGATTCAGGCAGTACAGCAGCCTGGGGTAGTAAAAGGATAAACCCTCGGCCCCAGTCTTGTTTGTGTCTGACCTGGAGTGGATACCTCTTCAAACGACGACGAGTATTTTACGTTAGGGCTCACTTTCTTGATTTCCGTCTCCAAAACAGGTGTTTTCTTTAAAAAATGTAGATCTTCACTCTGATTCAGGCTTTATTGTCAATTAAATGTCTAATAACCGCAGGTTGGACATCCTGGTCTAGAGTTTTTCGAAAAATTTCGCGGCACACTTGGGAATCTCTCGCGGCCCACAGGTTGAGAAACATTGGTTTAGAAGCACTGCGACAATTCAGGATAATTGAGCATCTGATTGAAAATTCCTTGGCAGACCGCACTAAAAGGTTTCGCGGGTCGCGGGTTGGGCACCACTGTTATATAAGCTATAAATATTTATGGAACATCACAAATAATTGTTATCTTATATTTTGAATTAGCTGATCGCTCACCCACCATTAATTAGCCTATTTTGTAACTTAGTCGGAGACCAATAATAGTCACAATTCACACTCTCATAACATTTATTTGGCTAATCAGCCCTCTCTTGACTCTTGCTGTTTCTTTATTTCTATACATGTTGCTAAGGTATTATTGTAATATGCTAATACGGCACAATAATATCGTTAAATACATAACAAAGCACCTTTTATCAAAAGAACGATGATACTCACTGCGCATGAAGAAAGCAGTGTTTAAATTAACAAAGTAAGTTTTTTCTCATTGATTACACTATGCAGCAAAAAAATTTTTTTGTCCAGTTTGGGACATTTCCTGAGTAACTTTGGGTTGTTGAAACCAAATTTGGCGTCCGTTTTGTGCTGCTGTCAGTAGTTTTTTAGATATTTGCAAAATTATAGGGTGTGCAAAAAGTTCCCGGACTACTTTTTATTGATTTAATAAATAAATAAATAAATAATATTTTTTTTATTAAATCATGAAATTAATGTTCTAGACAATTGTTTGTATTTTACGCATTAAAATTCACAAATTTTTAAAAATTAATCATTAAAAATGGAGAAAAGAAATGCAGTCATTGAATTACACCTCACGGAAATATCAGCCCCTCTTATTACTGTATAAGACAACTTAAAATTGCTAAATCGGCGGTCTATGATACAATTAAAAGATACAAAGAACTGGGAAATAACACAAGACCATCCCAGAACTGGTCGATTAAGAACGGCGCGTACTTCAAAGAAAATTAAAGCCGTACGGGAGAGGATCAGAAGAAACCCACGAAGAACAATAAAGGGGATGGCAGAAAGCCTAGGAATGTCTCCATATTCTATGCTTTCCATAGTCAAAAAAAACCCTATAAATATCTTGGAAATTCTGTCTCCGGCACTAATCGAAATGAAAAAACGAAGTGTTTACCTTTCAGCACAATGGTGCACCATCGTACACCTCAAAAAAAACTCAATCATGGTGCAGATAAAACTTCCCATCATTTTGGGACAAAGAAATGTGGCCTCCTTCCTCTCCTGGCCTAAACCCATCTGATCAATGCTCAAAAAAGACGGATGCCGCTCAGAAAAACTTTCTGTCAACCACTTCAAGAAATCCTTACAAAAGGCATGGGCTGATATTTCTCAGAAAAAGATACGTGCTGCAGTAGAAGCGTTCAGATCACGACTGGAGAAATTAATTGATGCAAATGGTGGCAAAATCGAGTAAAAATAGATTCCCTGATTAAACTTATATCTTATCTTTGCTCACACAAAAAATTATTCAAAAAGTGCATTTAATATCACATATATTTTATTTTAAACTTGTCCGGGAACTTTTTGCACACCCTGTATGTTTTTGGAGGTCCATATTTTTGCAATGCGTGTTGTAAAATCTGACTTCATACCGGATCGGTCGAGGCCCGGGAAAACAACGACCTTTACCAGTGACTAGCACCAAGGGTTACCGGTGGACATGCTACTTGGATTGCAAAGAAGAGGTGGAAAGCAGTGGAGAAGAAGGAAGGAGAGAAATGAAGAGAGGAAGAAAGCTAAGAAGATCAAGTTAAGGGTTGCTACATTAAATGTTGGAACCACGACCGGTAAAGGAAGAGAAGTGGCGGATCTTATAAAACGAAGAGGGGTGGACATACTGTGTGTGCAGGAAACTCTCTGGAAAGGGGAGAGAGCAAGATGCATAGGTGGAGGATATAAAATGTGGTACTGTGGAAGTGGAAACAAAAAGAATGGTGTAGGAATCATATTGAAAAAGGAGCATGTGGACAGGGTCATGGAATTATGGAGGGTAACAGACAAGATAATATGCTTGAAGATAGAGCTTGATGGTGTTATGTTGAATGTCATCAGTGCGTATGCGCCACAGGTAAGGTGCATACATGAAGAAAAGGAAACATTCTGGCTGGACCTAGATGAGACAGTGGAAAAGACACCATGGAATGAAAGAATTGTGGTAGGAGCAGACCTAAATGGGCACGTAGAAAAGGGAATAATGGTGATGAAGAATGCATGGACAGACACGAATTAGGAAAAGAAATAACGCAGGACAAGCAGTGGTGGATTTTGATAAGAGAAGGGAACTAGCGATCACTAACACCTATTTTGTAAAGAAACCAGGACTTAGAGTCACCCACAGCAGTGGCAGACGCAGTTCGCAGGTGGATTATATTATGGTGAGAACACGAAGGATCAAGGAGGTGGTGGATACAAAAGTTGTTGTCGGTGAAAGTGCAGCGAAACAACACAGAATAGTGGTCAGTGCAATAATCATCTGGACAAAGTGGAGGAAAGCACCAAAACTAGTGAAGAGAATAAAATGGTGGAAACTAAAGGACTCAAAAGTGAACAATAAATTCAAAATGGAAGTGGTTGAAAGCGGAATACTTGGTGGAAAGAAAGACTGGCAAAGAATAGCTGAGATGATACGGAGCATTACCAGAAGGGAACTTGGTGAAACATCGGGAAAAGTTAGCACGGCAGGTAGACGGGAAACGTGGTGGTGGAACCAGAAAGTCCAGGAGAAGCTGAAGGATAAGAAAAAAGCTAAAAAGGCATGGGATACCGTCAGAGATGATGCAAGCAAGTTGGCCTATAAAACTGCAAGAAAGCAAGCTAAGAGAGAAGTAGCAAAGGCAATAAACAAGACATATGAGGAACTGTACAAAAAACTGGAAACAAAGGAAGGGAAAATGAGGTGTGCAAAATGGCAAAGCAGAGAAACAGACAAAGCAAGGATGTTCAACAAATAAGAGTAATCAAGAATAAAACTGGGGAAATTCTGATGGAAGAAGAGCAAGTGAAACAGAGATGGAAGGAGTATTTCGACAACTTACTCAACCAGGAAAACCCTATAGAAAGAAGAGAAAGAGAACAAAAAGGAGAGAAAGGGACGTGGAAGATATCTCTGAAGAAAAAGTCAGGACTGGGTTGAGGAAGATGAAGAAGGGAAAGGCTCAAGGACTGATGACATATCAATGTAAGCACGGATTGCTCTAGGCAATAAAGATGTGGATTTTCTAGTGAACTTATTCAACAGACTCTTGCGAGGAGAGAAAATAACAGATGAATGGAGGAGGAGCGTGCTTGTACCTTTGTACAAAGGTAAAGGAGACATCAAGAAATGTGGAAACTACCGGGGGATCAAGTTGATGAGCCACACGATGAAATTGTGGGAGAGGATAATAGAAGCAAGGATAAGGAAGGAGGTGACGATCGCGGAGCAACAATTTGGGTTCATGTTAGGAAGGAGTACCACCGACGCAATCTTTTGTCTAAGGATGCTGTTGGAAAAGTGGACTGAAGGGAAGAAGGCAGTGTACTGTGCCTTTATTGACCTGGAGAAAGCATACGACAGGGTACACAGAGAGAAACTATGGGAATGCTTGCGGTTAGCTGAAAACCAGAGTGCTACATAAAGATTATCAAGGATATGTATGACGGAGCGACAACAACTGTGAGAAGTGCAGCAGGATTGACTGAAGAATTCAAGGTAGATGTTGGATTCCACCAAAGCTCAGCACTAAGCCCATTTCTTTTTGCCATCATCATAGACAGGCTGACGGAGGACATCAGGAAGGATGCACCATGGGATATGCTGTTTACAGATGACATAGTGTTGTATAGACAAAAATCATAGGGAGCTAGAGGAGGATCTGGAGATTTGGAGAAATGCACTGGAGAGAAGAGGCCTGAAAGTAAGCCGGAGTAAGATCGAATATTTGAGGGTTGGGGGTGTGGATGATGCAGAAGAGTTAAAGCTGCAAGGAGAAAAGCTAAAGAGAGCAAAAAAACTTCAAATACCTGGGTTCAACAGTTAGTAGCGATAGACGATGAGAAGAAGAAGTAAGGAGAAGGATCCAAGCAGGATGGATGAATTGGAGGAAGGTGTCAAGAGTTCTGTGCGACAGAAAGTTATCAGCAAAGGTTAAGGGTAAAATGTACAAGAGTGTTGTTAGACCAACCATGCTTTATGGAATGGAAACGGTGGCAGTGAATGAAAGACAGGTGGGAAAAATGGAAATTGCAGAGTTAAAAATGGTGAGATGGGCACTGGGAGTGACAAGAAAGGACAAGATAAGTAACGAATACGTGAGAGGGACCGCGAAAATTGCAAAGCTGGGAGACTAACTTCGGAATGCAAGGCTACGTTGGTATGAACACGTAAAAAGGAGAGAAGAAGACTACGTGGGAAAAGGATGATGGAGATGGTGGTGACAGGCAGAAGGAAAAGAGGAAGGCCAAGAAAAAGGTGGATGGATTTGTTGAGAGAAGATATGAAAAGGGTTTGAGCTAGGGAAGGAGACGAAGTAGATCGAGTAAAATGGAGAATACCGTCGCGCTGTGGCGACCCCGAGTAGGGAGAAGCCCAAAGAAGAAGAAAAAGATTACCACTGTACTATAAATGTAAAATGCAGCAAGTTAGTGACGTCACATTAACTTTGTTCCAACGTTATGTATCAGATTCAGCATTGATTTCTTACATCCCAACAATTATTAAGCCTTTTTACTGACTTGAGTTTAGGAAGCAACAACAGTGAATTTATATACTTCTAAGTAAGCATGGTTAGAGTCATGGCAGTGAAAGGATTGCATGCAAGCAGTGATATGATTTAAATTGTGAAAACATATTGCTCAGTGAGGACTAGTATTGTAGAATTACCTGTAAAATTACAAGCTAGCTAATTGCAGTAAATGCACAGCTAAGAACAGATGCATTGAGAATTGAAATTATAAAGTATCCAGCCTGCCTGGGACCATTCATTTAATAGACCTAAGCTTAAAAATATCATGAGTATTCTTTGAACTACTTTGTCTATTTAGCAATGTATAATGTAGATATTATGAATATTCAGTTGCAGTTGTAATGTTTCTCAGATGTAGAATTACTTTATTGTTAGCAATGTCATCAAAAAGGAAATGTGGTCTGTCACCAGATTCGTTTTGTTACATATGCGGATACTACATTGGCTCCAAACAGCAAAAAACACAAGATTTCTCCTGGCGTGAAACTTGTCACTGCGTACAGTGCTTACTTTGGCATGTCTATCGGCGATCAAGACAAAACATGGTCTTCTCATATTTGCTCTAGAAGTTGTCGGTCAACGTTGGAAGGATGGATAAGAGGCAAAATAAAGTGTATGTCATTTTGCAATTCCTAGAATTTGGCAGGAATCCACTAACCATCTAAATGATTGCTATTTTTGCAATGTAGATGAGTCCCATTGCAGGAAGAGCAAAGATAAGAAAAAAGAATTGTTTACCCATGCATACTATCTTCAATTGCTTGAGTGCCACATTGTAAAGAATTACCCATTCCTGAACCACCCGTGTTAGAGTCATCTTTTAGTGTGAGTATCTCTTGTAAAAAAGACACAGATGCAGACTTTGATAAGGCTAGTACAACCAAAGAACCGCATTTTCCCAATCAGCAAGAAATGGACGACTTTATCCGAGATATGGGACTGACCAAGAAAAATGCAGAACTTTTGATTTCACGACTGAAAGAGTGGCATTTGCTAGATTCTAGCTGCAAGGTGTCCAAGTATGGAAAACGCTATTTGAGATTTGCACTTTTTTTACCATTTCACAACCTCATTCTTTTGCTATTGCTCAGACATATTTGGACTTTTTAATAAAATTGGGATATATTACAACCCCTCAGATTGGCGCTTGTTGATTGACAGTTCAGTTAAAAGTTTAAAAGCTGTATTGCTTCACAGTGGCAATAAATTTCCATCAATACCTGTGAGTCGCTCCGTTTAGACGAAAGAAGAATATAAAAAGGTTAAGCATTGTTAGACATGATCAACTATACTAATCATAACTAGGAGCTGTGTGGGGATTTCAAGATGTTAGCGTTCTTACTCGGTCAGCAGGGAGGTTATACAAAGTATTCATACTTTCTCTTCTTATGGAATAGCAGAGCTAGTTATCAGCATTATTCAAGAAAACAATGACCACTCAGAGAAGATTAACTCCTGGAAACTAGTCGTTAAAATCTCCATTTTAAAAATTGCTGAACCCATTACAAAAAAGCTGCAATCAACAATTACAAGTCAAGTAAATAAACAAATTGCATTTGAATCAATGTACAACTATGAAAAAAGTAAAGCTTTTCAAATTAAATTTAGTTTATGGTGAAACATACATAGATAGGATTTAGTGTTCTAATGGTTTCTATTGTACATAAAACATTAGTTAATACAAGAAAAAACTATATTTAAACAAGTGGTTTGTTGAACAGAATTTGAAAATAGCCAACAAAAAATTCATCTCTAAGCTTTGTTTATCTCCTGACGAGTGTCGGACGAAAAGCTTAGAGATGAGTTTTTTGTTGGCTATTTTCAAAAACTGTATTCTTTTTATTATTAGTGTTAGTAAATTTTTTAGTTTTGTATGGCATTATTTCTTTGCAATTGAGAAAATGATTAAAATATTGTACTAAACTTTAAATATAGGCCTACTCTGCTATATTGAATGTACTCATAAACACTTCTAGTTTTAATTAGTGCTTTAATTAAAAAATTTAAATTCAAAACAGAATTTTTTTAAAGCACATTTTCAGCTGTAGAGTTGTTGCTGCTAAATTTCAATCACATTTAGTAAACTTTCATTAAAATTTGACTATTAAGAATAGTTCACATTGGGCAGTTGGTGTATAATATTTACAAACTGGATATATTTGGTGCATTATTGTTTTAATTTTAAGTATTCTGCCAATTTATTACCCTGTATGCCATATTATGTAACATATATTATCTTTATGTTCTGAAAACTCTAAACTTATGAGAGTTTCTGAGGCTCGTAAAACAATGTAAAATGCCACAAATTAAAGCTAGAACCGGCATTTTCCAAAAGGGGTTTCCCTTAAAAATTTAAAAAAGGAGGCCCGAGGCTAGTGCCTCACTTGCCTCACCCAATATCTGCTACTGAATCAGAAAGTGCCGAGACAAGATTTGCTCTCAGTTTGAATTTCAATGCCAGCTCAATGATCAGCAATCGAACCAAATTAACCAACCAGACTTTTACGAAATCGCGCGTCGCAAAAGCTACCGTTCTAATTTTTTGCGCTTGTGGTGAAGCGTCCGGCCGTGTAATTTTAATAGGCCGTGAAACTGTAGATCGCAGACCGCCATATTAGAGAGGATACGTGTCACATTGAACGTTCGTTATGTCGACGCCATAGAAAGATACTATTTATAAAATTTTAAAAATATTTTTGTTTTCATTACTTTATGTCACAACTTTATTTGGCAATCCAAAACGATCAGTTGGACTATGTAACCCAAATACCTGCGCTGAAGTAAAGCTCTGTCTGTTTTTATTTATTATGGCGCAAGAAATGGTTTGCCGCAACATTGCAGTTCTTTTAACAGTAGGATCTGGCTAAGGACGGATTAATTCGCTAAAGATTTCTCACTGTTCTGTTCTTAAAAATCGCGCACACTTTATATTTTCACAATCTCATAATCAATTTAAATATTTTACATTTATTTATAAGAAATTGGCAACACTGTCCTCATTGTTATAGTAAATTCTTGACTTTTCACGTGACCTGTTTTCACTATGATGCAATATTGCATGTTTGTGACTGGCAAGATGATGCAATATTGGGTGATTGTTGTTTAACCTGAATTTAAAGAACTTTCTAGATACTCGTGACCGAGTAATATAAATACGGCGCGCTGGAAAGCAGTATTATGATTCGATTATGATAGAATGTTACGTGGTGATTATTGGAAAATTTGTTGGCTTTGTGAAGTCATAGTTTTTTAACGCAATTCTCTAGTTGTTTACGTGATTGCTGAACAAGTGAGCTGCTGACCCTGTATTTGCTGTTTATTGTATACTATTTTGGGCTCCTGGGTTGATTGGAGCATGATTTATTAATAAAGAGGATTAAGAATTTCATCTTGTAAACAGCCAGGATTGTGTTATCGGTGAGAGCCTTTCATAACAGGCACGGAACAAGTATAAGATTAAATCAATTTCTACAAAAAAATTTCAAAAACTAAAATTGGTGAAACTCTCCAAAATTTAAAAAACTTTTACCAGCGTAACAAAATTTAAAAAACTTTAGCAAATTTTAAAAAATTTGCTACACTCACCAATGATAGAAAGAAACCATCGTTTCAAACTATAAAAAGTATATTCATAGCATGGAACGAAGTGCGACAATTTATACCGAACTTTACGAAGACTTAATAAATTTGTTTTAATATAAAGCGGTTTCCGTTGTTTTCCTAATTACCGCGTACTAAATACAAAGTCGACGAACAGCATACATTTTGAGATAATCATTGCTTTGGTCATTATATACTTTTTTAAATATTTTTGTTTTCATTGGGCCGCCTGGCCCAACAGGTACATATGTAATCGATATGGTCTTTGTTCGAATCTTATTCTCGTCATTCTCAAGAAAGACTCTTTAAATAACTTACATTTGCTTGGGGTTGTTAGCAAGTAGCTTTAAAATACAATCATATTACAATAAGAAACTGAAAAAATAAATTTGAATTTCAAACGGGCACCAACTTTGCGGCATCGAAAGCAAATTGGAGTAATTGCTTGATGAACCCTGTAAGTATTCGATCCCTCCGACGTTGCAAAATTCAGGGAAGAAGAGAAAAGTAAAGGGCATTGCCATTATTGTGTTTAAGAAAGGGCGTGGTTTCTTGATAATAATAAATACTAGTTTTTTTAGTTGGTTTTAATTTTATTATTTGTTTTTTATTATTGTATTCAATGATTTCAATTTATTTTCCTCATTACACAATTTTAGAGTAACCTTTGCAAAGAGATTATTAAATCAAAGAGCTTATATTTTCCTATAGTCTAAACGACAATTATTGAATGAAGAATTTATTGTACAAAAGAAATGCCAAAAAATTTTATGTTTGACAATCTTAGACTACCGTTCAACATTTAAAAGATCAGTTATCAAAACTTCGCTTGTTGAAAATTACTTGACTTATGTTCACTTGTTATGATTCAAAGCAGGACTGCCGGATCCGCAAATTTTTTTGTTGCGGTCTACCGGACAAAGAAATTTTTAATCAAATTCTCCATCAACTTGAATTATTGCAGTGCCTTTGAATCAATCTAACGGCCTGCAGAAAATTTGGAATAAAATTATTTTTGGCCCAGAAAAAGATTTTTCGCTTTATTAAGGAAAAACTTGTAGAATCAAATAATGACTTCAGCCAAATTGTAATTCGAATTCCGATTATCAAAGAGAATAATTCAAAAATAACACATTAAAATTTAAGTAAAAAGAAAAAAAATTTTTACTCTAATTGCTGCACCGATTGCGGCCGGCACAAATTTGGTCGGCGATGGGTAAAAGTTTAGACCACTCCTAACTTAGAAAAAACAGCGTTTTAAAATGTCACTCGCCTGTTTTCAAGTAATAGAATTTTAGGTTTCAGACTGCTTTTTTCAGCTTGAGATTTTTAAAGAAATGAAATTGTATTTGTAGTTAAAATATGCTTGCTACATCAATTCAGTTAACAAAAGCCTCGTCTGGTGGTCGACAGTGTTGTCCAGTGGTTAGAATGCCATGATTGTGATTGACATGGTCTCTTTTAAAAACATACTTGTGCCATTCTGTTGTGCCATTGCAAAAGACACTTTACGGCACTTTCTCGTGCTTGGCGGTCTTGGCAAGCAGTTCTAAATTTCATTCATATCTCTATAAACTAAAAAAACAAATAAGAAATTTTAAGCGGACAACAATATCTTTGCATTTCTAAAATATGTTTGCTACGTTAATTCGGTTGACGAAAGTAAATAAAGAATCTTTCATATCCTGGTAAGCGACACGAAAAATAGTCGTGAAAAAATATTTTAAAAGTTATCATATAACGAATAAATAATGTGATGTTTTTTAATAATTTCTGAATAAATTTTAAAAGTTGCTCAAAAACAAGACATGAAAATTAAAAGAAATATCTAATCGTGATAACGATAAGAGCAATTTTATTTGCTACGTATTTTTTTTTAATTCTATATCTTAAAACTTATTAATGCCTCTCTTAACTACTCGTGATTGGTTATTGATCTAGAGTAAAAATTTAAAAGAATTAATTAATTTTGAAAAAAAGGGAGCGCAAAAACGAGACATGAAAATTTTAAAAAATATCTAATCCTACTAACGACAAGAACAGTGTTATTTGCTACGTATTTTTTTATAATTCTACATCTTAAAACTTATAAACGCATCTCTTAACTACTTGTGATTGGTTATTGATCTAGACTAGAGGTTTAAAGAATTAACTAATTTTTGAAAAAAAGGAGTGGTCGTAAACACTTTTTCTTTTTCTCGCATTTATGGGCTTCAAACAATACGAAATCTACCAGAATAGTAAAAAGGCAACAAAGTTAAAGCTAACAATATTTTTGAGTTAAAATCAAAATACGGTAAGTAGGCTTACAAACTTTAAGCAGTAAAGAAGATCGTTCTTTTGTATGAGAGA
This sequence comes from Diplosoma virens, assembly GCA_963680785.1. Lineage (NCBI taxonomy): Eukaryota > Metazoa > Chordata > Ascidiacea > Aplousobranchia > Didemnidae > Diplosoma > Diplosoma virens. The sequence goes on along the minus strand of OY796893.1, from coordinate 32,324,187 downwards.
AAGTTGTATGAGACCTCTTCTTTGTGCTTAACTCAATATAATTTTATCTAAAGACTTTTAAATTTAAAGGTAGAATTAATATTACATGTATTACAACCTATCAGCAACATAATCAGTATTTTAGAAGCGGCCAATTTTTTTAGTGGAATATCTTTTTGTATAAGTAGGGGGGGTGGGTGTGACACATGCATTTGAGAAGATAGCCTTTTAAAAATATTTCTAATTTTACAAAACCGTTTCATCTTTTTATCAAAATATTTTAATTCAATTTTTGTAAAAGTAATTTTTGGTCCTTTGTAAGTTTACCTGAGCGGCGTCGTGTAAAACCATTTAAATTCTGAGTATGTAGCCACAATTATCACCGGACAACATTAGTTTCTTTGATTTACAAGTTCAAATTGCGAATCCGCGAGTATTTCAACAACTAAGCTTTCGAAGTAAAACCTCATATAAATTTTTATTGGTTGGAAATAACTAGATCAAATTTACTAGATCTCTTTATTAATCTTTTAGCTGGTATACCACCGTTTCTTTGCTTGGGTAATGGTAGTCATTCTACTTATATCCCACTTGCGGTTTAAGTACAAGTTTAAAAGATAAAATGAGTTATTTTTTTTAAATTATTGATATGGGAATATTGTAGTATTATAGCTTTTTCAGAAAAAATAGATTTTTCAGGTTATTTATTTCCCAAATAAATAAAGTTTTTGGAAAATATATCGACTTTGCACGGTGAGTAAAATATAAATTAAATCATATTTCCATTTTTGCGGCAAAAACGTGAAAATAAATAATAGGTCCAGTATCGGTTGATTGTTTTTTTTTTTTTTTTTCAAGTGCCTAAGACTAAATTATTGTAATTGATCTGTAGTTAAACGTTAAACAAATAAAATTGAAAAAAATCTTGAATAGCAAGTTTTATGTTTTTGTGTTTTAATTTAATAAAACATTATGGATGGCATGCACTACTGTGATGATAGACTAAGTCACTATAAGTGTTGTGATTAATATCAATTTTGACAAATATTGTTTGTCTCGGTACCAACTTCAAGGCCCGTTTTCACTAGAAAAGTTGCATGATTATTCTTTGTCTGTTTATTGATTTTTTTACTTTTCTCATACTTAAGCGTAGTCGAGTGGTTAAAGCGCCGGGCTCGTGACCAACACAGTCTCGGTTCAAAACCCCCTCGCTCCATTCTGTTGTGTCCTTGGCAAAGACACTTTACGGCACATTCCCCTGCTTGAAGGTCTTGGCAAGCAGTTCTAAATTACAGTCATATCTCTATTAAATTACAAGCAGACAGCAATATCTTGGCATCTACGGAAGCAGGTTGGGGTAATTGCCTACCCTATGTATTAACGCCTCCGTCGCTTTCCTGCGACTCAGGAAGATAAATATAGAGATAAAAGAATAAATAATAACCCTGCCAAGGCTCATAGGGAAAATGGGCCTTAAAGTTTATTATTACACTGGTTTACAAAAAAAATCAAGTTGGAAGTTGTCCGTAATTTTTTAACTGATTTAGGAGCATTTTGCACCACTAAATCTAAAAGTGACACTCATTTTTCTCAATCCGGTAAGGTTTTTTTTCTAAATTAATTTTTAAAAATTGCATTCTTTACTTATAGCCTTCTATTAAAAAATAAACTTTGGGGATATTAGTAGTTGATTTATGTAAAACATTTATGACATAATATGTATCTGATAGGATATATTTATTAAATGTTATAAAAATGGATTGAAGGGCATACATTAAAAAAGTAAGGGCATGTAAGTTATATCATCGTTGAGCAAATTTCAAAACATAAACTTCCGTTTCTTTGACATTCTTGAGTGCTCAGCAGAGAGAATATTTTTTCAGAGTCCAGCAGTAATCAACCATCATGGCTGCACCCCAACGTCATTGATAGCTGGTTTATATTTCTTTTATGTCCCGATGGAACCTCTCCCCTGCTCGTCACTCATAGCGCCAAGATTTTCGGGAAACCAATCCATATGCGAGAATACACTATTGCATTTTTATGCTCATGTTGCATCCAAGGTTTTTGAAAGCATAAAGCATGTTGGTGATAAGTTCTTTGTGGTTACTGGCTTTGTTGTTGCTCAAAAAATTCTTCACAACAAGAACATTGGCTTCCATGCTTCCAATTCCAATTTGTTCATTGACTTCTCAAACTCAGGATCTCTGATGAGCTGACAAACTTGAGGACCATCAAAGATGCCACCTTTCAACTTCTCAATGGATAATCCTGGAAAAACATGGCACAAGTAAGAGAAGCAGCCATTATCCTTGTCCAGGGCTTTGGTGAACTGTTTAAGCTTGATGTGCAGCGGTGGAAAGAGTATCTTGCGTCCGTCTACTAGAGGATTGTTGACAATGTTTTTTGATTTACCTAGCACCAATTCATCTCATACAGGCCAGTACTTCTTGGTATAGTGCTGAGATCTGTCCCTACTATCCCACATGCACAAAAAGAAGGGTACTTGGTCAATCCAGACTGTTGTCCACATAGAAAATTCACCATTTTAGGGTCAGCACATACGTATATCCCCCTCGTGCTGACCGTAAGAGATTTTCTCCTGCACATACTTCACTAATCATACTTCTCCTTCAGTGAAGTTGAGTGAGCAAGGGGTACTGAAGCAAACTGGTTGCCATTGTGGAGCAGAACACATTTTAATGATCTCTTGCAGCTGTTGATGAATAGTCTCCAATCTCTAGGTTCATAATGTGGCACTCCAAGCTTCTGCAGAAGGTGAACAATATCTGTGCCGTACACCAAATGCTTTTCTTCAAAGAAAAAATAGAGGAATTCTTGTTGCCTGTTGCGATAAAAAGTGATGCGTGTGCCATCAGACAAAAGGTTTTTTGCTTTAATCTGGATGCCAAGAGCTCAGCTGAGAAGTTCGATAAATTAAGTTCACGAACAAGATCATTAAGCTCATTTTGGGAAAAAATGATGTGGAGTATCATTGCTAAAATCTTCATCCTATTGGCTTTCTTGAGCAGCAGTAGAATTGTTATCACTGTTGTCAGAAAGCATTGCACAGACAGGTACTGGGCATTCATCAAAGTGAGCAACAGGACAACGTGCTGATTCAAGATCAAGATATTTGAGAACATTACAGTTGTTCCATATTGTTCCCAGTCACATCAATAGCGCAAAAATAGCAGTCCCAAGACATGGTTTCGGGCTCCTCCATACCATGGGTATTCCAAATTTTAGACTAGTTTTCTTGCTTTGACGCAGGTATTCAGTGCATGACTTGCACACCATGCGAGGAGCCCAAGCTTTGTCCTGGTCACCAAGTTTCATACCAAAATAGGCAAGCATGGTAAACTTGTTCTAAGAAAGTTGTGACTAGATTCCTATTAGGAACGAGTGTGTATTCACTGCAGATATAGCAGAATATGTCAGGCCTATTTCGGCAAGATTTTCTAGTTGAAACCATTTTAATTACTTGTAACCTTTAAAACAAGAAAAGAAAAAAAATCAGTAATACAACTAAGTTAAAACATGTGAGATCTTCAGAATCTAAAATAAAATAAATAAAAAAACCAAGGTCATTTTTATTTTTGAATTCTGCACATCAAATTCATCCTAAAATTAAAAAGTGCTAACAATTATAATTAAAAAAAATTTAAAAAAACATAAATTGTAGGGTAAATAAAATTGTTGACTTGATTGAGCAAAACCAATGTTATATTTGGATTCAGGACATTAAAATCATCCTAAATCATTTAAAAAATTCTAAACATTAAATTGTGTGTCAACCAGTGTTATTATTATTGTTTTTTAATCTGCTTATTAGGTCTTTTTCAATTTGCTTTGGTCATTTAACAATTTTAACGAAGTTGTATGTGTAAAAATTAGTAGACCAACGCTCAACGGCCGTTAAGATTCATTCGTTTAAAAATTTGTACAAGTTGTCCGAGCCAATTCGATAAAAAAGAGATAGCTCAGTGTGATAGAACTCGGATTCGCAAGCAGAAGGACGCAAGTTCGATTCTCAGTCTACCCGAGTAATTTATGTGGTGACTTTTATAAATTACGAAAGTTTCTCTAACTAGGGTCCAAGCTGCATCTCTACAACAGTGTTCACTTAAAACAGAAAGCCCTGTACAGCATTATACAACCATTTGAAGAAAAAGTTAAAAAGTTGACATATAGCAATTGCAATTAATCAGAAATGCTTTGTAATTACTTTTCAACAACTTTGAAAAGCTGCGCAAAAATGAGACTTAAAAATTAAAACGATTCATAATCATAAGTCGTGATAAAGGTAAAAGCGTCGCCATTTGTGGAGTATTTTTTTATATCTTATACCGCAAAACTTTACTTGCTTCCCCTAAATTATGGTTATTGATCACGACCGGAAATTAAAAAATTAATCGTTGCAAAAATGAAGTGACCGCAAATGTCTTTTTTGTCACGTTAATTTTAGAATTCAAACAATATAGAAAAACTAAGATTAAAAATAAGGCAACAATTTTAAAATAAAAAAACTTAAGTTGAATTATGAGTAAATGTATTTATCAGCATTCAGTATCTTATTAAATCCGTATGATAGTAGGGTTGTTTTATAATGTCACGCTTAAATGGCTTGTCAGCTTCGTCAATTGAGAATCGATGACCAAACCAGTAGCATGCGGAAAGCTAAGCAGTTGTCACAACAGTTTAAAATTTTTTAATAATGCCGGTTTTGTAAAGGCAAAAAAGGCAACAAACGAAGGTCGAGTACAAATTTTTGCAATGATTTTAAAAATCATATGTTTTTCATATAGGTATTTATTTATATGTATGTATTGCAAAACTGAATCCATCTATCTCGCAAAATGCTCAATGAAAAGATCAGAGGAAAAACTGCAACCGTCTGTTTCATCACATAGAATCGTTTTTGGCCTACGGTATATTCAAATCAAATCATCCGGTAGTGGTTTTATTTGAATAAGTACCGTAACTACCTGTCGATTCCATACTAGACAAGTTCATTGAAAAAACACTTTATAGAAATATTTCTACAGGCTGTTTCGAGTGTAAAGTTCATAAGGAGACACAACACGTAAAGTTCAAAAACTGTAAAGTTCATTAGGAGACACGTACTAAACTGGACTCAGTTTTTATTAATGGCACAAGCTTTCGTGAGCTACTGCGCACTTTTAATTTCCATTGCATCTGACGAAGTGCGCAACAGCTAACGAAAGCTGGTGCCGTAAATAAAAACTGAGTCAAAATGATACCAGTTACACTCAAAACAATAAAAAGAAATTTAAAATTTACAATCTTAATTACGCCTCAGACGAATACTTAAATTTTAGTGAAAAGAACCCATTGTTTTGATCACTAATGAAGCACAAAATCTTTTGGTACTTTCTAATTAACGCCCCACCGTCTATTGCAAGTAAATTTTTTTTGGTGAAATTAACCCGGAACCCCCCGTATAGCACTAGGATGAAATAAAAAAGAAACTTGTAGGGGGGATTCCGGGTTAGTTTCACAAAAAAAAATACTTGCAGTAGATGGTGGAGCGATAATAGGAAAGTACCAATCTTTGAAACTCAGATCTTTTCTGCAGCTGGGCTAAGTTTAAAAATCCATACATGTAAAATATTATACTATTGTTTTTTTTTATTGTCGTAACAACAGCAATTATTTAGCAATGTAAACAATAAATTGAGTATTGAGTAATAAGGTCATACAAAAGGTGAACTGGCTTTTCCTTATTATTGGTAGCGCTCTTTTTACTATAATAATCTACGGCGTAATATTCAACGCAAATTTTTTAATTTGAGTAGGGAGTCACCAACTCTTGTCAATGGTTTAATGAATGTAACCAAAATTACTTTTGGTCTGTAATTTTTCAATCGATCGGAGGAAAAACCACGCAAATAACACATTAATTACTGCACAAAAGTACAAAGACTTATTCGATTTCGACCAATATCACATTGAAACTTCGCTGTTTACAACCGCATTGCGCTAGTTTTCAGCAGCCAGAAAAATTACTGGTGAAAATTGACTTGATAATTGTTACAACTTTACTCAAGAATCCGAAAAAACCAGTTAAATTATATTGAAAGAGCTCGTTTCCATTTCGAGCATAGAATCATGCATTTTTGTTTGTTTTTTTATTTTTTACTTTTTTCCGCGCATAAGCGCTAGGCGAAGCAAAAAAGAATAAAAAAACAAAAACAAAGAATACTCCACTGCACGCCAGTGTTGGAAACGAGCCATAGTCCAAATACCCGTTGAAGTAAAGCTGTGTTTATTTTTATTTACGTCGGCTCTAGAAATAGTTTGCGTTGAAGTACAAATGCATACGCTAGAAAACTTTTCTCTACAAATAGAAAGAAACCGCTGTTTCTTACTTAAAAGAATATAACCACAAATTCAAAAATACTTGATCGATTCTCGAAAAACTTGGCTCTCAAGCTTCACCGAACTTCAAAGTAATTCACAGCACCAACAACTGCGACTGACTAACTATAAGAATACATTAGTACGCCGGTACACTTTACCGTTCTGTCCAACCCCTACTTACCTCGGGGTAAAACTGGACAGATCGCTCACGTTTCGTCACCATTTAGTGGCATTGCGCAAAAAACTATCCTCGTGCGTCACACTGCTGAGGCGACTTGTGGGTTCGGGATGGGGTGCTGGTGCTAAAACACTACGCATAGCCACTGATTTGATCTAATCTATTTTCTTTCTAATAACTGGGTTACGTTGTCAATTGACAAGAACGCTCAATCGAAGTTCGGTTTGGAGTATATTGAACGCTATTTTGTAATTCTAAAACAAAGATACAAGTAAAAAAAACACAACAATGATGATTTAATATACATAACTTACAAAAATTGTTTCCAACGCAACCAAATTTTGATTAGAACAAACAAATAATAACTACTAACGATTCTAAAACATCAAGAAAAAAAAATTATCACTATAGATTCAACAACCATTATCTGACTTCAAAAAATACTTTTAATTTGCAGCGCGTATCTCAGCGAGTCTATAATGGTAATCAATAAACAGTTTGTCTTCGGGTTGTCGACGCAAGAAAATTACACGTTTTAATTGAGCAAAAACAATCTGAGAGGACGTGATCTTGATAGAAACACGTAAATAAAGCGCGCGTTCGAATCCCTGCCAATTCGTTAAATTTGAACCAAATCAGCCACCTTATCTCTAGTCTACTCAACATCTGAGTACTGTGCACCAGTCTGGTGTCGCAGTGCTCACACTCGTCTCATCGACAGTGTCTTGAACGACGCCTTGCGCATAGTTACTGAATGCCTGCGTCCCACTCCAACGGACCATCTACCTGTTCTCTCAAGCATCCAGCCAGCTGAGCTTCGCCGAATGGGAGCGACACTCTCTTTGGCTTACCGTGGATCTCTGGACCCCGATCATATCTTGTATGGTCTCTTAAGTGGGTCCTCAGATACTCGCCAAGTGAGACTTAGATCCAGACGCCCGTTTGTGCCAGGTGCGCGGAATCTTTTGGACAACCTTGCCAGTTTTGGCATCCGCGCTTCTGAATGGACAAATCACAAATGGAACGCGGAGTACTGTGAAGGTGGTTCTAAGCTCCGTGCTTTTGTGCCCCGGACCGGTGCCAGGCCTGTTGGGATGGGCTTACCCCGAGCACCTTGGGTTAAGCTCAACCGCCTGCGGACTGGTGTTGGGCGATTCCATTCGTCCATGCATAAATGGGGTCTCGCTCCTTCACCGAATTGCGAGTGTGGCGCTTCTGAGCAAACCGCAGACCATGTACTAACAGCGTGCCCTATACATCGGGCACCACATGGAGCACGAGGTCTGAGGGTTTTGGATGACGAAACTTGATGCTGGCTTAATAACACCACTGCCAGCATCTGATTGGGGTAGTAAAAGGATAAACCCTCGGCCCCAGTCCTGCTTTTGTCTGACCTGGAGTGGATGCCCTTCAAACGATGACGACGACGACGAGTACGCCGGTAACTAATTTTACTTAATATTTAGTCTTCCGCACAGGCTACTATCCTACTATAAAAATAATTTCCAAGGCGTCAACACTAAACCTTAAACAACTTAAATACAAGCAACAGTAACAGAAAAAGATTTCTAAACACTTATTTCACTCGAATAAATGATAAAAAAAATGCGACGCTATTTTCATAAATTAGCCAAAGCTACTAAAGTTAATAGTTCGGGCCAGATTTTTTAAATTAATTGCTATGTTACGTTGAACAATCGGACAAAGCAGTTTATGACATCGCAGTATAACCAGAATACACAGTAGTAAACAAGTCAATGTTCTAAAAATTAAAATGGTGAAACAAACCTTTGTAATACACTTATAAAATAAACCAAGTAGGAGTGTACCAATTACGCAATCGCTATGCAACAATGAAAAATATTACAAACATATAGTAAGAATGGTCAAGTCAATCAACAAGCAAGTGCCGACAGACCTGTTTCGTCCTTATTAGGACTGAAAGTCCTTACTCTTACTACTGGTGACAGCAAGCAAAGCAGGCTACGCCGTCTAAAAAACGGCGCTCCTCAGGAATCGGTCTAGGGTCCCCTCGTTTTCAACATCTATACGTACGATCTGCTTTCCATGATTTCCAGAACGCTTGCCTGCGTAGACGGTCTAGCATTGTTATACTCTTCTGGAAACTGGAAGAAATTGGAGGGGACTTTAAGCAAAGACATGAGTACATTTTTAGCGCATCACCAGACTTGGAGCGTGAAGTTCAGTCAAACTAAGACAATAACCACAGGTTTTTATTTAAATAACCGAGAGGCCAAATATGAGCCAAAAGTCTACAACAACAATAGACCTTTACCGTTCTGTTCAATCCCTTTTTTTTTTCGAGGTAAAATTGGACAGATCGCTCACTTTTCCTCACCATCTAGTGGCATTGCGCAAAAAACTATCTTAGCACGTCACACTGTTGCGGCGACTGTAGATCAGGATGGGATGCTGATGCCGAAACACTGCATGCAGCCACCCTATCTCTGGTCTACTCAATAACTGAGTACTGCGCACCAGTGCGATGTCGCAATGCTCACACTTGTCTCATAGACATTGTCCTGAATGACGCCTTGCCCATAGTTACTAGATCCCTGCGTCCAACTCCCAACGGACCACTTACTTATACTTTCAGGCATCCGGCCAGCTAAGCTTCGCTTATTAGGAGCGACACTCTCCTTGGTTTACCGTGGAACCTTGGACCCTAATTACATCCCGTATGGCTTTTTAAGTGGGCCCTTAGATATTCGAGAAGAAAGACTTAAGATCTAGAGGCCTGTTTGTGCCAACTTTGAGGAATCGTTTAAACAATCCTGCCGGACTTGGTATCCGAGCTTCTAAGTGGAACAATTACAGATGGAACGCCGAGTACTGCCGAAATACATCCAGGTTGGGCTTTTTCATACCCAAAAGCAGCGCCAGGCGTGTTGAAATAAGCTTGGCCTAAACACTTTGATCTAAGCTCAATCGCCTGCAAACTGGTGCTGAGCGATTCCATTATTCCATGCACGAATGGACTCTTACTCCTTCATCAAATTGCAAGTGCTCGCCTCTGAACAAACTGCAGACCACGTTCTAATAGCGTGTTCCATAAATCGGGCACCACATGGAGCACGAGGTCTGACGATTTTGAATGACGAAACCTGATGCTGGCTCAACACCATCACTGCTAGCATCTGATCCAGGAAGTACAGCGACCTGGGGTTGTAAAAGGATAAATCATCAGCCCCAGTCCTGTTTGTGTCTGACCTGGAGTAGATGCCCTTCCGAACCAAGATGACAAAAATTACCCCAATGCGGTCTTAAAGAGCAAAGTACCAATATATTGGTAGAAATGGTATCAATATTTGTACTTTTGGACGGTAAGGTGTCATTTTTCTCGATGGTAATAGTTCAAATTATCTCTCTGTATCCATTTTCTCGAGTGATTGAATATATTACAGCCCAAAAACGATTTTGACATATTTATTAAACTTTTGGCAGAGTTAGGATTGATTCCCTACACATTTTTCTCTAGTAAGTTTTTTTATTAAAATATGATGTAAAAACAAGCTTGCTGCCAACAAACAACGTAATGCCGCGTTGTCCGCTAATTTAGCAAATTGTCTGAAGCACACAAGTTAACGTGCATTACACAGTAATTTTAATAACAATATGAACTTAATGACAGCTCAAATTGATTGAGCGGGGTCGTTGACTTTAACAAATCAACATCATCATGCCGCTTTTGCTTGGGATAAATTTGATTTAAGTTATGCTTACGAAACAGAGAGTTTTCGAAGAATGTTAATGGTAGCGTATATTCAGGCATCAACTGCCACCCCTTCAGTTAAAGCCAGGATTGGCTGCCAAAACTAGAAGGTGTTGCAATGCCAAATGCAGTAAAAAAATAAACCAGTAACTCTCAACCGGGGTGCCGTGGCACCTGATTGTGTCGTTTTCAATTGTTAAGGGCGCCGCAGATTGTTTAAAATTTTTTTGTTAATTTACAGTTTTTGTTCGACAGTAAAGATAGCTGAGAAATTCATTTTGGTACCGCCAAAATTTTTTTTCGCTTGCTGAAAGTGAAAAAGTCTAGGAAATGCTAAACAAGACAGAGAAAGCGTTGGAAGTATACAAATGCAACCATACAAGTAGCGAGGAATCAAAAATGCATGTATACTTTCGTATTAAAAAAGCAGAACCAAATTAAAAGCCAAAATATAAAATTTTAATCATCATATTAATATTTGGTCAAACTCATTAATTTGCATGCAACGATTACATTTAGACGCTTTACCTACGTAAAACACGCAACTTGTAGATAAGTAAGTTTAATGCGGATTAGAAAAGGTACTATGTTGATTGCAAAAAAGTTTAAAAACATCATTTGTTTAAAGATCAGAGTCAATTAAAGATTTGGCAGGATGAAGAAACTTTTTTTTTAAGAGAGTAAAGAATAAATTTGAAAAACTTAAAAGTATGCAAATGTTACCAAAATACAATATTTTTTACAGCTTTTGCCTTCGGAAAACCTAGGTGAAAAGTTACTGACAGCTAACTAAAAGTAATTTTATTCAGATTAGCATTTAATAAAATCCTGCTGCTAAATTAATAAATGAAATGGAAAAAGTAGATAACAATAGGCTGGAATCAAAATACACCAACAGAAATGTGAATGCATTTAACAAAAACAATAACAAACTTTATGCAACCAAAAGTGGTTTACACACGAGTAAACAATAGCGAAATAAAAAAATTTTATGAAACTTTTGAATGCATAAAATATAAAGTAAACATATTATTATTGTTATTAATCGAAGCAAAACTGAGATAGGTTTGTTTATTAGATAAATTTATCAAAGTAATTCCTGCTTCTGACTTTTGCATAACAAATTGTGGAGATTAAATTTTGCTTAAAAGTTTTTCTAATAAATTATTAAAATTTTTCAAATTTTCATACTCGTAAAAACTTTTTGCATTGTTTATGCAGCATTGTTGATCGATCATCAAATATTATTTTTAGAAAATTTCTTGAAAATACCGGTACATCTTGTTTGAATAAGATGACAAATAATTTTTAGAAATAGAAGGAAAGCATAAGTTTTACTTGTCTATAATACAATTACACAGTTTTTTTTTTCTTGCATCTATGTTTTGAGCTTTGTGACGTACAGTAGACCTCGGTCAACCCGGATTCGGTTAATGCGGAATTTCGCTTAACTCGGATAAAACTGAAATAAAAATGATTTCCTATGTACTGTAAATTTTAATAAAAAGCTTTGGATTATCCAGATCCTCGTCTAATTCGGATGCTTTTGTCTGTCACATCGAATCCGGATTAACCCAGGTTTTCTGTATAGGATTCTGTCATTGTTATATGGATTCTGTATAGGATTAGGATTCTGTATAGAATTCTGTCATTGTTATATCTATCATGATTTTTTTACACTGATCTATCTATTATTGTTATTTTATAAATAACATGAGGTATTTTGAATGATACTAGAAACCAAACTGCTTAAAAATGAGAAGCACCAGACTCGAGTTTAGCTCTTATTAGAGCTCGTCAGTGATGCATATCTCACTGCGAATCGAACTCGCTACATGTGGTCTTCCACGCAGGAGACAACACCACTAGAACACGCGAGCCCGACAACATCTTGATCACAAGCAGCTGGAAATGATTCCCGGCTTTGCCGCGCAAGGAATACACAGAATCCACTGTGTGGTAAGACCAAGGCCGCATCTCATGACCTGGACTTACCCGACAAGCGTTAAGCATCGCGCTTACACTCCTAGAGCTTGGCGAGCGAAGAAATTTATGATTTATGATTATAAACTCGAGTCTGGTGCTTCTCATTTTTAAGCAGTTTGGTTTCTAGTATTATTGTTATGTTTGAAAACCACACCTTCTAATTTTAAATACTGAACAGACAGGAGCTTATGAAACTCAAATTAAGCTACTGTAATCTTGTATTTAAAGTCTAACTGCCCATTTTTTTCTTTTTGTTTTGCGTCTATGTTTTGAGCTTTGTAAAGTACAGGAGACCTCAGTTAATCTGAATTCCGTTAATGCGGAATTTTGCTTAACTCGGATAAAACTGCAAATTATTTTATATACTGTAATTCTTAATAAAAACTTTGGATTATTGGGATCTTCGCCTAATTCGAATGATTTTGTCTGTCGTATTGAATCGGGATTAACCGAGGTAGAATAAGAAGAACCTAGAACTAGCAAACTCTTGTCCACGCGCAATAAGATTTTTAAACCCATCACCTATCCAGATTCTACTATGAATGAGCTGCATCGTATGCAGCTCAAATGTGTGTTTAACGGCCTAATAAAAGTTTCAAATGAATGCATTATTTGGCGTGAAATTTTTGAGCAGCGTTTAAGAAGTTCGCAATTAAATTATTTTAAATTAGTTATAAAATTCTGACACAACTTAAATTTATATAAAGAAAATCGAGAATAATTATAACAAATTTTTAAAAAACTTTAAAGCCTTGCTGCGCAGATATTTTGGGAGGCTGCAGCTTTGCAGCTCATATGGATGAGCTACCACTGAGTTTTTTACCGAGCAATTTATATCGGTGCCAAATTACGCAAAACATGCAAACGGTAAAATGCGCAGCATGCAATAAGGATTACAGAAAACAGCACCAAGTCTCCCAGACTTTAGCCAGCAGCTCCAATCGCTGCTCTTGGCTTCCCTAGTAAATTAAAAAGTGATGAGAAAGGCAAACGAGTCAGCAATAAATATTACATTGCAGAAAAGAACTATCATTAAAGTGTAAAACAAAAAGCGCCAAATTATGACTCGAAAAGCAAAAGAATGTAAAACAAATACGTGCGTTGGTACTTTTCTGGAGAGAGAAACCCAAACGAATTGATAGGGGACAAAATGATAGTTTCTTAAGTAAGCTCAAAGATGCAAGAAAGAAGATTAAATTGGCACAGCCCTGTAATAAAAAGAAATAAAAAGTATGTAAGAAGAAGGGTAAACGCTATAGAAATGGTAAGACGATGAAGAAGAGGAAGACTAACGTTTAGATGAAAAACAGGTTAAAAACAGGATATTAAGAAAAAGGGATGGCGAGAAAATCAAGCGACGGATAAGAAGAGATGAAAAATGCTGTGGAAGAACAACAAACCTGTATAAAAATTGGGAAGAACTGAAGAAAAATTAAATTGGGGTCCGCAATTCAGTGTCTACAGCGGAAAGCTTTAAAAATTTTTGCGGAAATTAAAGTAAATACCAAAAAGCTTTCATTGTATAATCTATCAAATAGCTTCCGCAATTTGCAGCTTGGTTTATGCAAAGATTTTTTTTGGTCTTCAAGTAAATCTGGTTTCTGAAATTTAGTACACAGATCAAAAAATTTTAACTTAAAGCCCCAAAAAGCTAATTTATTTAAAAAATTATATCCAATTATTTACAAATTGATTTATTAAATTATCGTTAGTCTTCACGATTTTATGAATTAATTTTAATTAAAAGTAAGTTAATTAAACATTTTTTAATTTGTATATAAAATATTGTTTTCCTAACGCGTGGACAGATTCGCTAGTTGTATTATGTTTCCCTCATCTTCAAAATTTAATGGTCCTCACAATTTTATAATACACCGACATACACTTACAAGTTTGACGTGCCTGCTGTATTTCATTCCCAGAAAACATGGTTTACAAACATATAGTAAGAATGATCAAGTCAATCAACAAGCAAGTGCCGACAGATCTGTTTCGTCCTTATTAGGACTCGTCAGGACACTACAGCTTGTTGTTGACCCCAGCTGAAAAAGTTGAAAACTTAGACAGCTGGCACAACTTTCTGTTTGTGGTTGTTACACCTCAAACATCCAGTTGTGGACCTGAACGCTGGGTAGGTAGTACAATGAAAACAATGTTCCACCACGCAACTGCAAAAGACACCGCTAAACCGCAAGGGTATACTGGCGGCGGCTCCGATATGCTAACCACATCGAGTTAGCTAACACGGAGACGGGTTAAGACAAGCAAAACCCTGCAGTTCCCATTACAAACATATAGTAAGAATGGTCAAGTCAATCAACAGGTCTGTCGGCACTTGCTTGTTGATTGACTTGACCATTCTTACTATATGTTTGTAATGGGAACTGCAGGGTTTTGCTTGTCTTAACCCGTCTCCGTGTTAGCTAACTCGATGTGGTTAGCATATCGGAACCGCCGCCAGTATACCCTTGCGGTTTAGCGGTGTCTTTTGCAGTTGCGCTGGTGGAACATTGTTTTCATTGTAAAACATGGTTTGTTGAGTTTAGCTAAATTAGGTTTAGGTTGGTAATTTCCTTGTGTTTTGTAAAGCTAGACTACAAGAAAGCAGGTATCGAAAACTGTTTTCACAACCATAGCCACGAGACAATTCTATCAATTAGAAGTCAATTAAAAAAAGCTTTTATTTTTTTGAACCCACCGTAGAAAAAGTATATTTTTATACCGTGTACTTCATTCAAGTTTTTTACCAGAAAAATACAACCTTTGAACATATTCAAAATTTGTGTTGTTATCGTAAAAAAATTGGAACGCAGTACATAGAAAAAAACAACTGCATTTTTCAAAATATTTTTTATTTTAGGTTAAAATCATTAAAATTTTTGAGATTTTTCCTGCAAGTATTAGATTTTGTTGAAATTCTCATTGGCAGCCCTGGTTGAAGCTCAGTGCGTCGGTTTTTTGGCAAAGAAGCAGGCAGCTATTTCATGGTAGTGTTTGTTGCGATCAAAACAGTTGGTTTTAAACTAAGACCATCGTCATAAATAAAAGTACAGTTTTGATCTACGCTGAAACCGTTTGCGAAAAGACAAAGTGTACAACAGAAAATGGAAAGAGGAAAACAGACTAACCACGTGACGCTTTTTTTCGTTCGTTTTACACCAACGTTGGCGGGAGTATTCTTTGCTTGTTCATAAATTTTCTTACTTTCTTTCCGCGCTTAAGCGCTAAGAGAAGCAAAAATAAATAAATAAGTAAAACAAAGAATATTTCCACCAACGTTTTTAGTAAAAACAAGCCCTTACAGCAAAATATTGTGCTTTTATTGGGAAAAGATAAAACTTTTGAATATTTTAACTTTTTCCTTTTCCTTTTGTTGGACTTTATTCTTATACTGACTGGTGGAAAAAGTGGAAAACTTTATTCATAATACTTATTAAAAGTGTTTTCAGAAAAGCAAGTCGAAACCGCATTTTGTTCCACCATTTTAAACGTTTCAAGTCAGAACAAAGCTTGGAAATTAAACAAACAACTTAGATTAAACTATTAATACATCATTTTTTTCTTAGATTCAACTATACTTAAAGGAAACGCTATAGTTTAAATGTACACAATAAACAAAACTAGTTTGGCTTAAAAAACTTTGATTCGCTATATACTGCACACTTTTTCTTTGCGTGGCTGCATTGGCCTAGTTGCTGCTTTATGTTATAAGCGTTACAGTATGGTTGCTGCTATAACCACTATTTAGATAAGTAGAGTGATTCTATACAGGAATTGGCCGTAAAGTGGCTTTTCTAAGGACAGGGTTGTGCAAGGTTTAGCACTGCGGGGCCAAACGCGTATAAAAAGCATATGCATAACTTGTCAATTATCCTTTTTTTACTTTAATAACGATTTAGTTTTATCAAAAATCATAGACGTTTTTTCAGATTTGCTTCAATAAGAAGTTTGAAATTGGCTTATTATGCTAATCACTCTGTTGAGATTCAAAACGAAAGGCTATAAACTGAGGCCATAAAACTGTTCTGCTATAAATTAAGTCTATTTCAAAACAAGAGGACCATCATTTTATTTCTAAACTACAATTTTTTGCGGGCCACATAACTTTGCTTTGGGGCCCCATTTGGCCAACTGGTAGTAAATTACACACCCCTGCGTAAGGGCTTAAAAGAAATCACCACGATAGACTCAGTATCAAGTTGATTGAAGTTTTATTGAAAGCTGTTGTAGTATGGCCCACCTTTATTTGGTTTTAGAAATAGAATATCACCAAGGTAAGTGCAATCAAAATTTACTGCATTTTTACAAAAGCAACATAAATAGTTTGTTTTTTTGCTTTTGGTTTTGTTTAGTTGTCTAAAGTTTTCACTCCGTTTGGAATTATATAAGCCTTTGTATTGGCAAAAAGCGGTATTCTTAAAGATTTTGTTGATTGTTAATATCTAAACAATAAAAACAATTTTTTTGTTATGGAAACAAAAAAATAGCAACTTCGCAAATCTTTGTTGAAGAAAACTTTAACTTTAAAACTGTCATCCTAAGTTTTTACCAAAAGCAAATGTTGCTGTAACTAACTATTCATCCATGCTAAAAACACATCGACCTCATCAGTACGATTAAGATTTTTTGTAAAAATTGATAAATGACCAAACCACAAGCACATTATGTTTTTGCTTGTAACTGTGAATAAGCTTTGACTAAGCTGAAACGTTTTTATAACTATTTTTCAGATCACTTGATTGAACATTGGTTATTTACATTACTACTATTATTACTAAAACTTTTATTAAAACTTTTTTGTTATAAATCATTTGCAATATAACTTGTTTTTGTTTTTTTATTCAATTATCTAAACAGTTTACTTAAACTTTACAATAGTTAATAATTGAAATCAAGCTTACAAAATGGCTTCCAATAAATTTTCAAACGAACTTAGTACTATCAAAGCTGCTATTGCCGAACAATATGATACCAAAAGAAAAATTTTGCGCGACCTGGACTTCTTTGTTCTAGACAATTCGATTCGTGAGACTACTGTTGGAGCACTTCGTGGACACACGCTTGAAAACAAAATCAAAATTTATCAAGAAGCAAAGAAGTGTGGATTTGACTATTTCCTTGTCGCTTCATTCAATCATTTCACTCGAGTCGGGGACACTTTCTGTCAGTGGCTAACAGACAATAACGAAGACAAGAGCAAGTTGTTTTCATTCTCTGAGGTGACAGAAGGAGTTAAAAACGGAAAACTAGACGTGGAAACTGTACCAATTTCGCTGAGAAAATGCAAAAAATTTGGAATCCCAAACGTCCTTTTTGAAATGGATTTGGCTGATCCTAACGTTGATTGGAAATCTAAATTTACTATCCATGACATGTGCAAGTTATTGGAAAAATGGATGAATTGGTGTTATGACAACTTATCACCTAAATCTAAAGTTTTGTACAACTTCCGGGACTTTGCTTTTGCAATGAAAACAGTCGATGGGGCAATTCGTGTTTTGACAGTTGTAAAGTATTTAGGAAGCTTACCGAACCGAGGTTTTGGACTCTGCTTTGAAGAACCTGGAAAGTTCTTGCCGGAAGAACTTGGAGCTTGGTGCGCATCTGTTCGACGTGTTATGAACAGTGTTGGTTGGCAAGATGGAAAACTCCTAGTTCATTTACACAAACGTTGGGGCTTGGCACAAATCAACCAACTTGAATGTCTCATGAATGGAGCCGACGGGGTCTGGGCTGGAGTTTGTGAGGAAGGGGCCGCTATGGGTCATGCAAGTTCAACGTTAACTTTAATGAACCTGATCAGAATGGGAAACAAAAAAGTATTAAAGAAGTATAATTGCACATACTTACGCAAAGCAGCCATTAAAGTTACCGAAATATCAACTGGTAAACCACCGCACTATCGCGAATTAATCTACGGGGAAAGAGCTTTAGATTTGTGGCTTCCCGGTGAAGAAAACGCAGTCAGAGAGTTCAACTTGGCCGAGTTTTTTGGTGAAGAAGCGCCAAATCGCATTACAGATCTGTCTTCATTGGACATGATCAGAGACAGATTGATAAACCTCTTTGGAGAAGATCCACAGTTTACATTGGAAATGGCAAAGAAAATGAAGGAACTTCTTCTTGCTGATATGTCAAGTGGTCGAAAAGAGGAATACATGAGCAGCGTTGGTGTTGCTTTATTGTTTGACCGAGCTGGGGGAAAGATGACGGAAGCTATGAGAGATGCCATCGAAAAAGCTAAAATAGGAGATGCGCAATCCGAAGCTTTGCTTCAAGAAGTAAGAAAAATGTGGGACGAATGGGACGTGCTTGAAGAAAAACAAGGTGACAACTGTCTTCAGTTTGACTCGTTTTACAACGGATTCATGGCTCCTTACTTCGGATGTTTCCGTTGTGACGATGCACGCAAAGGTCTAAAAGCCATGGACATGGACTCAGACGGTTTAATTGATTGGTCTGAGTTTTCCTTGTATCTGAAATGGGCGTTGCGTCAATACCCAGATATTGCAAATGTAGATGATTTGCTTTCTACTACATTCAGAAAAGGCCTAATACCAGCAATGCAAGACGAAACTATCAAAGCGGCTGGCTGGAAAAATTAAGTACTGTAATTGTAGTTGTAGTTATCAATATAATGTAGCGTTTTGTGTACTCAGTATAAAACATTATTATTATTATCATATCGTCATTTTTTGTTACGTGAATACCAGATATAACAAATGAGAATGAATTTCTTTGTACTATTTTCAAAAAAGGTCTAATACCAGCACCAGAAGACGAAACTGCAAACCATCGTTAATAGCTTTGACTCTGTATCGTTGATAGCTTGAACTCGAACTGTAATGTTGATAACTTCAACTCTTGATTAAATAAGTTTTTATCTTTCCAAAAATACATGAAAACCCAAAAGCGACAGTTTCTGCACTCCAAAATTACACGTTTTAGCATTTCTACTAGACCGTGTTCATGTGTTCTAAACCTAAAAAAACGGCTTTCAGCGTTTGTGTATATTCCAAACCAGTTCTAAAGATTACGATTACGTCATCGAAAAACCAAGAAACACACGGTAATCCACTACGACTTCGTTCATTAGTAGTTAAAATTAAGCTGAACTAGAGGCTAAGCCCATTGTTTCAGATTATTTTCTCACCATTGCGATTCGCGAAGACCAGGCGGTCCGGCTCTTTTCAAGAATCCCTTGATCGCATAATTTTTTGAGTTTCTTATCCACTGCTTGAAATTTTTTTGTACTTGTCTGCGAACTTTACAAAAAATTGACTCTTCCAATGTGGTCTCTATTGACGCAACTACTGCATGTTTTCATTCATTCATTCAATTTTGTTTGCAATTAAGTAATTACATTTTGCAAAGTTGTTACTGACAAAGTGATTGCGAAATAGAGACAGCAACTAAACAATATACGTTATAATACGCACAACGTTAATTGTTAAACATGATTCACAAAAAGCTGTATCAAAAACTTAATGATGTTCGTCATTTAAATCCGTCAAATATATCGTCCGATTTATCGCAACTTTGAAAAGCAAATGTGTCATTGAGCTCACTATTCACGTTTGTTCAACTTCAAACTTTCCGTTCAGTCTTTGCGCTGAAATATCAAGAATTAGTTCATGACAAGCTAAAAAATCAGCTCCTAAAATCCCGTTAGGCATGTCGCTAATGCATAATTCGTGCCCAAACAGAGGGGGAAAACGAAGATTTATTTGGGTTTATAAATACCCAGCAAATTTATACCTCCGCTACCTAACATTTTTAATGAAGTCAGTGTCAAAGGTACATATGTTGCGTTCATTAACATTGTTTAGAGAAAATGTAGATCGTGTAGCACCAATCTCAACTCAAAACGAAACTTTTGAATTTTTATCCGTAACAAAAAACAAGCAAGAGTCCGCACAAGCCAATGGAGTAGTAAGATTGTGCAGATGTGGCTTTGTGTTTTTAGAACGTGGGCGTCAGCAAAATGACGTGGCAAAGAGGATGGGGCACCGAAACGTGTGCAAGCTCGATTGTCGTAATCCTTGTGATAGTAACACATGGGACTAGTTTTGAAAACAAAACTATCATTGGAAGCAAAAACAGGTTTTTGAAGTAGGAAGGAGTTTTTTACCAAACGTTGGATTCAGTTGGGTTTTTGTTATCAGGGTATGTTTGTTCAGAGATTAGCTGCGTAACGTGGCGCTGCAAGGAATCTAAACGTGTTCCTCTCAACTCATTACTTAAACGTTGGTTAAAATTTTCGTCCTCAGCCAAATAAGATTGTGATAAAATTATTGCACTTCCGGTCTTTTTGGTACGAATCAGCAGTCGATCTGCATTTGTCCACACAGCACGTTTTATAATGAGGAAGAAATAACCGGACTTTAGGATCCGCGCTATCAAGTATACACTGACGCGTTAAATTCGCAACCAAGCAAGACTGTGAATAATAATGATAACCGAGTCAAGTTTTCAAGCGCAATAAAATATCGGAGCCGGTATCGTTACCCCTCTCAGAATCTAGTTAACTTCCACAATCGTAAAGCAATAAATATACGGAATCATTGTGATCGACAACAAACGTTATATTAAGGCTTCTTTATGTTGCGAGAAGGGTTTATTCTTATTTAAGTACTGCAATACGTCGATGACTTTGGCAAGCACTCTTTTTTCTTTGCTTATTGCTGTTATAGGGGCCACGTATTTGCAAGATTCTGTAGTCACATTGTGGCCATTAAATAATATCTCTATCGTGTTAAAATATCCGATTAAATTTTTAATCCAAAAGTCTGGTAGACTAATTTGGTTTGATTGCTGATCATTGAGCTGGCATTAGAATGTAAACTAAGAGCGAATGTTGTTTTCCTGGGCGATCTAGGCACTTTTGGAGTCAGTGGCGGATATTAGGTGAGGCAAGTGAGGAACGAGCCTCGGGGACCCCTTTTTTCAATTTATTAAGGAAAAACCCTTTTTTGGATTGCCGGGTCTAGTTTTACTTTGTTGCATTTTACATTGTTTTATGAGCCTCAGAAACTCTCATAAGTTTGGAATTTTCAGAACATAAAGGAAATGTATGTCACTATTATGACTCATAAGGTAATAAATTGGCAGAACAGTTAAATTTGAAAGAGTAATGCGCAAAGTCTATTCAGTTTGTAAATATTGCACAACAGCTGTGTAATGTAAACTATTTTTAAAGTCTCCTCCAAGTCCTTCCAGTTTCCAAAAGAATACAACAATGCTAGATCATCAGCATAAGTAAACTTTCTGGAAATCATGGAAGGAAGATCGTATGTATAGATGTTAAATAGGAGGGAAGCCAAGACCGATCCCTGAGGAACGCCGTTTTTAAGACGGCGTAGCCTGCTTTGCTTGCTGTCACGGGTGGTAAGGGTGAAACTTCGATTTCGGACAAGCTCCATAATCATTTTGACCATGTGCTTATCCGGAAGTAGTCTCAGCAGCTTGCAGGTAAGGCCACGGTGCCAGACAGTGTCATAAGCAGCTGTGAGGTCGACAAATACGGCACCGGCTTTCTTTTTAGCCTCGAAAGAATCCTCAATGTTCTGGGTTAGCAGAACAACTTGATCTACGGTTGACTTCCCGCGTCGGAACCCAGCCTGCTCTTTAGGGAGTAGTGGATCGATTAATGGTTCAACGCGGGCGTAGATAAGCCTCTCGAGGATCTTGTAGGGGACACAAAGCAGAGATATCGGTCGATAACTCTTTGGGTCCCCCACGGGCTTTCCTGGTTTTGGGATCGCGACCACAAGCGCTCTTCTCCAGATCTTGGGAATTTTGAGTCGGCGCAAACAGGAAGAAAGGAAGTCACGTAACCAGGACTTCAAAGCAGCTCCGGCATGGAGTATAAGTATGTATATGTGGATTTTCGCGCCCTGTTTGTTTAGATAAAGTTGGGCGCGACGTCATTTGTTGGATAAATGGCTTGACTACGTCGTCGTCCGCGCTTATTCGCGCGGAACTAATCATAAATCGTTTGACCGTTTGGACATTTTTTTTTGCTTCGAGCAAAATCATGTGACGAAAAATGCTTTGTCAGCTGCGTCTTAAATAGATTGGTCCTGAAGAATCAATAGTATTAAAAGAATTAATAGCAAAACTGGTTTATTGAAATATTGAAATATTGTTTGTAATTTGGCCGCAAAAAGTTGGTGAGTTTGTTTTTTATTGGTTTTATTGAAAGGTTTCATATAATTGTGTTGTTTTATATATAGTTGCAAAATTAAATGATAGCTTAATGGAAAGTATTTTATAATTAGTAGCTTGAAATATGTATAAGAACTGTTTTCCGGCTTAATAGTAAATCCCAAATTTGTGTATTAAAAATTTAACGTTCGTCTCGCATTGCTTATAAATTAATATGTAAATTTTAGAAAACCGTTATTCATCAATTGCTCGTTATCGTGTTGGAAAATTTGTCAAATAAATTTTGGTGGCTTGCGATTTGTGGTGGATAACGCGTTCTGATCCTCAACGACTATAAGGCCATTCCAGTTTTAAAAATTCTGTGCGAGTGCCGCGTGGCGTGGTAGTGCACAGTATAAAAAAATACAAAAAATAAAAAATTTAAGTTCTGCTGCACCCCACGTTATTTATCTGGGGTTAAAGAAAATAAGATATTCGACAAAATGTGCATATTTATTGTTTGTAGACTCTAGCCTACTATTTTAGATTAGGTTAATTTTTTGTATTTTTCTTATTGCCTATTCTATGATAACTTTGTGCTGTCTTTCGTTCTCATTCATGTTGTTTAGAAAAAGCAACTGGCATTTGTTTTTGTAAAATCCAACAATTTTACTGTTTTTGTTTTGTTCCGTATTTATCTATTATAGGGAAAGCAATAGTGGCAATATGCATTGGATAAATCCGGAATTTATATCATAATTCAACTATTTTTGCCGAAAAAATTTGTTTACATGACCGACATAAATCTGTTAGGGATATTGCATACTCATATACGGTGATCCTACGTTAGATGATTTTCTCTAATCCTAGCTCAACTGTAACTTATCAATCGGAATTTAAATAAAATATAACCTTTATTTTAATGATATCAGTGCAAATCACAGGTCCATAGAGAGTAAGATTTTTGACCGAAATTTTTTCCAGTTCAATGAAAATTCAAATCGATAATAACGACTGTACTTCAATTAACGAAGAACAACTTTACCAGGCGATTCAAGCAACTTGGAATTCTCTCTACAAAATAACAGCGTATAACAACCCCTCCAAACGATTATGACTGCTGTTCTAACAGCAAGCTACTTTACAGGAAATTCGATCAACGCAGAACACCCTCGACATTTTAACAGGATAGAGCAGTCTCCCAATGACTTGTACTCTCTACCCTAACAGCAAACGAGTTTACCGGGCTATTCCACCAAAATTCCCTGCACAAAACAGCGTACGGCAGCCTTTCCGAACGAGTTGGTCTGACTGAGTTTCCATGCTATATAAAGTTATAGAAGCTTTCTATTGTGCATATGACAATAAATAATTAAGCACGTGGCGATATGAAGGATTTGACCATTATAAAAGAGAAGCAAAATTTATTAGTGCAACTAGGTTATGACAAAGCATAATTATTTGTTATTAGTGGTAATGTGACCAGAGTTGCGGACTTAAGAGTACGCAGATCTGGCTCCGACTCCTGATGTCCAATTTTTTTATTATTAGAGAGCACTACTTGTTAGGGACGAAAATCAAAACATTTGCGACGAATTCCCACTAGGAACAAATTTTTTCTGAACGAACGTCCGAGTTATGACTTCAAAAATGTCGTCACCCTAATTCTAAGCAAACGTATATTGCATAATGCTTTTGCCCTCGTTGGAGATTCGGTGTAGAGAGTGGAAATTGGAGTCGGAATTGGCATCCTAGAAATTTCTTGGAATTAGAGTCGGATTTTAAATCTTCCGACTCCGCAACTCTGAATATGACGTTGATGCATTTTGCAATCCTCGTAATAACATGCTTTTTAATTACTAGTTAACATATAGTGCTACAATACAACAATAATATTGTAGAGTATTATGACATCACAATACTCGTATGTTGTAACCTTGCCTCGTGTATTGCTACGGTCAGTCGTTGTTCGTTAAGTTAATAAAAAGGCAGTTGTTTTGAGCTTATAGTTTTAAGCAGTTATACTGTAGTTAATAGAACGCTACATTTTGGCGAGCACGCCAGGACCCAAATAAAAAAAAAATAATAATAATAATAATAAATTAAACAGAGTGAAGAATGGCGGACGTAATTTTGTTGCAGATTAAGTATAAAGAAAAACTGTATGAAATTCCTGCCGACTTGAATAGTACAGCAGTTCGTTGCAGTTATTTGAAAGGAATTGACAAGCAAGCAGAGGGCTTAAAATATATTAATACCAGTGGGAATACAAGGTTCTTAAGAAAGCTCGGAGATTATGTATACCTACCAAAAGATGAAGAGCTTGTTTCTAAAAAAATATTTGAGCTTGTTCTGCAGTCGGCTCCAGATATGACACCCATTATGTCTTCAACTAGATTACCAGAGAATGAAGGAAAATTAAACTTTGTTAATAACAGTGTGGCGTTGCAAGAGAGTTTTTCCGGCAATAACTGGAAACAGTATTTTCAACATTTTTTAAATGTATCGTGTGCAAATGAATGGAATGAGGTTACTAAAGGTCGACAACTGGCAGCAAGCTTAAAAGGTATCGCATTGGATGTTCAGAATAGTCTGCCTTATGAACAACGTTGGGATTTTTCTGCTCTTGTTAATGCTTTAAGCTATGGATTTGGATCATCTTCAACTAGTTTAGCTCGATCGCAGTTTCATACCGCCAAACGTAGAACAAACGAAGATGTAATTGATTTTGCTAACCGGCTCCGTGGTCTTTTGGCTGAGGCTTATCCATCGTTACCTTCGTCAAATGCAAAAGAATTGATAATCCAACAGTTTATTGATGGTATAGTTGACGTAAATATTCGGCGACATATTGTGGCAAATAATTGTTTGTCTCTGGAATCAGCTGTCGATCTAGTAAGATCGTTGGAAGCTTGTGAGCACGTTGCTCTTGAAAAACCTTTCTCATCACAATCTCATCGTTCATATCAAGAATCAAGGGATGAAGTTCAAGATTTGAAGCAAATGATTACGGACCTGAGTCGTGCTGTTTCAAACACAGGTCTCATGCGTGACAATCGTAGACAGTCGGACGTGAATAACGGCCCTTTATGCTTTAATTGTGGACTGACCGGACACATTGCTCGTTCGTGTCCAAGCAAAACATCAGAGGGATTCAAACGTACGACGAACAACAAACATTTAAACTAACGAGGACTGACCGGATGACCGACGCGTCAGTCCAAGGCGGAATGAAGGTCAATCAGTCTGAGGTTCGTTGGTTTGTTAATTGTGTTATCTTTAATGTAACCGCTAAATTATTGGTAGACAGTGGAGCAAGCATAAGTATGATTGATATTAAATTATTTCAAAAAGCTCCATTAACATTGCGCTCTTCTTTAAAACCGATTAATGTGTCATATGTTACCGCTTTAAATGGTTGCCCTGTTAAATGTCATGGTGAGTGCGACGTACCCTTGAAATTCGGAAATTTTGTGTTAAGGCATAATGTGATTGTAGGTGATTTAGATGGCTGTGAAGGCATTCTGGGAGTAGATGTCTTAAATAATCACAAAGGAGTCTTAAATTTAGGCGGGGGCTACCTTGATTTAGGTGGGCATATTATCCCTCTGGATCATACATCCTTTGTCTCTACACCGGCATGTCGGGATCCGACTTTAGTCCTACCTGAGTTTTTGCAATCAATGGTTGATCGCATTGAGGGAGTTTCGGTGTCTCAGAGGAAACAAATAATTGATCTTGTTTGTGACTATCAAGATGTTTTTGCAGATGAGCAGGATTCATTAGGTAGCA
The DNA here is from genome assembly GCA_963680785.1 of Diplosoma virens. NCBI lineage: Eukaryota > Metazoa > Chordata > Ascidiacea > Aplousobranchia > Didemnidae > Diplosoma > Diplosoma virens. The sequence goes on along the minus strand of OY796893.1, from coordinate 32,297,989 downwards.
CTTCTACAATTCGGCATAAAATAGACACGGGTGCTGCAAAACCGATCAAACAGGCTCCACGTCGTTTACCACAAGCTAAGCGGGAGATAATTGAGACTGAAATTGACAGAATGCTGAAACAAGGCATTATTGAACCCAGTACCAGCTCGTGGTCGTCTCCGGTTGTTTTGGTAGAGAAAAAAGATGGGTCCCCTCGTTTTTGCGTTGACTTTCGCAAACTCAATAATGTCACTGTAAAAGACGCTTACCCACTTCCAAATGCGGAAGAACTAATTGATGAATTAAGTGGGTCACGATGGTTTAACACTTTAGATTTAGCTAGTGGTTATTGGCAAGTAGAATTGGACCCTATTGACCGTGAGAAAACCGCGTTTACTTTTCATGGAAAAGGTTTATTTCACTTTAAAGTAATGTGTTTTGGACTCACGAACGCTCCGGCTACGTTTCAAAGGCTTATGGAAACAGTATTAAAAGGAATTTTATGGAAGTGTAGGCGATAGCCGTGGTGAGCATATTTTTTTGCTTCCATGTTTTTTGTAATTGTTACGTAGCAATATCAGAACCTTTGTTACCTCGTGCGTTTTTTGCTGAATCACAATTATATCTGATTTCGTAGTGGCAGCAGATACGTATAACTAATAATATGCTAGAAGCTGCGCAAGCGTGTTGAGGCTATGTTTCCTAGTTTGTTACTTGTTTGTTTATTTAGCTATTAGTGAGTCTGGGCTTCATGATTTTTAGTAATTAATTTAGTAACATAATGTTTAGTAATTAAGCCAAGTAAGTAAATTTTTTAGATGCGTGAAAATAACTATTTTTCCTTTTTAACTAGATCGTAGCCCATTCTGCTGCAGTGTATAATTTTGTTTTGTTCTTAATGTTTTTTAACAGTAACTGCGCTGTTTTGTTGTTTTATTTAGAACACGATCTAGTAGATCGTAACACCAGTGTAATAGATATTTGTAAATAGACTAATTGTGACTGGTTAAACTCTTATGTTAATGAGACAAGAGCAAGTTACGACTACCGATAAGACAAATAGAATCAGGCAGAAGTGACAACCTGTCTACATTTACGATCTGATCGATCAACATTACGATCTACTAAACTGTTGGGAAAATTAGACTGTATTGTTTAAACCTAGCTTGCTGTAGTTTTTAGCCTTTGCAAGGCCATGTTACGAAAACCTGATATCTGTTCCAGCATGGATGCTGAAGATGACATCCTTGCTGACGTTAGACTGTCATGGGTAGATGACCCCAATCCTATCCATTTCAGAAACCACCGGGCATTAACCCGGTATGCACGTGAGTTAAAAATGCTTACACAAGTTATGAAAGATTACTCTCGACTTAGCTACAAAGTCGATCAGAACTTGCTTGATCGAACGTTAAAATATGGTTTAAATGCACATACAATATTTAATAATGCCCTGCACCAGTGGCTCGAGGACAATGCTGAAGCCCACTCGGCTCCCATTGTGTGTAAGCTTGTTAAAGAATACGAGGAAAGAGGGAGCGAGGACCTGGTGAGATATCACTCAAGAGCCTCAAAAACTTTAGAAGAGAGGTCGGTTGCTACTGTAAGCACTGCGACTAGTTCAGGGTCTCGTCTATCTTAAGAATCTATAAAAATCATTAAAGACCAGATGCAAAAGATAAAAAAATTGGAAATGCAGACAAAAGTGAAGGAGCTTGCTTTAGAAGAAAAGAATATTGAAATAAGGAGAAAAGAATTGGAGTTAGAAAGCTACAAGAACCTAGTAGATGGTTTTGAGAATATAACTGAGGCAAGTGACCTCGCTAGCTGTTGGCCCATTACAAGTGAGATAAATCCTAATCCCACGAGGGGACCCGCAAGGCAATCTTCAGAAAAGATTAATATGGGCAATCCTGATGGCTCTAAGCAAGATATAAAAAGAAAAGGAAAAATTTCTGAGATTGAAATCCCTCGCCTAAGACTACCAGTCCCCGAAAGAGAGCCTGCATTGGGGGTGGCTGATTGCTTTAGCCAGCCTGTAGCAAAAAATAAAGAAGACATGCAACCTACAATGTGGGCGATGATGCCCAGAGGACTCTTGGAGGAAAAAGGGATATGTTTCACGGGCAAAGATGTATCAGAATATCCAGCTTACAGGCATAGATTTTTGACTAGCTATAAGGAATATCGATACTCTAGGCCAGACATTTTGCTCCGCTGGATTGAAAGCACAATTCAAGGTCAAGCTCAAAGGTTTATTCGTAATGCATTTGCCGTTATGGATCCAGGTGAGGCTTGTGATATGATATGGGACACTCTAGAAGAAGTATATGGTAGACCGGACATAATTTTAGAACATGCCACCCAACAGGTCAAGCGACAAGCCCATTCTATTGGTCATGACCGACAAAATCTCCTTGAATTCCGGACAGATTTGCGAAATCTGAAAGGTGTTGCCGCCTCAGTTGGCCAAGTTTCTAGCCTTGACCGTCCGGCGCTACTGGGGCAGTTGTACACCGCCTTTACGGAAAAGTTAAGAAGTCGTTTTGATGCCAAGTATCCTGCAACTACTTGGGTATTTGATAAGTTTTTACAATTTTTGACGGATGAAATATCACATCTTGACTCTCTACACCTGATGCATGTAGAGTTAAGTGAAAAAACATCAAGAAGAGTCGGAGAGAGGCAAAAGACTTTGCCATTCTCAAAGCAGAAAATACTGAATAACACTCTTGCTACTGTTGCAGACAGAACCAAATCAATGGTAGAAACAACTAATAACAAGGGGAGTAAATGCTGGATTCACCCTGATACTACATCACATGCTCTTTCCCAATGCCGAAGTTTTTTAGCAATGACTGTAGAAGAGCGATGGAAGTTTGTAAAAGAGCATCGGTTGTGCTTTGTATGTTTCGGAACATATCACATTTCGAAAGACTGTAATGCGACTTTAAAATGTAAAAAATGCCAAGAACTGCATCACGTTCTGCTGCACAGATCAGAAAAGGCTCATCCCGATGGCGTCCCACCAAAATCAAGGTCAATTGAAAATCGACTTAGTCATCTGAGAAAAACAATTGCCACTGACAGCAAAGTCGGTTTGATGATATTAACCGCAATTGTTAGGAACAGTGCTGGAAGAATTGAGGAGAAAGTGCGATTCTACGGTGCAATCGATACTGGAGCTACATGCACACTGTGCTCGAGAGATTTGGCAGAACGTATTTATGGTAAGTGGACAGTAGATAGCTGCCAAAAGTATCAATTGTTTGATGGATCCCTGATGCAATGTGACTCAATGAAGGGGAACCTGGAATTAGAAAAGACAAGTGGCGATACAATTAATTTTGAGATGGTGACTTTTGTTGACCAGATTCTGCCATTCGCTGAATACCTACCTAGATTTGGAGGTTTACCTCACCGGATTGATATAATGTTAGGTGGTGACTTCGTATGGAAACACGTGTTCGTTGGCAATCAACCACAGTTAAGGGGTGGAAGTGAAGAAGCTGCACACGAATTAGGAACATTCTGGCTTAGTACCTCCACTCAAAATGAAGTTCCAACATCGGATGACATTATCGCAGTCGCTGACCCCACACACCCACCTACTCCAGCTGGCTCAAAAATACGCTTTGCTCCTGAGGATAGAAGGTCTGACTTTGAACGACTTATCAAGGATCCACTTCATTCTTCTGAGAATGATAATAAATTGTCTACAAGCAGGAAAGATGATCAAATACTTCAGTGGTATCACTCGTCTGTTAAAGAGGTGCAGTTAGAGAATGGTGAAACACATCTTGAATTTCGGTTACCTTGGGCGACTGATCCTCACTCTGGTTTGTTGCAAAACAATTACCAACAAGCTAAAGCTGCATTATACGGCCTGAAGAAAAAACTAGGAGCCAATCCGACACTGAAAGGTAAATACTGTGAGAAGATAGAAAGAGCTATCAAGGATGGACACTTGGTGCGTGTTGATGATGAAATTTCAGAGGAAAATGCGTTAAATGGAAGCAAGCCATGCTTTTACATACCCCACTTCAACACTTCTCAGGCAAAGTTTAGAGTTGTGTATGATGCGGCAAGAGAGTATCGAGGCGTTTCTTTGAATGATATGCTGGAGAGAGGACCTATATTTATGCAATCACTTAAATCTATCTTAATACGTTTTTGTGAGCACAAATATGGTGTAGCCAGTGATATTACAAACATGTTCTTTCAAATACAAATTGCTCCTGAAGACCGTGATATGCTCAGAATCCTTTGGTTTGATGGTCCAGATATGCAAGGTGATATTGCTGCCTTCCAGTTTCAAGTTGCCCCATATGGGCTTAGGTGCATTCCAAGCATAGCTGGCTATGCAATGATTTATACAGCTGAAAAAAATACTCCAAGTGTGTCTAGTGATGCCACAAGTAGAGTGAAGAGAGACATGTTTGTGGACGATTTCATTTCTGGGGTGGATAGTGTTGAGGAAGGACAAAAGGTAGTGAACGAAGTCACAAAGTTGCTCAAATCTACTGGGTTCACCCTGTCAAAATGGAACGCCAGTCACAAAGAAATTCTTGCTGAAATCAGTGAAGATGACCTTGCACCCTCAATCAGAAATATACAACAGGAATCCAGTGGTGCGACATCTAGCCTCCAGCATCAAACTACTTTAGGTCTGATTTGGGACACTGACACAGATATGATGTCTGTCAAAAAGCCTCGTCTACATCCTGTATCAGAAGGTAGTTTTACAAAAAGACAAGCAGTAAGTTGTAACCATCAGCTCTTTGATCCATTGTCGTGGTGGGCACCATTTCAAACAAGACTGAATCTATGCTGTTCAAAGATAGTCCGTCAAGTCGCAGATTGGGATGCACAAGTGCCGACTGAGCTCGTAAAAGAGTGGAATATTGCTATGAATGATTTAATTGATATTGAAACCTTATCGATACCACGACGTCATATTCCCTTCAATGTATCTAAAGACAGCACCTTTCAATACCATGTTTTTGCTGATAGCAGCAAAGACACTGCTGCGGCAGCAGTATATCTACGAGTGCAGACTGATGATAAGTGTGATGTCAGTTTGGTTGCAGCGAAGACTTCAATTTTTTCCCAGGCAGAAATGAACCGAGAATCCATGCCACGAAAAGAGATCATAGCAGTAGACATGGGTGCCCGTTTGCTAAAAGAGTGTTTGGATTCCACAACCCTGGCTATAGAACGACATGAGCTTTGGTCTGATTCTCAAACAGTGATAAAATGGTGCACCAACCAGGATCTAGAATTGCGTGTATTTGAACGCAACAGAGTAGATCTCATAATGAGAAATGCACAAGGAAAAGCACCAAGATATGTTCCCTCTGGCTCCAACCCTGCTGATGTTGCTACGCGCCCTTGCAAAGTGTCACAATCAGATAGGTGGAACTTGTGGACGAGGGGACCTGACTTTCTTCGTATGCCGATGTCAAACTGGGATGAGGTTAAAACGGATGAAGTTTGTGCTTCCATTCAAAGAATTGCGTCTAGTCCCTGTACATCACTAAATGGTAAAAATACAAATGCCGGTTTCTTGCAGTATACTCTGAAAAGAACTAATTCCCTGACAAAAGCCATGGGAATTGTCTGTGCTGTAATGAAGTGTGTGCGAATATGGAAGAGCCGACTAAAGAGCTCTAAACACGATACAAATTATGAACCAGACATGCATACAGCAAAATTGGCACTAATCCGAGCTGCTCAGTGGGAATCATTTAAAGAAATCCTTACCCAAATGCAACTAGGTCAGAGTTATCAGCAAGCTCTAGCCCATGTAAAAACCAAGCCCAACTTACCTCTCCACACCATCAGCAAATATGTTCCATATTTAGATTCAGAAGGAATCCTTCGTGTTGGAGGGAGATTGGACTATTGTCAAGATTTATTCGAAGAAGAAAGGCATCCAGCATTTTTGCCACCAAGCCACGACATAACCAAACTTTTTATTCTAGACCGCCATGAAAAATTAGGCCACAGAGCTGCTGAAATGGTGGTAGCTGCTTTGCGACAGGACGTTGGAATACTGCTCATTGGTGGAACTAGAACAGTGCGAGGCTACCTGGCAGATTGCTTCACTTGTAAATTGCTCCGCAAAACACGAGCACAACAACTGATGGCACCCCTCCCCCAATACAGAGTAAAGCCCAGACAGCCAGTGTTCAGCTCCATTTCAATAGACTATGCAGGTCCATATGAAGTAAAGCGAGCTCGCAGCTTGGAAAAACGATGGTTGTGTATTTTTGTTTGTAACCTAACCTCTGCTGTACGTGTAGAAGTAGTAGAGTCTTTGGAAACCACTGCTTTCTTAAATGCCTTACGACGATTTTTATGCATCACGGGCAACAAAACTCGTCACATTCGAGCAGACTGTGCTACTACGTTCATTGGAGCCCGAAACAAACTCAATGGAGACACAACTCAGATGGCGAAAAGGTTGGGATATTCAGCGGATGTGCAAAGTTACTTGAAAAGATGCAGCATTAGTTGGGAGTTTTCTACTCCAGCAAGCTCTCACCACCAAGGCCTGGTAGAGCGGCACATTCGCACCTTCAAGGAAGTAACAGAAGGAGTGTTGGGAGCGGACAACAAAAAGAGATCTCCATCCGATTTTGAGCTGATGACTTTGTTTCGTGAAGCCGAATACATAATGAATTGCAGGCCACTGGGGAAAAACATTTCCGATGAAGATGATGTAGAGGCCCTACGACCTATTGATTTGATGACTGGCTTTCTAAAACCAAGTGACGAAATATTACCTCCGAGTGACACGACCTTCGAGGATAAATTCCGACGAGGATATCTTTACACCCGGCGACTTGCAGAAGAATGGTGGGATCGTTGGCTTCGCCGTTATCATGCCGTATTGCTAGAACGTCAGAAGTGGACGGAGCCTCAACAAAACCTTCGAGAGGGCGATCTGGTGTTACTACTTGATGCCTCTACTCCACCTGTAGGTCGCTACCCATATGCCATTGTGACAGCTGTTAAAACTTGCGCTGATGGCATGGTTCGTTCTGTAACGGTTAGAACAATAGATGGACGCATTCGTACAAGAGACATTCGCAAAATTGTTTTGCTCGAAACGCAAAATAACGAAGACGATGACACACAAAACGAAGACCGTGACCGAGACATCTCTATTCATGATAAACTAAGCTGCGCAATGCGGCTAGACGACGAAGACGAATTTGACCGAGGACACGTAAATTGTGAACTGTAAAACTCGGTCACTCATGGACTGTATATTCGGTGGCGAATACTGAACAATTTACAAACAATATATTTTGAACATTCGCACCGAATTCGCGCGCACGCGTTCGGCTCAGCGGAGCACTCTGTATCATATTGTTTTATTTTATTGTGACATAATAAGTGCTCGTTCGTTTTATACCAGTAATTGTCTGTCACGCCTATCTTAGAATGTTTTGTAAAATTTTTTTTCTTTAGTGAACAAATTTTAGAGGGGACTGTAGGCGATAGCCGTGGTGAGCATATTTTTTTGCTTCCATGTTTTTTGTAATTGTTACGTAGCAATATCAGAACCTTTGTTACCTCGTGCGTTTTTTGCTGAATCACAATTATATCTGATTTCGTAGTGGCAGCAGATACGTATAACTAATAATATGCTAGAAGCTGCGCAAGCGTGTTGAGGCTATGTTTCCTAGTTTGTTACTTGTTTGTTTATTTAGCTATTAGTGAGTCTGGGCTTCATGATTTTTAGTAATTAATTTAGTAACATAATGTTTAGTAATTAAGCCAAGTAAGTAAATTTTTTAGATGCGTGAAAATAACTATTTTTCCTTTTTAACTAGATCGTAGCCCATTCTGCTGCAGTGTATAATTTTGTTTTGTTCTTAATGTTTTTTAACAGTAACTGCGCTGTTTTGTTGTTTTATTTAGAACACGATCTAGTAGATCGTAACACCAGTATAATAGATATTTGTAAATAGACTAATTGTGACTGGTTAAACTCTTATGTTAATGAGACAAGAGCAAGTTACGACTACCGATAAGACAAATAGAATCAGGCAGAAGTGACAACCTGTCTACATTTACGATCTGATCGATCAACAGGAAGATATGTGTTGTGTACATGGATGATGTCATTTGCTATGCGGATAAGTTTCAAACTGCATATAATAATTTAAAGATAGTCTTTCAACGTTTACGCGAGGCAGGGTTGCGTTTGAAACCTAAAAAATGCAGATTATTTTCTCGCTCCACTAAATTTTTAGGTCATGTAGTTTCCGGAGACGGAGTGTCACCAGACCCAGAAAAGATGGAAGCAGTACGAACATGGCCAGTCCCTCAGAATGTTACGGACTTGCGAAGTTTTCTAGGTTTTTCTTCTTATTATAGAAAGTTCATCCCAAATTTTTCGAAAATAGCATTCCCGTTAATAAAGTTAACACAAAAAGGAAACAAATTCGATTGGACACCGGACTGTCAGAAGGCATTTAAAGATCTGAAAAGATGCGTAACACAACCTCCAATTCTGGGATATCCCACAGTTAATACCCCATTTATACTCGATACCGATGCTAGCTCTCAAGGACTCGGCGCTGTTTTATCGCAAATGCAGGATGGTCAAGAGCGAGTCATTGCTTATGCGAGTAAGACCTTAAGTAAATCACAAAAACGTTATTGCACTACCTACAGAGAACTTCTTGCGCTAGTTTTATTTGTTAAACATTTTCGACATTACTTGTGGGGACGCCGTTTTGTCGTTAGAACAGATCATAGTGCTTTAACATGGTTGTTATCGTTTCATGAACCAGAAGGAATGCTCGCACGTTGGATTTCAGTTTTAAATACATATAATTTTTCTATCATTCACCGCAAGGGTATGAATCATGGCAACGCTGATGGATTGTCACGGCGAAGTTGTACAAACGCCGAGTGTGCAGATTGTGGGGTAGCCCTTCAACACGGCTGTGAGCACAAATCTCTCTCCCCAAAAATTCAAGCAGCTGCTGTCAGAAGTTTGGAATTTGAATCTAAACCCAATTGGATGGATGTTTGGAGTTTAAAGCAGATACGTGAATGGCAGGTTGCTGATGGTGAAATTAACAACATTTTATATTTTAAAAGTGTGAGTCAGTATCCCCCAACTAGCCCCGAAGTTGTTGGAAAAGAATTTCGAAGCTACTTAAATCAATGGGACTTGTTGTCTGTAGAAAATGGCGTATTATATAGACACTGGTACGAGCATGATTCAGATTGCGAGTCACGTGTTGTTGTTGCACCCAAACAGCTACGTCGGGAGTTGTTTCACCATTTACATGAATTGCGTACTGGAGGCCACCTTGGGATAAAACGTACTGTCTATCAATTGCAAAGAAGGTTTTATTGGCCAGGCCTACAAAGTGATGTTCGCACCTGGTGCCGATGGTGTGTTATTTGTGCGAAACGAAAACCTACTCATGGGCGGCATCGTGGACTGCTCAAACAATCTGTAGCAACGGCTCCAATGGAAAGAATTGCGATTGACATTTTAGGTCCTTTGCCGAAAACTGTATCAGGTAATGAATACATCATGGTCGTCAGTGACTACTTCACGAAGTGGATAGAGTGCTATGCTCTGCCAGATCAGCAGGCATACACTGTCGCAGACGCACTTGTCACTAAATTTTTTACAAGGTTTGGAGTGCCATATTTTCTGCATACAGATCAAGGAAGAGATTTTGAATCTCAGTTATTTCAGCATGTTTGTGACTTACTGGGTATTCAAAAGACGCGCACGTCCCCATATAGACCTCAATCTGATGGCTTGGTTGAACGTTTTAATCGAACAATTCAGCAAATGTTGGCATCATATGTGAATAAAAGTCGGAATGATTGGGACGACCATTTGCCGTACCTGTGCATGGCTTACAGGTCCACCGTCCACGAATCCACAAAATTTTCCCCAAATAAATTAATGCTTGGTCGTGAAATCAACCTACCATTAGACGTCATGGTAGAACAACCCCCGTCCGCGACTTCAGAACAATGTTACGTTCAGTATGTAGAGTGGGTGAAGAAAGCCACCGAACGCTCGTATGCGGTTGCGCATGAACATTCGAAGAAGGCAGCGCTGAGACAAAAACGTAATTATGACAAGCGTGTGTCCTTAAATGAAATGCAGGAAGATGATTGGGTCTGGTATTTTTACCCCCCAAAGGCCAAGCAAAAGTTGGGCCAAGGATGGACTGGACCATACTTGGTAACGCATAAGGTTTCCGATGTTTTGTATCAGATCCAGGCCTCATCTTCATCTAGACCCAAAATTGTACACGTAGATAATTTGCGCCCCTATGAGGCAGAGATCATGCCCACCGATAGGCGACATCTTTTATCCACAGATAAAACAAATAGTGATGACAAGTTTGACAGGGATGAACGCGAAGGTTGTGATGGTGATTGCGATACCAATGAATCCCAACGGTCCGATCAAAATTTGAAGGGGATATCCAGGTTTGGTAGGGTGCGTCGCCCTCCTAAGTATTTGAGTGATTATTGTTGACTGCATGATTCCGTGTTATCGTTACTTGTCTGTAGTGTTTTTTTTTTTTTTTTCCTGTTGTTTCTTTTACGTATGTCACGATAATGCTTGTGGGTTATTCATGATTTATTTATTTATTTTTTGTTATTATTAATTTTCTTTTAAGAGGGAGGGGGTAGTGTAGAGTATTATGACATCACAATACTCGTATGTTGTAACCTTGCCTCGTGTATTGCTACGGTCAGTCGTTGTTCGTTAAGTTAATAAAAAGGCAGTTGTTTTGAGCTTATAGTTTTAAGCAGTTATACTGTAGTTAATAGAACGCTACAATATAAAGCGAACACAATGGAATTTTAACCAAATAGTACAATCCTAATCAAAATTAAATGGTCTGAGCTCGAATAAAAAAGATAATGACTTCATCACGAACAATAACTAATTACAAATTTAGAACGTCAAGAAAGGACCGATTGCGAAACGACCACTTGGTTTAACCGGTTTAACACTAGACAGATCGCTTACGTACCGACGAAACACAGAGTCACTGCGTGAAAAACTCGCTTTAAGGGCTTTTTAACAAGTATCTGGTAAGAATAAGGTTCCTGCGTCCCACTTTAGCAGGCCATCTATCTTAGCCGTACCAAACCAAAACATTTGGAGGCGGCAAAACTATTCTGCCCAAATTTTTTTGACGACTGCCCGAATCATTCTATGGAGATGCCCAAATTGGATTCAAATTTAACGTGAAGACCTTTTTTGTCTACAGCTGCTTTTTAGTTGTAAATAGACCAGAAAAGATTGATTTTTTCAAAATAAAGTTTTGAAAATCAAAAAAAAAGTCTTCAGATTGAATCTTAGTTGTTTTTTCGCGGTGACCTGGATCGTTCTGAATTTAGTAACTTCCTCCTTCCCAAACAAAGCATTGTCAGCCACCGAAATTAACTGATTTTGCCCAAGTTTTTTACATCTTATAGGACAATTGCCTCCTACAACCCGGCTTGTACGGCTTTGCCACCAACTCATACTTTCAGGCATCCAGCTGTCTGAGCTTTGCCAACTAGGAGTGACACTCTTCTTGGCTAATGGTTGCACTATGGAACCTGGCCATATATTACGTGGTATTTGTCGTTGCCGAATTTTAAGCGCGGACGTCGTAACGGACTCAAAACCACTTCACTAATGCTTCTTTGTTTATTGTTGATCGAGAAAAACGTTTGGCGTGGCTTAAGACAAATTCTATAGCTATTAAACAACGATACAAATTTAAATCTGAAAATAAATAAAACAAATAAACAAGCTCTTGCTAACAAAATAATTTAAGTAAGCCATTAGACGTTCAAAGTGGAACTAAACTGCAGAAAAGAAACCCTGATGCGTTTGGTGCAAAATCAAACAATCAATTGTAATTGTGCGTGGAAAATAAAGCACTCTAGGTAATTAAATCAAGAAAGCAACAGACAATGATTAGTTTAAATCAAAGATGAACGGCGCGACTTAACAAGAATGAATGGCAGTTACAGTATTTTAAAGGGGCCCTTTTGACTCCTGCGAAGTGAGATTGAAGTCTAGACACCTGTTTGTGCCAACTGCGTACAAGCTACTGAAAAGCCCTTGATAAACTTGGTATTTAAACTCTTTTTAGTAAGGATTCTAGTTGAGTCCGAATTCTTTTTAAAAAATTTTCAAATAAATTGAGTCCATCATGATTTTAAAAATTTGGCATTAAACTTCTTTCTTTAAAATTTAAAAACTTCTATACGTAAACCTTCTACGATTATCGGCAACGTTTTTGAGTGGTTAGAGCACCGGGATTGTGATCAACATGGTCTCGATTCAAAACCTACTCGCGCTATTTTGTTGTGTCCTTGGGAAAGACACTTTACGGCACTTTTTCCTGCTTGGTGTTCTTGGCTAGGGGTTCTAAATTTCAGTCATATCTCTACTAAAATTTTTAAGTGGATAGAAATATCTTGGCATTTTCGGAAGCAAGTTGGGGTAATTTTTTACCTTATGTATAGGGCTTATGTTGCTTTCCAGCGGGTCAGAAAGATAAATTAAAGAGATTGAAAAAAATTTTTTGTAAATGGACTGGAGCCTTTCAAAAACTGGCCTCAAATTATTTACAGCTCTAGTTTCAAGCAACTCCTATTTATCATCAGATCCTTGACCTAGTTTTTTTTAAATTCTATTACTTAGCCAAAACCAATAGTTTTACTTGATTTGGTTTTTGCTTGTTTCCCCAAACCTTTTATAAATATTTTTTTAAACTCAAGCATACTTTTTATGCCTGAGTAATTGCGAAGATTTCGCGCGAAATTATTAGTTTCGCGCCATTTGTAATAAAGCCTTACCGTATCTGATACTTAGCACGAAGGCAGCATAGAATTGAATTTTATAAACACTTCGATGCCGCCTTACCAATATTATGAAAAATTTAAATTTTTATTTTTATTAGAGGTGTTTCAATTCTAGAAACAATTTTGATGTCTTTTGTTGTGTCCTTGGGATACCGTCTGACTGACACTGTCTACTGTTATTGACGTTATCAAGCCTTGTAAACTTAATTTTGATATCATATTGGAAAGTGGATCAAAATTTGAACTTTTATTTTTAATAGAGCTGCTAGTTAGTAGGTTAAATTTTTTTTATCTGTTGCATCTCAGAATGGATTTAGACGTAGATCAAGAAATTCGTGAAGCTGAACGTCAGTACATGGATTTTTTAGATGATGGGGTAAGTTAAATCGTTTGTACAATATAACTATGATTATATTTACTTATGCTTTCATACCAATATTTCAAAAAATTTTTGCATAATTATCTTTTTTTACTTTATGTAAATTTAGTATTTTGTCTTATGCTTTGATGCTCTTGTAAAAACATTAAGTTTTAATGTAATGGTAAACCGTAAAGCCATTATTTGTGACCAACCAGGCAATGTTAGTGCAAACTATTTTCAAGCTCAGGTAAATGCTCTTGAAAAAACATTTCTTTCTCAAACTTAAATCACAACAAAAAGGTTCAATTTAAATCAAAGGTAAAAAGTGGGCTCTCTTCAAGAAGTCACCATAAGCAATTTTTTTTGGTGAAACTAACAGGAATTCCTCTTACAGCACCAAAATGAAATAAAAAAATAAGAAGAAAAGATTTTTTTTAAAAGCGATAGTAACCACAAGGGGATCCAGGTTAGTTTCATGAACAAAAGTTGCTTATGATGACTTCTTGAAAAAACCCAAAAAGTGTTTATAACCTTGGAATCTGTTTAAAATATAACTACAAAGCATTTATTTATTTATAAGTTTTTTGCACAACAGTGATTTATTAAACTAATAAGCACACTAGTGTCAATTACAAAAATAAAATTAGGTAATAAAAGTCAGCAGTAAAATAAAGCATCTATTACCATAAGAGATTTTCGTTTTTGAAAGTAACCCAGATTCCCCTGTGGTTACTATTGCTTTTTGTACATATTCCTTTCTTTTTGGTTTCTTATTATTCTATCTTGGTCTTTAGGGGGATTCTAGGTTAGTTTTATGGAAAAAAGTTGCTTACAGCAACTGTTTGAAAAGACCAAAACAAAAACCCTTTTAAAAACTTTTTAATGTAATCAATTTATGACTGTAGTAATATCATGAGGAAGTTTGTTTGGATCCTTCCAAGAAGTCACAGTTATTATTTTTAGTCCATAATACTAACTGGAAACAATGTTGTTATTGATAACATTTTAAAAGCCATCAATGCAGTTACTAAATGTTTTGGCATCATTATCATCAAGTAAATAAATTTTACAAAGTTGATTAGAAAAATTATATGCTAATTTCTAAGCCTGAGTCATGGTGCCATCACTAATGATAAGTTATTTTTATTCATCATCTCAATTTATCTTTCTGACTTGCAGAAAATCTTGGAGATGTTATGCCTAAAGCAACTGTCAAGTAATGACCCCAACCTGCTTTTGAAAATGCTAAGATATTGCAGTTCAATTGAAATTTTTTAAATGTTTTTTTTATTTAAAGATATGATTGAAATTTTGAGCTGCTTGCTAAGACAGCCAAACAGAAAAAAATACCATAAAGTGTCTTAAGGGCAAAACAGAATGGCACAAAGAGGTTTGAACTGAGATGGCGTTGATCATGTTCATCATCAATATTGTGCTCTTAGCCACTTGCCTACACTGCTGATGATTTAGACTAACCATCTGCATTTCATATCATTACATATTTTTAAAATTTTTTCTTAATTTAGCAATAAATTGATGTTAAAAATTTGAATCTTATTTATTTTAAGTAAAAGATTTGTAGCATATACAAGTTTTCCAGAAGCCGAAATAATTTGTAATCTATGTCATTGTAACTGGCATGCAAACATGCTTAACAGCTCAAATGTGAAAACACTGAATCTATTTGAATAAAAGATAGGTTAAGGTTAAATACATGCCACCACAAACTCACCAGCAAGCTCATAGACCATTTGATCTTCCAGAGTAAACATATTCGAATTGAGCAAAAAAAAAAAAGCAATGAAAGAGATATAGAATTAGCCAGTTAGCACAATGTTTAAAAATTGTTTTGTGTTTCTAAAATACACAATTAATTAAAAACAGTTTTATATTGATTCCAATAAATTTGCATTTTCTTTCAGTAAATTTTAACTTTGATAAAATAGTATCAGCCAGTTTAACACCAGGTTGAAAATCTAATTAGTTCATCTAAGTTGTGCAAAATTTACAATAACAGAAAGGGGATAGGTTAACTGTTACAATTAGAGCATCAGCTGCAGCTGTAGTGGTGAGTTTATAATCAGTTTATTATTTGCTGATATCGTGTGTGAAATTTTGCAATAAAATTATGTGTATAGCAATACAATAGCTAAAATTTCTCTTTTAATTTTGGCTTTTATTGCACCCCACAGCAATCATCCATTGCCAAGCACCAACAAGTTGTTCACCTTGTATAAAATACGCATTAAGTTTGGTTTAAAATGATTATAAAGTTCACCAATTTGTTAATATGTGATATGTTAAAAGGACATGAACAAGAATTCATTTATATGCTCAGCTATGCCTGTATTGTGTTCTGCTTTCTAATATCAAGGCTTTGTTTTTATGAGCTTCAATTTTTGTTCAAATTGTGGTGTTTATTGCATGTCCTTCAGTCTCATGTTAAAAATTAATTTGAAAGATTTGTAAAGCTATTTGTTTATCAATTTTAAACTTGCTAATTTTTTTAATTTTCTACTCTTAAAATTATTGTAATTTTCTTTTCATTATGCATTGTTGTTGTAGGTTACAGATCAAGGTATTTATGCTGAGCTTGTTCGCCAAATGATTTCAAAAAATCAGTCAAGAATTATTATCAATATAAATGATTTAAGAAGGAAAAATGAGGCAAGATGTAAAAAGTAAGGCAAAACCTTAATCAATATTTACAGTAAATTAAGCATTTGTTAAGTTTTTTTTGTTCTTAATCAAATTAAATACCAATTTCATATTTTGACATATCTTTTTTACAAGTGTAGTGAAAATAATCATACAATAGTGATTAATTTACTAGTTTCTGGTGATGTCAGAGTAATAAAACAAAAACTTACATAGAACAGTTAAATTTTTCTTAGCTGTTGTTTAATTAAAACTACTTGTCACTTAGTAAGTGTCATTTAAATTGTATTTTTGGGTATTATGTTATATAAAAAATAGTTTTTGAAAACTGTCTAAAATCTGTGAAGTTTAAGTATATATACTTAAAACCTATACTCGTTAACAGAAATTGTATATAGCTCATTTTTTATTTTAATAATATTTATTATAAAGCCATCACAATATTTTTATCAAGTGAATAAACAGGGAAAAGCCCTGTCTAATATTAAAACCAATTAAAAATTTAAAAAATGCACTAAAGTTCTGTTTGTCTTTTAATAGCACAGCCTTTTTGACCTTCAGCTTACTTTGCCAGGTGTAATGAAATGATAATGTAAATTTAGTTGCACCTGATGAAGCAAGCACCAGTTCACAACAGCTCGTATTACTAAAAAATAAAATCAACTTGAAATTTTTTTTTACATTTTTTAATTGGTTTTAATAGTTGACACGACTTTTCCCTGTTTATTCATTTGATGAAAAAATAATTTGTGATGCCTTAAATAATAGTATTAAATTAGAAATTAGCTTATATACAATTTAGACTGTGAGTAGATATTCTTAAATTTTATAGATTTAGTCAACTCTCATTTTGAAGATCCACTTAGTTTTTCTGATAAAAACTTTTAATTCCTCCTTTTAAACAGTCTCAAACTATTTGATGTTTAATTATAACTCGGTGTGACTAAAATGCCATTTTTTTTGCAATAGTTTTTTAACTTGAAAACATCCAAAAATTACACAATGCTATATTATAAAAATAAAGAACTTGTGAAGCAAGTGACATACTGTTTTTGATAAAAAAAAAGTTTGGACTGCATCAGTTGCATGTTGTCATGAAGGCATTTTTATTAATTCTTGAGGTAAGTTTTGGAAAATAAGCATGCCAGTAAACTACTATCTTATGTTGCACCATCAACAGCTTAAAAAATATGAAAACATAAATAAAAATTGATAGCACTTTCCAATGCCATTCATTTAAAGTTTTAAAAAAAGTACAATAGCATAACTAATAAGCTTGAAACAGTTATTTTTGTTTAAGGAAATTAGACATCTTATTTAAATGTATTGGCTCTTAATTATGATAGAATCACAATTTTTTGCAATCTTTAACATTTGAACAAAAGACTTTTTGTGAGAGAAAGCAAACAAGTACATTCTACCATCCATTAAACTTCTCTAGTTTTCGAATTTGCAATACTCACACTTAAACCCCCAGAAAACATTTGCTCTTGCTGTGTAATATAGATATCACAATGCCTCGAAAAAAATTCACTTGTTCAGTGAATAAAAGAATCAATGCTTATTGAACAGACTAAATTTAATGGGTTAAACGTACATCTGATATTGGAGTTTGTATAAGTTAGCTACCATATGATAATTTTATCCTGTTTTATTTCTTAATTATCTCATTGACTTTTTTTAATTCAGCTTGGCAGCTTTTAAAAAATATGCATTAGAACCAAACATTTGATTCAAATCATTTTTAATTTTTAATTTTTTTTGATAATAAAGTGCTCTAGAATATCTATGCATTTGATTCGCAGATTGCTTAACAACAGTTTTGATGAGATTGGTGCATTTCAACGGGCTTTAAAAGGTTACATCGCTTCTATTGATACTGTTTTCGCAAAGCAATATGAAGAGTTTCATGTTGGTTTTGAGGGAAGGTGAGAGTGACTGTAAAATAAATATTTTATTTTAATTATTAATTTTACCCTTAAATTGTTTGTAGTTTTGGGGCAAAGCATGTTACTCCTAGAACTTTGACTTCATCCTTTCTTGGCAACTTGGTTTGTGTTGAAGGAATTGTCACAAAATGCTCTCTTGTTCGACCGAAAGTAAGAGTTTGATAAATGCGTATGATGTTTTAGTATTTCAAACAAAAATATTGTACTTGTCCACTGCTGTATTGCTTTTGGTAAATTGTGTTGGAAATCGAAAAATTTATAAAACAAGCAGATGTTATATTCAGATATACTTTTCTAGCAAATCTTTTAATGTCTTACCTGTTGCCTGTTCTTTATTTCTACGTGGAACAGTGTTAATCACATCGTATTCAGAAAAATATTGGTAAAACATTCGAATCGCTCTAGCAATTTTTTTATTGTTGAACTGAAATAACTTTATTTAAATTTTATTTGTTGTTAAACTCTTAGATTTTTTGGTGAAAATCAACGATTTTGTTAGGTGGTTAGAAGTGTTCACTATTGTCCTGCTACAAAAAAAACCCTGGACCGTCGTTATACAGATTTAACCTCATCTGCACCGTTTCCGTCTCGGTCTGTCTATCCGACAAAAGATGAAGACAACAATCCCCTTGAAACCGAATTCGGCCTTTCGATTTACAAAGACCATCAAACACTCACCATACAAGTATACAATATTCTCGTTAATGCATTGTAAAAATATTTTTAACACTTGCTGGTTTTAGGAAATGCCCGAAAAAGCTCCTGCCGGCCAATTACCTCGCTCCGTCGATATTGTCGCTGATGATGATTTGGTTGACCAGTGCAAGCCAGGCGACCGCGTACAGATCATCGGCGCTTACCGATGTTTGCCGGGTAAAAAGGGGGGGCACACTTCCGCTGTTTTCAGGTTTGCATCCATTCGCAGTACGAGTTAACGATGATGCTAATATCCATTTGATTGAGTTGTAAAGTCTTTGTTTTGCAGAACTATTATGGTCGCGACCCACATCAAAGCATTGAGCAAAGACGTTGAACCACTTTTCACGGCTGAAGATATTAAGAAAATGCGCAAGTTCTCGCGTCAAAAGGGCGTTGACGTGTTTAACATGTTGGCCCGTTCGTTAGCTCCGACCATTCATGGCCATCATTACATCAAAAAAGCTGTCCTGTGCATGTTGTTGGGGGGTACCGAAAAAGTAAATTTACCCTGCTATATGAATAAACATATTTACCTTGTGGTCTTCGATTTAATTCCTTGGCAAATTCATTCAGATTCTTGAAAACGGAACCAGGCTTCGAGGAGATATCAATATTCTATTAATTGGTGATCCCAGCACAGCCAAGTCCCAAATGCTCCGCTACGTCCTTCATACGGCCCCTCGTGCTATTACAACGACTGGTCGGGGTACTTCTGGGGTACGTCACATTTAGTAAATGTCTAGTTATTTTTGAAATATGATTCAGTTTAAGAAATACAGGGTTATGGTCAAAAGTTTATTTTCGCTAAAGATGTTTCGTAACTTTTCTGGGCAGGTTTTTGTGTTGTTTTTTTTTTGCAGAAAAAAATTTGAATAGTTTCTTTACTGATATTTTTTACATTTTCCAATTGCTTTCTTTTTTCAGTACATAATTTAAAAAGCAATTTAGTGGAAAATAATGATATACTGAGATTTTTTTTATCAAGTCTGAATCGCCAACTTGTTACTAGTTTCCAATTACATTCATCTGTGTTTATCATTTTTTCAGCAGACCTTTTGTGTTCATTCTAGCGACGAAAATATTTTTCCGATTTCGACAGTAGTAGAATTTTAAGCGTCCTTCAACCAGCATTTTTCCGCAGGTTGGTTTAACAGCCGCCGTGACAGCCGATGAAGAAACCGGGGAACGACGCCTGGAGGCCGGAGCGATGGTCCTGGCCGACAGAGGCATTGTGTGCATCGATGAATTTGATAAAATGAGTGACCTTGACCGGACCGCTATCCACGAGGTATTTCTCAATACTCGGCCACTAAAAAAATCAATTCTTTGTTTTTTACACTGCTCCATAAAAAAGCAATTTGAAGTTGTGCTTGTACTTTTGATTTGTTT
Organism: Diplosoma virens; assembly: GCA_963680785.1. Lineage (NCBI taxonomy): Eukaryota > Metazoa > Chordata > Ascidiacea > Aplousobranchia > Didemnidae > Diplosoma > Diplosoma virens. The sequence goes on along the minus strand of OY796893.1, from coordinate 32,278,081 downwards.
CGTCTTGTTGCTGTTGTTTTTGTACGTCAATTAATTTGCCCTTTGTTCTCCAGGTCATGGAGCAAGGCAGAGTTACTGTGGCCAAGGCCGGAATCCATGCGAAATTAAACGCCAGGTGTAGTGTTCTCGCTGCTGCTAATCCTGTCTACGGACGCGTGAGTTCTTTTCATTCTTTCGATTCAATTCCATTGTTATACTGCACCGTTTTTAACTGTCCCCATTGACGTAACCTAATTGTCGTTCTAACTGTTACCTGCGATGTGTTTTAATCTTGTTCATTTTAATATTGGAAGTAGCCATTGACCTTGTTGGATTGTTTTAGACCATCGATCCAAGTAATAACTTAAACTAAAGATGAATAAATATGGTCACAAGGCGATTTTTGACTATTGATAACAAGTGAAGACCTTTTTTAGACACTCTGTTAGGATTAGGAGTTTTGGTTTTAAAAACTAACCCTAACACAATATTACAAGCAACTTACTTAAACAGAATTTATTTAATTACAAAACATATCTCTGTCCCAGAACAGCGGCATAACGTTCTTTATAATTAGTTGTCTGTCTCCAAAATCGTATACAGCCACGTCAGTATATATAGCAAGCATCACCGAATATCCTAATTATCGAGCGTGGGACAAAGAAACACTTGCAAAATTTCACACGATAGGCATTATGGGAAGCGGATCACGATTGATAAAATAAAAGCATAGGCTTGAACATAAGGCAAGCACGATGCAAACACGCATTAAGCATACACGAATCACGACACCATCGATCCAAGTAACAACTTAAGCTAAAGATGAATAAATATAGTCACAAGACGATTTTTGACTATTGATAACAAGTGAAGACCTTTTTTGACACTCCTTGATTTAGCTAAACAGTTTTTGCGTCACCTGCGGCCAGCGAGCAAGTTTTGCCTTTTCAGAAATATAGCTTGTAGATGCCAAAACCTTAAACCATCCTTGTTATCGTCAATTTTTATTCCTTGTACAAATTGCCGTGTTTTCTTAACCTTTTGCTTTTTCAAGTGAGATTTATTGCGTGATATGTAACTAAAAAAATTTCTTCAAGTATGACCAATACAAGCCACCAATGGAAAACATAGGAATGCAGGATTCTCTCCTTTCCCGTTTCGACTTGCTTTTTATTGTACTTGACCAAATGGAACCAGAAAATGATAGGAGAATATCGGATCACGTCTTGCGGATCCACAGATATCGATCTCCAAATGAACAAGATGGCGATCGTACGTGCTAAATTTTAGAATTTTATCGTAGAAATATCGGTATTTTAAAGACCCCAAGTTATTTTTTTTGTAAAAAGAATTGTAGCTTAGTTATTACAGTAGTCTATTTTGAATAATTTATGTTTAAACAGATTTTGTAGGTTCTGAAATGCATTTGCGTCTTACTCTAACAAATCATTACTTTTTAACCTATCATAACTCGCTTTTTTTTACAGCATTATCAACTGTTGTTGGAGCGGACATTTTATCAACTGAGGATCCAGACGCGATGGAGCAGGAGAAAGAAGATACTCCTATATTTGAAAAACATGACAACTTACTCCACGGTGAAACGGGGAAAACCCGGTCATCGAGGTAATTTTGATAATTTTCAGTTACAGATTAGATGCAATGTCGAAGAGTTTTGCAATGAGACGTGGTATTTTAGAGCATTTTTTGAGTTTTGCGACAGAAAAAAGGTTTCAGGTGAATATTTTGGTGTAAAAGACAAGTGTAAATTTTGGAAAGCGTAATTTTCTGCTTCCGCTGTCTGAGTCGACCTCAATGCTTTTTAGCGCTAGGATAATTCAGTGTGATTTGCGAGCTAAAGCACGCGAGTTCGATGCTCATTCTATCTGAGAGATTTCCGTCGTGCCCCTGGGATCACGGTTCCGCTTAGAACAGAAATCAACCAACAGGTCAATATTAAAATTAATTTCAACGAAAATTACTTTCTCAGACTTGTTAGCATGGAGTTTATGAGGAAGTACATCTTCGTCGCTCGCGTCATCAAGCCGGTTCTCTCTCGCGACGCGGCGAATTGCATCGCGGAAGAATATGCGAAGCTTCGTTGTCAAGATCAGGAAAGCAGTGAAGTCGCGCGTGTAAGCTTTTCATCTTTTACAACTTTTTTAATGGTTTAGATTCACCAAAACGACATATACCAATAAACACAATAGAATGTGATGTTTCTCTAATTTTTTAGTTTTATATATTTGATGGAAGTGAAACTGGAAGTGATGACCACCACTTTTACCCTGTCTCGTTACATCAGTCAAGTTGGGGTGTCCCAATTGCGGCCCCCGACATGATTTTCTGCGGCCAGCTGAACAATTTTAAACATTTCAAGTTATTTTTTTGTAAAGTTTGCTCTTAAAACCTGGAATTTGAGCTAGATAACTCGGAGAAGACAAAAGAGTCTTCATTTGCCGAAAATGTACATCCAGGCCGGGAAGAGCCTTTTCAGGAGGTCTTGACTCTAGTTTTCTAAGTCTCCGATTCAAGTTTCAAAAAGAGGCTCGGTTAAGGTTAACGCCGACTCTGCGTTCAATACAACACTTTCAGCGTTTTATTCGAACAAACTTATAACCTTGAAAAGTGGCCCGTAGAAACTGGTATTACGTAACAGGGGCGTCGTGACGCAACAACAGTATATCTGCTTCTAGTGAAACAACGATTTAGTAAAGTCTTTTTTTCTAATACATTTTTATTTTTAAAAAGTACGAACTAAATAAATACCTTTCGCTTTCGGGCATACCCTGGGGGGGAATACGTTGGCATACCCTACCCTTAAATACCCTTAGAAAATTAGAATTGATTTTGTTTATCGTTGAAACATGCTAGTTACCTTTTCCCTTTACAATTGCGCTTTTTTAATGCATTTGGCATCGATGTTTTTTTATGTCTTTGCTTTTGAGTCATTTTTTTTAAACGAGTAAATTTCACAGACCACCCCAGTCACGGCGCGAACCCTGGAGACACTCATCCGTCTTGCCACGGCTCACGCGAAATCGCGTCTCTCTCGAAACGTCACTGTCCAAGACGCCGAAGCCGCTATCGAGCTGGTGCAGTTCGCCTACTTCCACAAGGTTCATGTTCGGTTTGTGTTGTTTGTTGTAGCATTGGATTTCGCTTGTTGGCCCTTTCAAGGCCAAATCTGAGAAATTCGGTCTTTTAATGTGTTTGGTTTTCAAATTTAACGTTTGGCCTTTTTTATGAAACAAAATCTCATTCTTAAGAGTTGGAATTTTTGTTTGAATGGTTAAAGCTTGGAAGCACAAAAGTGTTAGAATTTTCATTGTTGACTAAATCTTCAATCGCCTTCACCTTAGATTTCAGATAAATTAGAGGTTTTGGACGTTCATAGAAATTGATGACCTTTTTTTCACCTTGCAATTTGGCCCTGATTTTTTACGTTTGGTTTTTGACAGTCTGTTTGGCCTTTTTTGAAAAATTGGTCTGGCAACCCTGCATGTGGGTTTCGGTTTGTTTATTCTTGGCAAACGTAAAACCCCGAGTTACCGTTAAGTTATTAATCGATTTGTTTTGTTTCCGGTCTGTTTATTTTAGTGCGAGCATTGAATTTCATTTTAAGGAATTTGTAAAAAAAAAGAAAAACATGAATCGTTTGAAATTATTTCAATTTTTATTTTCAGGTCGAAGAGAAAGTGAGAAAGCGAAGAGCTGATGATATGGATGACGAAAGTGACAAAGAAAACTCCCAAGAAAGCCACAAACAAAAGAAATCGTAAGTTATTCTTGATATATTCTTTACCTCCCCCCACTCTTCGTGATCCAACAAACGTTTTGGAATTTATTTCTTAAGGTACAACAATTTTTTTAAAAAGTATTAAACTGCTTTTATACTGTCCGACTTGGAGACGAAGCTGGGAATCGAACCTAAGCTTCGCGACATTAAAGGATTAGAAATTGTGATTTGAAACTTTTCATGATATTCAACTTAAGTTAAATCTTCTGGAAAATAAAAAAAGCTTTTCAATAGCATTGCGATTTCTTCAGGGTTTTTTTTTGTTCTAGGTACATTAAAGTTGCAACATGTAACTCGCTTTTACTGCGTTAATACCTAGCAATTGTAGATTAAAAATGCGCCATGTTTTTAAGAAACGAATAAATAACTAGATGAAAAAGTGACATCGGTCTTCTAAGCCACAAAAGAAAAATCTTTTTTATTGAACCCGCATTATTTCAAAATACTTGTTTGCGTAATGATTTGTTATATAGTTCTATGATTTTAATTTTTAGAAAATCATCTCCAGAAAAGAAAAGAAGACGGAGAAAGAAGGATGCCGGAGAAGAAGACGATCCTTATGACTTTGATTCCGCTGAAGAAGATGTTCCCGAAAGTGAGTTAGATGGGTTGATTAAACGCCATCTTTTTTTTAACTATTTAATTTCTGTAGTCGGCAGCCCGGCACCACCAGCAGATGGCACTCCTGTCACAGTGAGCAAGGAAAGACTGGCCAAGTTCAAAAGCGCTGTTCAAAGCAAGTTTCAATCAGCACATAAGCAGAATTTACCTGTAACAGAGGTGCGATTTTTAGTAGTAATATGTTATGTAATTAGTTGGATTATACCGCGGCATTTTATTCTTTTATTGTTTTTTAATTATTTTATTTCATCTCTATATTTGTTCTCCCGACTCACAAAAAAACGACGTAGGCGCAAATACGAGCGTATATAAAATAAGAAATTACCGGGACCTGCTTTCGGAGATGCCAAGATATTGCTGTCCGCTTGTAATTTTTTGGCTTTTTATTATATGTTGAGATATGAATGAAATTTGAAACTGCTTGCCAAGACCGCCAAGCAGGAGGAAGTGTCGTAAAGTGTCTTTCCCAAGGACACAACAGAATGATGCGAGTAGGTTTTGAACCGAGACTTTTTCGATGACAATCACGACGCTCAAGCCACTCGACTACTCTGCTAATTGTATTTTCTAGATCCTGGATTGGGCAAACAAAGATGCTTCCGATCCTTTCTCAAGTCAGGAGGCGAGAGTCTGTTTGTCACAGATGATGGAAGATAATCAGGTCATGGTGTCAGACGACATAGTTTTCCTTATTTAATTTTGTAGCGTTTTTTTACGGCTATTTAAGTCATTTCAGAAGGCGCTATTTTTATGTACAGCTGTTTTTTTATATTTTCTGAATAAAGCAGATAAACTATTATTGTGTTTATTGCTGACAGTTCACAAAATCTCAAGTAATAAAACTTAATAAACTTTAACCCCAGTGGATAAAACCCAGGCACACAACCACTTTATAGGCAGTGATAGCTTCAATAGGGTACAAACGGAGCGGCCGCACAGCCCCCCTTAAAATATATCAAAAAGTGGCCCCCTCTACATCAGATATTGCTATATGTCTTTATAGTAGCACCAGGACGTTGGTAGCATGTCTAAAATAAAGACTTTTTAGAGATAACTAGGTTTTGAGACAATAAAAAGTGCCCCCTTCTAAAACAATAACTATTTTCTTTTAGGACCGCACTGATTTGGAACGTTAAGCAGTGGCCCCCCCCCTACAATAAAAACCTTTCTTTTTTTAGAGAAATAAAACGACTTTTTTTTAGAGATCACAATGTTTTCGAACACTGAACAGTGCCCCCTGAATTTTTTAAAGAGATCACTTTGTTTTGATACACTAAAAAGTGGCTCACCCTTTGACAATAATCTTTTTAGAGATTGCTTTGCCTTGGAACACTAAATAGTGGGCAGCCTAGATACCCTTTGTCTTCCCACCAATCTTGTGTTCCCAGTTTAGGGCGATCTGTGTACGAATATGATTGAAAGCACATCACTACAAGTAAACAATCATTTTCTCACATTCTGAACTAATTTTTAACCAACTTCGACATAAATTTGCAAAGTGGCCCCCAGGAACCTCGAGCATGGACCGCCCTTAACCCATAAACAAATGTTTGCTTGAACAAAAACTTCGAATTGGACAGGAGCAACTATACAAATGTTTTTCTGCGATGACGTCTTAAAACACGATGCTGATTGTAATAGTTGATGCAGTAAACGTAACATTGTCTCCCGTTTGCGTTTACATGACAAACGGTTTAATAAGCCGCAACTTGCCTGTCTTGTCCACATGTAAAATATTAGTTGTCTGAATAAATCTTCAATAAAACATATTACCAAGAAATATATCAAAAATAATGTATTTAAAGCAATTAAACAGTTGTGTGAGCGCAGATCATCAACAGACTGGACAGTTAGAAACTTGGATCTCCAAACCCAACCTGCTTTTGTATTGAATGAATTTCGTCGAGCAAGGTCAGGTCTTGCAAACCAAGCTTCAATGCATATTTATACGCTTGTTCTGCCTCCAACTTACGGCTTGTCTGTAAAAGAAAAAACTTTTCAAAACAATAAACTTATTTTAACCTATTGGCGGCAGCGCGGCGACTGGCCTTGTGTATAGGAGCGTCGTATTGATGACGATCGCGATCAACACGTTGCCGGTTCAAATCCCATTCGCGTCATTCCGTTGCGTCCGTAGAAAAGACACTTAATGCATTTTCTGTCTAGAAAACTGCTAAAAAATTCTTATTTGCGATCAAGTTATTACGTTTTTTGAATTGTTATTGACAAAGTGATTACGAAACGATAAGCGTTATTACACGCGCAACCTCAATTGTCCGTGGCCACTGTATCTTTGCAACAAAGTAGCTAAATTAATTTAAAAAGAGGAAGAAAAAAGAAAACGATTAAGATAAATTCAAAAAATAAAAATATACGTATTCATAATGTTATAAGCACAAAAAGCTGTAATAATTTGACAAATAAATCTACATTATCAAGCCATATGTAATAACGTATAACCTACCGTTTAGCCGCTGTTTCCTATTTCGCAATCACTTTGTCAATAACAATTCAGAAAACGTAACAACTTGATTGCAAATAAAACTAAATAAATGAATGAACGAATTGAAAATTTCAAACATATCTCTAAGTAAGAACAAAAAACCGAAAAAACTTTCAAACGGACAATATCTTAACATCTCCGAAATCGTGTCGGGAAATCGCTTGACTGTTTCCCTGCGCCCAACACTCGCAACATTGTCTGGCGAGTTAAGAAAATAAATAGAAATGAGGATGAGGCCAACTGTTTTCGGAAATACAAAACCACCAGATACTTTCGGTTACGTTTTTATAGTTAAGTACTTGGTATCGCTCTGCAGATACTTTCGGTTACGTTTTTATAGTTAAGTACTTGATATCGCTCTGGTTTTCAAGACAATAAAATTCTCCAACTTGATACGAGGAGTACGAAGACCGCGAAAAACCTTTTCAACGCCCTGTACAAGCTTAAGACCAGTAAAAAATTTAAACAAGATATCACTATTACCTTGGTGAGAATTAATAAATATCAGAAACTCGAGTGCAATACGTTTTTGTTAAAATATCAGCCAGTATTTTCCAATTGAATGTCTTCGAAAGTTCTCTATTTCCTACCTTGAGGCACACCAAAGAAAGGTAAGCCCACACTTCGGCATTGCTATTGTTGAGTATGTTAGCTTCTGCAAGGGCATCTTCAGCTTCGGTTATTTCGCCCAGCTAAAAATAGCAACGTAACAATCAATGTCAAAGTAACAAACGTGATTGTTTTAATCGGAATCACTCGAAAAATCGAAAATGATGAAGTATCATTAAATAAAACACGACAAACAAGGAGAATTTGTGACTTACTCTATAGCAGGCGTGACCGACTCCCAACCACGATATACAAGTTGGGGAGTACTTGCATGCGAGAAGGAAGACATTCTTCGCTTTTACAAACTAAAAAAAAACACTTAATTTAAAGTATTAAACGTTTTTGCAAGCTGGTCAAGTACTTCGACATAAAAAGGATTGTTTACAATTGCGCAGTAGTTTAAAATGATAAGGTCACCGATGCTGCACGTAATAAAATTGAGGCCGCGCTTGCACGTGACATGACGTTTCGCTTTATTTTTCGGGACGGGATTTAAATCTTAATTCACAAAGGAAATTTAACTCGTCACATTTCGCCGTGCATCCTTACAACGAATGAGCGAAATACTACCATAAGGATCGGGGCATGATTGCGCATGCGCAGTTTAAGCGGGCACCATTGAGTCCGGTGAAATATTCGTTGTACGTCACTTTACACCGTTGAAACGACGGCCACTTGCGTGCATTTAGTTTTTAAAATACCTCTTCTTTCTGGAGGTAGATGGAGGCAAGCCTCAAGTATATAGAATGCATCTCGGAGGCGTCGTCAACGAATGCCAGCGTTCTTTCGTAGCAGTCTTGCGCCTTGTCGATGTTGTTCGACACATAGCTGACATGACCCATCAATGCCCACGCGTCCGGTTGCTGGAAGTAAAACGATTCGTTTGAAGGTCGGTGCGAAAGCAGTTCCGGCGGAAAAAAAGATATTGACTGAATAATGGACGAGTGGAAGAGAAAACGGAAGAACAAAAGACCGGTAAAAAAGTTGAATTAAGGAAAATATTGTTCTCAAGGCTTTTGATTGGCACTCATGAGAAAAATTTTAAAAAGAAAAAAAGAAAATAGGGCGGCTACTAAGCAATACAGTCGGTTAATCGATCAGTTGTAGACCCGTGACGTAACAAATCATAGGAACTGTTGAATATGACGTCACCGAAAAACAAGATGAAATTAAAATCTGAAAATGCAGAGGCATTACATCAAAGATTCAAAGTCATGAAAATACTCAGAGCTGATTAAGTTTGAGATGAAAGCCAAGAAAGTGCAACTTAATCAATGTTACTTCAGGCCTAAATCTTAAAATGCGACACCTGGTGATCAATGGTGGTGGCTTGTTCCAAACTCTTCAACGCTTCTTCGTACTGCTTGTTCATCAGCTGCAGACGACTGAGCGCGACGTGATAGTCAGCGTGCGCGTAGTCACGTGATTCAAGGAGTTCTTTTGATAGGGCAATCTCTGCAAACTGAGATGACACAAAATTCGTAACAACTTTAGAAGAGTAAACCATATAGAATCTTTCCAGGAAATTATATTGTCGCCGCAACGCAAGAAAAAGACTAAGTTGATACTAAATTAAAATTAAAATCAAAGACGTATATACGGTAAATTTCAAAAACAAACCAAATACCTTCAGAGCTTTATGATCTAAAAGCCAAGACGCCGTAATTAAAAAGATGCTCTGAGGCTGTACTATATTTTCATCTTGAACTTCTTGTTTCGCTTCCGCAGAAACAGAGCTAGATTCAGCAGCACTGCGGGCTCGGTTGCTAGCATCTGTAAAACCAACCTGTGCTGCACATGAACTAACATCGGACGCTACTTAACAGTAACACCGTTGAGATAAAGAAAAATGGCTTTATTAGGTTTATGATTTTCAAAGATTATTTTTGACTAGTTGCAGCAAAACCACAAAAGCTTTTAAAATATAAAACTAAAAAAAAGAGCTTATCACCTAAGACGATGTAATCGGAAAGTTAAGCGATACACAAGATCGTCGTGACGTTGCATAACCACTTTTCCTTTGTAAATAAAATTTAATAAAGTGGATATTACCGTAAAACCTCTATTTGAGCACCACCTCTATTTGAACGCCACCTCTAATAGAATGCCACTATAGGGGAAGGGTTGAAAAATAGAGCGCCACCCTCTAATTGAACGCCACTTCTAAATGAATGCCACTTTGATGAATTCTTCTATTTTGGCAATAGTTACGGCTGAAATCGCCTTTCCAGGTGTAAGAAGAGAAGAATGGATTGTCGAATTGCAAGTTTATTTTTAGACGCTGGGAAGTCCCTGTAGTTTTTTAAATGGCCTAATGGCGGTGGCCTAAACGCCAACTACACTATCGATGTTGACTCTATTCGAATAAGCGGTAAAATCAACACAGACTGCGCCTGACCTTCTTGAAGCACACGCACGCTCGTACGAACAATTCGACACGATACAGCACGACTACAAACGAATGAATGAATGCAATTGTATAAATGTGTTAGATGTTTTTTCTTTTCATTCATGAAATTTATCTTTTCGTAATTCTGATCAGCGAGTCGAAAAATAGAGCGCCACCCTCTAATTGAACGTCACCTCTAATAGAACGCCACTATAGGGGAAGGGTTGAAAAACGGAGCGCCATGGCGGTGAAATAGAGGTTTTACGGTAATTCATTTTAGTTCCAAATCTTGAAATTTTAACTTCGCACAAGCGCCCTTTAAACCGATTAGATTTCCAGAGATCTGAAAAGAACAAACAACGCGACAGAGCGCCACTGATTCGTGTCTCGTTGCAGACACAAAAATGGCTCACGAACAAACGAACACACGAATAACTCGTTTAAATGCGAATCGTCGAACTTCCGGTAAATTGTTCCCAACATAAACAACCTTACCTTTTTTGCTCGTTGCTTTCGAGCCTTTTGCGGCAGAACCAGCGGAGCGTAACGAGTGCGCTTTCGAACTTCCGATTTGCCGATCATCGACCGGAACTGCTTCCGGTTCATTATCTGAATCTGCAATCGAGAAATCCGTGAATGAAATCAGAGCCCAGGGTAGACTCGCGTTAATCAACCCGGTGTTTTTGCAAAGAGAAGTTTCAAACCACGATATACCTAGAGAACACTACACAGAACGCGGCAGCGACCCGCGACACAAAAGCGTTCTTCGATTTCATTCGAACTCGTTTTGATTTCTGGATACAGATCGAAATTTGGATGGTGTTGCTCGGGTTATTTCTATCGTTTCTTTATTCACTTTCGATTAAACTCAAATCAGACTGATGTCAAGAATCTCCCGAAAAGTTCGGTCTTGCGCTGAGCGACGCACGGGTTAATTGCTTGACGCTCGGTCACCTGGTGGTTGCTCCGAAACACTTTTGATCTCCGCGTTCCGCTCCAGCGCTTTCTCCGCTTGTTGCTTCTTGACAGCGGCTAGAATGTTGAGTCGATGAGCCTCGAGAAAAGCGTGTTCCGCTCTGATCTCGTTGCCATGACAATCGTAGAAGAGCGCGATGACGGCCCACGCCAAACTGCACCACGTCGTGCTGAAACATGTAGGTTTACATTACGTCGTTTCATCGCTATTATGACATTTCTAACGTCATCACTACAACAAATGAGAAACTGTTTGAACAGTCGATTATTAGACTGACCCTTCATCTGTTATAGATACAGCTCTCTGAAGCATTGTCTCCGCTCTTTCATAATCCTGATCCATGGATGACATTATTCCGTATAGTAGGAGTCTAAAATGAAGAGCATGTTACTACTACTTCGACATAAAAAGCTCAGTGAATTAAAGAAAACTTTTTGACCCGAAAATATAAATTGTAACGGAAAGAGAAACGAAATAGGAAACTCATTTCGACATTACCCTTCCAAATGATCTTGTTTAATAGCCACCGTCTGTTCAAAACAATGCTTTGCCTTGCTATGATTTCCCGTATGTAGATTAAAGGCTCCGTAATCCAACCAATGTTGCGGATCCTTGTCGTCTTTGGTCAAACGCTCCTGCCGAGATTAAATGAATCAAGTTTCACGCTTGAATTTCACTTAAAAACCAGTTTTTAACCCCCCCCCTAATAGTTTTTACTTGAATAAAGTTCTCAACAACCTACTTGATAATATTTTGCGGCGGCCTCATAATCTTCGTTCACTTCCGCTTCCTGTGCGAACCGTTTGAGCTGAGCGGAGTCGAGATTCGGTTCGATGTTCTCCTGCGCTTCCGTCCCCACAGAGAACACCTGTCGACGAGCGAACACTTAGTTGCTTTAATAAAGGAATCACAGAAAAACAGGTCATAACCCGATTTTCGAAGCAGTCCGAGTTCGATTCCCAAGTGAGCCAAACCTCACACAGTGCGCCCACTGTTCACCACCAGTGAGCAGAACCACGCAAAGGGCCGTCTTGCCCCGGCGTATTGTTTCGAGATGGGTACCGCGATCTCGCGGAACGTTGTCGTAGTCGCCTCGTGGCCGTATTGACCTTAATCGCTGCTTTAAGGGAGTCACCACTGTAGGTAAGCACCGTGACCCCAATCAGGAATTCGTCGTGAAATGCCTTTCCCGGGGGCACAACAGTCGGATAATCGGAGCATCGAACTCATGGCTCACAAGTTAGAATGTTATCAAACTGAGCTATGCTGGCCACGGACATCGTGCAAGGCTGTGACGTACAAAGATTGAAAGAATTGGTTTTAGTTCGGTAAACTGGGTCGAAGCATTTTTAAACTGCTTTGTAGCAAGTTATTGGATGAGAGTATAAATGCGCATTTTGTTTGTCTAAGTATAAAACCTTTCGTGTTATTGGACATCTGCCCTATAACTCGATATATTTCTAGCAACCGGTTATCGGAGTGCGTGATTCACAATGCCGCTTCTATCAGTGCAGCAAAGCATCTGGTAGAAGTCACAAATTATATAAAACCTTTAGCGCATCAAAGTATTCTGGCACATGAGAAACTGGGCAAAACAACTTTGAAAAAATCTTTATTTAGTTCGAAGCAAAAACCTAAATCGAGTTTTTGACAACTTCCTTTGTTACTAAAACAAAAAAAATTTAGTATGTAATTCAAACACTTTATGTCTAAGTTGCTACTTACAAGTCAGTCTAGCATATAATATTGGATTTTGGAACTATATTTTTAGTGTAGTTTTTTATAGTATGACAAACAAAGAACAAACTTTCTGAAGATTAGCGTGCATTTCGTCAATGAGAAAGACATAAAGTTCGGTGAGAAATTGCTGAAGCTCGTCATTGGTCTTAAACGTGGTTGTCTTCAAGTACTTTTCTCGAACAATCTTTACGATGGAATGCTGGAAATATAAACAAAACTCAGGGTTTTACACGAGTAATTATTTAAAATGAATTTTTAAAAAACAGCTGTATTAGACCTTTAAATTTCAATCGTTAAAAATAAACCTAATTAATTAATATATCTCAACAAGTTTTTACCTTAAGTTGTTCTTTAAAAGCAAAATACTTTCCCGTCGAGTTCAAATGATACATCAATTCCTTTTTCATTTCGCCCAATTTGCTCAATTCATGATTGGCTGTATCTCCCCAAATTTGTCTGCAATGCAGCTTTAATTGTCAAAAATCCAACACTAATATGTCTAGATACAATTTTCAAGTCACACAAAAATTAATAATCACATAATTACTGCATTCAAGATGCTCAAACTAAATAACCCCGAAATCGAATTCAAATAGGTCCGAGGGGGTATAAAGCCAAACTTGATCCCCAGCTCTAGTCCATTTTTGTTTGAATTCCAAATCGCTGCAGGTCGCCCCGCGCTTATACCACGTGACACAATAGGTTTCTTCAATGACAAGATCAATAGTTAATCGCGCAGAGGCCCGAGATATAGCAGGCCGAACGGCCGATTTCAGCGCAAACGAGCCTATTGTCACAAATTGATTAAAAAAATATCTTGTCACGTTTTGCGGCGTCGCTGCTTTTGCATAAATCAACTTTGGGACGCTTTAGAGGAATAGAGTGATAGTCGCAAGCAATTTCATGCAACTTGTTGATAAATTTGTTGTTATCCGAACTTTATTTGAATTTATTAAATTTTATTAACTCGAGCCATTTAATTGTAGAGATTTATGTACAATCCTCATTAAATTTTAGGTAAGTAATTTGAAATAAGCACAAGAACGAAGATAAATTAGTTAACTTCAAAACGTAGGACAACTTCGGCTCAATAAATACTCGCCTAAATTCATCTAAAATCATAGTCGCCACCGATGATAATTGGGAGTGATAATCGTCGACCGCTTTCTCCGCTCCTCCCACAGCCCGCTTCATCGTGGGCCGAGGGGGAATGTACTCCGATACTCGTTTGGCCAGCTCTTCGGGTTTGCGACGGGGCACCAGAGGGCGAGAGAGAGTGAATTCGATGTAGACGTAGGTTTTGTGCTCGACGAAAGCGGAAGCCTCGGTGAACTGCGGAGTTGAACATAAACACTTAATGTGCAACACCCTGGCCGACCATAACCAGGTCTAGGATTAGAAAATTGATTTTTAGTCTATTAGGTGCATTTCTTTTTTGGTAAAAAGTTACCTTTCCAACTCATATACGGTAGGAGTAGGAGTTGGATTTTTGGAAAACCCAACTCCTACTCCTATATGAAGCTATCTTTACTCGACGAGCTATGGAGTCCAAAGAGTAAGTATTTCTCACGTGGGCGTCGGCCACTTCGGTGATCGAATCCGCCTGACGAAGGGCCGAGCCTTTCTTCCCGGTCGGCACGTGCAAAGTCGCGTCTTTTTGAGAGGTTTTTCCTTTCTGCACCGGGGAAACTCCCGTTGCACGGCTGGTGCCGCTCTGCACTCTCATTACGTCATCGGTTATGGTGTTTTTTCGTTTCGTCTGAAACAAATTGACCAATCAGCAACCGCCTAACATTTTTAAAAATAAACAAGCTCGCACCTTCTCCATCATCTCAGTTTCATTGAACGGATGGACCCTGAAAGCCCCGGCCACGCTACACACCCCGGGGTACAACAAGGCCGCCAAATCGACGTACGCCACCCCGTGGTACGAAATAGTCCCGTCGTCCTCAGCCGAAGACGGGGCGCCGCCCCCCTTCTCCTTCTTTCCCCCTTTTTCTACACAAATCAGCGTCATAAAAGGAACGGGCCGCGAATTACAAACGTGCGTTCAATGAGTTGATTCGAGAGTCACAGAAATATTCGAACCTTTGTGGTGGCTCGGCAACGTTCTTAGTATCTCGACCGGCCATAATCGGGACTGGGAGATTTTATTCTGAAATCTAAAACCAAAACACGGTTGAAGGAACAGAAAAAGCAAACGTTTTACATTGCAATCACTAATATTATGTAATCTACAATTCATAACTATATACCCCCAACAGGTAAAAAATTAAACCAAACTCTAGAGTGGAACGTTGGGGTTACGAAATAAATCTCAATGAAACAAACTGAATTAGGAGTTGGAATTAGAAAAATGATGAAGGTAATTCTTTAAAAGTTACAGAAAATCAAGTGAAAATTTAAATATGATGATGATGATGACGATATTTTATTCATGCTCAGTAACAATATTTAAGTATATGCAATGTACATTAAGCAAAGCATGAAAAGAAAACGCGACACAACGACGAACGTTAAACAAGCAGAAAGTATAGAGAGAGTTGAGAAAGAGAAAAAATAAAAAGCACGGCCGTATAAAACTCCATCAACAAAATATACTGTGGATTTTTACATCATCCACAAAATATACTGTAGATTCTTACATCGTCCGGGCGTCTGACGGCAAGTAACAGCGTTTTTCGACGTCCCACGTGATCCGGTTCCGCTCGGTTTCGCATTCGCGCCGGAACTCGACGTAATCAGCTCCGCAAAGTTCTCCTTTTTCTTCCGAAATAGGAACGCGCTCACGGGCACTTAAAAGTTTTTCACACAAGGGTTCAGTCAAAGAAATCGCAAAAATGTTAAACAAAAAGCTCATTGCACTTCATAGACTCAAGCATCTGTGCTGGTATGTTAGTCTTGTTGCTTGCTTTATTTGCATTTAGTAGCTGAATCACACCTAGGAATCGGGGCCTCTTGCAATTCTGAATAGAATACAACAAAAGCATTCTTGGTATAGTGCCATTTAGTAACTTCTCCTGTAATCCAAGCACAGCGAAACTTTAGTCTGATGTCTGACTTTGTCTCTATATATCTGGAAACACACTGGGCTTTTTCCTGCAGAGTGCTCATTTTCATGAACTCTACTTTCGCTAGTAAATTCAAAAATATTCTGCTTAATCACTAAATAAATTGTAATTTTAAACCTAATTATTTTTACAAGTACCTGTTAAGAAAGAAAAAACTTGAAGCATTTTCCTTCATTATAAAACAAATCAAACGAAAATATCTCAAAAAATAAAATTTTAACAAACTTTGAAAATTGTAACGTAATTTATGGACACCCTGTATAATCAGGAGATAGATAATTACCTGTTTGGGATGTACTGAGCCGAGTGGGTAGCGTTGGTGGGGGGATTTATCCACTTGACAGGTCGCTTTGTCAGTTCTTTTTCGGTCGAAGATCGAAACACTCCGTGGTTGAATAGCACAGTCGTGTCTTTCTAAAAAAAATATAAAGATCTTTAGTTATGTGAATAACAGTCCAAGCACGTAGCCGGCATGTGATGACGCTGATTGCACTCATGGTAAAGCTTCTTTAAATTGCTTCTTTTGCTTAGAAAGTTTTTTCTTCTACTGACAAAATCGATGGAGAATCGGCAGACGTATAAATGGCTTTTAAAAAGATAAATTAGTGACTTTTTCGAAAGTGACATGAATTCAAAAATGGTTTTTACTTAATGCAAAACCTGTTTAAACAATGAAATCACAGGAACAAGTGATTATAGGAAAAGATCGGGTAATTAACAATAAAAACCTTCTATTCAAAGCGACTAAACTTTTCACACATCTTAAAGTAATGAAACCACCAACCTCGGCAGAATAAGGAACAGGGAGGCCAGCAATGTAGTTGTAAAGGGCCCCAGAGCTGGACCAGGCGTCGGGTATTGAATAAACGGACCCAAGTCGAATTTGCAGCAAATTGGTATGCAGCTGCTGATCAGGATGAATCAGTGGCTCTTTAACTGATAACGTCACTTCAACCTCAGCCTGCAAATAATAATTTTCATGCTTTAAATTGCAAGAAATAAAGTTAAGTATGGCAATCTTGGCTTAGTGCTGAGCTGTAAGACTATATGTGAGAAAAAATTTGCTTAAGCGTTTATATTTGAAGAGAAAACAGTGTACTTTCTGAAAGTGATATAACAAACATTTTAATTTTTCAAGGACACTTTCTCATGTTGAATTGAAAAGTGTTGATTACAAAATCTAAATTACTTTTTTGATGCTCCAATCAAGATAGTTAAATTTGAATCAAGCTAATTTTTTAAGCAAGTTATACAAAAGCAGAGATTATGGAGACCTTAAAAGTAGTTGGTGGAATCTTAAAAAATTTGAAATGCCAATAAAAAAAATTCCAAGAGACAGACTGACCTTTGGTGCATCAGCATTCCCATCTGCTGGCTGTGCAGAGTACAGCTCTAATTTGTTCGTTAAAGGCTCATGGGCGTCAAACAATGGAAATAAATCAACAGAGCATTGACATAAAAGAGAAACCTTTTCTTCTTTTTGTTTTTTCTCTTTAGGAAGAACTTCATAAATTGAAACTAAACAAACACTATATTAGTAAACGTTACAGGATTATTAGCAAAAAAGTCAATGTAAGTAATGAGATAGTAATATTCTCATTAAGAAAGTTTATGTCATAGAAACTTACTTATTACTGGTTTTGAAGCAATATCATCAAGAGTGATTGGACCATCAAAATATGAACATTCAAAACTTGTGGTAAAATTATATTCTGCATCTGTTTCTGTTGTTGAATCAACCTAAAAAATTCAGAACATGATACCATATAGACTAATACATAAATAAAATTTATATGGAGATAAATAGGTTAATACTCTAGCCTTGCAGTTTATGCAAAAAGGATAGAGCAAATCTTTTTTAAGGTAATATGTAATCATTTACTGCTTTAAAACTCTTTTTTTATTGAAAAAATATTTTAAAAACAGCTACTATTTAGATATAATTGTTTAATTTTTCGTTTACATCATATAATAATTAATTGGTTGAATAAATTTATATCAAGTTCAAAACAGGAGAACAATAATTTTTAATTTTTTAAATAGAATGACTCCAAAGAATTCTAGGAAAAAGAATTTTTACTTAACCTGAATATGAGGGGCGTTTAGAAAGTAATGCAACTGATTTAATTCTTGCAGCATTTTTTTATTTAACATCTGATTCTTTTACAGATTATAGATTGGCAACTAAAGGTTTACAGATTTTGTTAAAAAATAAGGGTTTGAATTATGTAATCTGCAATTCAAATTTTAAGCAATCCCTCTATGTCTTCTTCATCAGAAGGTAAAACTGGCATGATTGTTCCAAAGCAATCTTGGCAGAAGCAAAGAGTTGTTGTTGAATTTCTAATGTCAGAGGGAGAAACAGCTCAGAACATAAACAGAATTCTAAAATAAGTGTATGGTGACAGTGCAATAGACTACAGTACAGTGACAAGGTGGGTGAAGTGGATCAATGATGGACAGGAAGAACCTGCTGATAGGTCAAGAAGTGGTAGGCCATCTTCTGCTCACAGTTCTGTTAACATTGGTAAGGCAGATGAATTGATTAAGGAAAATAGACGCATCACTATTAATGAGCTGGCAGAGTCATTAGGAGTAAGTGCAGGGAGTGCTGTAAAGATCATGGATACCCTGGGGTATTCAAAAGTGTGTGCAAGGTGGGTCCCAAGGCAGCTCACAGAGGCTCATAAACAATCCCGCCTAGAAGCTTGTTCTGAACTTCTAGAGTATTGCCATAGTGATAAAACCTTTTTGCAGTGAATAGTGACTGGAGATGAGACTTGGGTTCACCACTTCAAAGAGTCAAAGAGAGCATCAATGGAGTGGTGCCATCATACCTCACCATGCTCGAAGAAGTTCAAACCTCAGCAGTCTGCAGCAAAAGTAATGGTGACTGTGTTCTGGGACAGTGTTGGTGTGATACTGGTAGACTTTATGTCCAAAGGAGCAACAATCAACTCAGATGTTTACATCAATACATTAAAAAAGTTGAAAGCAAGAATATGAAGAGTTCGACCTGCTTTGCAAATGTCTTAGGTTTTATTGCAACATGGCAATGCTAGGCCTCACACCAGCTTCAAAACCCATGAGGTTATCAGCTCCAGACAACAATTTCACATTCCTCATATTTGCCAGACCTAACACTGTTTGACTTTCATTTGTTTGGGCCCCTCAAAGAAAGTATGAGGGGGCGACATTTCTCCAGTGATAAAGAGGTCAAAATTGCTGTTAGGAAGTGCCTAAAAACACAGCCTGTAGAATTTTACAATGAAGGAATATGTGCACTGGTTAAAAGGTGGGAAAAGGCAGTTCAGAAAGCAGGAGATTACATCAAGAAGTAACTATGAAATGGTCATGCTATATACTTTCTTGTGATGCATGATTTGTGTACCTTTAAAACTCAATGTCATGAAAAAAACCTGGTTGCATTACTTTCTGAACACCCCTCATATTTAAATATTTTATTTTGAAGAAAATATCAGAAAAAGTTTGTTTTTTACAAAACAAAAGTGAAAATAAAAATAAAATATAAGGTTCAAACAGAAAAATTTTTGTTTATAAAACACTTTACTTTTATTGAGTCTCCCAAGCTCTTTCCATCAAATTCAACTTTTGCAAATGATGTAACAGTATCACCTTTACCACCTCGAAGTCGTTTAACATGCAACACTGTTATAGAAATTGTTTCTGATACTTTCCCTATTTTTATTTCAGCCATTCTGAAAATTACTAATGCAAAAGTTTGTCACATTATAAAATACAAAAAAGAACAACAATTCAGAAAAATTTTTTTATTAAAATTTTTTCTGAATAAAAATTTAAGTCGCAATTATTTTATTACAATTTTTCAGCAAAAGTAAATTTTACAATTCTACTAGCAGCAATTGTTTAATTGAATTATTAAATATTATTGAGTCATAATTACTGCATCAACAAGACACCCTGATAAAATCAAAACTATAAACACATATCAAATACAACTTTTTATTCAATAACCTTTTATATAGCTTTACACCAAACAGATAAAAAAATTATTTTCCTATTAAACCTACTACTAAAAAATCATTCAAGCAAATATTCATACTTTAGGAATTTGTTTTAATTCTTAATATAAAATTTTATTTGATCTTTAATATTAACTTAGAGTGCATATTGTACCCAAGAAGCAGTATGTTGATTATGCATCTTATAAACTGCTTGCTAACAGATACTAACAGACTGTCACAATCAACAGAAACATTCTGCCTAGGTCTAAAGTTGTCTATTTTATAAATACATTTTATCTAGTCTTTACTTGCAAATCCCTCCAGCATAGGTAACCTTAACAGGAAAGATTAAAAGTTTCTGACCAATACATCCTAGAAACACTCAAACTTTTCACCTCAGTAAAGGCTTTGCTTACAAGAATGCAGATCCAAACACCATGTGGATATCTATCCTATTAAACACCACCATTAACAAATTGCAAACTACTCAGGACACAGCTTTGTGCATTGCCATTGGTTGCACACAAGATACAAACCCTCAACAGCAACATGATTAAACTAGTGTTCTATCAATAGGCATCCATCTCAAGCTTCACTCTACTCAGCTTAAACAAATGAATCAAACACACCCTTTACATCACTTTAATACACATTAAGATTCATCTTGGAATATATAAGCCACAATCTTTTATAACAATAATAAAACTCACTTACAAAAAAATAGTAAAGTAACTAACACCACACCTCATGACATTCATTTATCAAAAAAATATTACTACTTAACATGTGAACAAAACTGCCACAGTTTAGAGCCAACAAATTATCACTCTTGTGAAGTTACCTACACACAGTAAACCATGATACAATATGCCACAATGTCTTCTATGCTTCAAACATTGACATTAATCACCTCTTTAATTGTAGCAAAGTATCAACAAGAACACCACATTATTAGTTAATGGAAGAACCTTTGCAAACTGCAAAAGTCATTCAAGAGTGGGAGTCTAAGTGAGCTTTTTTAGAGGGTTAAGAAAGGGAGTTCCTCCAAGATCAGCTTTAAAGGAACAACAACAACAACTTTAAATGCATTATAAATCAGTATTTAAATTTTTTTTAAATTAATATAACTTTCTTGCCAACATAATTTAAAGTAATTAGAGTGAATTGTAAGAAGGTTACATTATCAAAAAAAAACGAAAGCAATACAAAAAGTAATAGCTATTTATAATCAACAGAATAATTGAGTGGTGAAAGCATTGTTTCTATAGCAATTACACTCAACATGACATCGACAACTCCTATTTTTGTCATGTTGTTGTGTCTATGAAAAAAATACTTTCCTCTGTATAACCATTTTCATAAGCAGTTTTAAATTACTATTACATCTATAAATAACTTTAAAAAATAAGTTAAAAATTTTTACTAAACAGTTATATTTTAGCATATTTAAAATCAAGCCATGGTAATAAACAATTGCTTCAAGATAAATGCCCTCAACATTGTCCTGCAAGTCAAAGGATAAATAGTTAATAATAAGTCCTATGATAAGCAATAATAATGATAAATTTCATAGGCCAAATCAATCTAAAAAAATGCAATAGAAAAATTAAATATCCAAGTAAATAATTAAACTAGATCTAAATCCAAAATTGCAATAATTATTTTATTGTGACAACTAACTGCAATTAAGCAAAGCTAAAATCAGTAAATTTATAGATAAGGTTTGGCACTACTTTAGGCCATTTTTTGAGACTAATTTACTGTTTTTTTGCGTGCTGAGAACAATTTTGGCACTTAGAAGCATCGCAAATCATTTTTTAAGAGTGTTTCAGAGGGGAGACCTCCTGAACCCCCACCCCGAATTTTAGGAAAACCTAAAAATCACTTTTTTATCGTTTTTCTTGGACACCTGCTCTATCCTTCCAAATAGCCAAATTTGGTTCAAAATGCAACCTTTTTTGTGTTTTCTCCAAGCAAGTAAAGTTTTGTCAATTTCTGCAATATTTTTGTTTATGAAACTAACCCAGATCCCCTTGCGTTTTCTATCACTTTTTGAGAGATCCTTTTTCTCTTGGTTTCTTTTTTATTCTATCCTGGTGCTGAAAAAGGGATTATTAATTTGCGACAAATTTAAGTATCACTGTGTTATTCAGCAGGCAAAATTACAAATAGAAAGTCAAGGTTTGAAGCATAAAATTGTGCTGGACCTTATCTATAAAAATACCCTAATAAATCAAATTTGAAATAACTTAAATTGGGACTCTTCAAGGAGTTACCATAAGCAATTTTTTTCTGTAAAACTAACCCAGAATCCCCCTTTCAGCACCAGATTCAAATAAAGAAGAAGCCAAAACAAAGAATTTTTCAAGAAGCGATAGTAACTGCTGGGGCATCTAGGTTAATTTCATGAATAAAAATCACTTACGGTGACTTCTTAAAGAGACCCCTTAAAGTTTAACCTTTACACAAAGCTGACAATTTTCCAATTCTACATTAATTCTATTGCAATGTAATTTACAAAAAGTAATTTTGATAATTCAAAATTTTTGTACTTTACAAACTTTTTTACATTAACATAGTTTAACTTTTACAAAACAGCAAAAGCTTTTTAAAAAAATTTAATATTGCCTAGGCTACTTAGCTTATTTTTAAACAGTAACATGAACTTTATCATTTCATGTTCCCTACATATTGGTACATATATGTACCACGAAGCGCATCACTGACCGACGTAGTGGTACATATGTGTATGTGTATATCATATGTGTATGTCATATGTGTACCACTACGACAAATTGATGCAGTCTGAGAAAATTGCAACCGTTGCTCAGGAAAAACCTCGAAAGTAGCAATGTAGTAAACGTGTTAAATTTACATTACCAAAGTACTTATAACTCTATTATAATAGTAGTGTGTTGATTCTATTTCACTTAAAGATTGTCATAAATTCAAATCTCTTTTATATCAAAAGCATTAAAAAGTAAATTTCCAAAACAATTAAAAAATTAGATTTTTTTATTCTTGAAAAGTTGCTTGAACAAAAACGTTTAACCAATTTGTCATTAAGCCATAGAGTTTATTAATATGTCAAGAGAGTAAATTTTTAAAAAATTACCTTCAAATTAACGGCAAAGTGCTATATACTTAATGCTTTGGTTTAATACCAACTTAATTTAGATTTGTATAAATTTGTATAGTATACTAAAATTTAGATTTGTATTGTATACTATTGTTGTTGCTAAGGAAAAAAAAGTTTCCAAAATTATTTTATTCATTCATGAATTATCTCAGAGTTGCCAGGTGGCCAGTGGCAAGTTCGGACAACAAACGATAAATTGTTCTAATTTTAACTACTGTGTCCGATAGTCAGCAAAGTATTTGAACGCTTGCTTTTTTGTCCTAATTTGGCTGACTTTTATTCACCTCTTTCAAATACTGATTCGTCACTATTTCCAGCGTGGCATTGTCAGCCTTTCGCAGATTTTGTTTCTAGTGCCTAATTAACAATTGCTACGTCACCGCTTGTCCGTTGCTTGCAACATAAACGATAGAGCATTGCTTAAATATAGAGGAGCATCAACAGTTTAGCCTTTATATTTGTAGTTTGTTTTTCCTGCTGGCCGCAGTATCTACAACAAAGAATTGACTAAATAAACTAGCGTTGCCTAAATAATTCTGTTCTTCATTGTTTGTATTCTAGCAAATTATGGGTCCTCCAAGGAAAGAAGAAAAAACTCCATTACAATCCACACTTTGTAGAGGGTATACAAAAAGCTGTTAAAATTAAAGTTAAGTTAAAGACGGGGGGATCTGTGCGACAGATTCATGCATTTTGTCGCCTAGGCGGGGAAATCTATCTCATAGACTTCCTCTTTGCATCGCGTGCATAGAATGCAACTTAACGCGGTGATACGCTTAGCGGTTTACGTTTACGGGATTAGCGGTTTACACGGGATTAGCGGTTTGCACGGGATTAGCGGTAGTGCTAACGATTAGCTGCAGGCACAATTGTCGGCGTTTAGACGCGATTGTATCGTTTTGTCATAAGTAATCATTTTTTAGTTTTATTTGTTCAATTACTTGTCGTGCCCTATAACTAAACGGTTTTCGATGTAAAAATATACGGTGTGTCATAAAAACCGGGGTGCCCAAAAATAGATTGAGATATACAATTGTAATAACTTTTTAAAAATATTTTGTCACAAGAATCATTTTTTATTTTTATTTGTTCAATTAGTTGTCGTGCTCTAGAATATTATAGTGTACTATAGAACACTGATAAAAGCGCAGCCAAAAAAGCAAACCAAGATCTCATAGAGCATAGGTTCTCAAAGTGCTCCGTACGGAGCCCCTGGGCTCCGCGAGAGAAACCTAAGGGCTCCGCGAACTATTCGTTTAGTTATTTAAATACTGACTTGGCTAATTGTGAAACTGTCCAATAACGGCATTAATAAAAATATCTTTTTTAAATAACACCATGATTATGGGAGAAAAATAGCGAAATCGGACAGGAAATTGAAGTGAAGACCTTTTCTTTTAGAGATCACCATGATTTTGGAAGAAAAATAGCAAAATGGGACAGGAAATTGAAGTAAAAACCTTTTTTTTTTTAGAGATTACCATGATTTCGGAAGAAATATAGCGAATTCGGAGACGAAATTGAAGTGAAGACTTTTTTTTTAGAGGCTACCATGATGTTGGGAGAAAAGTGAAAGACGAAATCAAAGCCCTTTTTTCTACTGAACAACAATTTTTGGCAATTGTTGCCTCAGGTTCCTGAATTTCAATATCCACCACTGTAAGTAAAAATGTGTTTTTTTTTGCTTTTATTATTATAAATTTATTTTGGGGCTCCATAAATAATGGTCAACTTCCTCACGGGCTCCATAACACCAAAAGTTTGAGAACCCCTGTCATAGAGCATCTAATACGTTAATCGCTAATATAAATGAATAACTTCGGATCTATGAAATAAATAGCTTTGGGTCTATAAAACAATGAAAAAAGCTTAGTCGGAAAAAAAATTGGGTTAATTGAGGTTTTCGAAAGCAATTACGTGAATTTGGCGATAATTGACTTTACTATGAAAACTGAAAAAGCGTAGCCAAAAAAGCAAACCAAGATCTCATAGAGCATCTAATACGTTAATCGCTAATATAAATGAATAACTTCGGATCTATGAAATAAATAGCTTTGGATCTATAAAACAATGAAAAAAGCTTAGTCGGAAAAAAAATTGGGTTAATTGAGGTTTTCGAAAGCAATTACGTGAATTTGGCGATAATTGACTTTACTATGAAAACTGAAAAAGCGTAGCCAAAAAAGCAAACCAAGATCTCATAGAGCATCTAATTTGATAATCGCTAATAAAAATGAATAACTTTGGATCTATGAAATAAATAGCTTTGGATCTATAAGACAATGAAAAAAGCTTAGTAGAAAAAAAAATTGGGTTAATTGAGGTTTTCGAAAGCAATTACGCGAATTTGGCGATAAAATATAATCAAAAGTTTTGATTGACTGTACTATAGAACACTGAGAAAAGCGTAGCGGAAAAAGCAAACCAAGATCTCATTAGAGCATCAAATGCGTTAAATACGCTAATAAAAATAAATAACTTCGGATCTAAGAAATAAATAACTTAGGATCTACAAGACTTTCTATAGTTTGCCGAAAGCAAACTAAGTGAAGAATATTTTTTTTATTGCAAGCAGCATATAAAAACACTAAAAACAATTTATACATAATAATTATATAAAAAATACACAAAAAAATAATCACAAAATATCAAACGAGAAAAAGTCGGCAATACGAGTGTCGCTCCAGGCCAGGGGTGAGGGTCTTTTTTGCACTTACAGGCCAATTTCAAAAATTAAAAGTTAGGGGAGCAATATAGTTTTGAATTTGAAAAGTTTTTGATTTTGGTTTGACAATATCAGGGTGGTCCAAAC
This sequence comes from Diplosoma virens, assembly GCA_963680785.1. NCBI lineage: Eukaryota > Metazoa > Chordata > Ascidiacea > Aplousobranchia > Didemnidae > Diplosoma > Diplosoma virens. The sequence goes on along the minus strand of OY796893.1, from coordinate 32,252,457 downwards.
CGTGACGTAATTCTATGTGGCCCGCCGAACAATTTTATACAATTCAAGTCTTGTCGATCGCGCGCAGTGGCTAATTTTTATAACAATGCTTCTAAATCACTGGGTCGTGACCCAAAATGAGTCGCCGTGTAATTTGATTAGGTCGCCAACAAGTCCAAAAATTTAGAAACAATTTGAAACATTGTGCGGTTTTTTGGAGAATAACATGATATTGGGAAAAAATAGAAAAATCCGAAACCGATTCCAAATGAAGACTTTTTTTTCTTTTTTTTTCTTTAGAGATCACTAAGGTTTGGGGACGAAAATAGAGATGTTTATGCTTGATTTGGGGCGACAAAGCTTTCTCGTCCATTTTCGGCCAAGATTAGGGTCGCTACAAAAATAGGTTGAGAATCACTGTTCTAAAACAAGGCATGACGGTTTCTGGGAAACAGTCTAGCGTTATCGTTCAGTCCAGAAATTTTCAAACATCCGCGACCGATTCCTGGTAAAGACGTTTTTTTAGAGAGCACCATGATTTTGAACAGTTTCTACCCGGCTCAGGCCCGCAAGCTCGAACATTTTTCAAAAGTGGCCCGCAAGAGTGAAGAATTCGGACCACCATGAAATCATTGAAATTTTGTATTTCTTGCTACATTTGCTCTGATATTTGGTATGTGGCTTCTTTCTAAAAACTTTTATGATCCCTAATCTAAATTGTTGTTTTACTGGCATCGTCCTATAACATTTCGATCGAGATTATATAGTTGTATACAGATTTAACCACATCGGTTTGTCATGCCAATTTGTAAGGACACTATCTGCCCTTTGTGTCACGGCGTTTTACAAATATTGCTGGCAAGGAGGAATTGCCCTCCAATTTCTCATCTTCCGGACCCTCAAGTTCTGCTTAGCATTTCAAATAAATAATTTGTGTTCATCAAAAATTGTATTATTTTGTGTGCAAAATAAACTGCATCGAAGAATTGCCAGGTCTTGCCATGCGTTTACTATTTTTTGCATATCTCGGAAATAGCTTTCTTTCTCGTAATTCTTTACAAGCTACTAATCCTATTAGTTTAGAAGCTGATAGTTAGTTTGGATTTTCCGCTTTAATTGGATAAAACCGCGTGCAAACACATACAATCTCGTCGAGATCACTCGCGTACACGAGAATTTGTGAACTTGTCGACTGCTTTTTCTCGAATAAATCGTTCATTTTTCTCTCTTTGAGAAACTTTTTTTTTTCGAATGTGAAGTTTAGATCTTTAGCTTTCGCTAGCGACTAAGCAAGTTAAAATATCTTGCCACACGGTGACGCAAGAAGAAAAAAACGGTAATTTTTGAAAAATAACTAGGGTCAATACTTTTATTTATTACTAATTCATTTTTATTCAATTTTTATAAATTTTATATCGTTTTAATCACAAAAAAACAGGCTTTTAGATAATATAAAGTTTTAATTGATTTTTAAACAAATAAAAGCGGAAATATAATAAACTTAGAGTACATTTTTTTCTTGTTTTTTTAAACAAAAGAGCCCGCCTTTTTAGAAAACGGCCGAAAAACCAGCCCGTACGGAAAGAGTTAAAAAGTTAAGGATCATCACTATGGATGATGAAGAGCCCCAATCAATGCCTTTTGTAAAGTATGCTAAAGCAAGATGGTTGTGTTGAAGAATGGTGCTAAAAAATATTGGAATTATTGGGATGAACTAAAGTTGTTATTATTGGAACAAATTATTGGAACGAACTAAAGTTGTGCTTTCAAATAACCGGCGGAGAGAGTGGCCAGGAAGGTAAGCTTAAAGTAAGAATATTATTGGAACGAACAAGCAAGAACAATTGTAGATTACCTTGAATAACTATGAAACCAAACTTTTCTTTTCATTTTTATACCCTATAGTTACAGAATGCAAAAGGTTCAATGCTGCATTTCAGGGCCATCATTACCATCTTGAAAAACTAAATAATCTTTTGCACAAGTTGCACCAGAGCATCCGTACCCGAGTTCACGATAGAAATGGAAATTTCCTACAGAGCTTTTAGTTAACTTATGGTGCAACCTTTGCTTCAGAGTACAAGTTCACTTTACTTCGGAGTTTTCTTGTTGAAATTTGTTGAAAAGAGGCGTTGAAAGTTAAAATGAGGCAAAGTGGTAGGATTCTCCAGTGATCGGATAGTCAGTGTGACAGTCAGATGTCTTAATTTTTTGTTTAAACTTTTAAATAAGCTGGAAAAGAGAATCATTAAGCTTCAAAAATATTTTTTAAAATTCTTTCTTATATTTCTCCGAAAAAAATTCTTTCTTAGATCAATCGACCTCGTTTTGAAGATTTGCTTTTCTCACACTTGCGAAGTGACCAAGACGCCACCCAAACACAATATCCAAAAATTCTCGTTTATGATTGGAGAAGCAAAAGCGGATTTGATCGTGAAGTTTCCCATGATATTAAACAGTAATGACTCAAAGTTTTTCAATTTACGGATGCTGTAGGAACAAGGAGATTTAAAGATTTGGCGGATGTGCGTTGGCATGCCTGTCCGTCCCTGTATCTAATGCAGCCGTCAAGCGGCTTTTTCCAAGGTTTCACTTACAAAGACAAAAACCAAAAAAAGAAAAAATCTATCTTGCTGGAGTCGATATTGCGCATCAGAGGCTAATTTCATTTCGTTAAAAAACGCTGTTTCGATTTTGTTTGTACTAAAAAGATTTTGCAAGGTTTTGCAAGCAAAAAATATACTCCAGCTCAGAAAAAACCGAAGAATTAACAACATCAATTAAAATTTTGCAATAAAAATTAAATTGCAGCCGTTGTGCTGCACATTGTATTTTTTCTTTCTTTTTTGGTTCGTTTTTTACAAATATTTATTGTTGTTACAACATGTAAATTGCATCCTGCGGAATGAATTTGTGCACCATAGATAAACTATTGTTTTAAATTTGTTCTAAATGTCCGAATTTTAACGTAACATTCTCCTAAAATTTTCCAAACTACCTGGCAACCCTGAATAATTTTGTTATGTACAGGGAGTTTCAAAAAGAATAGGAATTATTGAGGTCTACAACATTGTAGGGAATTGAATAAGCAATTATTTATAAAACAGTTACCCAAGTTTGATTGGGTGCTAATTTTACTGCTTTGGATAGTAATCCTTCTGGCATCATTGAATCTTTATTTTTTTTATTTTATCTCTATATTTATCCTCCTGACTCGCAGGAAAGCGACGGAGGCGCTATACATAGGGTAAGCAATTACCCCGACCTGCTTCCGGAGATGCCAAGATATTGCTGTCCGCTAGTAATTTAATAGAGATATTATTGTAATTTAGAAGTGCTTGCCAAGACCACCAAGCAGGGGAAAGTGCTGTAAAGTGTCTTTCCCAAGGACACAACAGAATGGCGCAAGTGGATTTTGAACCGAGACAATGTTGATCATCAATCCGGTGCTTTAACCACGTGTCGGAATAATTGTTTGTCCTGTATATAGGCGCCTCTGTCGCTTTTTTGCAAGTCAGGAGGATAAATACAGAGATAAAATAAATAAACATAAAACAGTTGAACATTAAAAAGATTACCCCAAAGTGAACGTTTTTTGTGCTGTGTCTGAGGACATAGTCTGTGGTCTTTTTTTCTTTGAAGAAAACACAGTTACAGGACAAAGCTATCAGGGATGCCCCCAAACTGGCTGTTTATTTCACTGCAAGCACATTCGAATGACTTCTTTTTTCAATAAGATTAAGCATCACATCATTGACACCTCGGGGCTTAAGATAGTTTTTTGATTTGCAAACTATCAAATTGTCTACCCGACTCTTCAACAAATACCAATATATTTTTATCCTGTTGAAATTTGTATGTAATTTTTAATTACATACAGCACTGTATAATAAATTTATACGACTGTATTTTAGAAATATTTGTTAACCCTTAGGATACCAAGCTCAAGTTCGAAAATATTTAACTAAATTGGGTGCTCGGAGGACTGAACTTTTTAATTAATTATTAACTTTTCGATAAAGTAAAATAGTCAAAGTAGCTTTTAGAAGAAATAGAACAATAATTAGACTATAATCTTTAAATGGCAAACTAAAAATAAATTTTTATCGCTTGATTAAAAATGAAACTTTGATCTGATCACACTTGGTATACTAAGGGTTAAGATCGTGATGCAGAAAAAACAAGGCGAAGTATCTCAAGACTTAACAATTTGATCCACGCACTTTAAAACATTTGAAAGGTGGGTAGTTCGATACAATTTAAATTGTAAATCAAAATTATAAGTGAAAATTGTGTAATTCTGAGTCAATCAATATTATAGTCAATCGAATCACTTACGTCCAGGTGCTTTCAAAAACTTGCAATTCAACTTGGGAGTTGATCACACTGAAAATCGTACACAGTTTTATTCGTTTATAAAATCGAATTCATATTGGCCAGCAACTTATAAAAACAAATCGCATATCGGCGCGATATACAAATAGACGAAAGCAAGCTTCTTACTGCTTGAGCGAAGTAGAATTTATACAGCTTAAAAATTTATAGCAACAGCGAATTGCATTTGAAATTACGACCACAAGGACATGACATCGAGATGGTTTCTATTATTTTTTTTTTTCTTCTCTCGGCCCTCTAACAAAAAACTTCCAAGAAAAAGTCAGCAGCTCTGGTTCGAATCTCGCCGGCTTCGCCACGTACATGAGCTCAGCACTTGATACGGTTTAGAAGACTTCATGTTGCCGATGGAGGAAAACCGATTGATTTTGTCTGAGACGTGGCCGCAGAGGCGGCCAGCGCACCCGCTCTAGCACCGGCCAAGGCAGCGACGCGGCCGCAAAAAGCCCGTCCCCTCCTTCGGCCACGGCCGCCACGGCCGCCACGGCCACGCTGGTTCGTACCTTGGTAAAAAAAAGTCTCAAATTTTTGTTCATAAGTTTGATTTTTATTACGAATTGTTCTCGCATTTTAAACAATAAGTCAACTGGGCGAGGCTACTGCATTCCCCATCCCTAGAAATGGGTCGGGTAAGTCCATTACCACCACCACCGCCAGGCTATTGCGAAGATGCCGCTGCTTGGATAGAGTGAAAAAAAGCTAGCCTATCGCGTGTTTTCACTTTGGATTGGATTAAATAGTTGGAAGACTACGTTTGAACTACGTCAAAAACTAAGCAGAAATGTAATGAAAAATGATGTAATTGAAATAGTGATTAACTACAACAAATTAGTTAAATGTGTAATTGTAAAATGCACGTAATCCATAATGGCTTGAAAGGCAATGTGTGGTCCTTTGTGACAAGGAATTAAAACAAGTGATGTAGTGTTTTTAGAAGTTGTCATTGCAATTATTGTTTTAATCACTAAAGAGCGCAGTACATCTTTAATGATTAAAACAATAATGCAAAACAGATTTATTTTTCAATAAATCCATCACCAACAGAATTTATTTTCTATTGTTTAAGGTTCTTAAATAAACAAAAAGTTCCGAAACCTACTTTCAAACAAAACGTGAACGTGATTTTATTTATACCGAAAATCTCATGTTTAAGTCAATGATGGCGAAAAATCTGGGAAATTGATTTTTAGAAACCGTCAAATTAAACGGTAAAAACAATTATCGTTAATTTTTCACGTTTTTACCCTGACGACATTCTACAAAAAACAAAACTTTGCGAAGTCTCAATTGCAAGATGGATGTCTTTGAGCCCATTACAGAACAAGGCCTCGACTTTTGAACAACAGTAAAGAATATCAACGAGTTTCAGAAACAAAAGACCGAGCCAAGGAAAAGCCTGATAATCAGAACTATCATCGATTCGGAGTGAAAAATACGGGCGACACAAAAAAAGACTTCGCTTGAGGCTCGAAAAATATTTTTTTCATTCAACGTCACGAAAGTCTTTTTTTTTTTTGTCTTTACTTGACGTTGTCAGTAATTTGTGAATATAACGGTCTTTGATACTTTGGTCGATTTAGTTGATAACTTTGTTTGTAATCTGAGTTGTATCACTCAAAAATCTGATCGGCAGCGTGGTCGAGTGGTTAAAGCACCGGACTGATGATCAACATGGTCTCCATTCAAAACCCACTTGCGCCATTCTGTTGTGTCCTTGGGAAAGACACTTTACAGCACTTTCCCTGCTTGGTGGTCTTGGCAAGCAGTTCTAAATTACTCAGTAATATCTCTGCTAAATTACTAGCGGATAGCAATATCTTGGCATCTCCGGAAGCAGGTCGGGGTAATTGCTTACCCTATGTATAGCGCCTCCGTCGCTTTCCTGCGAGTCAAAGAACGCAAATTCAAAATAAGTACAGCAAAGTTTTCTACGACACTGCTCTTCAAAATAAAGGAAAATTTTTAAAATAAGGACGATATGGTTGGTGGTAGTGCAGCTGTTAACGCTGCGATTAATTGTTTAAGCGCGACATCAAACAATCGTCACCTTTCCATCTTCCCCGAGCTGATTCACGCTCAACGGGACGCTCTCGCGTGCTTGGGGCGGCCGGTCGAAGTCGGGGTCGTCCCCGGCGTTTCTGACCGCGAGACCCGGCCGTTGCTGAAAAAAATCTCGATGTCAATAAAAGCTGGTTGGCACGTTGGTGAATTGGTCGATGAAAATTTTTTTCAAAACTGTGCAGAATGTGCAAGGCTGCAGACATATGCAGAAAGACGCAAGAACTTTTAACATTAAAATTATTGTGTTCGAATTTATAGGTTTGTACGTCGCCAAATCAATCATGTGTTATTATTCCGTAAAAACATTCTAGCATATGAAATGACTTTCGTATGTCAAAAAAAAGTCGCTTTCTTCAAGTCAACTGCAAACGAGACAACACAAACCGGTTGTACGTGAGACGTCGAGCGCATTTGAATCATCCACAACCACCACTGCATCCTCTGGAGGAGTTTCTTCAGGATTAACCTAAAACGAAATAAACTTGCTTTAAAATAGCAAGAGACATGATCTGGTTTTAGGTTTTTTTTAGGAAACGATCTTTTAATTTCCCTGTGACCATACTCTTCGTTTCATTTTCTCCAGTACTTCACCACCTTAACACCGCGTGAGAAGATTATGGCTTTAACTTACGATCTGAATCTGATATTTGATAGCGAAGCCTACTTGATATCTTTTCTTTGTTGCAGGAAAGCAGAGGTGAATTAACGAACGCAAAACTATTCCTCCGTAACCATTATCTTTTGACTTGATAACAACAATTACATTGGGAAGAAAATATTTTTACTTGTTTTTATATTTTTGAAGGCTTCGGATAACAGAGTTTTCTTGATCGAAAACCACACGCTTACAAACAAACTTGTTTTAGGTAACCCAATAAAGACAACAGCGAAAACTACAGAAGACGTGAAAAGGTCACACACCTGAGTCACGTTGATGGTTTGAGTGGGGGCAAGCGGATCGGGAACGATTCTGCTTTTCTTTTCAGCAGGGCCGCTTAAGGTCCGCTTCGGCGAAATCGAAGACCTGGATCCCGATCCTCTTTTTCTTCTCGTTCCTCTCTAAAATGAAAGCGTTTCCTGAAAATCATTGAAACCGGATTGGATTTGAAAGTGAAACCTCGTTCGTTCGCTTCTTGTACTTTCGCTTGCAAGTTACTTTCGCTTTTTCAAGGGAACTTTTCAGAGCGTCATCGTTCTTACCTGCACAGACAGAAATAAAAAGTTTGTAGGTTAAACAAACTCAATGTTAAACTTACTAGCTTTCGCAATTTGATCGTCGTTTAATAATAGAGATACCATTTCGTTTTGGTTCAGTGGGTCATTTCGGAAGCCACCATCTTGTATGACCATTCGTTGAATCTGCGGAATGAAGAATAAGGATTCATATCAACGTTTAAGATAAGAATTTCAATCAACTTTTTGTTGGAAATCAAATCATTTTCACAGTAAGTAACGAGCACGTGACTTCGGCCAACAACAATAAAATCAGAAACAAACAAGAAATTTTGCGTTTTAAAATTGTAATTAACTTTTTTTGTGGTAATTTACGAGCAGCCGGTTACACCGAGAAGCAAACACGAATCCTTGTAAGCGCGAGAAACGACAAATATGGCGCTACGTCACAAGCCCCGCCCATTATCAAGAACAACCAACCGCGCTTTTCGCTTCCGCTCGAGCCAAAATCCGCTCGTCGACCGTTCCCTTGCACACGAGCCTATACACGGTCACTTGCTTGGTCTGGCCAAGCCTGTGGGCCCGGTCCATGGCTTGCTGGTCCACGGTGGGGTTCCAGTCGCTGTCGTAGAAGATGACCTGCAAGGGACGACGTGATATGACGCGATCGGACGTTTGCGCGGTTCGTTTAGTTAGTGACCACTGCTCGGTGAGAGATTCAAACTCGTGCTATTTAAGCTTTTCGGCACCAAAAGCTTTGTCGCAGAAATTATTTGTTTTGAAAATAAAAAAATCTACTTGTGCTTTTTTGCTAAATTAGTTTATTTCTAGTAGAATTTGCGTGAAACGTAGACTGGTTGCCAAGGTTTTTCTCAATCTACACTATGCTTGATTTGCAGATTCAGCCGAATTTACCCAGCTTTAGTTTTCTACGCATTTTCAACTTTGGCAAGAGCATTGAAGCATTTACTAGATGAAAGCGCTGTTTCTTAAAAAGTATTTCATGTACAGTATTTTCCAGCTTTTTTTAACGTGGCAACCCTGAAAACGCAACTCACAGTGTCAGCAGCGGTCAAGTTGATTCCGATCCCCCCTGCTCTCGTACTGAGGAGAAAGACAAAGATTTCGTCGCGTGACTGAAACCCGGCGACGGTATCTCGGCGGGAGGAGATCCTACAGGATCCATCCAGCCTCACATAGGAGTGTCCTCTCATCAGCATGTACTCCTAAACAATCGAGTCATCGTGTTAATTTGTTTTCTGATTAAATGATGGCCATAGCGAGCTTGTTTAAAGCTTGTTATGCCAAAAACTCATCGACTGATAAACCAGTGGTTAATGTTCTTTGCTCCTGCTCCTTTAAAGCGAAAGGTTCGAGTTCGATTCTCGGGTCGGTCTAATGTGACACTGCTCGCTGCAACATCACGTGGGTGGTTGTGTCGAGGCACAGTAAACTCGCTCTTTTTTCGTCTTTTGAAGGATGATCCACTCAGGGTCTGGAATTAAAAGGATCAAGACCGCGGGTTTATATCCTTCCCCCTGCCCAGGATCACCGGATCCTCATCCTTTTACCTGCCCAGAATCACCGGATCCTCATCCTTTCACCTGCCCAGAATTACCGGATCCTCATCTTTCACCTGCCCAGGATTACCAGATCCTCATCCTTTTACCTGCCCAGAATCACCGGATCCTCATCCTTTTACCTGCCCAGAATCACCGGATCCTCATCCTTTTACCTGCCCAGGATTACCAGATCCTCATCCTTTTACCTGCCCAGAATTACCGGATCCTCATCCTTTTACCTGCCCAGAATCACCGGATCCTCATCCTTTCACCTGCCCAGAATTACCGGATCCTCATCCTTTCACCTGCCCAGGATCACCGGATCCTCATCCTTTCACCTGCCCAGAATTACCGGATCCTCATCTTTTCACCTGCCCAGGATTACCAGATCCTCATCCTTTTACCTGCCCAGAATTACCGGATCCTCATCCTTTTACCTGCCCAGAATCACCGGATCCTCATCCTTTCACCTGCCCAGAATTACCGGATCCTCATCCTTTCACCTGCCCAGGATTACCAGATCCTCATCCTTTTACCTGCCCAGAATCACCGGATCCTCATCCTTTTACCTGCCCAGAATCACCAGATCCTCATCCTTTTACCTGCCCAGGATTACCAGATCCTCATCCTTTTACCTGCCCAGAATTACCGGATCCTCATCCTTTTACCTGCCCAGAATCACCGGATCCTCATCCTTTCACCTGCCCAGAATTACCGGATCCTCATCCTTTCACCTGCCCAGGATCACCGGATCCTCATCCTTTCACCTGCCCAGAATTACCGGATCCTCATCTTTTCACCTGCCCAGGATTACCAGATCCTCATCCTTTTACCTGCCCAGAATCACCGGATCCTCATCCTTTCACCTGCCCAGAATTACCGGATCCTCGAACCAGCTCAGCAAACTTGTTACAACCTTTGATTGAATGAACTTAGTCAAGGTTGAAGGCGCCACAGCAGGGGTCTGAAACTATTTTCGAAGCCATGGCAACATGAAAAAAGTTGAAGTCTAACGCAAGTCACGACTCCGATGGACAAAAAAAGAAGTCACAGGCAGAACGTTGTAAAACTGTCCGGTCAGCTCCGTGCCGTGATCTATACATCAACATACAAATCACCATCATCGGATGACCGAGATAAGTATAGTTATCAATGTAACCGCATACAAACGCTTACTTCCAGAATATCGATCATCTTGGTCATTTGCGAGTAGACAAGGACGCGATGACCCCCGTCTTTTAATCGTCGCAGAAGCATGTCGAGAGCTTGTAACTTCCCGCTGTCAGACACTAGAAGTTCGCGATCTGTTTTGAACACAAGCAAGGTTCAATAAGGAATAAACATTGGCAAAAAAAACGAAAACAAAACTTGATGTTTTACACTAAAATATTCCTTTGTTTCTATCATTTTCTTGATTTTTTTTAGAAAGAGTTTTTAGTTGAAGCGCAGAGGTGAGAAGGTAATTTCACACGTTTTTTAAAAAGTTTTTTATTGGTCAAAAAAAATTTTTTCTTCGCTCGCGCCAGTTTTAGTTGACCAACAAAGATAAAGGACTCAGTCATTCTAGTTTTCTGACAAGTTTTAACTACTTTCATAAAAGCAGATATTTGTTTATAAGCATAATTTCACCTAAACAACGCCATTATTTTTAATGGAAGATAGAGAATGTTATTGCGTTGTCGAGGCAAATAAGAGCAAAATGTAAATACTTCAACTTTATTGTAGACAACTTCGCTTTTAAATACAAAATCATGCTGAATTTGTAGCAGCTCTATTTGAATACGTTCATTAATTTTGACAGTATTATATGCAAAGGAAGATGAAAACAACGCAGATTGATCTTCATCTTTAAAATAGTTTCAATCAAATTGGTAGCCTATATTTTTAATGTCCAATGAAGATTTTAAATTGATAAAGCTATTGTTCTTGAATTGTTTGGATTAAAGAGAATGCGCGAAAATTACATGTTAAATTGTTAGTCTGTTAAATTGTCTTGCAAAATTTACGAGACATTTCAAAAGATAAAAAAATATCATAAAAATGACCAGGGAGCGAGTTCGACATATCTGATGTACGACGTTTTTCGTAATTTCAAGAAAATCTTATTTGTCAAACTGTCTTTGAAATCACATCCTTCCTTAAAGCATAAACGCCTTTAAGTCAGGCCATTCTACTCGTCGTCGTCGTCGTCGTCGACGAGGTCATTCTACTGACAGGGTTTTGCAAAAGTTTAGCGCGACAAACCGAGAAATTCTTTTTTATTCGAGATCAATAAGAAACTGAACCTAAACAACGAAACAAGCTTTTTGATGATACGATTATAAACTTCAAAGTATATGAATAATAATATCGTTCATTCTTTGCCACTTACCACGTGTACAACCTTCGTTTTCATGTTTATAAAATTAATGCAATTTAGGTACTTTTCACATTGAAGAAAACAAAGCCACACTTTAATATACATGTCCAATTCAGTAATTGATGCAGATTAAATATTAATTAATTTAATGTAGAATTTAGTTCGATGAAGTTAAGATTCCAAAACGTCCTTTAATAATGCATTTTTGGAAATAGATTTAAAAATTTTTTAATCCGAACTAATCTTAAAAAAGTTTTTTAAAAAGCATTTACAGACCAATAATTTGAAATTAATGGAGCAATTAATTTAAATAATGTACTCCATTTAACGAGCCACGATTTGCGCTGCTTTGTCTTATATCAATAGCTTTATGATGTAAGCTTATTTCGTGACCAACAAAACAAATATCAACAAATACTGATTCCTTTACTATGCACAATTTTTTCATGGTATTTCTCAAAGCTGTTTTATTGAAGTGAAGTGTTTGTGAAAGATCATTATCTGTAGCACATTAATCACAGTTTGCATCATAATGTGTAGCACATTAATCATAGTTTGCACCCACAAGACAGTTACGGATTGATTCATTTTCTTCCATTTATTTTCATTTTTATCCTCCTGACTCCCGACAAAGAGACGGAGGCGCTAATCACCTTGACCTGCTTCCGAAGTTGCCAAAATATTGCTGTCCGGTTGAAATATTTTATTTTGGTTTTTTAGTTTTATAGATACGTGACTGAAATTTAGAACTGCTTGCCGAAATCGCCAAGCAGGGGAATGTACCGTAAAGTGTCTTTCCCAAGGACACAACAGAATGGCGCGTGTAAGTTTTAAATCAGCACGTCGATTACACACACGGCGCTCTTACATATTCGAGCACGCTGCTGACTTATAGTATCTTATGCCGAGCAATTGTCTGAACACCTTTGATGACAGACCATCACTAATCCAACAAAAAATTCTTCGCTAAAAATAATTTAAAGAAAACTTCGCGTTCGCTTCGAGCAAAGACGCACCTGGGATGCGAACAGTCGTTGAACGTGGCACGTCGGTGATTGGTATGCTTTTTTTCACGCAACAGCCAATCAGCTTTAGGTAATTCAAAGCGCTTATGTCGTCACAATAAACATCGCGAGCATTGCAGCAGACCTGCATAATACAGTTGTCGAGATTAAGATGAACGAACAGCAAATGTGCAGCAAAACGCGGAACAAACACTAAGTTCATTGAGAATTTTCCAGATTGCTTCAAAATCCTGCTCGTTTCTCACGCTGATGCGTGTCACGATAGGACATCTTAGCCAAACTGCGCATGCGCAATACCGCCACGCGTGCTAATATTGGCACGGTAGCGTGGTTTTGACAACACTTTGTCAAATTTACCCAAACTGAGAATCGAACCCACAACTCTCGCGCCCGATGCGTTAATATTAACTTTTGAATGTTATTGCGAAGTTTTGTAATTGGATTTTGATCGAAGTTGGCAGGCCTCATCTGCTTCCAAGTCGAATTAAGATTTAAGAATGCAGCAATTTATCAACGGAAGACTAACATTTGATTAAAAACGTATTGTGATATTTTTTGCTTTTCATTTTTGAAAATCGCAATTCTATACCAAAACACTTCCGGTTTAGATAATATCACCAAACTTCAATAAAGGGGTTACATTAAATTCTTAACCCGATTAAACGCGTGCAATCGATAAAGCTGAAAACCAATATTTTTGCCAATATATTGTATATTCACCCTCAGTTAAAAACAAAAACATCAACAAAGGTCAGATTTGAATTTATATTCACATTTGTATGCACAAAAACAAGTAATTTAAATATATATATCTTCAGATTTAAAGGTAGAAATCACAACATATGCTGATGACATAACAATCACTGCATCTCATAACAAATATCGTTAGGCCAGCAACTCATTCAACTTTATCTTCACAAAATCTATGAATGGGCTACCATTAATAATCTTCATACAAATACTGACAAAATTACCACCACACTTTTTACACCAGACTCAGTTGAATAAGGCATAACTCAATCATTTCAATTAAACAATCAAACATTATCAACAAAACACCCACAAATTCTTGAAATCACTCTTGACCCAAAACTGACATTTTTACAACAACGTTACACACAAACGTTACCATCATTAAAGCAGAACAAACGCTTAACATTCTGAAAGCATTCACTACTAATAGGATAAACAAAAAAAATTAATCGTTTCTACATTAAAAGTTATAACTCATTGCATTTTGAAATATGCAAACACCATATGGAGCCCTATGATATTAATATCAACACAAGAAACTGCGAACCATTCAGAGCACAACTTTGCGAATTGCTACTGGCTGCACACGAGATACAAACACTCAACACCTACACGACAAGTGTCCTTCCAATGGACAATCATCTCAAACTTCATGCTACTCCACTTAAGCAACTGACTCAAACACAAACACACCCTTTACATGATATTAATGCATACTCAGATTCACCCAGAAACATGAAAGCCAAAATCTTTCATAACAATGAGCACACTAACATCAACATCTAAAAACTAGACATAACACCAGATGAATGTAGAGAAAAACTTAAACACATTCACACTACCATCATCTCACAATATCTTAGTTCTAGAAAAACAACAAAGCTACTAACACCACACCCTATGACATTCATTCATCAAAAACAAACATGATCACGTCATATGCATACAAAACTGGCATAGCTCAAAGCCAACAAATCACCATTCTTGCAAAGTTACCTACATACAGTGAACCCTGAAACTTACATGCCACAATGCCCGTTATGTTGTCACACGCACATGACACTAATCACCGCTTTAACTGTAGCCAAGTGCCAACACAACTAGTCTGTGGAAAAAGCCTTTAGAAGCAGCAGAGGTAATCCAAAAGTGGGAATTTAGATTGTCTTCTTTGTGGAGTTAAGAGATGGCTACTCGAAGATATTCATGAAGAAGGGGCAACACCAACAAGAAAAGTCATACGTACAGCAAGTCGACTCAATAAGACACTTAGGGATGTTTACACAGAAGGGAAAGGGGGTTTACATTGCTCACCTTCGGCATGTAGATGTTAAAAAGCGAGGCAGCGACTTCGGTAGCGACCATCGATCGAACAGTTGTGACAACACGACGACGTTTGATCGTGCTCTGTCGGATTCAAACAAACGCGAAATTGACCAAACACGAGATTTAGCGTCAAAAAAACACTTCGAGAATCGGGTGTATTGACTTGAAATCAAACTCGGTGTCGGGTTGAGGTTGAATTTCACTTTTTACGCAAACTTGAGCATCTTCCAAGCAGAAGGCGGGTGAACAAAAGCAAGTTAAGGTCTGTTCCTACTATGAGCGTCGGCGGGTTTATTCTGTGTTTGTTTTTGATTTTTTTTACGCGTAAGCGTTGAGAGAAGAAAAAAAACAATAAACAATGAATGATCCCGCCAATGCTGGTAGTAAAAACAGCCTTTACTAAAGGGTTTAAAGCACAACCAAGTCATCCAAGGCGTTCCATCAGCAGCGAAACGTCCAAAATCAATCGGGGCTTTTTACATTTACTTTCACTAAAAATAAAAACACATTCTCACCCCGGTTTTTTTCGTGTCGGAGGAAATCTGGGCTTTTTCTTTTTTGGGGCTATGGTGCGACACCATGCGGTCTTCGGAAGATAAACACGTGATGCTGTGATCGAGATGCGAAGCGAAGTTTTGTGTAGAATGCGTAAAAAAGAAACTTGATAAAATCGACTCGGAAGATGTAAAATGATTATAAAAGTCTATAAAAGTAGGCGTGTAAAAAGGCAGTGCTGGCAGCCGGTGATGGTCTGAGGAGATTTGTGAATTAGAAAGTGCATTGGTTCGAAACCCGATCTGGCAAGAAAAACTCAAATCTTCACAATCGAAAAGACCAGAGTGGATTTCCCGGTTTTTTCTTCGTTTCAAAGTCGCGAGAAAATAAAACCTAAACAAGATAATTTGTTTCAGATAAAGAAACCTTACGACTTGTGAATTGTTTTGAGTTTAAACTAAGGTTATTGGATTTGTTTTATGGAATAGTGGACAAGAGAGCCACATAAAAAACGTCACGTTTGTGTTCGGCTCCAAACAAAAACCAATTGATTTTTTTAGTTTTAATAAAAAATTACAGTCATTACATAGCGATATGAAACACTAGAATGAAAGGTCAAATAGTTGCTATTGAATATTGCATCGATGTAACTTATGATGAAAGGTCAAGGGCTTTACAAAAATTAATAAAGATTCTGGGAGCCATACATCGCCCAGCCCTCGCTTACAGCATAATTGCTATTATGACAAAGTGTAACATTAACGACTATGAACATATTCTTAAAAAAGCACTGCTTGCAGTTTATGAAACGCCGAATGTGCAGTCCAGGACGGAGAGCAAACTCATCTCCTCTTGATGACAGTTCTTTTATTAATTTAAATACGGCCAGATGGCATCCTTGAGACCAAACAACGAGGGTTCGAGCTCTTACCCGACATATTGAAATGAACACAGAATGTGAATGAAACAAAGCGGCTTGAAATTAAAAAAGCTGAGGTTTTGAAATCTGGAAAGTACCTGTCGTGCAAACTTCCCGAAAATACCTTCCAATATTCGCCTGGACTCGAACCAATTAAACGAAGAAACGAAAAAGGAGAAAAACTCAAATTGCACTCAAGGCTAGACCTGCAAGCAAACAAAAAATCCAAATGTTGGTGTAATTTCTCTTAATGTTCAAACGTAACCCGATTGTCATCTACGACAACAGATTATAAAAAAAACAGTCAAGATATCGAAATTTAACGTCAGCCGAATTTGAATATGCTTTAAGATATTAAACAATCAATCTAGAAATACTTGGTTAGATTATCGTGCGCAGAAAACACAATTAAGTGGGTTCCCCAACAACAAATCACTTAGCGCGTGATTAAGCAAGAATAAACTCGCTGCTATCCAAGCTAAAACTTCGACCGGCGTTAAAAACGACAACAAACCTGCTAACGTTGGAAGGCGTATGAATATTCAGATCGCTGTAAAACAATCTGATATTGTTCCGCTTCGTCGACGTCGACGAAAAAAAAGAATCGAAAATCAAACGAGGCAGGGTGCACGCAAGAGGGCGATAGAAGAACGGGGAAGTGACGTCCCGACAGTGAAAAATGTTGGGATGATTGCAAACCTGTAAGCAATCGAGTAAGCGTTCGCCTCCCTGGCTGGTCAATAAGATTTCCTTATGGCAATCAATTGCTAACGCAAGAAAACACTTCAACACAGCAAAGTTCTTTGTAATTGTACGGTGACAAAAAACTAAACAATGCATGCCATGTCAACAGACTCACAAAAATAAACGACCAATTGGCTGCCAAGCAGAAAAACCTTAATAGACATTGCAAAATGCAGATGTACCAAAAATCACTTACTTTTCTAAACTGCATGACAAGATTCATGAGCATTATATTGTTGTTGGAATGACCAGTAGATGAACGCGCTCTACATGAAAAAGAAAAACATTTTTGAACCATTTGAATTTTCAAGGCAAGCTTATAAGAGTTAGATTTAGAACTAAAAAATTTAAATGATCAAAGCGTAAGCAAAGATTCAAGCTCAATCAAATGAACTTAAAACAAAATCTATAAATAAACTTAAAAAAGAACATATAGCTTTAGAAGCATGCGAGTTTAAATTGTTGATACCACGTTTTTTAAATTATAAATAATTTTCAATTCACTTTAGAATAGTGGTTCTCAAAGTTTTTACCGCATTCCTTTCAGGATTCAGGTGCCATTATTCCTCTCCCCCCAAAAAAAAACCCTCAATGATCAAAGTGAAGACTTTTTGTTTTGTTTTTTTGTCTTCATCTAAATTTGTGATCCGAAGTCAGGTTATCCAAGAAAGTTCAAAAAGTAACATCCGGATATGAATCTGTCTCGGATTTTCTGATTTTTGCTCCTAAAAAAAAGTGATTTCTAAAAAAGTCTTCACTTTGAATCTATCTCGAATATCTTGATTTTTGTCCTTAAAAGTAGTCATCTCAACAAAAAGGCCTTCTTTTTTTCCCTTTGCCTCCTTCGGCAGGACGGCTACGATTACGGAGGACGTACCAATTTTTTGGGTCAACTGACATTGCACCAAGATTCTTAAATCCCTTCCTAGTGATCTTTCCTGCCTTGAGACTTCAAACTCCTGCTTAGAAAGGTAAGCGGCTCACTTTGAAAAACACTGTTATAGAATTTACAAAGGATTTGGTAGAAATCGACTAAGGTTTGAAACCGAGATCGCGGTTTCGGTTCCGAGATTCTAGTTTGATCTTAAACCGAGATCCCGGTCTAGGATCGAAACAGGATCCCAATTCATTCCAGCACCCTGACTTTAAAACACCGTCAGCAGCTGCGTGTACCTGATTAACTCCTGGACCAGGATGTTTTTTTGCAGGCCTTCGTACAGAACTTTCTGGCGGGGGGAGAGTTGGCAGAGCACGCGAACCTCGACCTTCTCGGTGAGCTCATGCTCGACGTCACATTTCAAACGACGGAGAATGAAAGGCTTCAGGATTCTGTGCAGCCGCGACAAATCGCCTGAAATGCAACCGCATCTTTCTGCTTTCGCTAAAACCAAAAAGAACTTTGAACAAGGAAGTATCCTGGGCAAAAACATCAGGAAAAAAGGTGGAGGGTTTGCCTTTGAAAGTCAGTTGACGATTAACAAAAACACTTTTT
Organism: Diplosoma virens; assembly: GCA_963680785.1. Lineage (NCBI taxonomy): Eukaryota > Metazoa > Chordata > Ascidiacea > Aplousobranchia > Didemnidae > Diplosoma > Diplosoma virens. Next base: position 32,234,177 of record OY796893.1, on the reverse strand, counting down.
CGTCTCTGCTTTTCAGTGAAGATTTTTAATGACTGCCTTCTCATCTTCGCGCGTTTGTCACAGGCACCAAGTATTAACATCGTTGAGACAACGATAACGTATGGACCAGTTGATGACCTACGTGCTTCGCAATATTGCTTTGATAAAAAGATTTGCGGGTCAAAAAGAGTTTACTTACTTTCGTCTATGCTCGCTTTGCTTTCGGCATAGGATTCAATATTCTTGGCAAACCACTCGTTAAACTCATCGTGATCGTCGAAGAGAGTCGGCATGATAAAGTGAAGCAGCGCCCAGAGCTGTTAATATCAAAGCTAAAGGTTTACATGCATTAATCACTCGTACCAACCGCTAAAGTCTCTAAAAAGCACTGCTTTAAAAAGCTCGCCTAGTTCGTTTTAAACGAGATTTAGTTAGTGAACGTAGACTTGCGCAGAAGCACCTCGGTCATCGTATTTTGCACGGGAGTTCCGGTTAAAAGGAGGCGGTTCCTGCAATTGAAGTCCAGAAGAGTTTTCCAGCGAATACTGAAAACAAAAACAGTCAAGGAATAAAAACGCCAGCTATTCAAAACAAAAAACGCAGTTAAACCCTGAAAAACTGGCAAGATGAACAAGCACGGTTCCAGTTACCTGTTTGAGCTTTTCAGCGCGTGTGCTTCATCGAGAACAATATAGTGCCAGGCAATCTTTTGGAAATAGCGCATATCAGAGGTGGCGAGTTGATAGCTCGTTATCAACACGTGGAAAGGATCTTCGGACTTCGACGCACAATCGCTCTTCTGCGAAGCAAACCATGACGTCAACGGATCAATAACACGATACTTGCTTAATGTAATATTCATAGCAACATTTAACGATTGTATTTAACATTTTTCCTACTGACAAGCGAGAAAAAAGCGAGAAAAAAGCGGAAATTTTAAGTTAATGCCCGTTTCCACTACGAGCGTGGAAAAAAAATTCTTTGTTTGTTTTACTGCTTTTTTTTTTGCGCTCGCTTCAATTTTAACCGCTCGCTTCAATCGAAGATCACTAAAAGAGACAAAGAATGCTCTTTTCCACGCTCGTAGTGGAAACGGGCCTTTAGAAGCCTTTTGACATTGAAAGCAACGCTATCAGATTTGGTCAGTTTTGTTTTTTCATTTCAGAACAATCCTAGAATAGTTTAGAGTTGGGTCTAAAGTCCCAATCACCGCGAAAGAACTTATCAAAGGCACAACAAAAAACGCCCCAGAGAATCGAACCCGCAATCAACGCAGCGCGAACGCCAACAAACGCTGCTTCTAAGCAGAAACTTAAAGCTATCGTTGTCATGAAAAGTCTCTCGAAACAACATCAACAAGTTTCTAGTCGCAGGCAAAGCTTAAAAGCGATTAGAATATTCAGTAGTTGGTACACAATCCACGAACCTGGTTCCAGAACAAACGAAGCACTTTCCTCTCCGATGTCGTCCCCCAGTAGGGCAAGATCTTAAAGTCGGGCAAGAACCTCGAAAACTCTTGGTGCCAGTTGTTCAGCGTGGATGCGGGAGCAATGACTAGAAACGGCCCCCAGACATTATAAGTCTGAAAACCTCAACCGATAAAAAACTACACAACAAATCAGACTAACCAACCCCATACTTCGGCAAGGCCAGCCAGAAAAGCTATGGTTTGAACAGTCTTTCCAAGTCCCATATCGTCAGCTAAAATCCCGTTCAGACCATGTCGATACAGGTTAAAAAGCCAAGAAACACCGGCCAATTGATACCCGGTCAGCTGTCCACGCAGTAACTTGGGCTGGACAGGATCTATTGGGTTGAGATCGTTCTCTGAAAAAAGTTTCGAACAAACGGTTGCGGCACTATAAAGTAGCCAAGTGTTTTTGATCTGTCTTCCTGAGTCATCGCTAAACATAGAACAACCGACGAGCGAAGATACTTTCGCTGATGTAATAAACTCAAACCTTTCTGCTTTAGCAAGTTTTTCGCATTCGAATACATCTTCATTTTCGATTGATGAAGCAAAAACGCAGCATTCGCAGTTCGGTAAGCTCTCCTCTCACCGTATTCGGGTTCTAAAAGGATTCAAATAACTGAGCATTCAAATGAGCAACAGGCATTGTGACAAAACACACTCAAAAGAAAAATCTTAAATTTCGTCACCTTCCTGATCTGAATTGTCGGTGACGTTCACTTCTGCTACACACGTTTCTTCATATGAATTTTCGAGATTTGTCTCTGGAAAATAAAGACATCAACTAATTAAAAATAATTAATCGGCAAATAATTGTCTCTAATTGTGGCGGTCTCTTTCACATAAAAAAGGCACAAATTGCAACTTATAGACTAGCCGAAAAGTTCATCAAAAAACGATTCCGCTAGAAGTCGCTGATTTAACAAATTAATTTAAAACAAAACTTAATTCAGTTTTGCAAGCGAGTGTAACTGTGATCACGAAGACAAGAGTTTACTGCTACAATTAAACACAAATATATGCTTTTTTGCAAATAAATGTAACCGAAAAAAACATCTTGTCACAAAGTGCAAAGCATTGACGAGACTCGAATGGTTAAACAGTACAGTTTCAACTAAGTAGGTAGAATGACAACAATAACAAACCTTGTTCGGGCTCGTTCCCACTGACAAACTTTGCATAGAGCTCGGTTTGGGTTATCAAGAATTTCAACTTCTGTTCTTGCTTTTGTGCCTGAACAGAGAACAGAAAAATTTATTTCGTATGATGCAATATAAAAAAAAATACAACAATGCTCACAAAACAATAATAGTAATAATAACCGTGAAAAAAGCAAAAACAGAGAAGACCCACAGCACTCTAAAATCAGCAATCTTCCTTTCTAACCTCTCTTAATTCGTCTTCCATTTTTCTCTGCGTTTGTGCTTGTTTTTCGGCGTGTCTTCGCTGCGTCTTTTCTACGCGAACGTACTTCTTCCAGAAGACCTGCGCTTCTCGCGTCATACGGCGAGCTCGAGCGATTAGAATTTCCTTCTTCGCGCGCAAGCGCGACTCGTGCGCCTTCGCGCGGATTTTCTTCGACGCTTCCTTGCTGACCTGTTAATGACGTTATTACGTCACAGTTAACAAGCTCAAATCTCATGCACGTAAACAGAGACTTCTTTTCTTGTAAGGTCAAATGGTTGCAGCTTGAAGTACAAGTAAAAAAGTGGAAATCACGTGACCATCTAATAATCTGCAAAATCCCTACCAGGGGGAATGGTTGTGTAAAGTCTAAAAAAGCAAATATTGTTCTGCGAGTGGTAGGATAGCCGTGCACAGAGATTCAGCAGGAGAACCGCAATCAAAAGACTGCTCTTAATTGCTTCGATTCCGTTACTTTCGTATCGTCAGCAAGTGCAAGGCGATTAGGAAAACGACAACGTTGATGCGAGGCAAAAATGAGAAAATAAACGAACGTCACAACAAAAAATCGAGATTTTAAACAATATTGTAAAGCATAAACCTTTTTGAGTAGAGTGAGTTTGTTGGTTTGATTTTGAACGTGCAAACGATAAGCCTGGAAAATAAAAGGCAAACTTTTAAAATTAAGCCCCGATCTAAATGAATTCTTTGATAAATTAAGTAAAATAGTGCTAAAAAAACTGAATACAAAATAAAGCATGTGTTTAGTATTCCTTGAAAAATTAGCTGCAAGTTTTGCGTTGATCAACTAAAACCTTTAAATAATAATATTTGGGGTAAAAAAACGAAATAGAATATCTGAAGCTTTTGAGGATGTCCTTAATAGAAATTGATAAACTTTTTCCAGACATGATGCACCTCCAGAGAAGAGATTACCCACAGAAATGTCCTTTTCAATCCGAAAATATTCGGTGTTAGGCTTTATTTTAGTTTCTGTAAGATGAAGACTGCATTTGACAACTGCGTTTTGTCACTACATACACAAAGCTAAAAGTTGCAGTTGAAGTGCTAAAAAACCGCAAGATCCTTTTTCAACAGACGAAGCAGAATCCCACCCAGCTCAGATCGGACAGGAGACAGAACGAGTCAATCTGTGTCGGGGTAAAAATTCATCAAAAAGGCTGTAGAAAAACTTCTTGAAAAAAACAGACGTCATTCATGAGTGATAGTCCAAGTTGCTTAATTCTAGGGTGAAAAGATGACTTTTTGAAGAGCAACAACTGCCAAAAGGTGAAAAATAACCTGTTTGCTAAAAGTAGAGAATTTTTTCTCAATACGGCGCATGGAGGCGCTATTTGAAGATAACATAAAATACCCCAAAAGCGGTCGCAAAATTGGAAATCAAAACTAATAAATATAAACTAAAAAATAGACGAAGAAGCCATGAGACAAATTTTACTTTTGGTATTTCTTTCTTGACAATAATTTTCCAGATGTAGCGTCGAAGAGCGGCCATGCTCATACACTTCTTGCGGGACATGGATAAAGCTCGCTTTTTGACCAGATTTCCATGGCTTATCTTGTCACTAATACTATGCGATTTTACTCGATGTTGAAAACCTCTCGATGAGAAGCTATTGTTAGCTGCTTCTGGACTGGACAAAACGGATCCAAGAGCCCTCTTTGCTTTTGCAAGTTTGCTCAATTTTCCTAAAAATAAGTTTTGTTGAGTAAATAATAATGCAGCTTTTACTGTGTTGCTAATAGCAATGTTTTAAAATGCTATTGTGATTTAAAAAATAGAAGAAATATTTTAAAAACTTTTCGAAAAAATTATACATAAGCATTGAAGTCATTTAAAGACAGTTTTTAAAAAAATGAAAAAATGCTTTAGAATTGAAAAGTTTTTTAAAATGTAAAGGATTGAGCTCCTTGCTTAAATTTAAATTGTTTTGAGCTAGATTGTGTACAAGTGGATAATTGACTAATGTACATGTAAATATCAGACTCAATTAAATTGCATAGCCATAATTATAAAGTTAACGGCAATACCTTTCCTTTTTAAAGATTTTTTCTTGACAGCCTGAAAATGATTTGGCCATTTGTTGTCTCCAGTTGTCAAATCTGAACTATACAAACAAATTAATAAAAAAAGGGAACAAATGCATTTGTGTATAAGCGATAATATCTCACAAAATTATTTGGTTGCAAGTAATACAGACTTGTTACTTTCCGCGCTGGACATGAAAGCTTCGAGTCTCATTTGTATGATCCGAGTTCGAGTCTCGGTCCAGTCCAAATCTAACACAGTATTGCAAACAGCTATTTTAAAAAGTTGCTGTGTTATGCAGACTTAAGGTTTGAAAAAGGGTACTGCAACTTATAACATGCCTCAGTGCATGAGATAATATAATGAAAGAGAAAGTTGCTTTAAATAAAAACAAAATGAACAATTACATAACATTATGAAAACAGGAATGTTTTAGTATGTTTGCTAAATTAGAAATAACAACTGGGATATAGGTGTCGTAAAGTACAGAGGTTACATAAAAATAAGGCTAAAATAGAAAAAATTTTTAGAAATCAATAAGTAGAAAAGTAACGACAAACAAAACATGTACTTTGAATACACTTTAACCTCTACTTTATTGTACCTGTAGTACATATATTTAGTAAGAGTTGGGTCAGCATGAACTTGCTCCCGGAAAACTTGAATTTGTCTGTGAATCTTTAACAACTCACTGATATTCTCTTCATCAGAATCTGAATCACTGCTTTCTTCTAACATTAAGTCCTAAAGATTATTTTAAAAAAAATTGCTTTTGACACTCACACTTAGACACAACCCTAATTACAAATCACTATGGTATTGATCTTAAAACAACCAAAGCTCTAAAAAACTTTACAGTACAGATTTACAATGTCAGAAATGTTTAAATTAGAGCAACAAGCAAGCATTGAGTGTTTTCTGTAACACAAATACATCCATCATAGCACATAATAATATAGAAACTAAATGAAATTAATTATTTCAGCAACATTGAATGATGAACAGGCTAACACTACTAATACATGAGAAATATAAATAACCTTATAATACATTATACTACAGAATTCAGAAGAGCATTATTTTTTGAAAAAAAATTAGCCAATTTTTTAAGTCTTCATCATGCAGCTATATTAACAAATTTGGTAGCTAAATATGTTTAAGAGTATTGTTTATCAACCTTTGAAACCAAATCAAAACATGAATTCTGTGTAAAATATAGGAAAAAGTCCACACAAAAATTTATTCATTCATCATGTTTATTTATTATTTCAACTCACTGAATAATGTTGTCAGAAGCATTAAGCTTAGGGAAACTATAAAGCAATTACCCCAATCTGCTTCTGAAGATGCCAAAATATTGCTGTCTGATTGAAAACTTAATTTTTTTTTTTTTAGTTTTTTCTTTGCGACAAGCTGCATGTTAAAAACAGTAAAGTGTTTTTCCCAGGACACAACACAATCAAGCTGGGGCCATGTCAATCACATTAGCCGTCTTATGGGATACTTACCTAATCAGCCAAAACTTTTTAAATTATAAACTTACACAAAAGAACTATTGTGTGAATAGTTTTTTTTATAAAATCATTGATTAGAAAAAATAGAACAAAGTTAAAATTGTAACAATAGTAATTTTTTTTTTTTAAAGATCTTTTCAATTATATCAATGGCTGCAGCAAGGTTATTAAAATGTTTTAAAATTTCTACAGATAGCAGAATGCACCTTCATCCATTTTCGAGATTCATCCAGATCATAATAACAAAAAGTTTGTTTTGGACTTTTGATTGGTTCAAGAAGTGAAGAAAATTCAAATTCATCGTCATCAGAGCTAAAATATAAATTTAAATATGTATGACTGATCAAATCAATCAACAATCAAGTATTAAAAAGCCTGTTTTGTTTTTATTAGGACTCATCAAAACATTATAGCTTTATGCAGTTAAACTGGAGGTACATTGCTCTCATTACATAATAGAAATAGTAAAAACTGATAGCTTTTAGCATAAAATTTAAAAAAAAATTTACTAAAAACAGGTTTCAGATCAATTTTTTAAATATTATTATATTAACTTTTTACACTTTACCATTAAATTTTTTTAGAAAAATTTTTAGGTTTATTTCTTATTGACTATACAAATATTTGCACCTTTAGAATAATGTTCAACTTGCTGTAGCAATTACAATATTATACCAAAGATGAGGGTATGGTGTATTACTGAAATTACACAAATTTGCCCATTATTCCAGAAACAAGGAATGATGTACTACTTAGGCTATAGTTTACAATCCTACAAGTAAACTTAGACCAGGGGTGGGCAACCAGCAACCATTTTATAGTTAATGTGTGGCCATATGTGGCTTTGTAAGTATATACATTGTTTTAACTTCTATATCAGGGATGTCCAACCCGTTTTCAAAGTTGGGCCAAATTTCATATTGAGCCAAAGTTGGTGGGCTGCAAAAAGCTGTTTATGCAGAATCTTGCTCAAATTTCTCAAGTTTTGTCCCAAAACTCAGGTGTTCTCCAAAAAAAAAAAGATCTTCATCTATTTTCTTCTCCAATTACTAAGCTTTGTCCCAAAATGTTGAGCTTTTTCATAAGAAAATTGTTTGAAAATGTTTTTGAACAACACTTTCCATAAAAGAACCTGCTCTATCATTCTTTTTTAAATATATTTTTAATTTTGCAGTTATGTGATTAAAAAATAATTTTTAATACAGTCATCTAAGCGTAAAAGGTTGCCCACCCAACTTAGACCACTAGAGCAAACAAAAAATATTTAGCATACCTCTCATCAGTTTCTTCTGCAATTTGAAGTAAGCTTTGAAAGAATATATCCAAATTTAGAGCTTCTTGAATTTTTTTTTGTTCCATTTTGTATTTAATTTAACAATAAATATCATTTCAAGTAAATTGATCAAAAATTACATAATGGACATTCATGATTATAAAAATCATAACAATTTTTAATTTGAACTGAAATTATCAATAATAAAAGATTCAGCTTTTTTTAACAAAAGTTTGAATAAAAAGTTAACAAACCAGTTGTTTTTTTACAAGAGATGTGAATTTGGGAGCATTTTATAGTCAACATTTTAACTATATTTCTTTAATACCATGCTTAAAAAAAGCTTAAAACTATTAGTGGTTTCACATTTAAAAGTTAACCAAACATATAAGTTAAGCTTAATGTTTCTTAAATAACATTCCATCGTTTGAAAAAATTTGCTCTCTCAAGTGTGAAATTGAGATGTAAGATCATTAGATAAGAAAAAATATAACTCTTTTGAATTTAAAGCAATTCCAGTTGAGATCAGAGATATCATTACAAAACTGATTACAAAGCAATTTGCATGATTTTCACAGTTAACAGCTTTGCATTTTTAAAAACTTATTTAACTATCAAATCATTAAAAATTTTAAAGCACTTTAGGCAAATTTTAGAATCAGACCAACATAACACAAGTGACACAAAGAACTTGCATAATAAATTGCAATATTGCAAAAATGTGAAAAGCAAATAAAATATAATTAAAATCAAACAATGGCTTGTTTAATTTGTTTACAAACACACTCCCATTTATAAATACTTTTTTTATTTCACTTATTAAAAATATCAGGAAATGTGGTATGACCAACAAATGGTTAAAAAAAACAAATTTTGTAACCAGTATTTTGCATTATTATATAACCATTTATAAACATGTCACCAATTATATCAAATTTTTCAAATTAAAAACTGAAAAATCAAATTAAGATAAATACTGAATAACATTATGAGCTCTGGTCAATTTAATTTTTGCACTTTCATTATCGTTGTTCAAATTTTCAGCACAAAACTTTTCTGCTTCAGTCAGTGTTTGCAATTTAGCATTGCCTTTAGCATTTTTCATATACTCTAATAATATTAAAAAATACTTATCTGGAATTACAGAATCATTATACAAATGCTTTAATAACCAAACTTGCTGTATCTTTTTAAAAGACCAATTTTTTTTATCGTGTTTCCATAAATTTAAATAAACTAAAGCTGGATGATTTTCATTAAAACAAGTGTCAGATTTAACTTGGTTTGAAAATTTTTCTTGCGTTTCTTTTTCTTTTTTGAAATCAAGTTTTTCTAACTGTCCAAAATTTTCTTTGTTTAAAATTTCTGTTTGTTCCTCAATAGATTTTTTTTCAAAATTAGTTTCAACATCTGTGTTGCTAGTATTTGTTTCATGACATTTATTAGCAATTTTCACAACTTTATTTGTAAAATTAGCAGAAGATTTTTTAACAATCTTTGGCTGAGTTTTTGTCTTTTTCTTTAACTTTTTGGATGCAAAACCATTTTCATTTGTTTCTGGATCTAAATTACGTTCATGTTTACTTTTTTTTTCTTCAACTTTTTTTTCATTTATTTCAGAAGCTAGATTACCTGCTTGTTTACTCCTTTTTCTTTTTTTATCTTTTTTAATTTTTTTTAATGTACAATCAACACCTATGTTTTCAAGAGAACTTTGATCTTTTTTCATATCAACTTGCCTTACATTGGGTTCTGGATCACAAATATTTTTTCTTTTTGTATTCTTCAACTTTTTCACTTCAGTAAACATTAAAAATCCTGCAATCAATTCAACAGTACTGCATTAGTAAGTGTAAGAATAAAATGAAATAATAGGGTCTTGTTGACTGTTCACCTTTACTAACTTTAAAGCGCAAATTTTTAAGCTTATTAAGATTATCTGAAATTACTAAGTAAGCTTGGTAAATAGTAAACAAGAACCTAATAATACAAAGGTCTCTTCAAGAAGTTACCGTAAAAAAGTTTTGGGTCTCTTCAAGATGTCACTATAAGCAATTTTTTTGGTGAAACTAACCCAGATCCCCCTATGGTTACTATCACTTTTGGGAAAAATCCTTTTCCTCTTGGTTTCTTTTTTATTCCATCTTAGTGCTGTAGGGGGATTGGGGATTCCATAAAAATTGCTTATGGTGACTTCTTGAGGAGACCCCAATTTTTTTTTTGGTTAAACTATCCCAGAATCCCCCTTACAGCACTAGAATAAAATACGAAACCAAGAGGAAGAAATGTCTCCAACAAGCGATAGTAACCACTAGAAGGATTCAGGTTAGTTTCACAAGCAAAAGTCGCTTGCGGTGGATTTTGGAAGAGATCCTAATTCAGTAGGTTAAATACTAACAACTGTAAAATATAGCCAACAAAACTTATAATTAATTTTAATCACAGCAATCTTACACAATTTTTAACAAAAGCTGTGGGGTTAGTTTTTAAAAATTGTCAAGATTCTCTTTGAAGCAAAAATTAAATCATTCTTTTTCTTAGGTGCTGAAGAAGCGGTTGAAAATAACACAGCACTAGCAAGTCAATACAAAAGCGGCATCTGTTCCGAGTTGCTTATACAGTTTATAAAAACACAATTATTCGAATGACTTTCGGTTGGATCTCAATATGTTTTATTTTTAAATTTTACGATGGTGAAGGTAGTGTGCAATGTGCATATCGAAGTGCAACGACAGGCCAAAAATGCCCATCATTATTTATCAATTTCCGTTACTCTTACATGACCACTGTGATTCTAGCAGAATAACTCTCATATCTTACAGAAAAAAGAAAAAAAGCGAAAAAACCTTACGCAAATGACGCAAACCTTCATTCATTTCTATGCTACAAAAGAGAGCAACAATCTTCCACTATTCAGGATTAATTTAAAATATGTTCCCTATCGATTCAAATGACAAATTTGATATCACATTGATCAGAATTTAACGTAGATTTCCGATATAAATTCAAGTTCCGGCGACACTATATTAGTTTTCGAACAAAATGCACTTGAATGACCTCCGCTTTACGAGATAATAATTAGCATCGACAACATTTTAAGTTAAAGTGATTTCGATTTACGCTAATTCAAGGTTTATTTTGACCATGTTCCCTATCGATTCGAATGACAAATTTGATATCACATGGATCAGAATTTCACGTAGATATCAGATATAAAATCAAGTTTCGGCGACACCATATTAACTTCCTAACAGAATACAGTTGAATGACCCCCGTTTTACAAGATAATAATTAGCGTCGACAACATTTTAAGTTAAAGTGATTTCGATTTACGCTATTTGAAAGTTCATTTTGACCATGTTCCCTATCGATTCGAATGACAAATTTGATATCACATTGATCAGAATTTAACGTAGACATCAGATATAAAATCAAGTTTCGGCGACACTATATTAACTTTTCCACAAAATGTACTTGAATGACCCCCGCTTTACGAGATAACAATTAGCGTCGACAGCATTTTGAGTTAAAGTGATTTCGAGTTACGCTAATTCAAGGTTTATTTTGACCATGTTCCCTATCGATTCAAATGACAAATTTAATATCACATTGATTAACATTTTAAGTAGATTTCAGATATAAATTCAAGTTCCGGCGACATTATATTCACTTTTCAACAAAATGCACTTGAATGACCCCCGCTTTACAAGATAACAATTAGCATCGACAGCATTTTGAGTTAAAGTGATTTCGAGTTACGCTAATTCAAGGTTTATTTTGACCATGTTTCCTATTGATTCGAATGACAAATTTGATATCACATTGATCAGAATTTCACGAGGATTTTAGATATAAAATCAAGTTCTGGCAACACCATATTAGTTTCCTAACAGAATACAGTTGAATGACCCCGCTTTACGAGATAATAATTAGCGTCGACAGCATTTTGAGTTAAAGTGATTTCGATTCACGCTATTTGAAGGTTTATTTTGACCATGTTCCCTATTGATTCGAATGACAAATTTGATATCACATTGATCAGAATTAAAAAATCCCATTAAAAAACAATCCCACTATTAAAAAACTCAAATCAAAAAACCTAATTAAGAAAAATTGTAACTATTCACATTATAAAGTTGACAAGAACGCCAGCTAAAATATTCAGTTAAAATAAATAATTTTTTATACTGTAGACCAAAAGAAAACAATTATCGCCGTTCCGTTTATTACATTCAATCTTGAATTTATAAACCACATTTGTACAAACAATTCTTTATTATAATCAGTCTCAACTACTAAAACAATTTTGTTTTTTCAAACTAGAATTAATTTGAGTTAAAATCGCTTCAATTGTAATTTTGTGGCCTTTCTGTAATTTTGTGGGTTTTATAATTCCGTTCTTCCTACTTTCCTGTAAAGTGGGTGTCATTCAACTGTATTCTGTTGAAAAGTGAATATGGTGTCGCCGGAACTTGATTTTATATCTGAAATTTACGTGAAATTCTAATCAATGTGATATTAAATTTGTCATTCGAATCAATAGGGAACATGGTCAAAATAAACCTTGAATTAGCGTAACTCGAAATCACTTTAACTTAAAATGTTGTCGATGCTAATTATTATCTCGTAAAGCGGGGGTCATTCAAGTGCATTTTGTTCGAAAACTAATATAGTGTCGCCGGAACTTGATTTTATATCTGAAATTTACGTGAAATTCTAATCAATATGATATCAAATTTGTCATTCGAATCAATAGGGAACATGGTCAAAATAAACCTTCAAATAGCGTAAATCGAAATCACTTTAACTTAAAATGTTGTCGATGCTAATTGTTATCTCGTAAAGCGGGGGTCATTCAACTGTATTCTGTTAGGAAACTAATATGGTGTCGCCGGAACTTGAATTTATATCTGATATCTACGTGAAATTCTGATCAATGTGATATCAAATTTGTCATTCGAATCAATAGGGAACATGGTCAAATTGAACCTTCAAATAGCGTAAATCGAAATCACTTTAACTTAAAATGCTGTCGATGCTAATTATTATCTCGTAAAGCGGGGGTCATTCAAGTGCATTCTGTTAGGAAACTAATATGGTGTCGCCGGAACTTGAATTTATATCTAATATCTACGTAAAATTTTGATCAATGTGATATCAAATTTGTCATTCGAATCAATAGGGAACATGGTCAAAATAAACCTTGAATTAGCGTAAATCGAAATCACTTTAACTCAAAATGCTGTCGATGCTAATTATTATCTCGTAAAGCGGGGATCATTCAACTGTATTCTGTTAGGAAACTAATATAGTGTCGCCGGAACTTGAATTTATATCTGAAATCTTCGTGAAATTCTGATCAATGTGATGTTGAATTTGTCATTCGAATCAATAGGGAACATGGTCAAAATAAACCTTGAATTAGCGTAAATCGAAATCACTTTAACTCAAAATGCTGTCGATGCTAATTATTATCTCGTAAAGCGGGGGTCATTCAAGTGCATTTTGTTCAAAAACTAATATGGTGTCGCCGGAACTTGATTTTATATCTGATGTCTATGTGAAATTCTAATCAATGTGATATTAAATTTGTCATTTGAATCGATAGGGAACATGGTCAAATTGAACCTTGAATTAGCGTAAATCGAAATCACTTTAACTTAAAATGTTGTCGACGCTAATTATTATCTCGTAAAGCGGGGGTTATTCAAGTGCATTTTGTTCGAAAACTAATATGGTGTCGCCGGAACTTGATTTTATATCTGAAATCTACATGAAATTCTAATCAATGTGATATCAAATTTGTCATTCGAATCAATAGGGAACATGGTCAAATTGAACCTTCAAATAGCGTAAATCGAAATCACTTTAACTTAAAATGTTGTCGATGCTAATTGTTATCTCGTAAAGCGGGGGTCATTCAACTGTATTCTGTTAGGAAACTAATATGGTGTCGCCGGAACTTGAATTTATATCTGATATCTACGTGAAATTCTGATCAATGTGATATCAAATTTGTCATTCGAATCAATAGGGAACATGGTCAAATTGAACCTTCAAATAGCGTAAATCGAAATCACTTTAACTTAAAATGCTGTCGATGCTAATTATTATCTCGTAAAGCGGGGGTCATTCAACTGTATTCTGTTAGGAAACTAATATGGTGTCGCCGGAACTTGAATTTATATCTAATATCTACGTAAAATTTTGATCAATGTGATATCAAATTTGTCATTCGAATCAATAGGGAACATGGTCAAAATAAACCTTGAATTAGCGTAAATCGAAATCACTTTAACTCAAAATGCTGTCGATGCTAATTATTATCTCGTAAAGCGGGGATCATTCAACTGTATTCTGTTAGGAAACTAATATAGTGTCGCCGGAACTTGAATTTATATCTGAAATCTTCGTGAAATTCTGATCAATGTGATGTTGAATTTGTCATTCGAATCAATAGGGAACATGGTCAAAATAAACCTTGAATTAGCGTAAATCGAAATCACTTTAACTCAAAATGCTGTCGATGCTAATTATTATCTCGTAAAGCGGGGGTCATTCAAGTGCATTTTGTTCAAAAACTAATATGGTGTCGCCGGAACTTGATTTTATATCTGATGTCTATGTGAAATTCTAATCAATGTGATATTAAATTTGTCATTTGAATCGATAGGGAACATGGTCAAATTGAACCTTGAATTAGCGTAAATCGAAATCACTTTAACTTAAAATGTTGTCGACGCTAATTATTATCTCGTAAAGCGGGGGTTATTCAAGTGCATTTTGTTCGAAAACTAATATAGTGTCGCCGGAACTTGATTTTATATCTGAAATCTACATGAAATTCTAATCAATGTGATATCAAATTTGTCATTCGAATCAATAGGGAACATGGTCAAATTGAACCTTCAAATAGCGTAAATCGAAATCACTTTAACTTAAAATGTTGTCGATGCTAATTGTTATCTCGTAAAGCGGGGGTCATTCAACTGTATTCTGTTAGGAAACTAATATGGTGTCGCCGGAACTTGAATTTATATCTGAAATCTACGTGAAATTCTAATCAATGTGATATCAAATTTGTCATTCGAATCGATAGGGAACATGGTCAAAATAAACCTTGAATTAGCGTAAATCGAAATCACTTTAACTCAAAATGCTGTCGACGCTAATTATTATCTCGTAAAGCGGGGGTCATTTAACTGTATTCTGTTAGGAAACTAATATGGTGTCGCCGGAACTTGAATTTATATCTGAAATTTACGTGAAATTCTGATCAATGTGATATTAAATTTGTCATTCGAATCAATAGGGAACATGGTCAAATTGAACCTTCAAATAGCGTAAATCGAAATCACTTTAACTCAAAATGCTGTCGATGCTAATTATTATCTCGTAAAGCGGGGGTCATTTAACTGTATTCTGTTAGGAAACTAATATGGTGTCACCGGAACTTGAATTTATATCTAATATCTACGTAAAATTCTAATCAATGTGATATCAAATTTGTCATTCGAATCGATAGGGAACATGGTCAAATTGAACCTTCAAATAGCGTAAATCGAAATCACTTTAACTCAAAATGCTGTCGATGCTAATTATTATCTCGTAAAGCGGGGGTCATTTAACTGTATTCTGTTAGGAAACTAATATGGTGTCGCCGGAACTTGAATTTATATCTAATATCTACGTAAAATTCTAATCAATGTGATATCAAATTTGTCATTCGAATCAATAGGGAACATGGTCAAAATAAACCTTGAATTAGCGTAAATCGAAATCACTTTAACTTAAAATGTTGTCGACGCTAATTATTATCTCGTAAAGCGGGGGTCATTCAAGTGCATTTTGTTCGAAAACTAATATGGTGTCGCCGGAACTTGATTTTATATCTAATATCTACGTAAAATTTTGATCAATGTGATATCAAATTTGTCATTCGAATCAATAGGGAACATGGTCAAAATAAACCTTGAATTAGCGTAAATCGAAATCACTTTAACTTAAAATGTTGTCGACGCTAATTATTATCTCGTAAAGCGGGGGTCATTCAAGTGCATTTTTTTCGAAAACTAATATGGTGTCGCCGGAACTTGAATTTATATCTGAAATCTACGTTAAATTCTGATCAATGTGATATTAAATTTGTCATTCGAATCGATAGGGAACATGGTCAAATTGAACCTTCAAATAGCGTAAATCGAAATCACTTTAACTTAAAATGTTGTCGACGCTAATTATTATCTCGTAAAGCGGGGGTCATTCAAGTGCATTTTGTTCAAAAACTAATATAGTGTCGCCGGAACTTGAATTTATATCTGAAATCTACGTTAAATTCTGATCAATGTGATATCAAATTTGTCATTTGAATCGATAGGGAACATATTTTAAATTAATCCTGAATAGTGGAAGATTGTTGCTCTCTTTTGTAGCATAGAAATGAATGAAGGTTTGCGTCATTTGCGTAAGGTTTTTTCGCTTTTTTTCTTTTTTCTGTAAGATATGAGAGTTATTCTGCTAGAATCACAGTGGTGTATTTCAATAAGTATTTTGCTGGTTTTTATTGTTTGCTACCAATAAATAAATTTGAATTTGAGATTTTGGATTTAAGTTTTTAAATCAGGATTGGATTTGGATATGAAAAATGTAAATCCAGCAGCTGCGATGTAACTCCAGTTTATTGTGTATCCTTTTTCTTAATACAGCATGTAAGACCACTGTGATTCTAGCAGAATAACTCTCATATCTTACAGAAAAAAGAAAAAAAGCGAAAAAACCTTACGCAAATGACGCAAACTGCTGGATTTACATTTTTCATATCCAAATCCAATCCTGATTTAAAAACTTAAATCCAAAATCTCAAATTCAAATTTATTTATTGGTAGCAAACAATAAAAACCAGCAAAATACTTATTGAAATAATATGTTTAGCAGTACTTACACAGGAGACAGCAAAAAAACTATACGGTTATCAAAGTCAATCAGGACCTTAAACTTGGTGATAGTTTATTTTCAATGATTAAACATACAATAAGAAGTAAAGACAAATAAGAAACCAAAAGGAAGCAAAAAAAAGCAGCAGTACAACAACAAGAAAAAGGTATACATTAATTTTGATATGTATCAAGCAAATAATTTTTTTATTTTTCTAACAAAATTCTAACAAAACCTGTAAAGCATATTCTGTGAAGACCCTACAAAAAGAGGAGCCTGCTGCAAGAAAAATAGGGAGGTCATTTTTTAGTAAGCCAAGTTTTTACTCCCAAAATAAACTGATTTCTAAAAAAATTTTTATTTTTTATTTTTATTTCTATATTTATCCTCCTGACTCGCAGGAAAGCGACGGAGGCGCTATACATAGGGCAAGTAATTACCCCGAATAAAAATAAAAAATAAAAAAATAAAAAACTTCTAAAAAAAACCACATCACTTTCAATCGAGTACATTATTTCTACTTTTGTCCTAAAGTTAAGGTACAGACAGGGGGCCATCGTCATGGTGCTACTATGAAAAAATAGAGCAATATTTTACTTAGGGGTAAGGGTAAAACTTTTTGACGTTTTTGGTCCGGAGGCTGCTGCGGCCGCTGCGTTCGCTCCGTACTAAAGTCATCGTAACCATATCCATACCCAATCCAAATAGGTTACAATTTTTAAAATTTGATCGTGTTTATTGTTCTGATTAAATATTGAAATTGTTTGCAACAAAGTGTCGAACCGGACCCGAGGTAAACCCGAACCGCGGATCCGTAAACCCGTATTTTGACAGTTATTATTCTTTAAATCTGAAACGGAACTGAACCAGAAAATTTAAAATTTTCTGAACCTGAGCTGGAACTGGAACAGTAAAAATAAAACTTACTAAGCCCAGACCAGGTAAACTAATAAAAATTGAATTTTTTAAACCTGGACCCGAACTTTATTTTAAACGGTTTCGGTTCCACGCTCTGTTTTTAGTTTTTTATTTCTTTTACATATACAGTAATTCCCTCGCTCAATCGCGCTTCAAGTTTTGCGCCTTCACGACATCGCGGGTTTTTCAAATTATATGTAAATGTAAATTTCGCAAAAATACCTGCTTCTTGCTACAATTGTTGCTATTAAAATTGTATGTAGCAAAAGGAATTTAATGATTTTTTCCATTTTGCAATATGTTAGTACATATAGGGCATGTGTAACAACTGATATTTCCGTGTACGATATTAGTACTTTACACTTCACGTAACAGAGTTTTGCACAGATTAACTTTTCTTTAATTCAAAAGTGTTTTAAACAACCTATAAGAGTGTGGGAAAAGGTTAGTGCAACGATATAAGGTGGTATAATATCAATATGGGGAGGATTCATAAACGTTTAAATTATACGTAAATAATACAATAAATATTTTGCCGCTGTTTTGCTGATTTTTCACCTTTTGCAGGTAGTCCTGGAACTTATTAACCGCGAGTAATGAGGGATTACTGTACACCTAGACAGTGTTGGAATTAAAAATTGTAAGAAAAGGTTCTCTTTTGTACAGAACTTGCTAACAACAGGTTCCCTTGTTGTAAAGAGATAAGAGATACACAGATTACGTTAAATCAAGAGCGGTTCGCTGAACGTGCTGAAATTTCAAGAACCGGTTCGGCGAACCCGTGCAAACCACCTGAATCCCATTACTGCATCTAGATGAACTACAAGTTTGACTTTTCTTGCTTGCTGAAAGATAGCTCGAGTGCTACATATCCACTGGCATGCAGAAAGACAGAAGTTCAATGTTTAGTCAGTATAATTTTTGCTGTACCCTAGGAAAAAACATTATAGATTTTCATGCTTTTTTTGTTTAAATAGAAGTGGGCGTGGCATAATTTGTACGAATAATTTCGCCTTTTGACCGCTAAGTCATCTGTGTTTCTTTGCACGAAAATATATGGCACCTGTAAAAAATTTTAGTCACTGGTAAAATTAAAAATTAACTCTGAACATAGTCTCACTAACTTATTTCAAACTATTTTGATATCGGTTCTAGAGAATCGAGTGTAAAAAACTGGTCTGCTGAAGTATTGATAAATTGTTCTGTAATTTGATTGCAAAAAGTAGGTGAGTTTATTAATAATTCTTATATAGGCCTACTGTAGTTTTAATTCTGTAACTTTAGTTCTCAGCTTTGATTGCATATGCAGTAATGGCCCTGCAAAAAGAGGGACCCTGTACAGTAAAAATAAAGGGGCCACTATTTATTATACCAAAACATAGTGATCTTACTTTCTTTACCTTATCGGACAGAACAGGTTCCATCCCTGAATGTTATGAATCAAATATTTAGTTATTGTTCAATGAAACATAAAATCTAACTAATGGATTCTTGGTCAATTAATTTTCGATTAAAGTATATTAGATAATATATTTGAAAAGCAGTCAAAGAAATGGACCAAGAACATATTAGTATGACGATTAATCTTATACTCAACCTGGTAAGGTATTATTTAACTGTATGTTATAACTACAGTAAAAAACAGCTTTCTAACAGACGGTTTTTTCAAAGTCTTATAAAAGATGTAATTATGTTTAAAGACACGTTGATTGCTTGAAGTAAAAGATTTTTCTTCCCAAAGCTTTTCATCTGACACTCTTCAGGGGAAATCGTCAGAATGAAGCAGAATTGAAACCGAACTAATTTATAAAGGAAGAAAGTAGAGTTCTCATTCGCTGAAAGAGTCAACCAATGAGAGAAAAGATTAAGAAATTTTCAAAGAGTATACGAATTCTTTTTGCTTACACAGAAGGGGATTGAGAGATTTAATGAAAGTCGCTTCAAGAGCAGAAAGGTGAAAGGAAGAGCGACCTCGAGCGAGAATAGAAAATTTTTCGTTGCTGTAATGGAGGGCACATTGGGCGTTGTCAAGAAGATGTTGACCAATGGCGGATTCGTGAAATTGTTGTGGGCGTATGTTGTTCTTGCAAGAGCGGGAAAGACTTTGGCGGTTGGCCGAGGTACGAGGATTGGTGATGGATTTAGGAACGTGTTGTTTAATTCGCTCTTCTAGCCGTTGAGACGTGCGACCAACGTACCGACTATCGCAGTGGCACAAAAACTGGTAAATAACATTGCTGTGATGATGGGAAGGTAACACGTCTTTCTTAATCGCTGGAAGGAGCTGTCGGGTGTTGAAAATAACACGTGGTTCGACGGAGAAAAAGCAGCGTTTCACAGCAGACGTAATCTGCTTTTCGAACTTCATCGAGACGTTTCCAATCCATGGGATGTGTAGGTAGACAGGGCACTTTTTTACTATGTGGACCGGGTTAGAATTTATTTGTTGAAGTTTTCGCTTGAAAGCCGAATTGATTACACGTTCCAGGTAGCCATTTTCCAAAAGAATTGAACGAATTTTGCCAAGCTCTTGGTCCAGTTTGCTTTTAGAACAAATCATAAAAGCTCTGTGAACGAGAGTACCAATTAGATTGATTTTCCGTTTCTGGGGACTAAAAGAGTTCCAACGTAGATATTGGCCAGTGAAGGTAGGTTTCCTGTATACTGAAGTTA